>CM071876.1:24895869-24975994 GCA_036759665.1 Gynandropsis gynandra | reverse complement strand
GCTTGTAGCACAACTCCTTTGCTTCCCTCTTTGGCTGTATCTCCTTGTTCTAGTTGCAATTCCGTTCATACGCTGCTAAAATCCCTACTATTTCTTCCAAACTGGTGCTCCAACATATCTAGCCGTGTTCTCTTCACACTTGTTGTGCCTTCATGAATGGTTTCTAACGTGTCCCATGCCTCCTTAGTTGATTCACACCTTTGAATCTGTTTAAATTCATTTATGTCAACTGAAGAGAAAATAGATGTTAATGCTTTTGCGTTAAACGTCGAACTTCTCTTTTCGCTAGGTGGTCCACTGATCTGATGGTTTTTCTTTTTCTTTTCCATTTTCGTCAATCACAGTAGGTGGTGTCCATCCGTTTTTTACTGTATTCCAGGCATCTTCATCAATTCCTCGAATGCTTGCTCGCATCTTCACTTTCCAGTATCCATAATTTGTTGAATCTAACATAACTGGTTTACCGAACGAATACATGTCTCTCGGTCCTTCCATTTTAGTCTTCTTCTTGGATCTCCAACCAGTTTTTAGATTTTACTCTAAATTTTGGTTACCAGCTCTGATACCAATTGAAATCTTGTAGAAGATAGACTATTGAATCGATAATTAAAAGACCTGACGATATCAAACAGTTATGTTATTTACTTGTCAATCTTTAGGTACACTTGTTGGTTTCTACAATGTACTAAAGACCTCCACGGATAACTCCCCCTGAGTTAGACGTGTAAATACAACCACCACTGTTTTCACTCACCACCCAATATCCAATTAAGTACACCTAAAAACTTTGAACTCCCATGTTCACTGTTTTCTGTACCTCAGCGATACTGACCAATTAAGTACACCTAAACTCTGAACTCACTTATTCTGTGTTTTTTGTGTACTCCAGATAATATCCACAGATTCGTTGATCGTCATTTTTGATTTTAGATCAATTTATCTACCTTTTCTCTCGGCTCAGCAACCACCGCCGGTTCTTCCGCCGCACCGTCATGCTGAAATCTCTTCAGCTTTGAATCCGGTCGATTCTCTTGGTTCCTCAATCTTCTCCTTGATCTTCTCGTTGACTTGCTCCAGTCTCCTTTAATTTGAAATCACCTCCTTTATTTTTCTCAACTACCTGAAATAACACAAACAAACTCCGATCCAATTTTTACTGCATTCACAAGAGGCATAATCGTCGAGAACCATCTGGATGGAAAAAAAAATCTATATAAAAATCAACTTTGCTGATATGAGGGCTGAGACATCAGTATATGCTAACATTTTTTATACGTATAATTTTCCATGGGGGCAGAGGTCAACTTAACTTGACCTCTAGATTCGATAGACATGACCCATTAATCTGGAAGACCAAAGTCACTAACTAAACTGTACAACTCGAGTAGCACCTCTTGCAACTTATTTGTTATCATCATCATCTTCATCTTCGTCATCATAAATCTCCTTCGCCGAATCAAACCTCTTCAACGAGCTTTGGAGAGCAGGAAGCCACGGCGTCCGCCACCGTTAGGAAGATCTTGTCGGTTCCGATCATGTCGGCGAAGTGCGAAACATGAAGCTTGTCTATCACCGCCGGTCCAGGATTCGCTAGGATCAGCTGTTGAAATAAATAGACTGATGTAACTTCTCCGCAATGTAAAACCCAATTTCTTCAAACTTTAACAACGTCGTTTTCATTTGTGTGATTATTAGTGTATATGTATATATATATATATATGTACCTGAACATCTCTTTTCTGGAGAGCTTTGTGTAAGTCCTCCAGAGCATGGATACCGCTCGTATCGATGTCCGTAACAGCTGAATGCAGGTGAAATGAATATTTGACAGGGAGTCAATAGGCGTATATAAATAAATACGTGTGTATACATATATATACATGTATGTATATAAGAATACGTATTTAGGGACAAAATAATACTTACGTGACATTTCGGCGAGAAGAAACTGGATTCTGGGTAGACTGGCTGCTTTCACCTTCTCTTCTTCGTCTGTCAACCATCTCAAAATCCTAGAGCAAAAAGCCATAAACAAATGTTTCAAACATTGGGTCCTTGTAAACCAAGTAACTCTTGAATTCAACCTCTTTGTTTGGTTTAGATTTCGGTACAGTGTTGGAACTAAGTGGTTAGTTTGGTGAACAATGCTTCTCTTGTCTTTACCTGTCCTTTACGTAATTGGAGTTGGAGAAATAAATGGCGGAATCGACCCGAATGATGAGAATACCGGGAACCATACTCGCTTCGGGATACTGTTGAATGTTCCTGTAGACTGTGGTTCTCGGTATCTTCCCGAGAACCGCGGTCCGAGGCCTTGTAACTTGCAAGAGTATCTTAGCAAATGATATGCATACCTATCCGCAAAACATTGAATCAATCAAATCACCCATGAACTGTGAATTCAGAACCGTAGAGAGGTCATATATGCACGGTGTTTACGCACCGCGATCAGGAGGCCGATTTCAACAGATGCGAAGATGACGCCGAAGAACGCTCCCATACAAGCGATGAAATCGAATTTGTCTATCTTCCATATCAGAATGGCTGCGTTGAAATCTATCAGGGGAATAACCGCGTTGATGATGATCGCTGCAAGAATAGCGTTGGGAGTGTATTTGAAGAGAGGGGTGATGAAGAGCAACGTTAATAGCACGACAACGGACATGACAATATTTGAGACTGCGGTGTGGCATCCGGCCATAAAGTTCACGGCTGATCTCGAGAATGAACCTACGGTCAAAACAAGAGGAAAAACCATAAAAATACTTAGCTGATTAACAAACAGAGATTCAGAAGGAGTTTTGGGTTTGTGTTACATTCTCTATCTATTTTCTTGATACAAGGCCTCTTACCTGTGGCCACGTAGCATGAGAACATTGAACCGACGACGTTCATGGCGCCCAAAGCTACCATCTCTTTGTTTCCATCGATTTGGTAATCCTTCATGGCAGCAAAAATTTAGATTTCAGATGCGAAGGATTTGGGAAATCGCATCATGACGAATTCTGGTATTGTATATGCAATTTAGTGCAAGTACCGTCAAGGCTATCCTCCCAGCCACTACACCGATACGAACACCCTTGAAAAGATAATCCCCGGAGAAGTAGATTTGATCTACTGACACAGGGTTTAAGCCTTTGTCGAGGTGTTTCACCTTCACTCACAAAGAAAAGACAAATCAATACACCGTTTAATTGCTTATGCCGCAAGTATCTTGAGGTTACACAGAGAGGAACCAGAAGAAAATAAGGAAGATCTGTTCTTACAATTGCAACTCCTTGTTTATCAGCCCGGGTTATGAAAACAAAGAAGGTGGATATGATAACTGAGAGCAAGGGCGCAATCGCTGGAATCCAGAACAGTTTCTTGTTCTTCTTCCCCTGTTATATCATCACAGAGATTGATTATAACAGATCAGGATAACAATCAGATTGGCTATCAACGAGTATAAAGTTAATATGCATATCTTACCATGAATTTGGCGGTGAGAAGGAAGGTCAGGAAGCTCGCGCCGATGACTACGGTCTGCCAGTTCCACTGCAAGCAAATTATAGCAGATAAAGGGTGAGGATTACTTCGCAGTAGAGAAAAAATCATAAGGTGAATGTTCTGAATTCATACTCCGTGATGCGCTGAGCTGAAGACTGAATCCAAGACCGCGATTATATCAGTTTTCTTAGTGAATTTCTTTATTCCTAGGAACCCTTTGAGCTGTTGTAGGGCGATGGTGATGGCGGCTCCGCCCATGAAACCAACAACTGCCGCGTGAGAGAGGAAATCGATCAAGAATCCCAATCTGACATGAGAAGACATTAGAAACCATATTCTTCTATACTATTGCAAAAGTTTATGTATGAATTCTTCATATTTTCTGAAGGAAAAAGTGATAAGATTTTCTCCTAATATTATTTTACCAAATAAACTGAGACATGCACAAGAAATATGTACTTTCATAATATATAAGGAGTTACCTGAAGAATCCGAGGGCTGCTTCGGTGATACCTGCGAAGAATGTGGCGGTGAACGCAAGGCGAAGATACTCAGCCGGGTTCGTGTTCGGATCGATCTCGTCCTGAAGCAAAGTGCCTAAGAGAAGAGAAACAACAGCCACCGGTCCGATTGCTATATCCCTTGAACTGCCCATACACGCATACACCAACGGTGGAATGAAACTCGAATCTGTATTAATTCGCAACACAATAAGATATTAGAAACAGAACAATCAATTGTCATGATTAAGATCGTGTGGAATAAGGAGATCAAGATCTTACATAAACCGTATTTAGGATCGAGATTTGCGAGTTTTGCATATCCGATGTCCTGTTATCATGACATAACTTAGGTAATCAGTTCATAGCACTCGTAGATGTAGAAACGATTACTTGGGGGACAAGAAAAGCACGGTGACCTGAGGAATGCAGAGACTAGCGATGGTTAATCCAGAGATTAAATCACCACGAAACTTGGTGAGATTGTAATTTCGTCCCCATTGGAAGACCGGGAACACGGCCTGCAAACCAAGCATGAACTTCTTCGACGTCGGCTGGTCCTTGAAATGCCTGAATGGGTCGTCGTGGAAGAAGGTCTCTCTGATATGATGCATGAACTCTTTGATCAGGTTTTGCTTTGGAGGAACACCCACTTTATGGATGTACGGCGTGTACGTCATCCTCCCCGAAGAGAAGCTTTGGATATCAACGGTGGCCGCCTGAGCCTTTTTATCCCCATCGTCAAGGTGAGCCCTCGAGGACATCACTTATGTTCACAAATTTCAATAACATAGTTTAGAGAACTAACGAATTCACGAAATAATAATACATATATACGGCAAAAATGTTTGAGAGAAGCTATGACGCAATTTAGTTAACAAATTTTCAGATTTAGGGGAGTTTTATTGATCCTTCGACTTTTTTTTGGGTATAATAGCGCAATAGATATTACATTCTCTATATTAAAAAAAACACAAATTCTTCGGACACCTTTTGAAAATCATAAATTAATTTCAACAAAAATTTAGAGAAAATCTAACCAAATAGTCTTTGAAAGAATGGTGTAAATAAAGATATTAGGTCGAACAATGCTTGATAATGATTTCGGAGCAACTCTAATGAAACGTATTTATATTAAAGGGGCTTCCTGGAAAAAAATGTGAAAGTCAAATTTCCAATAAAATAATGTTAGCGAAGTTTGATTAGGGAAGTGACATTGTTGTTTATTATTGAAATTTAAACATATTTAAAATGGTTTATTTAACACTTTTTTTAAGTCATGGTCGGCAAAAAACAAAAAGGTTTAGCTGCTCGCTCGTCCACAGAGGCAGAGAGTATTGGTCAGTCGCAACAACTTTGGCTGAAATTCAATGGATAGTCAATCTTCTCACAGAATTTGGTGTTGTGTTATCCGTTGTCCCAACTGTTTACTGTGATAATATTGGTGCGACTTACCTATACGTCAACCCTGCTTTTCATTCAAGGATGAATCACCTTGCCTTAGATTACCACCTCGTTCTGACGCAAATTAATTTGGTCTTCTTCGCGTCTCTCATGTCTCATATGCTGATCAATTTGTGGACCTTCTAACCAAACCGTTACCTCGCACTACCTTTCATTTGCTATGTAACAAGATTGGATTCATTATGAATGATCCATCTTGAGGGAGCATATATTCATTAATATTCACCAAATATATAAGTTACCTTATATCTAAGGAGATGAGTTATGTTAATCTCTGTATATATATCCGTTGTAAATCTTTGTTAATAATACAAGAGACAATAGTATGAGTATATTGATAAAACGATATTTAGAGTGAAATATATATTTTATATTATTTATTCACTAATTGAAACAATAATTTTGGATGTGTAAAAGACTTTTTGATGAAATACCTATTATTCATGTGTATCGAAATAAAGTTATACTATTAGTTTACAAATCATACCTTTTGGAACCCTAAAAGGGCAATTATACTTGGCCATCCACATAATAGAAGAATTAACAGTCAATATCAAGTATGTTAATCATTCTATTAAAATAAAGACCATCAAATAATAAAATAATAAAATAAATGGAAATGTATTTGGACAATTCATAAACCACCACACTTCAGTTTTTTTTTATAAAAAACCTATTTATAAAATTTCTGTATGTGATTGCACAGTTTTATGACAATCGATTTGAAAGATGACAACAATGAATAGAAATATTTTACTATTTGTATACTCATACTATTGAAATTTTGAGCGCCGAGGTTTAAGAGTTCAATTATAAAATAAAAAAAATAAAAGATAAAATCTTTAGGACTAAAGAGAGAAATATTAGCAACCATATGAAACGTTTTGCATAATTGAGTAGAATATCGGGAAGCCAAGACCATCAGTAAATGGTAGTAGGTAGATGAATACATGCGCTTGTTTCTTGAAAGCCATTGATAGAGGCAACTTAAATTATCATAAAGGAAAATAAAATTTATATATGCCCTTTTTGCTCATTCCTCTAAGATATTCACGTGGTTGGGTATATATAAAAAAATATTTGAATGTAATGTGAGAAATGAAAAAAAAAAGAGATTTGAGGAGAGGAAAGCAGTACCTGAGAATGATAGATGTAACCTCCCCTTTAGATTTAGATCACCGGATTGTTCATTAACTTTTTATTTTTGCCAGCATAGATTGTTCACTATTTTATTATTTGTTTATAATAAACACATCACCGAACCTGGACTCGTGTCTTGATTCAATGAACATCTCTCTCTTCCTATTGTTTATGAACATTCAAAACACAGAAGAAAAAGTATTTTTCCTTAATAGTTTTCTTTATTAAAAGGAAATTAAAAAAGGATAGAATTATGAAGGGAATAAAATATATTTTTATATAAAAAGACACGATTTTTTTACAAAAGAACAAATATTTTTTAAGAAAAAGAATCGATTTTTTTAACTACTTAAACTTTTTTTAGATAATTATCATTGGAAAACTTAACTCAAGATCAAAAGTGTCACTTATTTTCTAGATACATCAACAAAATATAAGGTATAATTCAATTATTTGAAATACCATTCAAAACGAGGAAAAATCTCTTCTATCCATAGTGAATGTTGTAAATGCGGGTGCGTGTAAAACATGCTCCGACAGTTTTCTAAACAATTTTAGTATTTTTTAAAAGTTTAACTTTTTCTCTCTCTCATTTTAGTATGAAATGGTTAAGTGAATGAGAATATGAGAAGTTGCACATAAGTCTGCAGTTTACCTACGAGATGAAATCATTTCCATCGAAGCTTACATTTTTCTTAAAAATCCTTCTTTAAAATATCCCTAACTCTTGATGGAGACCATTGGCGTCTTCTTCATCATAAGGAAATAGAGAGCTCATATCTTCTCCGTCGAGTTTAGATAAAGCGAATAGCATATTTGACGGTTTTTATATTTGGATTATGTATTTGATTGAGTATTATTGAATAGTTATGGCTTTTTGGGTTATTAATTGTTAAGGTTTTAGGATTGCCATGGATACGAAGATATCTAAAAATTTTGTAGACATACAATTTGGTTTATCGTTAATTCGAAGAGACCAAAATATATAAACAATACTAGTTTTATTTACCAATCAATCTTTAAGTACACTTGTTGGCTTTTACAATATATCAAAGATCTCCACAGGTAACTCCCCTGAGTTAGATGTAAATAAGCACTAAACTGTTTCACTCACTTCAATACAATATCGCTCTAAGTACACTTGAAACCCTGAGAACTCCTTCTGCTCTGTTTTTAAGTACTTCTTCGATATTTGCCCAGATAAATTAACATATTCTCTTCGTCAAGTTAACTTATTTGTCTTCGCCCGTGCTCAGCTACCCTTCCCGGTTTTCCAGCCGCACTTCCTTGCTGATCCCCATCAGCCTTGACTTCTCTGGATCTACTTTTGAGTCCATATTCTTCTTCTCAAACTTCTCGTTGACTCCTTCAATTTCTCCTCATTTGAACTTCTGCTCCTTGCAAGTCTCAACAACCTGAATTTACAAATATATCCTATGACCCTAATTTTATTGCATTTACAATCTCCTCCTTTGAATTCTTATCACATAAACACACGTCAATCAGTATAAATAATTCTATCACAATGCAATAAAGATTTAAGCATATCAATAGCACACAATAATCACAACACAGTATCAAGCAACACAAGTAGGTTCAACCATAGATATGATTAAATACACTTAAAATAGATTGTGTCCATAAGTGCACTTAAAAAAACTGTGAATACTAAGGAATATCAGTTCCTCGATCTTTTTCCTTTTTCCTTGCTTGTTGTCTATTCAACTCGTTCCCCATCCTCCTGTAGTTCTCCCCCTGTTTTTGTGATAAGAAATTCAAACAAAAAACATCAAAAACAAAAAACGAAGATCAGAACATGCCAGAAAGCAAAAATACACTCGTTTACTCTCATAACGCTTCAGAAGCCCAGTGACCGACTTCCGAGCAGCCTGTAAAGTAGACTGTGTTGTGGTGATCGTCTGTTTTAACTGGAGGAGTTCTTAAACTATATCACCACCAGGAGTGGCATCGACACCCGACGACGATAGTTTAGCCATATACCTCTTCTCTAATATGATCCAAGGAGAAATATTGTCTCGAATTTCCTCAGAACCAATGATATCTGGAATTTGTTGACTCAGAATGTTCTGAATCAAACACGCAAATTACAGAATAAAATTTGTGGAATTTGATAAACCAAGACCCACAATGGAGTCCAGAAACACTTTTCCAAAGTTTATTTGGATATCATTCTTCAAGCAGTAGAGAAAAATGGTTGTGTCTTGCCGGATTCCATCTGTCTTCTTGTTGGGGACCCAATTTGTGCGACATATCTTATTCAACAAGGCATACTCCCACTGAAGTTTGGAATTTGGAATATGTCCAGGCCACTGAATCAGATTACCATAAGTAAGCTCCTTGGTGACTTTATCCATGCCCAGATCAATCTGGAGTTCCTTTATCCGAGTTATCTCCACATTTGGCGTTCCAAAAAATTTGTTAATAACCTTAGTATCAAATTTGATAACCATACCCTAACATACATCATTCCAAACATCACAGAGCTAGAATCCTCAATTTCTAGAGTGAGATTGGAATAGAACTCGTACACCAATTCTTTGCACACATGTACGATAGACGTAACTGTGTGTGTTAGTTTCTTATCAACTAACAATTTCCAGATATCCAGGTGTTTGAACTGGTTTACACTAAGACCCCGTTCTGAAAATATCTCTCTTTCCTTGAGAGTCTTAAACCTATTGACGTATGACTCTTTATACAACCCGTGGGAAAAAGGCTTTTGAGGGAGATAAATGAGTACCTCTTCGTGAAGACGACGGACCAGATTTTTCAGGGTTTGGTATTGTTGTTGGAACATCTCTCTGTGGCGTGGAGCTTGAAGAAGAACCTTGACTAGGTTCAGAGATGGTATGGATGTGGGATTTGAGCGCTGATTCTCTCGTAGCTAAAGAACATACACGAGACAAAAACAACCATCGAGGGTCACAACGGATCAAACGGGACGAGATATGATCAAGTTCATGACCGAACTCTCATCCATAACCATGTGCACGACTGGTCATGGTAAGATGCACGGTCGGGCTCTTTTGGAGCATTTTATGCCCGAGAGATGTTTACGACCCGGGCACATATCATGCACGGTCGGGCACTCTCTTGCTGACATATCACGGTCGGGTGATCTAGCCCGCACGGTCGGGAATTTCATGCAATTTCATCCCCGAGACTACTTCACGGGCCGTGCATCCTCTTTTGAAAGCAGCACGGTCGAGCGTTGAGGAGAGCACGGTCGGGCAACAAGAAAAATGTTTGGTTTATTTATGCGGAATGAAGCATGCTCGACCGGCCATGACAAACGACATGGTCGGGCATGACTTAATACAACGGCTTATGGCCGATTTTGGTGGAAATGAGCCAGTTAAGGGCTTTAATTTGAAAGTTATAAAACGTCAAGAACAGAGGGCATTCCGAACATCAATTATCCATCATCCATATTCCATTCTTCATCACACAAACAACAATCATCCATCCATCCATCCATCCATCCATCCATCCGTCCATCCATCCATCCATCCATCCATCCATCCATCCAAGAGCCCTATTGACGGGAGACACACAAGGAGTTAGAGATTGATTCGGGATCACACTCGTTTGATATTTCCATGCTCCTTTCTGTACTTGTTTCGTTTATGTTTTTTAGAATTATGACAGAATAGTAGATTTGTTCTAGGAGAAGGAATTAGTCCATGGCTATCCCGGAACCCTCTTTTTTTTGGTTGGAAGTAAATTTTATTTCGTGTGTCCCATGAAGGGATAGTAGAAACGGTTACAAATACAAACTTGGTGTCATTAGTACAAATGGGATAACACGCAGGTCACCCATACTATGCTACGACACCATAACAGATAGAGTATCTCACGTCGCAGCTATGAGAGCAGGGTACATGTCACCCCGGGCCTCATTAAAACCTCAATGCAATAAAACCCATAGGGAAAAACCCGACACCCTTTGAGAGCAGGGTACATGGCTATCCCGGAACCCTCTTTGATTTACTTAAGAATGTATTTCCCCGTTTTGATTATCTATTCTTTGTCTGAGGGCTTAGTATCTTGTGTTTACAAAGGCCACGTAAATGCATGTGTTTGGGGTTAGGAGACGGACCAAAAGGAGAATTATAGTCCTAGAATAGTATGCTTAGAACAACCGAGAATAGGTCATGAAAGTAAGGTAGTAACGGTTGAGGATTAATCGAATGAATCATATATCGCAATGGGATTTAGTTGGGGTGTCAGCCAAGAAAGTAGGGGATGACTCAATTGAACCACGTTCCTATGCCTTGAGAGAGGGTATGATCTACATTAGGATCGTTCGTCCTAGATATCTTTATAGGGATTAGAAAGATCGATATTCGGTTTCGAAAGCTTTACGGTGAAAGCAGATCCTAGAATGTTTGTCTCTTTGTTAGGAACTCGTTAGTCCACTGCATTATCATATTTGCATCTCATAATCCTTATTTCATCACATCAAGCATTGATTCTAGTTTGATTCTTAGACCGTGTTGCATTAGTCCCGGTGGGATCAACACCTTAATTACTATATACGGGTCGTGCACTTGCGGGTAGTTTTAGGTTAAGTTTATTTAACTTGACACACATAAGTAAAGTGATTCTTAGGTGTATGTTTAGTCTTTTTTAAGTTTTGTACATAGGGAATTTTATCTTTTTTGAAGCGGAATCAATTCTGTAAATTTGAAACAATGACTTGTGATTGTTTCATGATATTCTTTGTAACAAGTTTAATCATATGTTTTGCTTGAGTATCAAAAAATTCGTGTTCGTTGCCTTTTTTCTCGGTAGCAACAAATTCTTCTTGGCATGTGTTTCGACCAAAAACTCATAAAGCCTCAGTTTTGTCCCCATCCTATGCTTCTTAGATTTAAGTTAAGTTAATTCGAATAATTTATCAAATTTTATTAATGTTAAACAATAAATCAAATTAAATATTTCAGCTCCTATTTTGTTTTGGGGAGTTATTTATCTCCTGAGTATGGTGATGTAGACCATCCGCGTGGACCTTTCTACCTTACCAAATTGTTTTGTCTTTTTCATTTTTGGCCTTAAAGTCTTCGGACTCTCAATGTTGGATGAGTGGGTTGAAGACTTTGTTCGTGACTCATGTTGGTTTAGCGTTCTTTTTAATGTTTCTTTTATCGTTTTTCATCACGAGCTTTAACCGAGATTACATATTACACATCCAGGCGGTATACATGCGTAATATTTCTATCAAATTATTTTTCTCGATATACATAACATCCAAATTGTGTTGTAATATGAGTAGTTTCCAATACTAAAATTGCCGAAAAATGATGTGTTTGTACCATTTATGCCATTTGACATGGCCTTCTGGTTTTCGATAGACATGATCCTCCACATTCATATAAAATATGGGTACCTGTTTGCATACATGACAATCTTCTTTCCTTACAACTTTTAATATGTAGGAAAATTACTAATTATCCATAACACTACGTTCAACATAATGTTTTGCTTTGTATTTATGTCGTATGCAATAATATTGCTGTTATAAAAATCTTTGAGCTTTAGAAACATAGTTACTATAAAAATATCAAAATTTTTATTTTTCATATGAACTAAAACTATCGGTGCATAAGAAAAGATAAACTTTTTTGGTTCCATAAGAAAAACTAAGTAAATAACTAGTTTGAATTCTTTCCAAGTCTTAAAATTAGGAGGATTTTCATTTTTCATCCAATCGTCGAGGGTTTACTTTGTCATCTCATAGATGCAAAAATTGTCTTCCACTCGCATAATGTTTGTAACCTATTTTTTATAGGAATATAAATTATCTTTTTGTACGATACGTATTTTTGTGAAGATCGTTTCATAAAACGGCATATGTTGGCACAAAAAAAAATTACATTTTTTAAAACCATTAATTTTTTTAATACGACATGCCTAGCTCCTTTAAAATATTATCTTTTCGTTTTTGTTTCTCAAAATTTAGTATTTTGCAATAAATACTCACATATAGTTTGATAAAATGAGCCCAAGTAACTCATCTCCACATTAATCAATTTTTATACTCATCCATCTTGATTATAAGTACAAACATAATTGACCTTCATGACAAACTTAATATATAATTTGTTTCGCCACATCCAATAACTCAAAGAATCATCGCGTATTATTGTTTGGCATCTCTTTCGACTAGTGGAAAACGTGTGTTACCATTTCAACATATAAATTGGTTGTCATTAGTGTGTAACAACTCATAATCCTTTCTTTCCTTTGATTGTGATTGTGCACTGTCGCACTTCTAACACCATTTTCTTCAATGTGCAAGAACAAAATTTTATAATTCTCGACAAAACTAACTTTATAAAGATATTTGCATACCATATATATTGATTGTTGTATTTTATATTCTTGCATCGTTTCCATGAACATAACATTATACCGCATTATTTTCACAAATGTTGTATCAATGTGAAAATCATTAAAACCCAATAAAAATTCTTGCGTAACGTCATACGTAGAGAAGGCTCTCCAGACCATAGAGGAGACTTCTGTGGTAGTGGAAGATATTTAGAGGAAGAGGCAATAGAGAAGGCTTTGGAGGGTACTCTCTAGAGTGTGGAGGAGGCTTTGAGACTGTGGAGAAGGATCTCCAGCCTGCAATGAAGGAAGGGGCTATGGAAGAGGCTGTGGAGATGACACATAAAGGATGAGAAATTTAGGGTTTGTTTGAAAAAAAAGTGTTATTGATTAAAGTTGGTAATATGAGTAAGAAATATATATGTTTTTTTTGTTTTTAACAATCATTTGATGAAACTAAATCAAACTAAAAAAAATTAATAGACATTATTTCACGATTAAAGTCACACGAGGTCGCAACGGTTGCACACATATTAGGGTGAACTCATACTTGAATGAATATACAAGAAGTGGGTTCCGGTAGAAAAATGTTAGTAACTTCAATCTCACGTGTCTTTAAACTCTATTTCCTTTTCTTCCTTCAATTTTCACCAATATTTGTGATTCAATTAGTCGTTAATCTACTTTGTGTCACTAGTTGAAGATGGGTTTGATACTCACATCAATTATGACTTTAAGAACATTCCACTATGACTCATCATGAACTGGATATATAATTTAAAATTATACCAATGCCCATTTTGCTATCATATATTTGTTGGAGCAATATTACCATAATCTTTTACTCTCGTCGCAATATACGAGAGTAACAACCACGTGATCCCACAGTTATTTGCGAATATTAAGATATTTGTAATTGCACTCATGTTATACATATTAAACCCAAAACATTTTAGTTTTATCGAGGGAATAGTATTCTAATCTCATGCAATTTATCTATGTAACAAAAATAGTTCTTGATTGTGTGAATCATTTATGTAAATTCTTTACAAAAAATGGATCGGATGTTGATCTGAATTCCTTTCTATGGCCCTTAACATGCATTTGCAAAATTATTAAACTATTTTTTTAATTTACATCAACCAAACCTGATCACGAGAATGTCATCTCCTTTCTCAACATGGTGTTGACTCAACTTTATATGTTGTAAATAACATGAAACTATATTTACAAACATCTATTTTCTGATGCCCCATGTCTAGTTCCTTTACAATATTTTTTTTTGTTTCGTTATGTGTGTCTAGAGTTTGGTTATTTTGTAAAAAAATATTCATCTATAGTTTGATAAAATCTATAGTTTGATAAAATGAATCCATGCAATTTATCGATATATTATAAATGAATTTTTATAATTATCAATCTTTTTTAAAAACAATAAACAGAATCATATTGTAATATAACCTTCATATATATGTTGTTTTGGTTCGAAGAATCATCACACATTATCATTTGACATTTCTTCCAATGTCCGCTTAACAAATCTTGGAAAATATATGTCACCATTTTGATCCATGGATTAATTGTCGTTGTTGTTGTAACAACATCATAACCATTCCTTTCCTTTGATTATGATTGCACACCTCTAACATCGCTATTCTTCACCGTGTAAGAACCAAGTTTGATAATTCTCGACAAAACCGATCTTATAAACATGTTTAAAAGCCTTATGTTGGCTATGATTCTCCATATTCTTGCATCTTTTGCACGAATATAGCAATATATCGTGTTCTTGAAACAAATATTGTATCGATGTAAAATACTTAAATTAATCCTGTCAAATATGGGCTGGGTCTAACTAATCCCAAAAGGTACCTCAAGAGTTTAGGGTTGCCCAACACCATATATACAAGTCCCAAAGTTCATGTCCTAGCCGATGTGAGACAACTTATCATAACACTCCCCCTCACGCCCAGGCTCGATCCTGGAATGTGGACATCGCAATCGGGGGCCCAACATCGGTATATTCAAATCGGGACGAATCGGGCTCTGATACTTTGTCAAATATGGGCTAGGCCTAACTAATCCCAAAAGCTAGCTCAAGAGTTTAGGGTTGCCCAACACCATATATATAAGTCTCAAAGTTCATGTCCTAGCCGATGTGGGATAACTTATCATAACAAATCCAACCCATGTAAGGATTATTGTGTAAACTCTTATGTGGAGGAGGCTCCCGAGACTATGGCGGAGAAATTCTGAGGCTGTGGAGAGGGCTTGTGACGGTGCTATGGAGAAAAAGGCTATGGAAGAGGCTCTGAAACTGTGGAGAGGGCTCGTGAGGATGCTATGGAGAAAGAGGCCATGGAGGAGGCCATAAAGGATGGGTAATTTAGGGTTTGTTTTGCCAAAATTACTTTTTTTATTACAACTGGTATTATGTGTTAGAAATTTCATATATATATATATATATTCTAACCATTATTTGTTGGAATTAAATCCATATGAAAATTTAAAAGATATTTTTTCAAGATTAAGTTCACAAGATGTCGCAAAGACTGCATATATATTAGGGTGAACACATACTTGAGTGTATATTCAAATCGGGAGTTCACTTAGAAGAAGACATATACGAAAATGGATCTTTTTCGTTTCTCTCTGTAAGTAAATCTTATTGTCTTTAATCTCACATCGATTTAGCCTCGATTTCCGTAAGGATATGATTAATTGTTAATCGACTTTGTGTCACTGGTTGAATGGAATATATAGTTTCAAATGATGACAATGCCCATTTGCTCTCATGTTTTAGGTTAAGAAGTATCCCATTAACTTATTCTCTCATCGCAACGTACCAAAGCAACTACGACTTGATTCCATGGATTTTTGTGAATATTAAGATATTCGTGATTGTAGTCATGTCAATACAAATCAAACCCAAAGAATTTTCAGCTTTAATGAGGTCATAGTATTCTAAGTTACGTAGTTTATCTATGTAACCAAAAACATTTTCGATTGTCTGAATCATTTATGTAAATTATTTTCCAAACATTGATTATATGTTGATCTTAAGTCCATTCGATAGCCCGTAACATGCCTTTGCAAAAACACTTGATTAATTTTTTCAAACACATTAAGCAAGTCAAACACGCAAATGTTAGAAATTTTATTCTAACGTTGATTCATATAAATATAAGTATTAGATAATTGTTATTGAGGTACACACGGTGATGATTAGTGTCGTATTGAAGAGACAATTATCGGGTGAAAATTCCTCCGTGCCATTCCGCAATTATAGAAATCTAATGATGGTTTTGCGATTAATTACAAATTGAGGATTTATTGTAATTAATAAAATTTAAAGGGCATGTATCAAAAGACATGTCTTTTAGGACATGTCTTTTCATTATTACAAAAATGTTTGAATGCCTTTTAAATTATTCACCGTAACAACAATAATCACAAAACAAATAAATACACAAAAGGAAAACTCTCTTATATCATCAAAGAGAGATTGAAGGAGATTTCGGTGGAATAGGCATTGGAGAAAAGAAAAGATCCACCGAATGCAAATCATGGAAAATTCAAGTAAGTATAATTTATTTATTGTTTTTGGTTGATTTAATTTCCTATTAGAATATCGATAATAATTGATTCTGCATATAAGATTATCGAATCTGCTTACAGCTAATGTCACCACCTTTCTCAACATTGTGTTGACTCTGCTCTTTAAGTTGAAAATGTCATCAAACTTATTTATACAAACATCAATCTTTTTTTATGCAACATGCCTAGCACCTTGAAAATAGTTTTTGTTTCATTATATGATTGTAGAGCTTGATTATTTTGCGATAAATAGGCACATATAATTTGATAAAATAAATCCATATGGTTTATGACCACATTGTAATCAATTTTATACTCATCATTCTTGATGATAAGGATAAACATGTTTTACCTTCAGATAACCTTCATATACAGATTGTTTCGTTACATCCAATAGCTTAAAGAATTGTCGTGCATTTTTGTTTGACATCTCTTCATAAGTTTGCTTAACAACTCTTGAAAAACTATCTTTCACCATTTTGATAGATGGATTGGTTTTCGTCATTATTGTAACAAAATCATAATCGTTTATTTTCTTTGATTGTGATTATGCATTGTCATACCTCTAACACCACCATCTTTACAATGCAAGAATCAAACTTGAAAATTTTCGACAAAATTGATCATATAAAGATGTTTACAAACTATATCTTGACTTTGGTGATACTTCATATTCTAATATATTTTTTGCATGAAAAAAACATTATATTATATTCTTGACACAAATATTATATCGACATGAAACTCCTTAACTATTCCAACCCTAATAAGAACTATTGTGTAACCTCTTTTATGGAGGAGGTTCGTGATACTATGGAGCAGACTTCTAACACTGTGGAGGAGGCTTTGAGATAATGGAGAAGGCTTATGATGTTGATATCGAGGAAGACACTATGGAGGAGGTTGTGGAGGTGGCACATAAAGGATGAGCAATTTAGGGTATCTTTGATAAGCTAGTAATATGAGTTAGAAATGGTTATAGTATATTGTTTCTAATCATCATTTGTTGGAACTAAATCCAAATTAAAAGTTAATAGACTTTTTTCACGATTATGGTCATAGAAGGTCACAAAGGTTGCACATATATTAGCGTGAACACATATTGAAATGTATGTGTTGAAACAATCCTTATTTTGTAACAATATAATATGATAAATAATGAACTAGAAATAGAAAAAAATTAAATATAAATACCGATGTTCGATCGAGGCCTGCAAGCAGTATCCTAATACAGAATTTGTTTCCGCCTAGAGGATTCAACGATCACAGAATAACCTTCTGCCGAATCTACTTTGTATGTTCGATTTTTTATCAGAAGAGAGAAGAATTGGTTGTTTTTTCTTCAATGGCAAGTCTCTATTTATAGAGGACTTTGGAGCCAAAATTCGGTTAACCTTGAACAGTCATGACTGTTCATAAGGTTGTGAGTGTTGGTGGAATGGTTGTGTCTCTTCGGTTCAAACTCAAAGGTTGTGTCTCTTTGGTTCAATAGTTGCATCTCTTTTGTACAAACTCAAAGGTTGTGACTGTTCATAATCCAAAAATATTAAAAAGTAAACTCAAATTTAAAGTCGGATTTATCAAAGACCCCAAGGCCTAATGCCCTATCTTTAACATTTAATATATGTTAAATGTGCACAAGCCTTTTTACATGCCCATTTCAAAACCCCTCACCAAACTCATGTCATGATTCAAATGGCTAAGATGTGAAAGCATTAATATAGTGTATTAATTACTTTCCATTTTCCAATGTAGGATTATATCGCTTCGCATTCCCTCCTCATTTTCTATCAGTATGTACAAAAAATGGGTTCGGTTAGAAAAAGAAATATACAAAATATTGAAGTTTTTTTATTTCTTCCTATAATTAATTCTTATTGTCTTCAACCTCACATTGATTTAGCCTTAGCTTTCCTATTCTTCCATTGTTTTTCACCAATGCTTGGGATTCGATTAATTATTAGGGCCCGACTGGTAGAAACGCAGTGTTTACGCTTGTGTTTGCCGGTGTTTGCGCTTGCGTTTGGCAGCGTTTTGTTTCATTTTGTCTGAATGGTGAAAACGCTGCGTTTGCGGACGACTGCGACTAGAAGCGAATGGTAGAAAACTGTTGCGCTTGCATTTTGAGAAAAATTACCAAAATAGACAATTGTCAATAAAATTTTCTATTTATATACTTTTTAATTATGATTTTCAAATATTTGAATATACAATATATATATACATATATATCTATATTTATGATTAATATAAATTATAATAGAAAATTAAAATAATTTTATCAAAACATATATATACACAAATATATATATAATAAACATATAAATAAACATATATATATACACACAAACATATATAATAAAGACGATCAGAAAATTAGCCAATTAATTAGGATAAAACACAAGGGAATTCATTATGGACAAGTAAATTAAACACAAAAGGGAATTACAAAATCTTGGAGATGTTGTAATAAAATAAAGAAAGATAATTCTGGAAATTCTGATAAAAAGACGAGACCAAAGTTGCAGATGCATGCCATGTGTTTCTTCTACAGACAATAACCTATACACATTCACAGATACATGAACCATAACATGCGAAATCAAAGTTTTTGGGAAATTGAAACACCTCAAAAATTGAATATGTATGAACTACAGTTTCTAAAAATGGAAATCTCGACTCTATCTCGATGTAAAATGATAGATTTTGCCAAGTTTTCAAACACTACTTTGCGAAGCTACTTCCATGGCGAGACTCATAATGTGTGTTTCAGAAGAAGGGTCTTTCAATTTGGTTGTGGGGACTAGAGGAAGTAGGTGAGTTGTTGTTTCAGAGGAAGTAGGTAAGGGTCTTTCAATTTTCTCTGCAGCATAAAGATTCCTCAACATAACATAATTCGCGTTGTTACGAGGCTCTACTTTGACTGCATTCTCAAGCACCCTCTCAGCCCTCTTTACTTCCTTGGTGTTACCACATGCAGATAGGAAAGAGCTTAGTATTATTCCATTGGGCTCGAAAGGTATTTTTTTTTATCAGATCTTCTGCTTCTTCCAAGTATCCTGCACTGCCTAGTAGATCCACCATGCAACCATAGTGCTCAATTTTAGCAATCAAACAAAGTATTGCCATTATCCCAAACCACTTCTTTCCTTCTTCAACTAATCCACCATGGTTACAAGCTGATTGGACTCCAAGCATTGTGACCTCCTCCGGTTTAGCTCCACTTCCCATCATCTCTAAGAATAGATCCAAAACTGCACGTGCACGCCCATTTAGAGCATACACATTTATCATAGCACCATCAAACAACCCATCCAATCTGAACTTTCCCCTTTGGCTCCTACAACGTCGGTTGAGCCTCCTTTGTTTTCATCGGGGCTCACCAGATTCCAATCTCAGTTTCGGATTCCTAATTAGCACAGAGAGAATCCACTGATCTGTCCATTCCAGAGCAGCCGTCACATCTGCTATATGTTGAGGGATAAATCGAGAAACCCAAGATCAGACAAGTTTTCAAGAGCCGAGGGGATCGGTCCGGTGACACAAGGACGACAAACGACACGAGGAACCCTAATTTCATAAACCCTTCATGAACCCTAACTTTGTGAAACCCTAATTTTGTGAACCTTAATCATTCACAAGCAAAATGGTGAAGAGGAGAGAGTCTAACCTAGGAGAGAAACGACGAAATGGAACAAGAGAGAAGAAAGGAGAATCGGCCAGGCGAGGAGGAGAGAAGAAAAAAGAATCGGTCAGGCGAGAGGAGGAGAGAAAAAACGTTCGGTAAAGGACAGAAAACGACAAAGGCAATTCAGTAATTTAGCCGAAAACGTAATAAAACTAATGTAACGCGGGAAAAAAATAAGATTTTTAAATTTTACGTTTCGTGGTGTCTGTGTCTCCCTGCGTTTCCACCAGCCACTCTAGATGTCGCCTGAAAACGCAGTCGCTGCGTTTGCGTTTTCTGGCGACTCCACCAGTCGCCCCCTAAATCATTGAAAACAACAATCCATTGCAACAACTTTTATTAGTTTCTTCTTATCAATGACAACAAACCCGTTGATATCCATTAATAGTTTTTATCAACAAAGTCATTGAAATTTTTTGGTTGTGATTGATGTTATCAACGACCAACAAGTTGATAATCATTCATTATTTTTAGGAAATTCTCAATAGTCCCATTGTTCATAGGCCGTTGAAAAATTAGAAAACATATCAACAGTTGTTGTTGATGAACTGCCGATATGACTGAAAATTTTAAAGATCAACAGATATCCACTAATAATATACTAGGTAAATTTGAAAAAATATAACCAAAAGAAGAAAAATAAGAATTATATTAGTTGCCAAATGTTTGAACAAAAAAATAAAAAATAAAAAATCTAAATATGATCTAATATGCTCCCTCATTCTTTCCCGGCAAGATTGGAACTTTTTGATATGTGGAAAAGTGTTGCCTCAGACTCAATCATCATATCTTTTCGTGTTGGCGTTCTTTTTCCTTCGATGGGAGGTGTTTGTAGATGCTGATATGGTTGGTCGGTTTGCATTAAAATTTCTCATTTACTAAGTCGTGTAACACAAATTTTATTACATATTTATAATTCTTCTTATGTTTAATCTTATAGTTAGGTTAATCTTTCCTTAATGAAATATTGAATTCATCGTATTGTTTAACTTCAGCATCTCTAAGTCAATATATTCAATCACCGGCAATGTATTTACTATCTACTTCAGTCCTTATAAGCATATCTCCACGATCTTGGAATTATATTAAACGTATTGATTCAGGGTCTTCAACTGCAATAGATCGTTCTGTTGTTTTACTCGTACAACTATTTCTAAATGTATATAAAATATCTTTTGTACAACAAGAATTTTTGTTAAGTTGTCTTTCTTAGAACAAATCTAATGGTACAGTAAAATTTACATTTCACAATGTCTTTGTTTTCACCGCAAAACAACATGCAACTGTTTATAAACATCAATCTTTGATGTCTTGCATCACAATTAATAGTTAAAATAATTGTCTTGCATCATTTTGGCGTCTCATCCTCCATTTGCTCTACAATTCATGGAAAATAATTTGTCGCCATTTTGGCATAAAATTTGGATGTCGTTGTTGCTGCAAAAACCATATCATCATTTCTTTCATTTGATTGTGATTCATACATTAACATACCTCTTACATCATTGTTTTCATTGTGTAAGATCTAGACATGATATAGCTCCGTGAAACTATCCTTTTAAAGTTGTTTGCAAACTATATATTGAGTAGGGTTTACTTTATATTAGTGTTTCAGTTAATACAAATAAATAACATTATGTCGTATTCTTGACACAAATATTGCATCCTCGTAAAAATCATAAATTGTTTCAACCTTAATCAAAAATCTTGTGTAATATCTTTTGTTATAAGATATTTTTTTATACATCCATTGCCTCGATGCATATAAATTTCGACTTGAAAAGGAAAAATTGTTTGAGCGAAGAATACATATGAATTTGAATAGGTGATAATTGAAAACCTACTTTTGAAATATAAATAGCAAATTTTCGACGATCATCCATTGATAACACCAAGGAATGACCGTAAGAATCACAACAATATTTTTTTCATCGGTCATTCTAACAATTTAAAATATTAATGGGAATCTATTGATATTATCAACAGATGACCGTTAGTAATAAAAACGATCATCCATCAATTCAATAGATATCCAATGAATACTAATCGATATTTCCAATGGTAAGCCCCCGTTGAAAGTTCCTTGATTTATTTGGACGGACGTCATCTCTTGCTCGTCTATTGAACTTTTCCGGAGAAGTTTTCCATTGAAACATTGTCGATATAATTAAAATCCATTCAAAACTTTTAATGAATAGATCTGATGGTTTGTTTGTTGAAACCAACGTGAATTTTTTTCTCGTGGCATAAGTGAGACATAAGTCGAACACAATTCGCACACTAAAAAAAGTGTACCTTTTGGAGAATTTTGTATACTATGTACCAAATTTCTGTTTGGTTTATGGCTTTGCAAATTTATAGAATTGTCAAGCAGCTTTATTACAATTTAATTGTTTAAACCTTGACGCGTTTGTTCTCATGGGTCTTAATATTTAATTGTTTAAATCTTTACTCCTTTTAGACAACATTGATTATACTTTTATGTCAATCAATATGATGACGAGCTCTAATCTATCTTGTATCACTTGTAACAACTTTATCACAAACCATTTCCACGATTTTTAATTCTTCAAATAAACAAATGCCTAAAACAACTATTCGGTTATCATCCTTTGCTATCATAACAATTAAGCATTGCTTATTTGACATTTTAAGAGATGTCACGGATAAATTTCAAAATTTGCTCCACCCTTTTATAAATCCACCAAACATAATGATGAAGACTTAAACTTTGTTCAATCCTTATCAAAATGTATATTGGTCATCCTCTTGTCATTTCTTCACTTCAAAATATAGATAACATGCAAGCTTTGTGTATTTTTTAAGTCAAATATGCTCAAAAACTACTTTCAATTATTTTCCGTGTTCTTAATGCAAAATGATAGTTCCACTAGAATGCATTTTCCTCAAACACTACTTTCACTTTTCTCAAACACTACTTTCAATTATTTTCCGTGTTTTACCACTAGAATGCATTATTCACCATATTTAGTTTTTTTTTTTGCATTAGCATATTGACTTGGTTCAAAATTTTTTTAAGAACGAAACGACCAACTTTATCCAGCATTTGTTGGCTTTTGATGGGTTTTCTTGTGCCACAAGTATGCATGTATGAATTTTATTGCGATGTGTCATTGTAAGAAGCTCTACATTATTTTTCGATGTTGTCTGCAATCTCAATGAACAAGCGTAAAATCATATAAAAATATCTTCATATATAAATTCTTTGCTACACATAACTCAGCCGCAACATCACCTAGACATAACTTCATCACAATTTCTATTATCTCAATCATATGTTCTCTCCACATAACAGTCACAAAATCACCAACTCCCTATCTCAATGAAAACTTCCCACTAAATTTTTTGCAACCACCACTTTCACCAAATTTATCATACAATTCAGTAACTCATGCTCATTACCATATTCATGCTTATCATTTTCACCAACTAATGTAATAAAGAAAATTTTCAATCTATGATTTACGTCTTAATTAATCAAATACTCAGCATGCACAGTGTTTGCTAATTCATTTCTCTCATTGTTCATCTCCACGTAAAAACACCCTTGACACCTGTTCCATTTTGTAAGCATAAACCACTTTACTCCCCAGTGGTCCAATATATATTCATGATGGATTCCATCTATCATAATCGACTTGTATCTCAACATCATTGTATGTTGATCATTTTCCAACTATTTACAATTAGCTTTTGACCAGTGCATCAACATTTAGGTCATGACAATAACCAATTAGCCAATAACAGATATTTTCATTTTTACAACAAATCCAATGTTTTAAAATCGATCTAAGCATATCGAACTTGAGTATTAATTTGTAAAAGAAAAGATTGGTTTAGGTTTTTTCAATTTAAAAAATATATAAATTCAATCGCAAATAGTTTATGTTTTTACTAAATCACTTTCTAAGGATCAGTTTGTCTTGATCCAAACTGAGTAAGCCCCTCCTGCCATACATTTTTGGTTGTGGGAGGAGGATATTATACATTCAAACCCTTTCTCTCATTAAGAGGATCATGGATATTGATGTGGTTAATCTCAAGTAATAAAATACCTAAACTAACGCTTCTGCAAGAATATGGATCGTATAGTGTCAAGATCGAACACAAAGACTTGATGCAACTCTAAAGCTAGTAAACTGATGAATAGGACAATAAAGATCAATGAGTATTTGAATGCAAAAGAAACTAAACTAACTAATCAACTGGTTAAATTCAATTAACTAAATATCACAGTTTTCGAGAGTTGCACGATGATGCAATGAAATTCTGACAAGATCATGGTTATAGATATCATTACGTATTCGGAGAATTCAAGCTCTTTCCTAGGGAATGACTCTCCCGATACCGACCCATTATCTAGCATGTGTACTATCAATCTCCCAATTGTGTAATCTCACCTACTAGATGAATTAAGATCGCTATCCTAATTCTTAAGTTCAATTAACCGACCGATCAAGGTTCTAAATCAATTGAGACTTCATATCATGGTTACGTTCCAAAATCCAATTCATCCCCCGATGCAATCATATTTTTATAAACATTCATTCAAACTACCAACAAGAATAAAAGCATTATGAACAACCAATCAATTCGAAACAAACAAATATTATAACCAAGCATTAAGAACAAAACTTCATTACATATCGGTAAAGCTCTCTAACCCGTGGCTATGGATCTACTCGGACATGAAATTAGAAAACGAAACACAAAAGATAACCATATTCAACATGGATAAAGAATGAGATCCCTCCCTAATCTGTTACCGACGTCTTCAACAACTCCTCCGTGCTCCGTCTTCGTCGCTCCGTCCTTGTCTTCGTGTGTGTTCTGCTCTCTCTCTCTCCACTCTATCTGCTCTGTTATGTCTGTGTCTCTCCTCCTTTTCTGCGTTTTCAGTGCGAATGAAGCTTGGCTTTACTCCCCCTTTCTCTTTCCTCTTCTCCTTTCGTTCCTTTTATCATCTTTCCTCTTTGGCTGAGTGTTTTCCATTCTTTTGTCGTGAACTTCCATTTGTTTTCCATGGTCGAATCTTTCCTTTTTCTTCTTTGGTGTGTGCAGGTTCAACATGCCCGACCGGATACAAGAGTGAGCTCGGTCAGGCTGTTCATCTAATCCTAGCCCGGTCGAGCTTCATACATGCCCGATTCGTGCTGCACGTTCGGGTCTTTTGCTGTCTTCATGAGCCCGATCGGGCTAGAATGGCTGCACGATTGGTTGGTTGCCACTTTCAGGAGCACGAGTGGGATGTGTGTTGTTGCACGGTCGGTTTGGTAGCACGATCAGGCACCTCACTTCCCTTCCCTTGTGTGCCCGGTTATGGTGGTGTTGTTGATCAGTCGAACAGGTTGTTATCTTCCATACCCGTCCGTGCTTTGGGTTGATGTGAGGTAATTGCTCATATTTGCTCGTGTTTGTGTTTGATGTTTTGGTTTCCTGCAAATACACGAGAAAGCGATAAAAGAGGACTAAGTGATGCTTAATCTTGGTAAACTAACTACGAAAATGAACTAAAATACTATAACAAAATAGACGTTATCAGAGATTTAAAATATACTTCATAAACAAACAAAGGGTTCACCTCATGTAGACCCTTCAAGCAAAATATAGAATTTTCCATCTTCAATGTTAAATTAAAAGCTCACATGGAAGCTATATCTTGTGGAGAAGATTATGCGAGAACTATCTCGGTAACAAACCATTGAGTAGAAATATATTTCCGTAGTGTTTTCTGTTGCTTTCTGTTAGAGTGTTAGGACAAATTGTTATGGTTTGTTATTTTGTTTTTATTAGTGGAAATGTACTTGTATTTTACCTGATGTAATCATTAAAAATTTATAGAAAATCTCACATCTTCTTTACATTCAATGTACTTATCCCTTTCTTAACCCTAACTCAATATTCTAATCCTAGATCTCTATCTGAAATGAATCACATCCTTATGTTCATACTATTTTTCCTGCGGCTCGACAACCTCAAGCTCGTAGGCGATGCCCACTCAACCAGCTTTACCAACATCATTGATTACTTTGCTCTTGTTTGCCTGGCTTGGGCCTTGAGTCGGGGTACCGCCAAATGATTGTTTCTTATTTTTATATATAATTTTAGTAAATTATTATTTGTATTTGCTTTAAACTTCAAAATAATTTTCAGATCGCAAGAATGCAGAATGAATTTTCTAACTGCATCAGAGACAAAATTATTCAGATAGATTTCCAAATTTATTTTTATTGTTTTGAATATTGTTGGATGAATCTATGTGTGAGAGTTTGTGTCCTCTTTAATTTGGTCAATACATGCATTTGGTCTTTCTTGAAGTTAGGAGTCTTTGTTGTTGCAAAAACTGGTGTAGATGGAGGAGACCAAGGACGGCGTTTCTCATAACATAGATTTAAGAAGTCACCAATTCGAAGGTACTTGCACCAACACAACTCTATATCAAGAAACCACGTGCTCAGACGTTCCTTGGTACCAGTGACGACGAAGATAGTCTGTAAGGTTGGTACCTAGACACAAGGGCCATAAATCACATGACGGGTCATAGCAACGTTTTTGAAGAATTGGATCGGACGATAGTAGGCACGATGAAGTTTGGTGATGGCTTTGTTGTTGACATCAAAGATTGTGGTACAATATTTTTTACTGGTAGACATGGGTAGCACAAGATACTAACAGGGGTCTACTATATCTCGCGCTTGAGGAACACAATCATTAGCATTGGCCAGCTTGATGAGAACGGGTTGCACGTGGAGATTGAGGATGGTGTGTTGTGGATCTGGGATAAAAAACAACATCTTTTGGCTAAAGTCTCGCATGACCGCAATTGCTTGTACGTCTTTTCTTTGAAGGTTGCTCAGCCGATTTGTCTCGCTGCGCGTTATGGCGATGATGCTTGGCGTTGGCATGATCGGTTTGGGCACATTAGCTTTGATGCCTTAGAGAAGATGGGGCAACATGGCTTGGTCAAGGGCCTTCCGCAGTTGGAGCACGTGGAGTAGTTGTGTGACAACTGTGTCATTACGAACCATCGGTGAGGTATTTTTCCAAAGGAGGCCAAGAACAGTGCGGTGGCACCGCTCGATCTCATCCATGAAGATCTGTGTAGTCCTATCACGCCGGTAACACCAGGAGACAAACACTACTTCTTCTTGCTGGTGGACGATGCCACCCGCTACATGTGGGTCTTCCTCCTAGCTTACAAGAGGAGTGCACCAGAGGCCATCAAGCGTTAGCTGGCGATTGTGGAAGGCGAGAGTGGGCGGAACTTGCGATTATTTCGTACAGAAAACGACGACGAGTTCACTTTCTCTGAATTCGCCTCCTACTATACGGAGCAAGGCGTGACTCGTCACTATACACCCCGTAACAGAACGACATGGTGGAGCGATGGAACCAGATCGTGGTAATATTGACACGTGCCCTGTTGAGACAGAGGGGCATGCTAGCGGAAATTTGGAGAAAAGCAGTCACCACAACAGTATTTCTCCTGAATCAAGCTCCCATGAAGAGTCTTTCGGGCAATACTCCTTGCGAAGCATGGCAGGGGCGTAAGCTTACTGTATATTTCTTACGTTTCTTTGGTTGTGGGGTATACACAAAAGACATGCGACAACCCCAGAAGCTAGATGATCACAGCCTCCCTATTGTGTTCATTGGATATGCGAAAGGAGTGAAGGGATACCCCCTCTTGGATCTAGTAATGCGGCGTGTGCACATTTCTCGAGATGTCATCTTTGATGAGGATCACGGCTAAGAATGTGAAACTGCGAAGAACGACCAAAGGTCTTCTAGCATCTTCACCATTGTGTACCCAACCCCTGGTCACGTGGTTGATGTTGGGATTCCAGGTGAGCAGAGCTCCCGTAGAGCAAGGAGCTCAGACCATAGCTATGGGAAGCAGGTGTGTCGTTGTAGGGGGACCAGACAGCACAGGTCCATAGAGTAGGGGACCAGGGAGCAGAGAACCCTAGAGCAGAGGTCTCGGAAGCAGAGCATAGGGCACTCCGGTTCCTGAATTTGTGATGCCTTTACAAGACGACTCCATGAGGCGTGACGCGACACATTCCCTTGATGCCTCGCTCCGCTATCGCACTTTAGCTAACCTGTTTGGAAATGGGGACGAGGTCCCAGCTCCCAAAAACTTTTTGAAGGAGTTGGAGGACGCAGAATTTCACTTGGTAACAACAGGGGAGCCTTGCTCGTTTTCTGAAGCAGAGAGCGACGAGGCATGGCGAGCCACGATAAGGGAGGAGATTGATTTCGTGGTGTGAAATCAGACATGGGATATTGTGGACCTTCCTCGAGGCCATCATCCAATTATTCTCAAATGGGTCTACAAGGTGAAGAGGAACGAGGTCGGGGTGATGGTCAAGCATAAGGCACGCCTCATCGCTCGTGGTTTTGTTCACCAAATCGGTTTGGACTTATGAAGTCTTTACACTTATTGCTCGGATGGAGTCCGTCCGACTGCTACTTGCTCTTGCTGCCCTGGAGGGGTGGTCCATTCACCATATAGATATCAAATCTCCTTTCCTAAATGGCGATTTGAGGGAGGAGGTGTATGTGAAGCAACTGGCTAGATTTGTTGTTCCCATGGAAGAAGGAAAAGTTCATCAATTGCGTAAGGAACTCTATGGCCTTAGTCAAGCACAAGGGCATGGAACACAAATCTCGATACACCCTGAAGCAACTTGGTTTCATGCAGAGTGAGCATGAGTATGCGGTGTGTTGCTGGGGCCAAGGCGGAGCAGCTCTGCTTGTTAGGGTTTACGTGGATGATCTCATCATCACTAGATCATCCGACGTGGCCATTAAGCAGTTCAAAGCGGAGATGAAGACCCAATTCCAGATGAGTGATCTTGGATTGCTTTCGTTTTATCTTGGAATTGAGGTTTTGTAGGGTCAAGGCGGAATCAATTTATGCCAGGGGCACTACGCGAATAGATTTTGCGCCTTGGTGGCTAGGACGGTTACAATCCCTCTGATACCCCACGGAGGAGCGACTTTTAACCGCAATAGCACAACACTAGAGGTGGATGCCACGAGGTACATGCATCTTGTTGGGAGCCTGAGGAACATCGTCAATGCACGTCCTGACTTGGTCTTTGTAGTTGGGTTCGTGAGCCGTTTCATGGAGAGACCAACGGAAGATCACATGGTGGCGGTGAAGCGCATTCTCCGTTACATCGCTGGCACAATCCACTTCGGGTTGCACTTTCGGAGACGTGCTGGAGGCGCTCACCTAATCGGCTATTGCGATAGCGATCATGCCGGTGAAATTAATTCAAGGAAGAGCACTAGTGGCACGTTATATTTCCTTGGTGATTGCTTTGTGAGTTGGTAGTCTCTCAAGCAAAGGGTTGTGGCTTTGTCCTCGTGCGAAGCAAAGTACGTTGTTGTTACCACAGCTGCTACACAAGGGCTCTAGTTGACTCGGCTACTTAGCGAACTTCAATGAAGAGATGCCGAGGTCGTTGAGCTGAAGATGGAAAACAAATCTGCCCTTGCGTTGAGCAAGAATCCTATTTTTCACGACCGCAGTAAGCACATCATCGATCTTCGATATCATTTCCTTAGAGATTGCATTGAGAACATGAGCATCAGGGCCGATTTCGTCAACACCAAAGATCAGCTCGCGGACATCTTAACTAAGGCACTTAGGCGAGTGAAGTTTCAGGAACTATGCTCTCGGCTTGGCATGATCTTGGTCAACCCAATTTCCACACATAAAGATTCGGGGGAGATTGTTGGATGAATCTATGTGTGAGAGTTTGTGTCCTCTTTAATTTGGTCAATACATGCATTTGGTCTTTCTTGAAGTTATGAGTCTTTGTTGAAGTTTAGGAGTCTTTTAACATTTAATTATCGTTAACTCTTATGTATATTGGAGTCTATAAATAGAGGAGGAAAACTCCGAAAAGCTACAACAATTTGTAGCACCAAATCCTTTATTCTTTTTCGAATCTTTCATTCTCTCTAAAAGACAATTTCTAACAAATATCTGGATAATCTTATATGACTTAAATCTTTTATATACCTAATTATCTTAAAGTTCTTTTCTTCAACATTCCAGACGGATTTTTTTAGAATGTATTTTGATTATTTCTAGTATTGATTAAACATGTTTTACATCAATAAACAGTATTAAGGTAATATGACTGATTAATACAAGATAATAAAATCAGTTTTTAAAATCCTAATACGTATAGACAATATTTTGTTTTTTTTTTAATTTAAATTCCCTTTTTTATATTGCATAAGAAATGGAAGCATTGAAATAAGTAGTCTTTGTTCGCAAATAGTCAAAGCCCACTAGTATTGTAGACTTTATAACAACAAATAATATTTATCTAACTTTTCCAGCAAATATTATAAATTTTGGAGCCAATTTCAAACTTCAACTTCTCGGATGATAAAATTAAAAAACATATAATCATTTCGTTGCTTTAAAAGTCTTACGTGTTAGGATCTTGTGGTTACTATGAAGACATGTAACGCAAGTTACTGGCAAATGGCGTTTTCAGTTTAGAAAACAAAGGTAACTGGACAAGGCGTTTTCAGTTTAAAAAAAGGTAATTGGACAAATGGCATAATGTCGGTCTATAGTTTGTAAAAATGACATGGCATATGATAAAAAAATCGTGACAGAGACATGGTAACGGTGAGTCGGTTTGTCTATAAATGATCGAGCTCATTAATTCACCATTTCTAATTATTCAGTGATGATTACATAAGTTGTCTCAAATTTCAAATATACGCGAAGAGTTTTGCTTGGTGTTCTGAAAATAATTCAGTAATTAGAGGTATACAAATATTAGATATATTCATTATGATTTTTCATTTGTTTTTATATTCACTAGCAATCCAATTTGCGCAATGGACACGATTTCCAAAACAAGATGGTTTAAATTTAATTATATAAAATTATCCATTAAACTTTTAAAAAATAAATTATTGTAATTTAAAATTATTAAATGATTGATTGTTTTAATACATTTTAAAATTTAAATTATTTTGTGATCAACAACTGAAGAAAGCGATTTCGATAACAATATTGAATTTTACATTTTAAATTAATAAAATATAATAATATGATTAAACAATAAATTGATGATCTTTTTTTTCTCTCTCTCCAAAATCACTTTCCTCAATTTCTAATTTTTATCTATTTTTTTCTTTTTCTTTCTCTATCTCAATCTTTATTATTTCTCATCACCCATCTCTCACCAGAAATCATATAATTTTTATAATGCTTAATCCATGTATATATTATTATTCTTCATATTTTACTGCCTTTCGAAAAAATTAAGATTTTTTTAAAAATCAAACATAAAAATTATGTCTTTTCTTTTGATCAAATTCCAACTTTAAATTTTCTTCTATTAAAAAATATTAAACACATTTTTTGGAGAATAAATTTTTATGGATTTGATAAAGTGAATATGGTTATGTTATGTTTTTGTTTTTCCAATCACAACAAATTTTCACGTTTATAAAGCATGATTAGTATAATTTATTAAATTTATTTATCTTATTAGAACTAAAAATAAATTTTATATCGTCTGTCATACATTCGATTGCTAATAAATTAAAATATCAATATAATATTTATTATATTTTTCTTGTTTGTGAGATAAATTTTCATGCGTATAAAGCATGATAAGATAAATATCAATATAATAAAATTAAAAGATACATTCGAGTGACCAAAACATTCTATTTTTTAATATAATAATTTAATTTTGTAATATTTGAAAAATTAGGCTAGTTAAAAAGTTCTTTTAGGTTTTTTTTTTGAAAAGTCAATTGGACCACAAACAACCTTGCAAGGATTATTATATATATATATATATATATAATTTTGGTTTACTAAAAATTTTGTATTTTTAACGGATATAAACCTAAAAATAAATCTTAAAATCCATTTAAATTATAGATTTTAAATGAATTTTGGACCATTGATATACGTGTGATAAAAATACGTTTGAATTTCATTTGATATTTTTAATCGTGCTTCAATTGCTACAATCCAATGAGATGTTAAAAAATCGTCGTTACAAAGTAAAATATAATGTTTTCAAACCGAGGGACATTGAAAATTATATTTGATCAATAGAAATCAAAACATCACTATTCACATATATTAAATATGAGGATCCGTGCTGTACTCGGTTTTTTATATTTTATTTGATTTTTAATTATATGCTGTATAAATTTAATTATTTTGAATAATATGATGATGTTTGATAGATATATCTGATAATACAACCGCATGATTAATTAAAATATATTTATATAAAAGATTGAGATGAATAATAATTTTCAATTTCAAATTTTAAACAATATACTTTTGAGATGTAATGTAAATGAAAATTTTGAATTTTTTTGTCGATCATATCTTAGAAAAAATAAAACGAAATGTCTTGAAAATGTGATTGTATGTTTTGGTCGAATATATCCTTCATGATTGTTTATTCTGTTCATATTAGCATATGTTTGTAAAAATTATTTTGATTTAGAATATGATATAAAATTATAATTGAGATAAGCTTGTAATTTGAGATTTTGAAAACTTACTCTTCGTTGAATTATCTGATTATCTCCATATTTTGTTTGGTGTAGATCTTTGTTGAGCATGATTGTCAAAGTCTTAAAACACTCGATTTTTATATATTTTTTAAAAATAAACACATAATGACACAAAATTACAATAAATATAAATGTTAATATGTGTTTTGTTTTGTTAATATTGTTTATCATCTTGGGAATAATGTCTGTGATGACTATTACAGTTTCTTTGACAATCATCTTAGCAATATTTGACATAAGTTACATGGCAAAGTGTTTAAAGCAATTGGAGCACATTTTTTTGTGGAAAAATACCATAATATGTTAATGGCTTTACATTATAAAAAGCTTACCAATTTAATAATAATCCAATTTTTAATATTTGTTCAAAGGGTCAAGGGTGTAAATTTGATCCTTGCATGGCGTTGAAAAGTCCTATATCATCTACCAATTTAATAAAATAAATTAAGTAAACAAACTAGCAAAACAATGTATTAATGAGTTATTTAAACAATTGTTTACCAGATATATGTTCTTTGTGGTCTACCAATCAAATCAATGCTCAATATGAATATATCCAGAATTGTACTTTGGAATTGCATGACTATGACTTGTCACTTTTTCGATAATTGTATTCTCCTTAAAACATATCTGCATATTGTTATCCGTTAACTTGTACCCTACAAGAAAATCACAATTTAGGGACTGAAGAACCCGTTCGTAATCCGTCCCTAAAGTTGTTTAGGGACGGATTAGGGACGACCAGTGGTAGTCCGCAAACGCGCTCGCCAAATGTCATCCGTCCCCAATCCGTCCGCAATTAAGGACGGAAATTTCAGTTCGCAAACGGTCCGCATTTAAGAACGGAAATTTCAGTCCGCAATTTCAGTTCGCAAACGGTCCGTGTTTCCATTTTTGTAAGCAGCCATGCGGTTTCCAATTCTTGTAAGCAACGGCCTACGATTTCCATTTTTTTCCAGCTGTGTGTTTCTATTGTTGTGGACCATAAGAATCTTGGATGTTGATCGTGCATAGCTGTACCGAAAGTGGTTTTGCGGTATTTGCTCGTGTTTTTATCTTGATATCTTCATTTCCTATAAAATATGAGAAAACGCTATTAGAAGACTAAATTATGCTTAATAACTCGGCCAAGTAAAAAATTATAATAAAACTAACTATAGAAAGAGATGAAATACTAGAAAAATTAGACGTTTTCAGTCTTTATGATCTGGGAAGAACTGCTTTATGAATCATTCCTCTAGCTCATTCCATGAGGTGATGGAAGCGGTGGACAGGTTGAATAGCCAACTTTATGTTGCACCCTCGAGTTAGAATAAGAATACGCACAGGTAAAAGTCTTCGTGTGTGACTCCCATGCCGATTTAGGTAGTGCCACAGAGCATCTTCAAGTTGGTAAGGTGTGTATTCTGGTTCTCATTCTCCATTTCTCTGAAAGCATAATTGATGAGCATCTGGATGAAAGCCGGTTGCAGCTTAACTTGTTTTGCCGTCGGATGGGCCATGTATGATAGCATTTGGGTGTGCTTTGGAGCTGTGTAAGCTTCCTGGGTTTCTTTGACAGTGTCCATATCGGGCTTATCACTGTTACTTTCATCGTTGTTTGTGTTGGAGCTTCTAATGGTACCTGCAAACGATAGATGAGTGACCAAAGAAAAGGTAAAAAATATGATGTAGATAGAGAAGACTCCACAAAGGGAAAAGAAAAAAAATGCAGAAAAACAACTAAGACTCCGGAAAGGAATAAATCTTAATCTAGAAATTTTTTAATCTAGGACGTAATTAGTTCATGGCAACGACACCAAAACTTGTTAAGCACGAACTACCACAATAATACGAATCGGTGTAATACCAGGGTCGATCTTTAGGGACTAATGAAACCTAAGTTAAGATTATAACTAAACTAAAACGGATGAAAGTTATGTGATGTGGGGTAAAAATAAGAATGCTAAATGAATTATGACAACAATGAGGGCATGCGAAAAAACTTGATAATTAAGAACATTACGGGCTACGGGTTATCAGAATTGAAAGGGTGCAACCAATAAAAGATCATAAATCAATTAAACTATCTTGATAACAGGAAATTCATGCTCGTAACTAGAGAATGGTTCTCTCGATACCTAAACTCCCTAACCACAATAACATGCAATTCTACCTCCCTGCAACGATTAACACGAAATTACGATAGCAGAAATGCAATCCTAATTTCTGAGTCGATTAACCGACCGGTTAGATTCTCATTAATCAAACTCAATCAACAATCAATATTTATGTATTCTTAATCTAACCTCCCAGTTAAACATGAAACCCTAAGTTACTGAGCGGCCAACACAAGCATAGAACATTTATAGCATTCATCGTAGAAACAAAAGACAAGAAAGTTTGAAAGATCTAAGCATTAATGCATAAACATAAGAATCCCTTACAAAATTGGTGTCCCTGACACACAGCTAAAGGCTTATTCACTCATCAATTCTGTTGTAAATCAAGAGAAAACAACAATCGGCATGATAAAAAGCAAGGAATACGATGTCTCGGACTTCTCTGTCTCGCCACCGATGTTTGCTGCTCTAACTTCTCATGAGCTTTCTTCTATGTTTTTCGTCCTCCATTGTGTTATGAGCATCCCCTTCTATTTGTGGGCGGCGGCCCCCTTGTTTCCCATTGTCTTAACCTTTTTAGTGTTATTGTCCCAACACATTACCCGCGTGGGCTAAGTGGCCACCTCGCGTGGGGTCCTCATCGACATGCAACCTGAGCGAGCTTGGTGACTGCACGAGCCGTGCAAAATCTTTTGGAGGTGCAGCCCGTGCTAGCTAAGGGATAGCCAGCATGAGCTAAGAGACAGACCACGTGGGTTCATGTCTTTCATGGGCACGATCCTGTTTTTGCTCCTTTAGCTTGATGCACGGGCATTCCATGCAGTTCCTTGGCCTGAATCTGCTCTGAGTGGTTTGTAGCTCCAAATATATGTAGTTGACTCCAAAAATCAGCATCCTTAAGCTCGATTATGCCTTGTCGCCTAAAACCTGAAAATCAATAAAAGGACTAGATAGAGGACATTTGTGTCAGTTTTGTAAATCGTGCTATGAAAACTATCCAGAAATGATCTAAATGTGTTGTCTAAAACTAACCCACACTACGTATTATCACTGCTTCAACACCTCCTCTTTGATTGGCATATTCAGGGCTCTATGCACCACAAACATTTCTCCCTTTATTGTTGAGATTAACAATAAAATTTATTGAATATAAAAGCCTTTTACCAGGATTAAATTCAAGTATTGAACAATCTTTTGCAATGCATGGAAGTGCACAACAAAAGGCTTTCTTATGAAATGACCGAGCGTGTGTACAACAAAGGCAATATCAAGCCTAATTATGCTAAGATATAGAAGTCTACCGATCAATGAACAAAAGCTGGTTAAATCAAGCATAACCTTACCAAGATCATCCTTTAAGTGAGTAGTAGAATGAATGGGTATAGAGACTATTTTGCAAGCAAGAAGTCCAATAATCAAGATGATAGACTGATAAACTTTTCAAAGATCGAACAATTTACAAGCCAAGAAAATTAAGCAGAGGCCCCAAGTCTTTGAGATGAAATACAACAAATACTTTTACCTCATCGATAACAACTTTATCATTCCCGTATCAAAAGAGGATTATGTTGTACGGAAGATAAGATATGGATTACTTAAGACTAAGAAAATTTTGCTTGCAGCAAAACGTTGTTGAATGTAGTATACAATTATAGATAGCCTTGGATGGAAATGATTTATGAGTTGAAGGTCTAAAAAATAGAGGGAGTTGAAATTACTTCATCCAAATTTCCATGAAGAAATGAATTTTTAATATCGATTTGATAGAGAAAAAAATGTGTATTGTGGCTAGAGCAAGCAAAAGAAATCTAAAGCTGAAGCTCAAGCACATTGTTAGAACATATTGAGTTAATGTGTCTGATATTATGTTCCATCAAAGAAACAAATTGAGGAAACACAGCTCAATCTTTGGAAAATCTACCAATATCTATAAGAACAATAAGGTTAGATAACGAAAGATGATTGAGCAAACAACAAGGACATTAAAGGAAAAGGATTTTGAAACTGGAGAAAAAGAAAAATCCAAGACATAGAGAATTTGTTAAACAATACCCTCACTAATCACCATAACCAAAGTAGGATCCTATATGAAACATGATTTTGGTTTCAAAATAGAGTGAAAAAAGAAGTGTATCTAAGTAATACAGTGACACTTATGAGATTGAAAGAAAATGAGGGAATGTAGAGGCAATCTATTATTTGATTTTATGAATCTAGTTCATATTTTTTTTATAGTCCACTATTGACATCTTTCTTTTTATTTTGTCTTCCTCTTTATCATTCCAGATACTTAGATTATGATCTGAAGTGCTGGAAGCTCTAGAATAGTGGTACTCGCTTGAAATTCAGAAGACTAACAAGGACTATCCAAACGCAACCAAAGAATATAGCAATGGTAGACAACATAAAAAACGTGATTCCAATGAAAGAGACCAAAAAATTATATACCGCTCCTAAGCATACCTAAATTTTATCATGTTTTCAATGACTAAACATTGATCATAGCTTATTTGAGCTCTAGCAATCATTTCTACAGATGCTGAACTAAATCGTGTTTCATGGGCAACAAAATTAAGATTTGAACCTCCATCTTACGAGGTTAAAGATGCTTTGTCACTCGCTCAAGTAGGTTTAAGGGCTGATGGGTGAAACTACCAATGTATTGGCCTTCTCGTTCTCTCATATCTAAATGTCAACTTAGATCCACCAAAATCTATGCGGATCAGCTCCATATATCCCTAGTCCTAGTATCTGAAGTCTTAAGGAATTCTTGTCGACATTGTTTTTATTTTACTCAGGCTTCCCACATTGTCATGTTCACTATAAGATGTGGTAGCCCTATAACTACACTTTGTTTCTTAATTTGTTGTAGGTTATTCAGTCCTGCATGGCCAAAATTGTTATATCATGACTAATATAAATCTTTTGATTCGTTAGCATCTCTTGATTGTTCTTTAAAATTTTTCCACCTTAGGTTATAAACCTTTTTAACCATTGGTAATCAATCGTACTATTTTCAATCTATGATTAGTTGCATGTTTCTATCTTTTTTCTATGTTTTAGTCATTTTTGTTTCTTTTTATGTCTTCTCTACCATGTAAACTCATTTGTTTTGATTGAATATTCTGTAGATGTCAAAGCGTGCACACGTCAAACACACCCTAGGATCCTTCAACAATGCTTATTTGGTTTGATTGAAAATTGTGCTTGGTTCTCTTGTTCTAAACTCAATGTTTTCTGACAACAATAGCTAACATGTTATAACTAAATACATGAATTCACTCTTGCAAGTCGAAACCTAGTTCCCTAAACTACCTTCTCCATCAAACAAAATTATTTGTAATCCCACCTTGTAAGTATACTCAGCCTTAGTGGTAGGGTGAGCAATTGTTGATTGTTTTTGTATTTTCCATGTCAAGGTAGCACTGCCTATAGTGAAATAGAACCTTGATGTACTCCTCAAGTCTATAGAACACCCATCTAGGTGTGAGTCTTAATATTCTATCATTTTAGCATGTTTTGTATCCTTAAACATAAGTCCATATTTGTTGGTTGAGATTACATACCTCATCACTCGTTTGACCTCTTGTAAACATCATTATGTTGGCTTTGAGTTGAACTTTGTTGATAGGTAAGAGGCAAGGAATGAAATATTTTTCCTTTTTGTAGCAAGGTAAAGAAGGCCTCCCACCAAACTTATGTAAATGCTCAACACTTTTCTTTTTTTTTTTGCAATTGTCTTTCCGTAGGGAGCCAGTAGTGTACTCACTCCCCTATAATGTTGCATTCCATATTTCCTTAGGATTTTCAATTTGCACTGGCTAAGGAAGATCTGTTTCGTAGTGTAGGCCAAATCAAACCCTAGGATGAACCTGAGTTTTCCTAAATCACTCATCTCATATGTAGCACTCAATTTATTCTTAACTTGACCAATGAACTCAGCACTACTCCTTATGATTATAATGTGATCAACATAGAGACATATAATCGGCATTGAACTCTCCTTAATCTATACATACATAGTAGCTTCACAACTTATTCTATTGCATCCTTCAGCTATAAATAATGAGTTTATATTTATGTACCATGTCCTAAGAACCTTTTTCAATCCATAGAGTACCTTGTGCAATTTTAGAACGTTGTCCTCTTCCCCTTCAACCTCATAGACTTCAGGTGGTTCAACATATACATCCTAAGTTGGTTCTCCTTTTAATAAAGCTAACCTTACAACTATCTGATGCAGGTTATCATCTTTGGACATAGGAGCAAAGTCTGTCTACAGTCTAGACCATACTTCTGAAAAAAAACCTTCGGTCATGAATCTGACCTTTAATTTCCATATCTTTCAATCTTTATCTGATTTTACCTTATATAACCATTTTAAAATTTATAATTTTATCCAGTTTTATCAACGAGAACCCAGATGTGGTTCTTTTCTATCATGTGTATCTCGGAATCCGTGGCTTCCTTACAACCCTATGTCCTTCATAGCCTCTTCAAGACATGTAAGCTCTTCGATTGTCACGTAGCATTCTTCATGCACTTCATATGCTTCTTCTCCTATTTTTTCCTAATCAATTCTATACAGGTCCCTAACACTTTTCATTATGTGTATAAGTATAAAAGAGCTAGTATTACTACTCTTTATTTCTCTTGTACTCCTAGATTGTGGATCACTCAACCTTAATTGAATTAGTGTCAATTGAATGCTATCAGTGCTCCATTCACGCACTAGTTTAATTAATTTTAGTTTAGTTCTTATCACCTAGAAAAGAATAGAAAACATAACAAACAAAAAATATAAGAAAAGGAAGTAACCAAAAGGAAGAAAAGGTAGAAAAACAAAAAGGATGAAAAACAGAAAAATAATAGGGAGAAAAAATAGGAAGAAAAGTCTTAGATAACAATAGAAACGTCTTAAAACTTGGATTAGAAAGTTTAGGCGTAGTGACGAAATTATACACTTAGATCGACAAGATGTAGTTTGAATTTTTTGAGAAGCAACTTCGAGTTTTTTGTTTTTGAGTTCAAAATAAAATCAAATAGGAGAGGGAAAAACAAGATAACAAGTGAAAAATCGAGCAAAACACATTCTGAAAGATTAGGAGCTTCGTTAAATCCCCTAACATTCAACTTTTTTCTCTACAATTTTTTTAAGCTACCTTTTCGATTTCCAGATCGAGAAACCATTGAAATGAACCATGGAAAGGTGAGAGAGCCTCTCACATGAAAATGCAATGGCAATTGATGATATGCAAAAAGTCACTATTGTCCATCAACGTGATTGCGTGGAAGAGGCAACACATGTCATTCACAAAGAACAACCACGAAGGGAACAACGCAACTCATGATCCATTCTCATAAGCATGGATGAGGACGAGCATGTTGATATTCTATATGAGGAGTATAGTCATCCACATAGGCCGAACCAACAACAAAGGAACATAATTGACAATGACATTAGTAGCATCAAGATAGAAATTTTTAGGTTCATTGATTAAAGTGATGTCAAACCATACATGGAGTGGGAGCAAAAGCTGGAGGTATTATTTTATTTCCATCACTACTCCCAATTGAAGAATGTGAAATCGGCATCAACAAGATTCTAAGACCACGCACTAACGTTGTGGAATCAACTAATGCTTTTTAGAAGGTGTAATGGAGAGCATGTCATTTTTACTCCAGACGACATGTGTACCATCATGAGGTGTCGATTTATACCTTATGATTATCATGAAAGATCAGTAGAAGTTTAAGGCGATTGGTATAAGGTAGCAAGAGCATGGGAGACTACTACATAGAGTAGATTTCCTAACCATATCCGCTAATATAGATGAAGATCTTGAGGACACCATGGATCATTTTATTGACATTTTTAATATCAACATTCAAGACTGTGCGGAAACTTATCATTACGTAGATGTTGAGGATCTTATTCACTTGGCTACTAAGATCAAGAAACAACAAAAACACAGAGCATATGCAACATAAGAGCACGAGAGATTATACACAAGCAGTAATATCGAGAAAAAACCTGAGATATCATAACAATAAACACACGGTACAATGAAATAATTACGCATAACCATGACATTATAAGTTTTAATTTCAAGGTCCTGGGAAATATGCCAAAGATGTCAGAACAAAAGAAAAATGTTGGTACATGCAGATAGAGGTAATGAGACGGTATCAAATAAAGAAGTGGAATCTAGGGCTTATGAGTCGCATGAAGCTTTAAGGAGTATGAAGTTGCAAAAAGAGAATTGTTGGTAGTTGTGGCAAGTTCTACAAGTTATATATGATGCAACAGGCCAAAGAAATAACATCTTTTATACACCAGGATCAAAGAAGGTGTGTAGCATCATTATAGATAGCGGGAATTTCATGAACGTGGGAAGTATTGTTCTTGTTGAAAAGTTATGGCTCTTAACTACAAAGCATCTAAAGTCATACAAGCTTCAGTGACTGAGCAACAGTGCAAAAACCAAGGTACATCGTCAAAGAAATGTTTCATTCAACATCGAAAAGTACGATGATGATGTTCTTTGTGATATTGTACAAATGCAAATTGTGCATCTATTGTTGGGAATCCCATGGAAATTTGATACACAAGCTCAACATGATGGTTTCAGCAACAAATATACGTTCAAGTTCATGGGGAAATAAGTCCGGTTGGAACCCCTCACATCCAAAGAAGCCTACGAAGATTTGTTGTGTATGTAGAAGGATGAGAGACATGAGAAACTGAGTGATATTGAGATTGATCTCCAAATTGATGACATCTTGAGAAAAACAAAGAAAAGACATGTGAGAGTAAACCTATGGCAAGAATTTCCTTTCCATGAGTATGAGAGAAACAACAATGGAATCCTTATTACTTTGGCCAATGAATGTGCTCAGACAAAAAAACGATAATTCACAATGAACTAACTCATGTTTTTCTCGGTTCTTCTAAGTTGTTGTAGGGTTCCAAAGATGGATTCCAGAAGAAGTAACCACTGAATGGAGAGAAAGAGCTAGATGAAAAAGCATCAATAGATCCTTGCACCTAGCGGACAAACAAAATGTTGACATGATAGCTTCTATTACCTGGTAAGCACAATGTTAGTTCATTTTCCATAATACTGACTTGGCTGATTTTGATGTAGCTAAAGGAATAGATTTGTGGTTTTGGTTTCATAAAAAAAAAAGAACGCTCATCTTCCGTAGGGAATCACTTGACCTGGGCAAAATCTCAATTCTAATGTACAAATTGCAGTTCTTACCCTCTAATAACATGTAATCCGTCGTAGTATTTACATGATTCTTAGGTTTAGTTTTGATTAGGTGTAGTATTGTAGTATTTACATGATTCTTAGGTTTAGTTTTGATTAGATTTCTTAGATTTTACCGATTTATCGAGTTTATTCGAGGACTTCATCTACATTTTGTGTTTTGTATAGGAAACGAAGACATGAAGCGAAACACGAGTGACTACGGCAATTCAACCCCAAAAACATGATTGAATGACAAGGTATAACATGTGCAAGGCCACGAATTGAAAGCGAACACTCAAACACCCAACGAAAGGAGCGGAAACAGCAAAATAGGAGCTGCACGCTCGGGCATAGAGAGGACCCGCTCGGGCACAAGTTGTGAAATTAAGGCCGAAAATCCCTATAGCCATACACGAATCGGGCACAAGAAGAACATGGTCGGGTGACAATGCCCGCTCGGGCTGCAAAAGGGTGCCCGCTCGGGCTCTAATTGGCACTAAAAATCGCCGTGACCAAGCCCGACTCGGGCTGGTAAAGCACACGCACGGGCAAGGGAGCCTGATAACACGCAATCCGTAGTAGTTTTTATGTCATTCTTAGGTCTAGTTTTAGGTAGATTTATTAGATTTCATTCATTTATCGAGACTATTCGAGGATTTTATCTACATTTCGTGTTTGGTGTAGGAAACGAAGACATTACGAGAAACACGAGAGAAATCGGCAATTAACCCCAAAATGACAAGATTCAGCTTATACAAGACCGTGGATTGAAGTGAGCGTGCAAACACCGAGCGAAAGGAGCGAAAACGCCATTTTAGGACATGCCCGCTCGGGTAATGGAAGATGCCCGCTCGGGTAATTTGTGCCTTGACAACCCCGTAGCCTTACACGACTCGGGTGCCAAAGGGACATGATCGGGTATGAGTGCCCGATCGGGTGGAAATATTGCGCCCGCTCGGGTTGATGGTCATCAAAACATGCCGTAACTTTGCACGACTCGGGCTGAAGAAGAACACGATCGGGCAAAGTCGCATCAATCGCATCAATTCCTTGTGTTCGACCCTAGTTGCTACACGATCCGTATTCTTGCGGAAGCGTTAGTCTAGGTAATTTATTACTTGATTAAACGCACATCAGAGCCCGCTTGGGCTGTCAATGGTGCACGATCGGGTGGAGGTCCTGCACGACCGGGCTGCTCTTGTGCCCACGTGCAAAGGGATATTCAGAGACATAGAGAGACATTGAGAAAGGAAGAAAAAGACGGAACGAAGTATCGGGAGCGTAGAGGAACTATTGAAGACATCGGTACATGAATAGGGAGAGATCTCATTCTCTATCAATGTCGAATTTAGTTATCTTTTGCGTTTCTTTTGCTGTGTTCATGTCTGAGTAGATCTACAACCATGGGTTAGAGAGTTTTGCCAATATGTAACGAAGTCTTGTTCTTAATGCTTGGTGGTTCTTAATGCTTTTGTTCTTCAACGCCACTTGAATGAATGAATTCGGAATTTGATCGTTTTCAGATTGATTGGTTGTTTTTAATGCTTTCATTCCTGTATGCCACTCGAATGGATGATTATAGAAGTCTAATGTATCTATGCCAGGGGATTAGACTTTGAAATCTAGCCATGATTTAGGATTTAAACGGTTTAGAATCTACTCAGGTCGATCGATTCAATCTAGGGATTAGGATAGCGGTCTTGATGCGTCTAGTAGGTGAGATACGCAATCGGGATATTTTTATACACATGCTAGATAGTGGACAAGTCTACGCCAGTCAGTTCCTATACAAGAGCTTAAATTCCCTGAACTCGTGATAATATCTAATTCCAATGATCTTGTTAGAACTTCGTTGCATCATTGTGCAACTCTCGATACCTATGGTGCTTAGTCATTGATTTTATTTCGTTAAGTAGTTTAGTTTAGTTGCATTCGCATTCCATCATTACTCGATTTCACATGTCTTATCCATTAGTCTAATAACTTTAGAGTTGCATCAATTCCTTGTGTTCGATCCTAGTACTATACGATCCGTATTCTTGCGAAAGCGTTAGTCTAGGTATATTATTACTTGAGATTAACCGACATCACCCTCTAAAACAAGTATAGGAGGTGTAATGTTCTGCATGGTGTTTGAACTTCAACTAACCTCTCATAGTTAAGATTAGTTTTGGGTTTGCCTCATATTTCTTTGGTTTGTTACTTCTGTTAGGTGTGCATGTTTTTGTCTTATACGAGTTCTATTGTGTCTTGCTTTGGGCTATTTCTCTTGGTGGTTAGCTCTAAGTTCCCCTAACCACATAACTCTAATTTCACTTATTACCTTTGTAGGTTATAGGTTAGTATTTGGGACCCCATTACCATTACTCCTTCTAAATTTAAATTAAACTCAATAATATCTTATGATCCTTGTGTAAATCTTAATCCTAAAATCTAAAAAATTAAAGTATGTTGGTTTTGAACACTTGGATTAAGTGTTTTTATGCTCTGGCCGAGCATTTTCTTATCATCTAGTTTCTTTATCCTCTCGATCTTCTCTCGTTGTAGGGATCTCTTGTAGTTTTTCATTACTATTCCTAGAGTCCCCGTAGGATCTTTTCCATACTTTCATTTCCATATAATTTAACACATCCTAAAGCTTCTTTGCCTTGAACGTTTTTGTTAGTACTCGTGTGACTTGTGGTGGATCCAAGATCTCATCCTGATCATTCCAACTCCATTAAAATAATTTGACCTCACATCCGGTCCTTCAACTATATTAAAATGAGAAAGTAAATTTCACAGAAAATTGAATGTACAATGTAATCACATTTTAACTCACTTTGGGAGGCGTTAGGGTTGATGCACTTGTGGACTCTAAAAGGTACATCTCTCTTCTAGAAGATTTTCCACACCACATCTTATTTCTTGGTTGGAAGATTGTCCACACCACATCTAGTCCCTTCTTTTTATCTAGTGGTTCATTCTTCCAAAAACTCTCAAAAACCTTGCAATAAATTAGGAACAAAACTAGACACAAGATGAACTGAATTGTTAGGAAAAATCATGTCTTTTTGCTAAGCAAATTCATTGTTCGAGTTCTCTCTTACATTAAAAAATATTATCCTCACGGGTGTTCTCTCACAGGCCTTTTCTAGGATTCTCTCAAGCCTCACAATTTTTGTGGTGATCTACCTCATGGTGACTCACATTCTCACACCTCTCGTCCCTTAGTCGTTGCTCTTATATTTTTTGTTATTTCAAGATTTTTTTCACTCAAGGTGATTCGTCATTTGATGTCTCATGTTCCTCACAACTATCATCCTAGTTGTAAGGCATATGGTCATCCCTTTGTACCACATCATCGTTCGATTCTATCACATGTTCTCATTCGTCGAGAAAAACATTATCCGCTAGTTTGTTGGGGTGATAAACTTCAACCCTGACATTCGAGACAAATAATATCATAATTACACATAACGGTTTTGTTGGTACCTTTTACTCTTGGTCTGGATGTCTCTTTATAGGATTCCTCTACACTTTGATTTTTCTGTAGAAATCCATGTCTTATCACTACATGCATTTCATCTCATGTTACTGTTGGTTTCTCTCTATATCACCAACGTGAACGAGAGAACTGAACCCACCATGCAAGCATATACTCAAAAAACGTTTCTACAACTAGATTTAGTTTTGTATGTTTGAAATAGTGATGGCAATGAAAAACCATCTCACATTACCTCGCCCATTCCAAGTATACATCCATATCGCTCTATCCAATGAACGTAAAAGTCTCAATCTTGATACTACTTGTGCCAACATTGATTCGATCCTTCGCATATTGGTTGTGCCTCATGGTACGGTCGTTCTCCTTGTTTAGAAATCTCTGTATAGTTATCTTCATCAATTTATAGAGGGTATGGATTATGAGTTGCTTATGGTCTCCTCCAATATGTGTCTCCACGTGCTGCTTCTTCCACCTGACCATGTTGTTGATAGAAATTAGTTAACTCTCGCATCATGCATCAGAACTCACGCATCATCAATTGTAATTGTGTTTACAATTTTGTTTCTCCTCTACCTCGTGATGGTTCACCTTGATGGTATCCTGAAGTAGAAAACAAAGAGATAGCTACAAAAAATAGAAATTAGCAAATAAACAAAAAAAATATCAATGAAAGGAAATTGGATGAAACTGGAGAACTTCTGGAAAGTAATTGATTTAGTTTAGAACTCTGATCATCTCGTTTTCGTACACATTTCTCGCAAGATTTTTGATATGTTTATGACCATAGTACGAGGTTTACGTGTGATTTTGTATTTGTTTTACTTGTTTCCGTATTTTCGTGTTCTTATAGGTTTTAATGCGTATTTGATTCATTTTAGAGCTAAGGAGCATACACGAGACATAATTCGACATTGAAGGTCACAACGGATCGAACATAATGAGAAATGAACAAGTCATGGCCGAGCATGATCAAGTGCACGACCGAGCATGCATCAAAGGACACAGACCGGTCGAGCATGATCAAATGCACGACCCAATGCTCATCCTCACCTTGTGCACGATCGGGAATCCAAGCTAGCATGATCGGGCATCCTCCTTGGTGAAGCAGCACGGTCGGGCTTCCTAGCCGGCACGGTCGGTCAACCTTCTTGGTGAAGCAAGCACACGGTTGGGCTATAAATTGAGCACGGTCGGGGGTTTGGTGCAAATTCATCTCTGTAGCTTGTGCACGGGTCGGGCATTCGAATAGCACGTTCGGGCACCTACAATTGAAGGCAGCACAGTCGAGCTATGCATCTAACACGGTCGGGCATCATGGCAAAAAAGCTTGTCTACATTTACGGAAGAAGCATGCCCGACCGGGCATGACTTTGTAAAACGACCTACCGACGAATTTGATTGAATGGAGTCGGCTAAGAGTTTCCAATTCAAATTATAAATCCTCAAGGGTAGAAGGCATTGAAAATGAATCCATCCACCATCCAGAACACACCATTCACAGCCACCATCCATCCATAGAGTCCCATTGATGGGAGGCACGCAAGTAGTCGGGATTGATTCTAGATCATCGTTCGTTTGATATCTCTATGCTCTTTACTCTACTGATTTCGTTTATTTTGTTTAGACTCATGAGCGAGTAGTAGATTTGTTCTAGGAGAAGGGATTAGCCCATGGCTATCCCGGAACCATCTTTGATTCGTTTATGAATGCATTTTCACGTTTCATTTATCTATTCTTTGTCTGAGCACTTAATGTCTTGTATTTACGAATGGCCACGTATATGCATGTGTTAGGGATTAGTAGAAGGTCTAAAAGGTGAATTGTAGTCCTAGAATATCAGGCTTAGAACAACCCAGACTAGGTCATGAAAGTAGGGTAGTAACGGTTGAGGGTTGAATCAGGTGAATCATGAATCGTAATGGGATTTAGTTGGGATGTCAAACATGAAAGTAGGGAATGACTCAATCTAGACACGTTCCTATGCCTTGAGAGAGGGTAGGTTCTGCATTAGGATCGTCCACCTTAGATATCTTGATAGGGAATGCACGATTAGATAGATCGAAGTTAGGTTTCGAAAGCTATATGGTGAAACCGGATTCTAGGACATTTGTCTTTTTGTTTAGAACTCGTTTATCCACTGCATATTCATCCACTTCATCATTGCATCTCATCATCTTTATTTATAGCATGAAGCATTGATTCGAATTTTATTCTTAGATTGTGTTACACTAGTCCTCGTGGGATCGACACCTTAATTACTACACACGTGCTGTGCACTTGCGGGTAGTTTAGGTTAACTTGTTTAACTTGACACACATAAAGTTTTTGGTGCCGTTATTGGGGATTAATTGTTAACGCCTTTAGGATTCAGACTTAGAATCATAATTGTTTTTTTTTCGTTTCTTTCTACTAATTCTTTTTACTTGTCTTTCGTAGGTGTATGACCCGATCTTAAAGTAATTCAAATTTGCATCGAATCGACCCCGAGATTGAGAGAACGACTAATAAGCGAAAGAAGGGAAAGGAAGAAGAAAGAGTAGACACAACTAATCCATGAGCAATGAACAATGAAAACGATATATTGGATGGTCACGGACAACCGCAATTACCCATCGGTAACGTGGCACCCAAATACAGCAACCGCAGGCTCCTTTACCACATCGTCTCTGTGATTACGTGGTGCCGAACATGAGCAACGTCCAAACTGAAATAAGGAAGTCTGCTGTTGCGAGTGAGCAATTAGAGATCAAGCCCACAATGATCAATATGTTAACCAAAAAAAGTTCATGGGCGGAAATCACAAAGATCCTCATCAACATTTACAAGATTTCCTTGAACTTTCAAGCACATTTAAAATACATGGAGTCTCGGAAGATGTGATTTTGTTGTGTCTCTTCCCCTTCTCAATTAGGGGACAAGGGAAAACATGGCTACAATATCTTTCGCTGGTTTGATCACTACATGAGACCAGCTATACACAACATTCCTATCACGGTTCATCCCTCTGAGCAAAACAATTCAAATGCGAGGAGAAATCACAATGTTTAGATGCCGAGAGGGAGAGACGTTATTTGAGGCATGGGGAAGATTCAAGGACCTTTTACAAATGTGTCCTCATCATGGTCTAGAGCAGTTGTTCGTGATCCAAACATTCTACAACGGGATCACGTATGAGCATAGAACGACGTTAGATAATGCTGCTCGAGGATTATTCATGGACTTAAGCATTGAAGAGGCATACGATCTTATTGACAATCTTGCCATAAACCACACCATGTGGTCTACACCAAGAAGTATGTCGAACAAGACACGAGGTAGTTACAAAGTGGATCAAGGAAGAGCGATGGGAAATGCGAAGAATGCCATCTATTGTGCGAATTGAGGAGAAACTGATCATATGGCTTACCAAGCACAATTCAAGAAGGCATGGAACAAGTGAGCTACGCCCAACAGAAGGCAATACGCAATTCGGGAACTCATATAACACGAATTGGAGGAACCACTCGAATCATTAGTATCGAAAGACTTAACCGCTAAAGTATTCGGGATTTCAATAAAAACAACAGCCGTAACAGCAACCGCAACAATTCCAGCAAATCCAGCAAGCTCCTCAATCTACTCAAGCTCCTTCGTCAAGCCTTGAGGCAGTGATGCTCGAGTTCATCAAGCAGCAACAATCGACTCAAAAAAAATTTAATGCGGAAATAGGAGCAGCGATGAATGAACTCAAAACTCGAATGGACTCCTTAAGCACGCATGAAGTGGGGACTACGATCAATGTGTGAAATTAAAGTGTGTCTATATATACGACCAATGTGTGGACGAGAAAAAGGAAGAAGCACAAAAGAAGAAGAGGATAAGAGAGAGAGAGAGGGAGAGAGAGAGAGTATCAAGGTCGATGCAGTCATATCGATTTGAGATCATGCTTTTAGGCATTATTTTTATCGACAGCGGAGTATTAGTGTGCGCTCTTAATCTGCAAAATAAGCTCGATTTCATACGATCTAATAATCCTCATAAAAAAAGAAATAAAGAATCGTCTATACGAAGTATGATCATCTGGATAGAGAGAATAAATGATAAACTAGCCTAGCAACCTCATCTAAACCTCCCACAAGCAACACTAGGATCCCCAAAAAATTACGACCTATTGTTTTCAGTCGGCTAATAAGCTCTAACGCTTAGGAAAAACCTAGCTCAAACCTGCAAAATCTCACGGAAAAGGCCAACTTCTTAAGTTTCCTAGGTTCAGGGTTCATCTCAAAACGTGGCACCGGACAAGTGCCTAGGACGACTCTGACTCACGAAAGCAAAACCAAACTAAAAACTATGAAATCAAAGAGAAAATAAAAACTTCACCTATATATAAAATTTAGATTCTTAACTTACCTTTCAAATTAAACAAACAAATCAAGAATTAAAGAACATTAACACTAACTGAAAATACATGAAAAATTTAAGTGAACAAATTAGTGAATCTTGAAGTCTTGAATCTTTGATCTTGCTCCAATGAATGGTTTCATTGTCTCGAAAAATATGCATAGATATAAAATAGATATACACACATGCATAAAATATATATGTGTTTGTATATATATGCACGCTTATATGTGCTAAACCATAACTATGTGAATGGGTAAATATAGGATCGAGGATGTTTTCACAAGATACGTCAATCTTCCAGAGCAAGAAAGAGAGAAGTACAGTGACGCAATCTCCGAACTTTTAGTTATTTTATTTGTTCATCAAAAAAATTTTCATTAGATGCATATTCCTTATTACTTATTTATTTAGTTTTTTAATGGTTTCAGTGTCCTAATATTTCCCGACCAGAGCAGACGTCCGTACGTACCTATACTTGTATTTGGTCTCTACATCTACTTTCAATTTATTATTTGAGAAATTTTCTTGTTACCCTAAAATATTTGTATCTGTTCTTTGTGCAGAGATATACAAAGCAAAGAGGTGAGCCTTTTCCAAGTAGAAATATGATTTGTTTTAGTTTTATATATTTTCTCTGTTTTGTGTTAGTACTACCCAATTGAAATATCAAATAATAGAATATTAAAATATATTACCAAATAAAAGGATAATTTTTTAAATATGTCCGAAAATGCCTCTGACATATTGCAATATTTGAAATAATTTTTGTTATTAAATATTAAATTATTTATTGTTTGATAATTTTACTGACCGAAAAAGTTTCAAGGTAAATCAAGACATTTCATGAGATCCAGAATTTTTTACCATTATTATATTAACTAATTTTTTATTTATTATATGGCAGTATTTGTTAAGGATTTTGCAGCAACTGAAGACCGAGAATGATATTGCTCTTCAACTAACCAAATTGTGATTTTTAATATTTTTCGTTACCTAAATTTAAACACGGACATATAATTATTGTTGTTTACAAATTTCTTTTTTTTCTTCTAAAGTCCTGCAGCTATCAACTCTGACGTCGAGGTATTTTAATTCATTGCCATAGAAATATCACTTTACCTCACATTTACATATTTTAATTTATGGTATATGTTATTATTTGAAATATCAGGAACTACGTCATAGGAAGAATTAAGGTATCCGGTAATATATTAATATATATATATATACGATTTTGATTCTTACGATCTAATTTATAGAAAATACGAACCACACCCGATAAGGTTTACATCAATGGAGGAGTTTGGAGCTTGTGAGAAGCATCTCCTGACACACTGACACGTGTCGTTTAGCGAAGGATGACACATATACGACTTCCTATACTATATATGTATAATATAACATAGAATATTTACTACGTATTGAAATATTAAATTATAACCATTAACATTTGAAAGTTATGCTTTGGTGTTGTAGGAGTATTTGTTGAGTAACCATTTATCTTCGTACGACCCATCAGCAGAAATGCAACAAAGCATGGCAGGATCCTTTGTAAACGATGTCGTTTCATGGTTACCAGAAAGTGGGCCTAACCATAACTATATCTTTGATGCTTCGTATGCTCCTTCCAATCATGTCAGGTCACATATATTCAAAGTTAACAATCTCTAATACTTTTCGGGTGTTGTCGGGGATTACACTCGTGATTACTCGAATCTGGTTGAAAATGTTTCAATTTCATAAACTATATATTTATATTGGTTATATGGTGATATCAGAGAGATGTCATTGGCGATGTATGATCCATTGCTGCAAGAGAGCAGCTCAAGCTCAAACCAAAACTACATGGGTGAATGTCACGTGTCTATTTCAAATGGCGATTTGTTCCATGATTAGGCCAAGGCCTACACTTCTACGGCCCTCCACCAATCCGCCAACGATCCTCCCCACCTTTTCCCATCTATTCAGCTTTGTGCCCTGTAATTTTACTTTTAATTAGGAAAGTCTAATATATAAAGAGTAAAGCTCTTTTTTTATTGCTGATGTCAGCATGGACTCGTGGCGTTGGGTATGTCGAAAATGATGCCACCAGAAGAAGGTGAATTACTCGTCATGACAACGATAGAGGCACATCCCGACCATGAGGTTTCCGACTACGAAACTAGTATGCCTCAGCTCAGTAGTTAACAATCTATAAGATTCTATGTGGAAAATAAAACTCAAACAATATGATATTGTGGTCATTTTTTATTTTTTATGAATTTGGGTGCCGCGGGAGTCTCTTTCCAATTGTTCAAGTTTCGAGGTATTTTGTTGTGATAAGTTGTCCCACATCGGTTAGGACATTAACTTTACAGTACTTTATATGGTATTGAGAAACTCTAAACTTTTGAGTTAGCTTTTGAGATTAGTTAGGCCCAAACTCATATTTTACATATTTTTCGAAGAAAGTTATGGTTTTTCAATAATGATATGTCAATTTAACTGTATTAGTTTTAGATTATCAAGTTTTGTTCATTTAACATTTTATATTTTTTCCGATTCATGAATTTTAAAAAGTCTTAAATGAGCGTATATATAGGATTAATGTATGATGTGCAGAAGCAGAAGCAATGCATCTATTTCAAAGAAAAACATTTGGAGTGTCTATATTTCTTTTCTTCTCTCAAATAATATCAATTACTTTTACCTTTTTCTATCAAATTGGCATCATAGCTATATCGAACCATGGGACCTCACCGTAAAGGCAATTACCACTTCCATCAAATGTGTGCCGTGTTTGGTGGACAAAAAACATGAGAAGTAGTTCAAAACAACTATGATGAGATAGTTGTAACCGATTCCACAAAAAAACCAATTTAAAGCATTGAAAGAAATGTGAATGAAGGAAAAGACCGCACTCTATCTCTTATTTCAATCTGTAAATGAGTCGGGATTTGAGAAGATTTTCAGTACAATAAACTTCAAAATAAAACACTTTGTAAAAATTGTTCAAGGGTGTCGGTCAAATTAAACAACTGTATCTTAAAACTCTACAGAGTAAGTTGGAGACCATGAAGATGACACACTCGGAAGACGTATTAAGCTACATTCATCGTGTGCTAATGGCGGTGAATCAAATTAAATGCAATGGATAAACTCTTGTGAATGTGAGATTTATAGAGTCAAGGAATTTGGAAAAGATGATCATCGATAATCATGTGGATTCTCTTGAAACACATGTGAACCAGATTAAGAAAAAGGAAAAAGATGTCTTGAGGAGGAATTATAAGAAAAAATGAAAATCAAGGAAGATAATGCAATATTTACACAACATAATATGGAAGAGGGCGTTGTCGTGGAGGTCGTGGCCGTGGAAATAACAATGATGATAAAGGATAGAAGAGCCAACAAAACTGGCGTGGAAGAGGCCACGGTCGAGGAAGAGGTGGTTGTTCAATTCGTCCAAATTTTGAATATTATAATTGTGGCAAGTATGGATACTATGCAAAGGATTGCTACTACGCGAAGAAAGTGGATAACAACGTTAATCTAGTCACGAAAGATGAGACAATAGATGATATCGTTCTCAAGAACGTACCATGGAAAATGTGGACTATGTTCCTATTTTGAAAAGTAATATGCAAAGTGTAGGACAATTATTGGAGAAAATTTTTTGTTACATGAAGGACCGGATGCTACACTTGAAAGACAAAAATGTCGACCTCTCACACTCATGGAGATGGAGAAGGATCAAATGTTCAAATTCAACTTGAGTAATATACATGAGAGGTGTTTGCAATTCATATTAGAGGATTAAAAAAGGTTATGGAACTTATGGTTCAAACTAACATTATGGCAAGCTAATGGAATTAGCAAAGATGAAAATTGTGCATGGTTTACCAAACATGGATTAAATCAAGTTGTTTTGAGAAGTTTATGGTCTATCTAAGCAAGAAAGGATAAATTTTCAGAAGAAGGCAAAATATTGTGAAAGGAGACAGCTCAAATTGGTAGACATCGACAAGTGTGGACTAATCACTTCGATATATTTTAGTGCGCAAAGATACATTAATACTTACACTAATAACTATCATGGAAGACAAGAGTTCATTTTTTGAAGGAGAAGTCGGAAGCATTTGAGATGTTAAAGAAATTCAAGGCAATGGTAGAGAATAAAATCAATCTTTACAACAAGGTTTTACGGCCAAACAAAGGGGAGAGTACATATCAATCGTTTTAACAAAATTCTGTGAAGAACATGGTATCAAAAGATTCTCGACAATAAATTGTTCACCTCAACAAAATTGTGTCACAGAATGGAAGAATCAAATATTCTTGATATGGTTCGATCGATATTAAAGACAAAAGATGTATCAAAGGAATTTTGCGCAAAAGCAGTGCAATATGTTGTGTATCTCCAAAATCGATGTCCGCATACACATATGGAGAACCAAACACAAAAAGAAGCTTGGAGTGGTTATAAACCAACAATATCATACTCTAAAAAGTTTGGGAGTGTGGCCTACAAACATGTGCTACGATAAAGAGGAATAAAGCTCGAGGAGAAAAGTAAAAAGTATGTGTTCATTAGATATGATGAGAAGGAGAAGGAATTCAAGTTCATTGATCCATTTGAAAAAAAGGGGGTTGTGAGTCGAGACGTACAATTTAATGAAGAGAGTATGTGGGATTGGATAAATTAAAAGGAGTCAACACAAGGAGAGTCATTGTGTGTTGTAACAACATTCACTCCTATGAGTTATACATGAGGGTGAACTGGAGCCAATTAGACTGAGGATGTGGAGCATACAAGATCTGTATGAGTCAACTGGTGTAGTGCATTTGGTTCGCTGATCAGCAAAGTCAAAGAACATTACCTTTTAAGAGGCCATCAGAAACAAGAAGGGGAAAGCTATTATGGATGAAGAAATGAAATCAATCGAAAGAAATAAACTTGGAATTGGGTAGAGTTGCCACAAGGACATACTGATATGCACAAGACATGACTAATTGCACAAGGATATAAACAAAGGAAAAAAACTATTCCCCCCTAAACCATCGCATTGTAATCTTAAATATCTGTTAACTTTTCTGTTAAATTTTTTAAAAACAGCCTATTTCCCTCCAAACTATATGACTTCTAGCGTATCCCCCCCTCCCCCCACCGAACTATATAACTTTCAGTCTATTTCCTCCCGAACTATATGATAACATCCATTTTGATTTTACCAACCCTTAAGCATCACTTAGTCCCCTTTCATCGTTTTCTCGTATTTTGCAGTGAATGGAGATATCGGGACACAAACACGAGCAAATGCCGCAAAACATGACTGTTCCACGTCAAAAGACAAGCAACCCACGCGGGGTGGATCACTGAGCCCGTGCGGGCTCCATGTCTAGCACTTTTAGCATGCTTGTGATTCATGCTCACCCCAAGCGAACAGCCATTCTCAACTCACCCCGTGCGGGGTGTCCACTTTAGCCCTCGAGCTCTCCCACACGGATTTCCATCTCCAAGCCAGCTTGTGCGGGGCACTCACTAGCCCGTGCGGGGCAGTCACCAGCCCGCGCGGGGCACTCACCAGCCCGCGCGGGTCGTGTTCGTCACCTGCAGAAACCAGAAAAGGAAAATCAGCAAAACAAGAAAAGGAAAGTGGTGGCTGCTTAAACTAAAAGGAAATATGGTTAGAGAAGAGGAATGGGAACTACATGGCTGGAAAATAAAGAGGAAACGTTGACAATTACACAAGAATGGAAAAACAAAAGATGGAAACACTCGGAAAAGGAAAACTGCAGTTGTTGAAAGAAAGAGGAAATACCAGCCGCTGGAGTGGAAGGAAACGGGACGGCCAAAGAGAAAATAAGAGAGGAAAGGAAAGACGAGAAAGAGGGCAAAAGGGGAGAGCTTCAGTTGGAGAATTCGGACAGAAAATTAGAGAGAAAACAGAGCACACGCAGAGAGAGTAAAGAGGGAGCAGAGCGTACACGAAGACATGGACGGAGCAACGAAGCCGGAGCGCAGAGGAGCTGTTGAAGACGTCGGTAATAGAATAAGGAGGGATCTCATTCTTTATCCATGTTGAATATAGTTATCTTTCGTGTTTCATTTTCTATGTTCATGTCCGAGTAGGTCCATAGCCATGGGTTAGAGAGCTTTGCCAATATGTAATGAAGTTTTGTTCTTCATATTTGGTTATAATATTTGTTCGTTTCAGATTGATTGGTTGTTCGTAAGGCTTTTATTCTTGTTGGTAGCTTGAATGAATGTTTATAAAAATCTAATTGCACTGGGAGATGAATTGGATTTTATAACGTAGCCATGATATGAAGTCTCAAATTAATTAGAACCTTGGTCGGTCGGTTAATTTAAATTAGGAATTAGGATAGCGATCTTAATGCATCTAGTAGGTGAGATTACACAATTGAGAGATTGGTAGTACGCATGCTAGATAGTGGGTTTAGACATCAAGAGAGTCATTCCCTAGGAAAGAGCTTGAATTTCCCGAATACGTAATTGATATGATCCTGGAGGACGCCGGAGACGTGACCAAAAACGCAGAAGAGGACGCGACCTGCGGCGCAGAAGAAGAAGAAGTCGGTGCGGCTCGAGACGCCAACATCACGGCCCGAGACGCCAACAGCGCGGCCCGAGACGCCAACCCCGCAACCCGAGATGCGACCGTCACCAACGCGACCCGAGACACGATTTGGTCAAGATACGTAGGTCCTGTAACCCGAGCTAGAGCCATGGAGGAAGAAGCCTTGATCATACCCGTCGGTCCCGTGACCCGAGCCAAGGCCGCGAAGCTCAAAGACGCCATTGTCGGGATTCTTACGACCATCCACGCACATGAAGAGGATTCACATTCACGTGAAGTAACGAGCCTAACAAACGTCATTCAAGCTGAAGCTCAACCCGCAACGGTAATTAATTAGGTTAAGTGACCCGCATGTACTCTTTTTCCCCTTCGTCAGTTTTGTCCCACGGGGTTTTCCGATTACGGGTTTATAACGAGGCCGCGAGTCACTTTTTCAAGCGACCTAATTAATGACCCGAGACACAAGAGAAGCGCCTCCCAATGTGCACGGCCAGCAAGAAGTTATCTTCTTGTTTGAAGAAACCAAGACATTGATTAGGGCTTTTGCATGAAGACCTAGCATTTAATGTATTTTTTTGAATTTTCTTCTTGTTTTTAATTTTGAATTTGTTTTCTTGTTTTTATCTACATATGGCCGGCCACCCTTGGAAGAACAATAATCCAACTTTTGAAATTAAAATTTGAATTGATCTTTTGATCTTTGTTTTGAATTCCTTGTGAGTTCTTGGTTATTGGTGCGTAATATCCAGCATCCTTTCGTTGGTGTGTCATATCCAACGATCGTTCGTTCTTCATTGGGGCGTAATATCCTTTGGAGACGAACCGGTGAATCGAGAGCCTTCCGCAACTCTCGTGTGACCACTCGCCCCACACACCCTTGTGCAATCCGTTGCAGCAAGGCATATCCCTTCCCTAACCTTGTCTAGAGCGTCGATTCAATCGGGATCGCGTCAAGTGGTATCGCAGCTCGTTCTAGCGCCAAAGGTTAGTTTTATTTTCGTTTTGATCTTTCGGTCATAAATTTTTTGAAACCTACAGAAAATAAAAAATATATATATATATATATATAAGGTTTATTCGAACGTTCAAAAAGTTTATCCCGTGAGTGATTAGCTTGAACGAATCCGTGATATACGTTTGGAGTAACTCGTGCGCCTATATTCAACGTTAGTAGTCTATTGTGTGCGAAACTATATTTCGTGCGTTTAAGTGCCTATTAAGAATGTATATTTGAGAACGTGTTCGAAGATATTTGTGCGTGTCTAGTTCGTGTGTTTGAAAATTTATTCGTACGTATCTAGTCCGTGCAGTTGAAATTGTTCAAACGTGTGCGTGTGCAACTATACCCGTACGTGTTCGTTGTCAAGGGTTTGCGTTTGTTTTCTTTCCGCTTGTGGTTGCTCCGTTTGTTAAGTGTGCAGGAGCTCACGAGTAGGTACACGCAAGGAAAAACCTAAGACAACACGGGTGAAATGGAAGGCGACCAAAGCCGTGGCAATGAGAGACTCATTGAGGCTCTCGCGGCTCGCCTAGAGCAAAGTATCAACAACAAGATGGAGGAATTCCGTCAAGGGTTTCAAGCCGAACGTCCCCCACTGCCAAGAAACGTTCCAGCAACGTGAGAGGAACCCGCTTGAGGAGGACATCAACTACTACGAACGAGGCAGCTCATCCTCGTCCCGAAGTAGTCACCGGCAGCAACATGCGCCTAGGGAGCGGAGAGACGATCCGAGGGATGACCTTGCTGGTCTCAAATTAAAAATTCCCACATTCCATGGCAAGGCCGACCCGGAAGCATACCTTGAATGGGAAAAAGAAGGTGGAACTAGTTTTTGGTTGTCAAGCATACCCCGAGGCTAAAAAGGTTAGGGTGGCGGCCACGTAGTTCTACGATTATGCGTTGAGTTGGTGGGATCAACTCACGATTTCACGACGAAGAAATGGCGAAGAACCAGTAGCTACTTGGCTGAAAATGAGGAAAATTATGCGCAAGAGGTTCGTGCCAAACCATCACCACCGAGAGATTCATCGGCGGTTACGGAAACTCACCCGAGAAAGACGAAGAAATGGCGAAGAACCAGTAGCTACTTGGCTGAAAATGAGGAAAATTATGCGCAAGAGGTTCGTGCCAAACCATCACCACCGAGAGGTTCATCGACGGTTACGGAAACTCACCCAAGGAAGTCGTTCCGTGGAGGAGTATTACCAAGAGATGGAGCTGCTCATGTTATGGGCTGATCTTACAGAAGATCGAGAAGCAACAACGTCACGGTTCTTTGGAGGTCTCAACCTAGACATTCAAGACCAACTCGAGCTTCAACACTATGTAGAGATCGAGGAGATGCTTCACAAAGCAATACTCATCGAGCAACAACTCCAGCGGCGACGCAACCCCCGTTCGGGTTATGGGGCTGGAAAATATGACCAGTCACGTGATGAGAAACCGAGCTATCCAAGGAGGGACAGCACGGCTCCAGCGAACCGCGACACGCCGAAGGTACCGGCCGCGGGACGCGACGCGCAGAAATCTATTCCAGCCGCGCCGCGAGATAAAGGGAGGACCGACGCCACAACTTCGAGGGCTCGGGATGTGAAATGCTTCAAGTGTCACGGAAGAGGACACTATGCCAGTGACTGTACCAACAAGAAAGTAATAATTCTTTGTGACGACGGAGAATTTGAATCCGAGGATGAGGCGGCCGAACTATCGGACGAACCGCGAGAAGAGGAACCGGCCACGGGAGAGTTGTTGGTTACGAAGCATGCTCTAAACACACAGCCCAAGTGTGACGAGCAAGAACAGCGTGAGAATCTGTTCCACACCCGTTGTTTGGTTCACGGCAAGGTTTGTAGCGTCATCATTGACGGTGGAAGCTGCACGAACGTTGCAAGTGCTACGATGGTTCGAAAGCTCGGACTAAAAGTTCAAAAGCATCCGAAGCCGTATAAGCTTCAGTGGTTGAATGAGAATGGTGAGATGAAGGTGACAAACCAAGTGACCGTCCCATTTTCCATAGGGAAATACGAAGACGAGGTTCTATGCGACGTACTACCGATGGAAGCGAGCCATATTTTGCTCGGAAGACCTTGGTAATCCGATCGTAAGATAAAACATGACGGATACACTAACAAACATTATTTCGAATTTAATGGCAGGAAAACCATACTTGTGCTGTTGTCGCCAAAGAAGGTAATGCAAGACCAAGTACACCTAAAGAAGCAAAGTGCACTTGAACTTCGACCGTCGAATTTTTATGCGCGATCGGGTGAGATCAAGAAAACTCTCTATTCCGATCAAACCATATTAATGTTTGTTTATAGGGAAGCTCTTTCGAGCTTAGCTAAGCTTACACCGGTTCTGCCGAGTGAGATTTCTAATCTATTGCAGGAATACAGCGACGTCTTTCCCGAAGAAAGTCCCACAGGATTACCACCGATACATGGAATCGAACACCAAATCGATTTCGTTCACGGAGCAACGTAACCAAATCGACCAGTCTATCGAACCAATCCCGTAGAGACAAAGGAGCTGCAAAGGCAAGTCGAGGAACTTATGGCCAAAGGACATATTCGCGAGAGTATGAGTCCATGCGCCGTACCCGTGCTACTCGTACCGAAGAAGGATGTCAGCTGGCTCATGTGCGTTGATTGTCGTGCAATCAACGACATCACGGTGAAGTATCAACATCCTATTCCTAGGATAGATAACATGTTAACTTTACTGCATGGAAGTAGGATATTTTCACAAATTGATCTTAAAAATGGATACAATCAAATTAGGATGAAGGAAGGTGACGAATGGAAAACGATGTTTAAAACTTATCATGGATTATATGAGTGGTTAGTGATGCCTTTTTGGTTGACAAATGCACCTAGTACTATCATGCATTTAATGAACCAAGTTCCTAGAGAGTTTATAGGTAGATTCGTATTGGTTTACTTTGATGATATGATGATCTATAGTAAAGACTTAGAAGCACATGTTGGACACCTAGAATCGGATCTAAAGGTACTTAGGAAAGAAGAACTTTATGCTAACCTTAAGAAGTGTACCTATTGTACGGTTAAAGTTGGGTTTCTAGGTTTTGTTATAAGTACAGATGGAGTCAAGATGGACGAAGAGAAGGTCAAATCCATTCAGAAATGGCCGAGCCCGAAAACCGTCGGAGAAGCTCAAAGCTTCCATGGACTCACGGAGTTCTATCATCACTTCGTGAAGGGCCTTAGTACCTTGACAGCCCCTCTCAACGAAGTAATTAAGAAAAACGTGGGATTCAAGTGGGAGGAAGCACAAAAAGAAGCGTTCCAAACGCTAAACGAGAAGCTTACTCATATCCCTCCATTAATTTTACCGGATTTCCTTAAAATATTTGAAACTGATGCATCTGGTGTAGGAATGGTTTCAATCTTGATGCAGGAACGGGAACCATTTGCTTATTTTAGCAAGAAGCTTAAAGGCGCAACCCTCAACTGTGTGACATACGATAACGAGCTTTACGCGCTTGTGAGAGCGTTGCGAACATGGCAGCATCAACTATGGCGCTTTCGAGCATGGAAGCGAATGATTTTCAAACCCGGAGATCAAGTTTGGATTCACCTAAGGAAAGAGCGTTTTCCGAACGAGCGGAAGTCGAAGCTCATGCCCCGGATCGATGGTCCATTCACTGTGACAAAGAAGAACAGCAACAACGCCTACCGGCTAGATCTGCGAGGTAAGTATAATGTTAGTTCTAGTTTCAACGTTTCTGACTTAATGCCTTTTGTTGCAGATCATGCGGATTTGAGGACAAATCCTTTTGAAGAAGGGAGGCATGATATGATCCTGGAGGACGCCGGAGACGTGACCAACAACGCAGAAGAGGACGCGACCTGCGGCGCGGAAGAAGAAAAAGTTGGTGCGGCCCGAGATGCCAACATTGTGGCCCGAGACGCCATCAGCGCGGCCCGAGACGCCAACCCCGCAACCCGAGACACGACCATCACCAACACAACCCGAGACGCGATTAGGTCAAGATACGTAGGTCCCGTAACCCGAGCTAGAGCCATGGAGGAAGAAGCCTTGATCATACCCGTCGGTCCCGTGACCCGAGCCAAGGCTGCGAAGCTCAAAGACGCCATTGCCGGGATTCTTACGACCATCCACGCACATGAAGAGTATTCACATTCACGTGAAGTCACGAGCCTAACAAACTTCATTCAAGCTGAAGCTCAACCCGCAACAGTCATTAATTAGGTTAAGTGACCCGCATGTACTCTTTTTCCCCTTCGTCGGTTTTGTCCCACGGGGTTTTTCGACGTCGGGTTTTTAACGAGGTCACGAGTCACTTTTTCCCGCGACCTAATTAATGACCGAGACCCAAGAGGAGCGCCTCCCAATGTGCACGGCCAGCAAGAAGTTATCTTCTTGTTTGAAGAAACCAAGACATTGATTAGGGCTTTTGCATGAAGACCTAGCATTTAATGTATTTTTTTGAATTTTCTTCTTGTTTTTATCTACATATGGCCGGCCACCCTTGGAAGAACAATAATCCAACTTTTGAAATTAAACTTTGAATTGATCTTTTGATCTTTCTTTTGAATTCCTTGTGAGTTCTTGGTTGTTGGTGCGGGATATCCAGCATCCTTTCGTTGGTGTGTCATATCTACCGATCGTTCGTTCTTCATTGGTGCGTAATATCCTTTGGAGACGAACCGGTGAATCGAGAGCCTTCCGCAACTCTCGTGTGACCACTCGCCCCACACAGCCTTGTGCAATCCGTTGCAGCAAGGCATATCCCTTCCCTAACCTTGTCTAGAGCGTCGATTCAATCGGGATCGCGTCAGTAATGATATCTATAACCATGATCTTGTTAGAACTTCGTTGCATCGTCGTGCATCTCTCGAAACCTATGGTGTTTACTTAAGTGAATTTAAATAGTTAGTTAGTTAATTTAGTTTTATTGCATTCCAAACACTCATTGATTTTTACCGTCTTGTTCATCAGTTTACTAGCTTTAGAGTTGCATCGATTCTTCATGTTTGACCCTGGTACTATACGATCCTTATTCTTGCGGAAGCGTTAGTCTAGGTATTTTATTACTTGAAGTTAACCACATCAAGTTTTTGGCGCCGTTTCCAGGAAATTGAATACGTCATTAGAGGTAGGATAATTCTGGATTAGGACATAGTCCTTTTTGAAGTCTTATTTACTTTTCGTGATTTTTGTTTTACTTTCTTTTTCTTGAGTCAATTTCTTTTACTTTTTGGAGCTCACACGTTTTCTTTTGTGTTTGTCTTTTCTTGTGCAGACCACTAGTACATGAGAAGTGTCGGTAGTGTCGATCTAGTTTACGAATCAGACATAGACAAAATACTCAGGGATATGAGAAAGAAATCAAAAGCTAGTGCAAGTCAACCGATACACGACACACCGGCCACTTTAGGCAGCGAGCCCGAAGAAGTAATAAAGCCAAAACTTGCTGACGAGAGCAAAGACGAACAGATTGCAGAACGTAACAATCAAAATGCACGACGACTCATTGTGCAACAAATTCCAGCGGCGGTAACTTATGGATCATACACGGTCGCTAGGCATACGCAACTCTTGTCTTGCATCACTAGGAGAGGTGCTCACGTTGAATTGTAACCAGCATTCATCGAAATGCTTAGCAACGCAGCTTTCAGAGGGAGACCCGCCAAGGATCCGGACCAGCAGGTCACTGATTTTAAGATGCTATTCAGAACTATCCAAACCGGAGAAGGAGTCTTACATGAAGACGTTATGCTTAGTGCCTTCCCATTCTCAGGGAAGGATAAAGTGCAAGACTGGTCGTATTCCCAACCAGCAAACTCTATACGATCGTGGGGACAGCTAGAAAAAAATTTCATGACACGGTTCTTTCCTCAGAGTAAAGCTCAGCTTGCCAAGAACCAAATCAACACATTTGTCCAAGGAGCAGCTGGGAGTTTATATGGCATGGATCAGAGCTATCTTATATATAACTTTCTGCAAGGACTCATGGACAACACGAGAATTCTGATCATAGCCGCAGCTGGAGGTTCTTTGAGCAACCTCACGTTTCCACAGATCGAGGACCTAATCGATCGTATGGCAGATGAAGGCAGCAAGGCCGCTGGAGAATATAATCGCAACGCTCCAGCAAGGGTGGCTAACTTGAACAAGACACGTGCTTTATATGCCGGTCTAGCCGAGGTGAAAGGCCAAGTCGCAGGGATCTACAATCTCCTATTGGAGTCGCGATGTCCTTATTATTCAAAGCAATTGGAGGAACAAGGGGTTCAAGGGTACGAGGAAGTGAATAATGTAAGCAACAACCAGCCTTTGGGGAACACATACAACCCCAGATGGAGGAAGCACCCTAACTACTCCTACAAGAACTCCGATAGTGCATTGAACACGCAATAATTATCGAAAAAACTTTCAGCCGCAAATGATGCAAAGAAATCAGAACTTTCAGCTAAGGACGCAGCCCCAAACTCAGACTTATCAGCCACGTGTGCCTCAGCCACAGCCAAACCAATCCGAAGCAGCCCCAGACATGAACGCCATGTTCACTCGTCTCCTCCAATTCCAAGAAAGTCAAAGCAACTTGTTGATGGAAGTGCAACAAAGTCAGAATAATTTTGTGAGGGAAGTGAAAGCGGATCAAGAGAACACCAAGAAGCAGATAGAAGGCTTTCAAACTCACCTTAGCCAGTTGGAGGCACAAGTTACACAACTAGCACAAAGGGCAGCACGACCGCAAGGAGTTCTATCGGGGAGACTGGAAGCAAATCCTCGTGAGCAAATCAACGCCATTCACTTGAGGAGTGGTAAGACGCTGGATCAGCCCGCTCATTCGACGTTTGAAAAGGGAGAATCATCTAGTACATTGGTGGAAAAGAGCAGCAACGTCGAAGAGAATGAAAAAGAGGAAGAGGAGCTGAAATACATCAAACCCGAACCGAGGCCTCCTCCTTTTCCGTTTCCACAACTCCAATGCAAGAAAATGACGAGGCTCAATTTGAAAAGTTTGCTGAGATGTTGAAGAAGATGCATATCACCATTCCATTCCACGAAGTGTTGAAGAAGATGCCTTCATACGTTAAGTTCCTCAAAGACGTACTTGCAAACAAGCGAGACGTGGAGACGGAAACCGTCATGGTGACTAACTCGATGCTGCAGCCAAATCTATCCAAGAAGATGCCCGATCCAGGTATATTCATGATCCCTTGTAAAATAGGTGATTATGAAATTAACCATGCACAATGTCGAAGCAAGCGTGAGCGTGCTACCATTGTCGTTATCCGAAAAATTGGATCTTAGGGACAGGTTGGATCTTAAACCTATACGAATAATGCTCACCATGGCTGATCGAAGTGTTAGAATATCCGAGGGCATGCTGGAAGACGTGCCATTACAAGTTAGGAAGTTCTTCAACCCAGTCGACTTCGTCGTCCTGGATATGGAGGATGACACGAAAATCCCAATAATCCTCGGTATGCGTTTCTTAAAACAGCCAAGATGATCATACATTATGGTGAAGGTAGAAACACATTGAAGTTCGGAGATGAAGAAGTGGAGTTTAATTTGAATGACACACTCAAACAGCCTTGTATGGTGGATTCGGTATTCTACATAGACGTCCTACAGAAACTAGCCAAGGAAGTTATTGAAGATTTCGGGAACACGGATTCTCTTGAGATGGCTCTTTTAGCAGCTGGATAGGGACTTTATTAGGACTCTAACAAAGTGAAACATTACACAAAGCTGCTGGACGAAGGAAAGACGAAAGAGATCCCGAATACCGAGCTAGACGCACCCCGAGCAGATTTCTGTGTGATCCGAGCACAACAGGTCGTATCCCAAGCAAAAGGTGGAATTTGGGTCAATCCTTATCAAGAGGTGTTCTCAACTCACAAACACATAAGCACAGCTCAAGTGGACATCAATTTAAGTCAAGAAAACGTCATAAACCAGTGCACAAACCTCCCCGCCGTCCAGACAGATTCCAGTGCGCCTCAAGTAGCTTGCAACACGAGTTCAACAACTTCCGAGATGCCTAATAGCCAAACTAAGCGTCCAAAACCTGACTGGAGTGTTGATAAAACACCAAAAGTGGAGTTGAAGCCCTTACCACAAGGGTTGAGGTACGAATTCCTTGGGCTCGAATCTAGTTATCTCGTGATAGTGAACGACAATTTAGACGAATCCCAAAAAGAACGATTGTTAGAAGCTCTTAGGAAGTATAGGGATGCCATAGGTTATACATTAGAGGATATTAGGGGACTTAGTCCAGCCCTTTGCATGCATAGGATTCACTTAGAAGACTACTCTAAGACCTCCATTGAACATCAACGTAGATTAAATCCGAACATGATGGAAGTAGTTAAGAAAGAGGTCCTTAAGTTGTTAGACGCCGGAATTATATATCTTATATTGGATAGTGTGTAGGTGAGTCCTATATAGGTAGTTCTGAGGAAAGGAGGCATCACTGTCGTCCCAAATGCGAACAACGAACTGATTTTGACAAGAACGGTCATAGGTTGGCGCATGTGCATTGACTAACCACAAGCTGAACGCTAACACTCGGAAAGATCACTTCCCTTTACCTTTCATTGATCAAATGCTGGAATGTTTAGCTCTTCACTCCTATTTTTTCTTTCTTGATGGTTATTCAAGTTTCTTTCATATACCAATCAGTCCAAACGATAAAAAAAAAGACGACATTCACTTGTCCCTTCGGTACATTCCCCTACCGTCTGATGCCTTTTGATTTGTGCGATGCACCAGCTACTTTTCAGCGGTTCATGACCTCTATCGTCTCAGATGTAAATGGTGAAATTATGGAAGAGTTCGTGGACGATTTCTCTGTTCATGGACCTTCCTTTCATGTTTCTCTAACCAATCTTTGTAAAGTGTTAGACATGTGCGTAGAAGCAAATCTGATGCTGAATTGTAAGAAGTTTCATTTTATGGTTCGCGAAGGCATCGTGTTGGGGCATAAGATATCATCAAGGGGAATAGAGGTAGATAAGGCGAAAATAGAGGTTGTTGAGAAGGTGCCACCTCCTAGGAACGTTAAGGCTATCCGTAGCTTCATAAGACATGCGGGGTTCTATAGACGATTCATCAAAGATTTCTCGAAGGTATCTAAACCCCTCACAGATCTATTAGGCAAGGATGTACCATTTGAGTTTACAACGGAATGTCACGCTGCATTTGAAAATTTGAAGAAGGCATTGGTTTGTCCACCAATATATCAATCGCCGAATTGGGAGCTCCCACTTCAGCTCATGTGCGATGCGAGTGATTATGCGGTTGGGACAGTGTTGGGACAGCAAATGGATCGGATGTTGCACGCCAGTTATTATGCAAGTCAAACATTAGACAACGCCCAATGCAACTACTCTACAACCGAGAAGGAGCTACTTGCAATCGTCTTTGCGTTTGAAAAGTTCCACTCATACCTAGTTGGCTCCAAGGTAATAGTATACACGGATCATGTTGCCTTACATTACCTTTTCACCAAGAAAGATGCACATCCGAGGCTCATTAGATGGATCATGCTGCCGCACGATTTCGATCTTGAAAAAAGGGATAGCAAAGGAACCAAGAATGGGGTGGCTGACCATTTTTCACGCCTAGAAATCCCGGAGTGCATTTCTATCGATGACTATCTCCGAGATGATGCAGTAATGTCCGTGACTTGTACCTCCACTCCATGGTTTGCCGACTTTGTGAATTATTTAGCATGTCAAGTGCTACCGGAGGGGCTGAATTACAATACGAGGAAGAAATTTCTCCATGACATCAAGGCGTACTATTGGGATGAATCGTATCTTTTCAAAAGGGGGTACGAATGGATTCTTTAGGTGTTGCATCCCCGAAGAAGAAGCTCCATAAATACTATCATGTTGCCATTCTTCAAGCTATGGAGGACACTTTGCAGCAGCAAAGACAGTCGCAAAGGTGCTGCAAGTGGGCTTCTATTGGCCTACGCTCTTCAAGGACGCCCATAGCTACGTGGCCTCTTGCGAGAATTTCCAAAGGACGGGGAATATTTCTAGACACCATGAGATGCCACAGCAATACATCCTAGAGGTCGAGTCGTTTGATGTATGGGGGTAGACTTCATGGGCCCTTTCCCGTCATTATGGGGGAACCTCTACATACTAGTCGCGGTGGACTACGTAATGAAGCCGGTAGAAGCTTTGGAAAGTCCAACCAACGACTCCAATAACCAAGATGTTCAAACATGTTATATTCCCATTTTTTGGAGTTCCAAAGGTTGTGATCAGCGATGGAGGTAAGCACTTTAATAACCGTATCATAGAAGGGTTATTGAAGAAGTACGGTATTCGGCATAGAATAGCAACTCCATATCCCCCTCAAACCAGCGGCCAAGTTGAAGTTTCTAATCGAGAGATCAAGTCGATTTTGGAGAAGACAATCTCTAGGTCTAGGAAGGATTGGGCACCGAAACTCAACGATGTATTATGGGCCTACTGTACAACGTTCAAAACACCAATTGGAATGACTCCGTTCCAGCTTGTGTATGGTAAGGCATGCCATCTACCGATCGAGTTGGAATAACGAGCGTATTGGGCTATCATAGCACTCAATTATGATTACAAGTCAGATGCTGCAAAACGGATGCTCCTGCTCCATCAGCTAGAGGAGATGCGCCTCCATTCGTACGAGAACGCAAAGATCTACAAGGAGCGAACAAAGAGATGGCATGCTAGAAACATAGTTCAGCAGACTTTCAAGTTAGGTGACCAAGTACTTGTTTTCAATTCACATTTGAAACTTTTTCTAGGAAAACTCAAGTCACGTTAGTTCGGGCCATTCACAATCAAAAGCGTCTCACTACATGGTGCTATCGAGTTGATGGAAAACGACAGCACATTCAAAGTGAACGCCCAACATTTGAAACTCTAAAACGCGGACAACATGGACAACAATCGAACTGTTTTCGCTCTTTTGGAGTGATCATCTCATTTTCATACGTATTTCTTGCACGATTTTAGAGATGTTAACGATATAGATGCGATGTTTACGTATGATTTTGTATCTGTTTTACTCGTTTTCTTGCTTTCATGTTCTTACAAGTTTTAATGCGTATTCGATTCATTTTGGAGCTAAAGGACGTGCACGAGACAAAGTACCAACATCGAGGATCATCATGGAACAAACAGGACAAAAATCGGTAAGGAATGGCATCAGCCCGCGCAGGTAACTCACTAGCCCGAGCGGGGCATTTAGTCGGCAAGTTTGTCCAGCAACTTGAGCCCGACCCGGGCAAGCAAGCAGCAGGCTGGGGCATCAGCCCGAGCGGGCCACAACCCAACCCGACTGGGGCACGCATCAGCCCGACCGGGGCACTCCCTAGCCTAAGCGGGCCACCTTTTTTCCATCGCGATCTCGCGCGATCATGCGCGCCGCACCCGAGTGGGTCACACACTCAGCCCGCGCGGGTCGCGTCTGTCACCTGCAACTCTAGAAAAGTTAATTTGTCATAAAACGAATAGGAGTTTGTTGGGGACTTATACAATAAGGAAAATGACTTTAGAAAAGAGGAATAAGTGATATTTTGCTAGAGAAAGTAATGGAAACGTTGCCCAGCTTATTCAAGAATGGAAAACTCATGAAAAGGCAAAATCAGAGGATGCTGCAACAAAAGGAAAAGAACGAACGGCCAGAAGGAAAAAGAAGGAGAAAAGGAAAGAAAAGAAGAAGGAAAAGGAAGACCATGAGCTAGGGGTCGAGGGAGCTTCAGTTAGAGAGTTAGTTTTCAGTTCTTGATCGAGGAGAGAGAGTAGAGAGAAGGAGGAGATTCTTGCAAAGGAGACGTACAAGGAGCATTGGAGATCAATCCAAGACTTCGGTTTCGTTTGGTTTTCATGTTCCTTAGACTTTCTACTTCGATTATGTTTGTTTACGGACACATGAGCGAGTAGTTTGTTTTGTTCTAGGAGAAGGGATTAGCCCATGGCTATCCCAGAACCACTTTTATATATCTTTGAATGCATCTTCTCGTTTTCGTTTATCTATTCTTTGTTTGAGTGCTTGATTGACTTGTATTTATGAAGGCCATGTAGATGCAATTGTTAGGGATTAGGAGAACGACCGAAAGGAGAATTCTAGTCCTAGAAGATCAGGTTTAGAACAACCGAGGTTAGGCCACAAAATTAGGGTAGCAGCGGTTGAGGGTAAAACGAATGAATCACAGATCTTATGGGTTTAGTTCAAGGTGTCAGCCACGAAAGTAGGGGATAACTTGACTAGATCACGTGTATATGTCTTGAGAGAGGGTTGATATCATATTAGGATCGTCTGCCTTAGATAACTTGACTGGGATTGCATGATAGATAGGTTAATTGTTGGTTTCGGTAGTCTTGTGGTGAAATTGGATTCCTGGAACGTTTGTCTCATTGTTAAGAACTCGTTTTTTTACTTGATTTTAGTATTTCATTCTCAAATACTATATTTCGTTCGTCTGCAAGTTTGATTCGTAGTTTGAGTTTACGTTGTGTTGCGTAGTCCCTATGGGATCGACACCTGAAGTACTACATACGTGTCGTGCACTTGCGGGTAGTTTAGGTTTTTTTTAACATTGATAACGCATCAAGTTTTTGGCGCCATTGTCGGGGACTATTGTCAACACGTCTTAGATTCAAGCCTAGAGTCTTTCTTGTTTGTTTGTTTTTGTTTTTGTTTTCTTTTCTTTCGTTCTTTCTACCAAAATCGTTCTTTATTTGTCCTTCACAGAGCGGTAAGATCAACGAGATATGGATAATCAGAACGGCAACAAACAGCTTCAACTACCTCTCGGTAATTTGGGGCACATGCAGCAACAAAAACTCGCGCCTCAGCCGCGAGAACCACAGGCTCCGCCACCACGTCGCCTCAGAGATTACGTGGTACCGAACATGAACAACGTCCAAACAGCCATAAGGATGCCTGCTGTTGCGAGGGAACAGTTTGAGATTAAGCCGGCGATGATCAACATGCTTTATCAGAAGCAATTCATGGGTGGAAATCATGAGGATCCCCATCAGCACCTTAGAGACTTCCTTGAGTTTTCTGGTACATTCAAGATACACGGATTCTCAGAGGACACGATCTTACTGTGTCTCTTCCCCTTCTCAATTGGGGGACGAGCAAAAACATGGCTGCAATCGCTTCCCGCTGGTTCAATCACGACTTGGGACCAGCTCTGCACATTGCTCTTATCACGCTTCTTTCCTCCAAGCAAGACGATTCATATGAGGGGGGAAATCACAACGTTTAGATGCAAAGATGGAGAAACTTTGTTTGAAGCTGGGGGCAGATTTAAGGATCTTCTACAGATGTGTCTACACCACGGTCTCAAACAGTGGTACGTTAAACCTATTACAACGGAATTTCAGATGAACACCGAACGATGTTGGATAACGCCACTAGAGGATCATTTACGGATCTGAGCGTCAAGGAGGCATACGAGGTGATCATTAACCTTGCCATGAACCACACCATGTGGTCAACACCGAGAGGTATGCCTAACAGCACTAGACGCCTAGACGAGCCGAATTAGAGCAGAGCGACTGGTAATGCAACGAATGCCATGTAATGCGTGAATTGTGGAGATACAGAACACGTGGCTTATCAATGCACACTGCAAGAGAATGTAGGACATATGAATTATGCCCAGCAGCAAGGAAACACGCAATTCGAGAATACCTAAAACCCGAATTGGAGGAATCACCCGAACTTGTCATACCGAACGATTCAACCGATAAAGTATTCGGGATTTCAGCAACCTCAGCAGCTATACCAGCAAAATAACCAGCAATCTCAGCAAGCTCTGCAAGTCCCGCAAGCTCATCAACCTCCTCAAGCCTCTTCGTCAAACCTTGAGGGAGTGTTGCTCGAATTTATCAAGGAGCAAAGGCAGGAACATTCAACTCAACCCAAATTCAATGCGGATGTGGGGACATCGATCAACGAGCTCAAAAGCCAGATGGAATCCTTGAGCAACCATGTTAAGATTTTAGAGAACTCCGTGGCACAGCAGGCTACCTCATCCTCTCAGAATCCCAGACAGCTTCCCGGTAAGCCCGAATTAAACCCGAGAGAGTACGTCAATGCTATTTCTGTGTGCAGCATTGATATAATCTAGGATTCGCCCTTGAAAGAGAAAGAGCATGCTACTGGTATGTCCATGAAAAGAGGAAAAGGTAAGATTGCGATTATGGAAGAAGTCGAACCAGATTTAGACAAACCATACGTTGCTCCACTAGCATACAAACCTCCAATACCGTTTCCTCAACGGTTGGTGAGCAGTAAGAATGAAGAACGAGTGGGTAGATTTGTAGAGGGTCTCAAGAAGCTTGAAATCAACATCCCATCCGTGGAAGCCCCCTCCAAAAGATGCCTAATTACGCAAAACTCATCAAATAGGTTCTTTCCAAAGAGAAGCATATCGAAGAGAACGAGACGGTAGCACTCACTGAGGAATGCAGCGTTGTCATTCAACACAAGCTGCCAGCAAAGTTGAAGGACCCCGAAAGCTTCTCCATTCCATGCACAATAGGTAATATTGATATTGATAATGCTTTGTGGGATTTAGGGGCAAGCGTGAGCAGCATGCCACACTTGGTTTTCAAGCGGATGGACTTCGGGAATCTCAAACCTACGAAGATGTCTCTACGCCTCGCGGATCGCCCGATAAGATATCCGGTGTGAATTGTTGAAAACGTTCCCACCAAGGTAGGTAATCTTTGTATTCCCACTGATTTCGTTGTACTTGAAATAAAGGAAGATGCTAGGGTACCTATTATTCTTGGTAGACCGTTCTTAGCTACTGTAGGTGCCATGATAGACGTACAACAAGGAAAGCTTTCCTTTCGTGTCGGAGATGAGACGATCGAATTCAACCTGTCCAGCACTATGAACGAACCTCCCTTCAAGGAATCTTGCTTTACAATCAATTCACTGGACGAGTTAGCAAAAGACACGCATGATCAAGTAAGTGCTTCTGATTCTCCTGTACGATATTTAACACGACTTTACAATAATGCAGGATTTACGGACAAAGGAGCTGAGGTGTACACGAAATTCATGAGTGCTATTGCAGCACTAGGAGATGCTCCACTTGAGGAGATACAACACGAAACACACGCTGGTTTCGCAGTGGAGAAGATGTCCAAACTCGAGCCCGAGCCACCTCCGTCTTCTTTTCGGTATGAGTACGTTGAATGCGATAAAATATATCCAGCATATGCTAACTTGAGTGCAGATGAGATGAGAAAACAATCCACACGCGTCAAGAAGCGTAGAAGAGTCAGCTCTTCAGTATGTACGGAAGACAGCCACGAACCTTCATCAAAACTCAAAACAGGCTGCAACGAGGTAATGGAAAAAGACGTCATAAAACTTTTCAATGCATGTATCATTAATCCAACCTCGGGCAGCGAACGAGTGAATCCCGTGCATGATGCGCCAAAGAAAGATGCAATAACTAAGGGATGGCACGACAAAAAGATCCTACCTCATGAATTCAAACCAGGTGATTTAGTTCTACTTTTCAATTCTCGTCCTAAGCTTTTCTCAGGCAACCTACGGTCTCGTTGGTCTGGTCCTTTTCAGGTACGAGAAGTCTTCCCACATGGAGAAGTGGAACTATGGAGCGGGACGTTCAAATCTAATGGACAACGGCTAAAGCTCTACCAAGTCGCTCAACCGATCGAAAGTGGAAACTCCATTTCCTTTTTCGATCCACCCGTCGCGCATGCATGAGGAATGGAGACGTCAAAGCTTAAAGACGTTAAATAAGCGCTTTCAGGGAGGCAATCTAGCTGTTTGTTTTCTATTTTTCGTTTTACTTTAAGACTCGGTTAATCTTTAAAAAAAAACAAAAACCCCAAAAACAAAAAAAAAAAAGAAATACCACCACAAACGTGACTTCACTTTCTTTACCTTCCATCGGAGCTTCACGTCGAGTACGCCGTTAAATTCAAGTCTGGGGGAGCATCTCACGTTTTTCAGGTGATTTCGTTTCATTTTCTCTTTGATTTCGTAGTTTTTAGTTTTTTTTTTGCTTTCGTGAGTCAGAGTCGTCCCAGACACTTGTCCGGTGCCACGTTTTGAGATTAACCCTGAACCTAGGATGGAAGTTGGCCGAAGTTGATCTTTTCTGTGAGATTTTGCATGTTTGAGCTAGGTTTCTCCTAAGCGTTAGAGCTTATTATTCGGCTGAAAAACAATAGGTCGTAATTCTTTGGGAATCTTAGTGTTGCTTGTGGGGGGTTTAGACGAGGTTGCTAGGCTAGTTTATCGTTTATTCTCTCTATCCAGATGGTCATACTTCGTATAGACGATACTTTACTTCATTTTTATGAGGATTATTATATCGTATGAGGACGAGCTTATTTTGCAGATTAAGAGCGCACACTAACACTCCGATGTCGATAGAAATAATGCCTAAAAGCATGATCTAAAATCGATATGAGTACATCGACCTTGATACTCTTTCGATGGTTCGGTACTAAGTGGTGGGTTTACAATCATCTTTCTACGTCCTAAGGGCATGGCATAATAAAACGCCGCCTACTCCATTGCACTCTTGAACGAGATGCATGAGTATAACGTCATCGGTAGTCTGGGTCTAAGTAGAGGTCGGATCCCTTCAAATCCGACATCCTAGAAACCTAGTGTGTATGCAAAAACAGAAAAGAAAAGAAAAAGAAAAAAAGAAAAAACAGAAGACATAAAAACAAAAGAAAGAAAAAGAAAAAAAATAATAAAGAAAGAAAGAAGCTCGGAAAAGAAAAAAGTATCCTCGGTTGTTCTAGGTTTAGCATTGTCTCAAGTCTTGTTTGGTGGAGAGAGTTACGGTGGCTTGTCTAGTTTGCCTTCGATTTACTTTCTCGTGGGTAGCCTTGGTGACCCTAGGATGAAGACTGAAAACTTAATTAGGCCGAATTTGCTCTCGACTTGCTAGTTGATCGGTTAGGTTCGCTTTAGCGGTGTTTCTAGTAGAAAGGAGAATTCTGGGATTTTGTATACCCCATGTGTTCCACGTTTACGTTTTTTTAGGGACAAGCAAACATTCAAGTCTGCAAGATTTTGATCATCTCGTTTTCATACGTATTTCTTGCACGATTTTAGAGATGTTTACGATATAGATGCAATGTTTACGTATGATTTTGTATCTGTTTTACTCGTTTTTGTGCTTTCATGTTCTTACAGGTTTTAATGCGTATTTGGTTCATTTTGGATCTAAAGGACATGCACGAGACAAACTACCAATATCGAGGGTCATCACGGAACAAAACGGGACAAGAATCGGCAAGGAATGGCATCAGCCCGCGCGGGTAACTCCCAACCCTGAGCCGGGCGTTTAGTTTGCAAGTTTGTCCAGCAACTTGACCCCGACCCGGGCAAGCAAGCAGCACGGCCGGGGCATCATCCCGAGCGGGCCACAACCAGCCCAACCGGGGCACGCATCAGCCCGACCGGGGCATTTTAATCTATCTTTGAATGCATCTTCCTGTTTTGTTTATCTATTCTTTATCTGAGTGCTTGATTGACTTGTATTTACGAAGGCCAAGTAGATGCATGTGTTAGGGATTAGGAGAAGGACCGAAAGGAGAATTCTAGTCCTAGAAGATCAGGTTTAGAACCGAGGTTAGGCCACGAAAGTAGGGTAGCAGCGGTTGAGGGTAAAATGGATGAATCACAGATCTTATGGGTTTAGTTCAAGGTGTCAGCCACAAAAGTAGCGGATAACTTGACTAGATCACGTGTCTATGCCTTGAGCGAGGGTAGATATCATATTTGGATCGTCTGTCTCAGATAACTTGACTGGGATTGCATAATAGATCGGTTGATTGTTGGTTTCGGTAGTCTTGTGGTGAAACTGGATTCCTGGAACGTTTTCTCATTGTTAAGAACTCGTTTGTTTACTTGTTTTTAGTATTTCATTCTCAAATCCCATATTTCGTTCGTTTGCAAGTTTGATTCGTAGTTTGAGTTTACGTTGTGTTGCATAGTCCCTGTGGGATCGACACCTAAAGTACTACACACGTGCCATGCACTTGCGGATAATTTAGGTTATTTGTTTAACTTTGATAACGCATCAAGTTTTTGGTGCCGTTGTCAGGGACTATTGTCAACACGTCTTAGATTCAAGCCTAGAGTCTTTCTTGTTTATTTGTTTTTGTTTTTATTTTCTTTTCTTTCGTTCTTTCTACCTAAATTATTCTTTATTTGTGCTTCGCAGAACCATCAAATCAACGAGATACGGATAATCAGAACGACAACGAACATCTTCAATTACCTCTCGGTAATTTGGGGCACATGCAGCAATAGCAACTCGCGCCTCAACCGCGAGAACCACAGGCTCCGCCACCACATCGCCTTAGAGATTACGTGGTGCTGAACATGAGCAACGTGCAAACAGCCATAAGGATGTCTGCTGTTGCGAGGGAACAGTTTGAGATTAAGCTGGCGATGATCAACATGCTTTATCAGAAGCAATTCATGGGTGGAAATCACGAGGATCCCCATCAGCACCTTAGAGACTTCCTTGAGCTTTCCGGTACATTCAAGATGCACGAAGTCTCAAAGGACGTGATCTTACTGTGTCTCTTCCCCTTCTTAATTAGGGACGAGCAAAAATATGGCTGCAATCGCTTCCCGCTGGTTTAATCACGGCTTGGGACCAGCTCTGCACATTGTTCTTATCACGCTTCTTTCCTCCGAGCAAAACGATTCAGATGAGGGGGGACATCACAACGTTTAGATGTAGAGATGGAGAAGCTTTGTTTGAAGCGTGGGGCAGATTTAAGGATCTTCTACAGATGTGTCCACACCGTGGTCACAAATAGTGGTACGTTATCCAAATCTTTTACAACGAAATTTCAGATGAACACGGAACGACATTGGATACTGCTGCTAGAGGATCATTTATGGATCTGAGCATCGAGGAGGCATACGAGCTTATCGATAACCTTTCCATGAACCACACCATGTTGTCAACACCGGAGGTATGCCTAACAGCACTAGAGAAAAATAGTGAACAAATATTTTGGAAAGCTTTCATTGTTCCATACTAAACTCTACTAGAAGGCTGTTGGGCTTTCCGCATAAACGAGTGTCCAAATGTCACTAAAAGATACTTAAATACCAATTCAATAAGATGTTTGGAACAACAATTTTTGTTGGAAATATGGTTTTTAATGTAGTGCCAACACCAACATAGTGTTGGTTATAGCACGTTAATAAACACTAAGCGTTGTATTTGTGTTAGATAGGATAATACACTATCAACACTATAATCGAGTATGATCAATAAAAGGGTGTTATGCCTGTCAATACTGATGTGGTTATAAATTGTGTTGGTCATAATATCGACATGGTTAATGCGATATAGTGTTAGTCATAGTAACGCTAATGCAGTGCAACATTAGGTTACACTTTGTGATGCAGTTTTAATGTCAAACAACATAGCAACGACCAACGATCATACAACACACACATTAATTTAAAACCTTGGAAAATAACTAACATCACTTCAACCCCAACGGTGTTAAACACAACAATGTCATGCAAATAGAGATTGTGTTGGTAATTATATTTTTTTTTTACTTTTTGTAATAAAATATACAAATATCCATTAATATTTCAATCTCGTAATAAATATAGAGTGTTGAAGAAGACATTGATCGCAATGTGGGTGTGGGTGCGGGTGCATGCAGAGTAAAATACGATGATGATGGACATAAATGCTCTATGGTCGGTTCAAAACCTCCATCTGTGCGGTGTGCGCCTGGACACATCGTAGAGGTTGACGACCTCAGACACAACAATCGTTGTTTTATCACATGTAATCCTAAAATTTTGCAAATTTAATGATACTAAACATAATGAAACCACATTTAAAAACTTACATCCATATCGAATTAGTAGAATGATCTGCAAAAAATAATAATATTATTAAACGATTATTAAATAATTTAAATATAATGAAACACCATTTAAATATTTTCATCTATATATAGCTCGTCGAACACGGTTTAGGCAATTTCAGGCGATCGAAACATTACTTCCTAACACAACAATCCCTCCTATGATTACGTTAACACGTCTCGTTATGATAAAAATTAGCTAAAATTACATATATATATATATATACTAATATATAATCATATATATTAAACTATACTTTTTTTTCAACGTCTTTGGCTACTTCTTTAGATTTTCCGTCGATCCATGTTTCGTTTTGTTTTTATATGTCTTCAGCATAAGCTAAAAAATACTTGTTGGTCGACATTATTCTTGTTGCTTCAAAAAAATTACAATATATTATTACTAAATAATAATTAGAAAAAATTTAAAGTTGTACTTACCAAGTTGTAATATATTTTTACGAATGATTTCGGACCATACACACGTCAACGATGTCAGATCTTGTGAAATGGGATCTTCCATCGCCTCTTAGCTTTTTCACTACGTTTGAGAAATCTCCAACTCGAACAATGAGCAACAAGTGCCTCTCAGATCTCCAAACTAATGAAATCTGAAAGACATTTATCGGAAGGAGATCGACGGGTTAGTTCTTCTTATGAAATTTCGTGACTATAGATCTTTTCACTAATCATAAACTAAATTATGGTATTGTATTCTCAATACCTGTTGAAATAAATAGATTAAAAATTAATTATAAATATATTTAATAAATTTGAAATTATTATAACTTAGCACAAAAACAATACAAGACAATAACATCAATATCAATAATAGAAACATTAAAAACAAAATAGTTAAATAAAACTCAATATAATATATAACTAAAATTAATTATAATTTAGAAGCTAGCTATACGTTGGTTTATTATAGGTTTGACAGTTCTCTGGATGTAACTAATGTATAGATGTTCATTCAAAATAATGTAACAACTGTCGAGGTTTGAAAATATTGGGATACGAAAATGATTATGTCTGATATCCCATCGACGCTTTGAAAAAGATATCATTGGTCTTCACTGTGATGACTTTGATGGGAGAGATGGGACCGAAAGTGAATTGCATGGATATGAACCATTTAGAGTGAGTGAACTCTCCGCAACACTCGAAGTCTACAAAGAGAACGATATAATGATCGACAAGACATTCAGCAAAATATAAAAAATGATTAGATATGAAATATTAACTCCAAACTAACCCCAAATATGAACCCCAATTCCTATTCATTGCCAACCTTGTACCAACTGAAACTAAACCGCCCTTAAGCAATTTAAAATAATCAAAATGTCTATATAAACGAATCCTAAACCAAAATTTACATCTAAACTGAACCCTAAATGTACTCTAGCTGAACCTAAATCTTAAAATCCATCGAAATTTATAACACATAACCTAGTAATTCGTAGTAACATAACTAAATTAAACGTCAACACATCTAATAAACCTAAACATCAATAAAGTAAAGAGAATGTAACCAAGGTTTCAAAATATACCTTGTAATAATGCCGAATTCGGTAATAATGGACAAATTTCAATAGATTTGACGAAAGAGAGTGAACCGACAACAGATACGAAATTTTCAGATTTCCATGAAAATAAAGGAGAATGGAACAATGGCTCGAGTTCATGAACATGACCAACACAATTGCATTGCATCTCATTAAAACCGATCATGAAATTGCATCACAATGACAACATAATCATGATAAGAAGCAATGCCATGCAAGCCAATGCTTTGTCAACAATATCACGTCACATTTTCTGCCACATATTCGTGACACATCTCAAATACCAAGTTTCTAACAAAATCATGTTGACATTTATAACGGTAACATTAGATGTCATCACTGAACATTTCTTATGTGGCACATGACCTTAGCGTTACCATGGGCGTCAGTGTTGTGTTACTATTTATGTGTAACACAATTGCATTGATAAGTAAATGAACAAACCAAACCATAAGTTTTCTTATTTATATTTTGATTCTTCAGATAAATGGCAATAATTAGCTTATCTTACATAAATATCCTAATTACTTGTCATTTTATTTAAATAATGACTAAATGTGTGACATATACATATATATATATATATAAATAGTAAAACTTATGTGTAAACATTACAGTGGCTAATCAATAACAAGGTCTCATTTAATATATATATATATATATATATATAATTTTCATTGTACTAGTGTTGTCATGGCCTTAATATAGCAAACATAGTAAATGCTTATGGCGTTTTGTGATTTGCTAACTATTTTAACGTTATGTCAGAACAGTAACGTAATTGCATTACTCTTGCTAACACAATTGTGCTACTAGTTGTGACACCATGGCAACGTAATTTTGCAATAACGTTGCGTTAGAATCCCCCAAGCGTTTCGTTCCCGTGATCGTTCAAAGTATTGCGGGTGGTACAAATCGGAGAGCATATGACGAACCTCAGAAAGTTGGTGTCTCAATTCAGCTATGTTGGCTTCCA
>CM071876.1:24862369-24880137 GCA_036759665.1 Gynandropsis gynandra | reverse complement strand
TTAAAAGTGTAATTATTAAAAGTTAATAATTATATAAGAAACGAAAATTAGGTTTTCGTTAACATATTACACAATCACAAAAACAAAAAACCTAGTAGCCGTCAAACAGAAAACCCGAAGAACGAAAACAGTTTTCGTTCTTCCGAATTCCGCACCAAAGGTTGAAGGCAGATCCCGATCTCGGCGTGGATACGCGTAGAGGGCTTGTACCATCAAGCCTCGCATCCGACAGTAACACGTTCAACGACAGGTATTATGAAATTGTTTCTGTAAATTGTTTATCGTTGAATATCCGTGAAAAACTAATCCGAACATGACTAGATCGTTATTCGGGTTGATTAAAACATGTTTCCGCAATTGAAATTAACCCTACATATATATGTATGCATGTGTGTATATGTATATATATGAGTGAATTATATATGAATTCAATCATTCATGCTTAGTTTTTTCTTCAGATTTTGATATCTAATTTTTAATAACTAAAATTAGTTTCGTTGTGAATATTGAATAAATAATATGTTTGTCCCTTTTTCTTTATTCAATCCGTTTTAACTCTCGATTTGGCCATTACATTGATGATTTTGAGACAATTGTTTTTTCAAATATTATTGTTTCAGTGGAAAATTGATATTTATAATAAAACTTACTTTAAATTTTAATGTTTTAAAATAATTTTCGGCAAATTCATTCACATATTATTTTAGCAATTTTTTTTATTTATTTTGTAATAGCAATTTAATTGTTTTATGTGAGATAGTTGTAACTTTAGCACTCGATCTTCGATGGTTTTGTTTATTTATCGCATGGTATTATATTTTTTAATCCAAAATAGATTGCATCTCGCTTATAAATAATTGTTAGAAATTTTAGTTGATCTCGAATCCTTCTTAATTTACAGAAGAAGTACAAAAAGGAAGATCAGGGTGTATATATGAACTTTAGTGTATTTTGCATTATGAAATATCTAGTTTCGTTCATCAAAATCAAACAAGTTAGTTGTTGTTCTTATTATTGCTATTGCATTTTTACTTCTCCAAATTTGTTTTTAAAAATATTAACCCTAAAATAAAATAAAAGAACTGAAGTTATGCCAACACTTGTTATCTCAATCCATTTTTTTGCCGAAATAATATATGCGACCAACCCCCATAAAATTTAATTTATCAAGTAATTGACAAAAGGATTTTTCTCAAATTAATATATCCTAATGTGAATCACAAAAATGTAAATTTGACCTCTTATTTCTTACTATGGCATTGTATAAAATTAAATTCTACAGAAGCTTTTTACTATGGCATTGTATAAAAATCTTTGCAACCTCGTGGTTTGTGCTGTGATATCGAATTTACAAACCACGAGGTTGCAAAGATTTTTGGTGGTTGATTAATGCAAATTAAAGGTTTATGTGAAACATACTTTTTCTTTTGTATCTTTCAAGTATAAATGTATAACTCTATGTTTTGTCTTTGATTACAACAAACACATATATAGACAAAGGATTAGTAAATTAGGGTTTAGCCTAATTATCTATCTATCTTTTATACGCCCACGCAATGCGGAATCACCTAGATCATTTCAATCTTGGAATAAAGTGACTCAAATTGTGGCCGAGAGAGAGGTATGGTGAGTAAATCCACGAGTTGATTTTTGGAGTTGACATGGGTGACCCGTAGAATCTCGGCCTCAATTTGTCCACAGGCGAATAAGTAGTCCAAAGAAAGATGTTTCAAACGTGAGTGAGATACCAGATTAGCACTCAGATACATAGCATTGATGTTGTCACAGTAAATTGCTGGAGGTGTCGGGAGTGTGACGACAAGTTCTATGAGAAGATTTACAATCCAACAGAGTTCGGTTGACGTGTTGGCAACAGAGCGACATTCAACTTCCATAGATGACTGAGAGTGACCTGTTTGTTTCTTGGAGGATCATGAAAATGGATGTTTCCAAGATAGATGATATATGCTCGAGTAGATTTGAATTCCAATGAATTGGCTGCCCAGTCTGCATCAATAAAGGCATGAAGTGTGAGAGTATTGCGGGCAGCCAGAAAATACCTTTATTTTGAGTGCCTGTTGGATATCTGAGTACACGTTTTGCACATGACTACTGTTCATCTGTCGGTTGAGGCATGAATTGCGAGAGCTTGTTCACCGCAAAGCTTATGTCAGGTCAAATAAGAGAGAGGTACTGAAATCTAATAAATCTAATAAAAACTATACCTAAGAATGACATAAAAACTACTACGGATTACGTGTTATCAACTACCAATGCTTGACGAAAGGGGTTTCGATCTGGGAGGGGAGTTCAGTTGGTAAGTGTTAGCCGTGATGTAGTTTCCATTGGTGTGGAAACCAATTTGGCACCATGCATACCCATGGAGAAGGTTTGTGATGTACTTGCGTTGGGACAGGTGGAGGTTATGTGAGGTACGTACCGCGTCAATGCCAAGAGATTTGAAGTCCATAAATGTGTCTCGAACTTTGGATTTTTGTTTGAGTGGGTAGAGCCAAGAGCATCGTGTGAAGTGATCAACAAAGAGAACATAATATTTGAAACCATCAACAGAAACAACTGGGGATGTCCACACATCCAAGAAATTGAATTCTAATAGATGAGAGGAAACAATAGAGGAAGAATGGAAGGAAAATTTATGACTTGTTTCTAAGACAAGAATTGCAAGGTGAAACCATGGAAGTGTGAGACAACGGAAGGTTAAATTTGGATAAAATGTGTTGGAGGATGGGAAGAGAAGGGTGACCTAGTCGGGAGTGTTGGGTGGAGACGATCGATTTTAAATTAAGAATGCAACACATTTGGGAAACGTGTTTGAGGGAGTTGGTCACACATAGACACCATCTTTGATATTACCTTGAAATACAAACGCCCCCGTGAGTAGATCCTTCCCTGAAACATATATGGGAAGAATACAGAAACTCCATTAGTTTTGCATAACCGATTAACAGAAAAAAGGTTTTTGCGCATAGATTGAATGCATAGAATATCATCAAGTGTAAGAGATCGAATGGGTAATGAGAGAGAGAGGGAACCCATGTGTGTTATTGGTTGTCCGGATCCATCACCAATAATAACTTTTTTGCCTCCTCGGTATGGGCTATGAAGTGCAAGATTCTGGAGGTTTGAAATAATATGATTCGAGGCACCACTATCAAGAAGCCAATTGGATGTTTCATCAGAGGAGTGCATGGCATAATTGGCACTAGGAATCCAAGGCGGAGGAGCTTGATTCCACCGTGGCGTGGACTGATAGGGGTAGTCAAAATTCGGGGAAGCTGATATAATGCAAAATCAATGGCATTGTTTCGCACTATGGCCAAGAGTTTCGCAAGCTTGACAATGATTTATAACCACCCGATTGACCACGATTGTTTCGAACCAAGTGTATTATTGACAAGACTTCTATGCTGGTGTCGTGACATGGTTGTATTTTCAATATTACGGATGGATGAAGTTTCTGAAGATATCGACATAACTATGCATGGAATCTTCCACTCTTAATATTTGTTGTAAGTTTAGTCCCCTCTCATATTCCTCATGAGCTCTTCTTTTTTTTCTTCTCTACTTCTTTTCCTTTTTTTCTTCAGCCTCTCTATCGTTCCTTCACCAATCCAAGGCCTCCTTCAAGACCGCGAACTCTCTATCCCGGTGGGTACAAGCGTCTGATCCTATTCCTCACACTCTCTTCTTCTTTCTTCTCTTCTCCGTCGAATCCTTCACGGTTTCATCGGTGGTGCAATTTGGTGGTCTGGTTTCGTCGATTTCTCGATGGTGACGATGCAAATCTCGTCGGCTGGAAAAGAGGACCACGAACAGAGGATGCTTCTCATGTTTGAAATTCTCTGGTGGTGAGGACACATGGGTTTCATCGGCTTCTCGGGTTCGGGCTTGATGGACTGAGACGAAACTCTGAGGTTATGGGTTGATGGACGCATATGAAGCTCCGAGGCGATGGCCTCAGGTGAAAAAGTGGTCTCAGTCGAAGCTTCATGGTGCAAGCCTCATCGAGGTGCGGTATGAAGCGACGAGCCTGAGGACTACTAGAGCGGCGGTCGATCTGCTACCGACGGGTGACCTGTCGTAGCGGCTGAGACGACATCGAATAGGGTGAGCCTGGGTTCGGTGGCGAGGCTGCAAGAGAAAAGGAGCTGGTGATGAAGGAGTTCAGTGTGTTTAAACCAGTGATTGTGGTGGCTAGGGTTTACTAGTGATGTTGGTGTCTAGGGTTTACTAGTGATGTTGGTTTCTAGGGTTTAGACCAGTGGCGGTGGTGGCTAGGGTTTACCAATAACAATGGTGTGTTTAGACCAATGACGGTGATGGCTAGGGTTTACATATGTGATGGTGGTTAAGGTTTATTAACGTGCTCTGATACCACATAAATGTATAACTACATGTTTTGTCTTTGATTACAACAAACACATATATACGCATAGGATTAATAAATTAGGGTTTACCAAATTACTTATTTATCCTTTATATCAAGTGCCTCCATAAAGAGGCTTTCGCCTAAATATTCAGATGTGAGTTTTGCTCATATGCAAGTGAGTTTTGCTAATGTAGATACGGAGTTGTATATATGCTTATAAGTTTCCAAGAACAAAATATTTTACAGTCCATGTAATCCATGTATGACCCTTTCGTTCAAAGAACAAAACCCTTCAATCGCTCTTCACATTTCTATTTCTCCTCTCATCCATCTGTAACCAACTCTCTCTCTCTCTTTCTTATCATCTCCTTCTTTTGTGCTTCTTCCTTTTTCTCGTCCACGCATTGGTCGTATATATAGACACGCTTTGCCTCGACTGATTAAATTTTCGTGTTCCCAATATCATTCAAAAGGAAGGGTATTCCTGCAAATTATTTGAGGGTCTTGATTCTGTTCGATCTTCCTTTGATTTTGGCTTTTGCATCAATCGGATTGAGATATGGGTCGGGTTAAACTAGAGATCAAGCGGATAGAGAACACGATGAACCGGCAAGTCACATTCTCGAAACGTCGAAATAGCCTAATAAAGAAGGCTTATGAATTATCCATCTTTTGTGACATTGATATTGCTCTCATAATGTTCTCACCCTCCGATCGTCTCAGCCTCTTCTCTGGTAAAACAAGGTAATTTCCATATATCATCATCTTCTCTTCGATATAATTCCTTTGTGTTTCATTTTATAAAGTTGCCAGAATCATCGTTGTAACCAAATATTCCATTTTATGCATTACCGTGAAATTGGAAGGACAAAAGAACAAGTTTTCTCATTTTCTTCGATTTCAATTTTTTTGTATATATTGCGAATTTCCATGCAAAGAGGAAGGACAATGAAACTGGATTTTGGAATGCTAGATTACTTTGATTCATATCATTGGTATTGTCAACGATCATCACGATGAATAGTAGCAATCAAAATCTGGCAACCGCATTGGGATTGGAGTATGACAAGAACAATTTAATTTTATGATTATATCATAATCATTTGCTCAATAGTCCTATCTTTATAAGTTTTAGATAACTATTATATGTATTACCAACTTTATTGATGAAAAGATATCAAAATATAAATGAGTTCTTTGATCTTGCTCCAATGAATGGTTTCATTGTCTCGAAAAATATGCATAGATATACACACATGCATACAATATATATGTGTTTGTGTGTATATGTACACGCATTTAAGTGCCAAACCATAACTATGTGTATGGATAAATATAGGATCGAGGATGTTTTCACAAGATATATCAATCTTCCTGACCAAGAAAGAGAGAAGTACAGCGACGCGATCTCCCAATTTTAGTTATTTTATTTGTTCATCAAATATTTTTCTCATTAGATGCATATTCCTTATTACTTATTTATTTATTTTTTAATGGTTTCAATGCCCTAATATTTCCCGATCAGAGCTGACGTCCGTACGTATCTATACTTGTATTTGGCCTCTGTGTCTACTTTCAATTTATTATTTGAGAAATTTTCTTGTTACCCTAAAATGTATTTATCTCTTCTTTGTGCAGAGATATATAAAGCAAAGAGGTGAGACTTTTCCAAACAGAAATATAATTTGTTTTAGTTATTATATTTCTTCTCGGTTTTGTATTAGTACTACCCAATTGAAATATAAATAATAGAATATTGAAAATATATTACCAAATAAAAGGATAATTTTTAAAATGTGCCCGAAAATGTCTCCCACATACAACAATATGTGAAATAAATTTTGATAATAATTATTAAATTATGTATTATTTGATAATTTTACTAACCGAGAAAGTTTCAAGGTAAATCAAGACATTCCATGAGATCCATAATTTTCTACCATTATTATATTAACTAATTTTTTATTTATTATATGGCAGTATTTTTTAAGGATTTTGCAGTAACTGAAGACCGAGAATGATATCGCTCTTCAACTAACCAAGTCTATGATTTTTTATATTTTTCGTTACCTAAATTTAAACACGGACATATAATTATTGTTGTTTACAAATTTCTTTTTTTTCTTCTAAAGTCATGTAGCTATCAACTCTGACGTCGAGGTATTTTAATTCATTGCCATAGAAATATCACTTTACCTCACATTTCCATATTTTAATTTACGGTATATGTTATTATTTTAAATATAAGGAACTAGAACAAGAAATATGCAGATTACAACAACAACTTCATGCGTCATAGGAAGAATTAAGGTATCCGGTAATATATTAATATATATATATATATATGATTCTGATTCTTACGATCTAATTTATAGAAAATACGAACCAGACCCGATAAGATTCACATCAATAGAGGAGTTTGAAGCTTGTGAGAAGCATCTCCTCGACACACTGACACGTGTCGTTCAGCGAAGGGTGACACATATACGAAATCCTATACTATATATATAATTTAACCTAGAATATTTACTACGTATTGAAATATTAAATTATAATCATAATGTTTGAAAGTTATGCTTTGGTGTTGTAGGAGTATTTGTTGAGTAACCATTTATCTTCGTATGACCCATCAGCAGCAGCAATGCAGCAAAGCATGACAGGATCCTTTGTAAACGATGTCGTTTCATGGTTACCAGAAAGTGGGCCTAACCATAACCATATCTTTGATGCTTCCTATGCTCCTTCCAATCATCTCAGGTCACATATATTCAAATTCAACAATCTTTTTACAACTTTTTGGGTCTTGTCGGGGATTACACTCGTGATTACTCGAATCTGGTGGAAAATGTTTCAATTTAATGAACTATATATTTATATTGGTTATATGGTGACTTCAGAGAGATGTCATCGGCGATGTATGATCCATTGTTGCAAGTGAGCAGCTCAAGCTGAAACCAAAACAACATGGGTGAATGCCACGTGTCTAATCCTAATGGCGATTTGTTCCATGATTGGGCCCAGTGATAACACGTAATCCGTAGTAGTTTTTATGTCATTCTTAGGTATAGTTTTTATTAGATTTATTAGATTTCATTCATTTATCTAGCTTATTCGAGGATTTCATCTACATTTCGTGTTTTGTGTAGGAAATGAAGATATGAGGAGAAACACGAGAGATATTGGCAATCTAGCCCCGAAAATGAAGTTGTGTAACAAGGTTCGACTTGTGCAAGGCCACGGATGGAAGTGAGCACTCAAACACCGAGCGAAAGGAGCGGAATCGACATTTCAAGACATGCCCGCTCGGGTGGATAGGGAGTGCCCGGTCGGGCTAATTCATGCCAAGCAATCCCGTAAGTCTACACGACTCGGGTGCTCAATGGACATGCTCGGGCATAGGTGCCCGCTCGGGTGTATTTGCATTGCCCGCTCGGGCCAATTCATGCCAAGAAGCACCGTGAGTTTTACCCGCTCGGGCTCAATACACACATGGTCGGGCACGAGTGCCCGCTCGGGTGAAAATGGATGAACACGCTCGGGCACAAGGCTTGCACGAGCGGGTACAAGGTGTGCCCGCTCGGGTCCCTAGATCTCAACAACTTTCCTAAGTTTTGGAACGGCCAAATCAAGGGAAATTAGATCTATTTAAAGAGGATTCGAGCTAGAACAGAAGGGGGGACGATTCAGAGGCATTAGAGCACGAATTGGAGACATCACGGAGGACGGAACGAGGGATCCGAGGCATGGAGGATCTATTGAAGACATAGGGAGTCATCTCTTTCTCTTTCTATGTTGAATATAGATTTGTTTTGTGTTTCGTTTTCTGAGTTCATGTTCATATAGATCTATTGCCATAGGATAGAGAGTATTGCCAAGATGTAATGGAGTTTCGTGCTTAATGAATGGTGGAACTTAATGCTTTCATTACCTGTACGCCACTTGAATGAATGAAATCGGTATTTTATCATGTTTTCAGATCTCATGGTTGTTCTTAATGCTTTCTTTACCTGTACGCCACTTGATTGAATGATGATAGAAGCCTAATAAACCAACGCCAGGGCATTAGACTTCGGAACTTAGCCATGATTTAGGGTTTGCCGGTTTAGAATCTACGCCAGGTCAATCGGTTGAATCTAGGGATTAGGATAGCGGTCGTAATGCGTCTATGCATGTAAGATGCGCAATGGATACATTGGTATATGCATGGTAGATAGTGGACAAGTCTACGCCAGTCAGTTCCTATAGGAGAGCTTGAATTCCCTGAACTCATGATAGTACCTTAGACCAATTATCTCGTTAGAACTCCGTTACATTGTCATGCAACTCTCGATACCTATGGTGATTAGTCTTAGAGTCATTCCTACCTATCTTTAGTTTAGTTTGCATTTAGGTTAGTTTGCATTCCACTACTATTAAGATTCATCACGTCTTATTCATTAGTTTATTAACTTGTAAGTCGCATCAATTCCTTGTGTTCGACCCTAGTTGCTACACGATCCGTATTCTTGCGGAAGCGTTAGTCTAGGTAATTTATTACTTGAGTCTACGCACATCACCCAGGCCTACACTTCTACGGCCCTCCACCAATCCGCAAACGATCCTCCCCACATATTCCCATCTATTCAGGTTTCTGCCCCGTAATTTTACTTTTAATTAGGAAAGTCTGATATATAAAGAGTAAATCTCATTTATTTATTGCTGATGTCAGCATGGACTCGTGGGGTTGGGTATGTCGGAAATGATGTCACTGGAAGAAGGTGAATTACCAGTCATGACAACGACGGAGGCACATCCCGACCATGAGGTTTTTGACTACGAAACTAGTATGCATCAGCTTAGTAGTCAACAATCTATATGATTTTATGTTGAAAACAAAACTTAAAACAACATGATATTGTGGTCTTTTTTTATACATTTGGATGTCGCGAGTCTCTCTTTTCAATTGTTCGAGTTTCGAGGTATTTTGTTATGATAAAGGACATAAACTTTGGATCCTATATATGGTATTGGTAAACTCTAAACTCTTAAGCTAACTTTTGGGATTAGTTAGGCCCAAACTCATATTTGACATATTTTGCGGAGAAAATTGTGGTTTTTCAATAATGATATGTCAATTTAACTGTATTAGTTTTTGAGTATCAAGTTTTGTTCATTTCACATTTTATATTTTTGCCGATTCATGAATTTTAAAAGTCCTATATGAACGTATACACTGGATTAATGTATGATATGTTGAACATATAAGCAAGACATCTATTTTAAAGAAAAACATTTGGAGTGTCTATATGTCTTATCTTCTCTTGAATAATATCAAGTACTTTAACATTTTTCCATCAAATTGGCATCATAGCTATATCGAACCATAGGACCTCACCGTAAAGGAAATTACCACTTTCATCAAATGTGTGTTGTGTTTGGTGTACCACAAACATGAGAAGTAGTTGAAAACGACTATAATGAGATACTCGTAACCAGTTCCACAAAAAGCCAATTGAAAGCATTGACAGAAATGTAAATGAAGGATAAGACCACTCTCTATCTCTTATTCCAATATGTAAATGAGTCGGAAATTGAGAAGATTTTCGCTACATTAAACTTGAAAAAAAAAACTCTTTGCAAAAATTGTTCAAGCGTGTCGATCAAATCAAACAAGTCTATCTTAAACCTCTATAGAGTAAGTTGGAGACCATAAAGATGACACACTTGGAAGACTATGTTCGTGTGCTAACAATGGTGAATCAAATTAAACGCAATAGATAATCTCTCGCGGATGCGAGAGTTATGGAGTCAAGGAATTTGGAAAGGATGATCATCGATGATCGCGTGGATTCTCTTGAAACACATGAGCAACAAATTAAGAAAAAGGAAAAAGATGTCTTGAGGAGGCACTACAAGAAAAAATGAAAATCAAGGAAGATAAGGCAATATTTACACAAAACAATCTGGAAGATGGCGTTATCGTGGAGGTCGTGGTCGTGGAAATAACAATGATGATAAAGGAGAGAAAAGCCAACAAACCTGGCGTGGAAGAGGCCATGGTCGAGGAAGAGGTGGCCGTTCGAATCGTCCAAATTTTGAATATTATAATTGGGCCAAGTATGAATACTATGCAAAGGATTGTTACTACGAGAAGAAAGCGGAGAACAAAACGTTAATCTAGTCACAAAAGATGAGACAATAGATCATGTCGTTCTCAAGTTGGTACCATGGAAAATGTGGACTACATTCCTATTTTGAAAACTAATATGCAAAGTGTAGGAAAAATATTGGAGAAATTTTATAGGTTTACATGAAAGACCGGATGCTACACTTGAAAGACAAAAATGTCAACCTTTCACACTCATGGAGACGGAGAAAGATCAAATTTTCAAATTCAACTCGAACAATATGCATGAGGTGTTTGCAATTCATATTAGAGGATTAAAATATTATGGAACTTATGGTTCAGAGACTAACATTATGGCAAGCTAATGGAGTTAGCAAAGATGAAAATTTTCCATTGTTTACCAAACATGGTCTAAATCAAGTTGTTTTCAGAAGTTTATGGTCTATCAAAGCAAGGAAGGACAAATTTTCAAAACAAAGAAAAATATTGTGAAATGAGACAACACAAATTGGTAGACATCGATAAGTGTAGACTAATCACTTTGATACATTTTAAATGTTATATTTTAGTAGATTAGAGGTGAATTTACTACACACATATACAATAAATGTTAATTTTTAGGTAATTTCATAAAAAATCAAATTACTTATTCGATTTAATTAATTTCGAATCAAAATTGAATATGGTATTGTTAATTGTATCAAAATCGGATCAAATCAAGTTAATCGGACCGTATAATTGATTTCAAATAAAAACAGTACTCAATTTTACTCGAAATCAATTAAATCAAGTAAATCAATTAAATTGAATAATTAACTTGATTTATTGTTAAAATTCAGGTTAAAAGTAATTAAAAATTCGGGTAAAAATTAAGTACAAATTTAGGTTAAAATCAAGTCAAAATTAGATCAAAACTAGATCTGTTAACATATAATTAACGGTTAAATAACATACGAGGTTTTAGGCAGATTTTTTATAGTTGTGGCGGGAGGGGGATCAGATGAAAACTAAAAATCGATGAGGAATCGGATGAGGGTTAAAACAGTATTTTCAAGAGGGGAATAGACTGTTTTTCTTAAAATATATAAAAACACATTTTAAAAATAAATGTTAGTATATGTATATAAATTTTAACTTAAACAAATAAAAACTTATTTATTATGTTTTAACTCAATAACAATAAAAATAATATGTACATCGACTCGAATTCGCTTCTACTAATAATATAAAATATTAAGTGGCATTAAATACATATTTTTCATGAATAATTAAACATGTCATAATAAAGTGATTATTTTTTCATCATTCGAATGTAATAACGTGTATATATTGGCATATTCTTTTTCAAAATTCTGAGTAAGAGTTAAGACTCAGAGTTAATGTTCGTTTTGTAAATTTAAATTGGAAGTTCTAACTCAAATCAGAATACAAAACTTGAGTCGTAACTTTTTGAATGCTGAAATTTTCACGTCTTAACTCGGATTTCGAGTCCAAATATCCAAGTTATTATGATATCTCTAAAAATTCTCAAATTGTATAATTCATATTATAGGAATATAACATAAAAAATATTAAACTATTTTATTTTAATGTATAAAATATGAATTATTATCTTCAACCTAAAATATCCAATTTTTTTTTGTCTTAAAAACACTAAATTTAGGAATATAGTGTAGAAAATATCAAACTTCTTAATTTTTATCTATTAAACACAAATTATTACTTTGAACCTCAAAATTTTGAATTTTTAAATTTGTCTAAAAAACACAAAGTTATCAAATTAATCATATCCATACACAAACACAAACAGTAAATCATATTTTAACTCTTTGAATTTTTAAGTGTTGTCTAAAAAACACAAATTAATCAAATTAATCATATCCATACACAAACACTAACTCTTGGTAAGCCCAATTTCAACCCCATTTCAATTCGAATCTCAATTAAAAAAATCCAAATTTGAATAAATTTCAACTCGAAATCTGAATTCAACTCAATTTCAAACCGATTGCAACCGAAAATCCAAATTTCACCCAATTTGAACAAAAATTTCAATCCAATTTCAATTCAAAATCCAATTTCAACCTCATTTCAACCGATTATCCGAATTTCATCCAATTTTAGTAAGCATTTCAATAAAAAATCCAAATTCAATCAATTTTAACTTGAAATTATGAATTAACCTAACTTAAACCCGATTTCAACTGAAAATTCGATTGAATTTTTGGATTTCGGATTGAAATGTTAATGAAATACTTACTAAAATTTGGTGGAATTTGAATTTTCGGTTGAAATTGGGTTGAATTCAGATTTCGGGTTGAAATTGGGTGAAATTCTGATTTTCGGTTGAAATCAGATTAAAATTGGGTTGAATTCGAATTTTCGGTTGAAATTGGTTCGAAATGGATTTCTTACTAAAATTGAAGTCGAACTAAAATTCTTTCTAAAATTGATTGGAATTCGAATTTTCGATGAAAATTAGGTTGAAATTCGGGTTGTTTTATGGATGAATATGGATTTTGGGTTGAAAATCGGGTTGAAATTCCTTTTGAAATCGGGTGAAACTCAGATTTTATTTTGAAACCGGTTGAAACTCTGTTGAAAAATAAGTCTGCATTGTAAACACTAAAAGAAGTTTACCCAGAGTTAGTGTTTGTGTATGGATATGATTCATTTGATAAGTTTGTGTTTTTTAGACAAAACTTAAAAATTCAAAATTTTTATGTTAAAAGTAATAATTTGTGTTTTATAGGCAAAAATTAAAAAGTTTTCTTAAATTTAGTGTTTTTAAGAAAAAAATAAGTTTAGGTATTTTTAGGTTGAAGATAATAATTCATGTTTTATAGGCTAAAATAAAATAGTTAGATATTTTCTATGTTATATTCCCTTCATAGTGAATTTATATTTATTTTACATATTGTTATTATATATTTTAATACTTGTTTTTCAAAAAATTTTAACTCAAATGCTAAATATTATAAAAAGAACTAAACTTTAAATTTAAAAAAAAAGCTCTAGTTCTGAATGAAATTATCAAACAAACAAAATTAAAATTATATTTCAAATTAAGACTTGAACTCTAATTTTCAATTCAAACAAAAAGTTTACACTGTACAACTCTATGCTTGTTGCCACGTGATAACGACTTTTTTCTCTTTATGAGCACAAGTTTTTTTAATATTAAAAATCGTTAGTTTGTTTTGAACCAAAATATTCATTTTTAATAATCATACTTATATTTTTCCAACATTTAATATGTAAAAAAATTGAAAAACTATTTTCTTTTTAAAAATATTTTTCTCATTGTTTAAAAAGTGACTTATAAAATTGACAGTAACTATAGATTGAACACTGACCAGTCGAATTCGAAATGAAGGTGACATTTTGTATCTTCCATTAAGTTTTGATTTAGTCTCAAATATACAATTTTGATCTATTTTTACTCATAGTAGGTCAAAATTCCAAATCAAGGTTTTATACCCAAAACCCGTAACATACATAAAAGGCGATGCAACTTAAGTTTTTATATTATATTATATTATATTATATTATATTTTGTCTTATGGAATCAAATATTCACTTCCATACCATTAGCTACTAAACGGACGCAACGTAGTATCGTAGTTGGAGGTTCCATCGTCCATCTGTATCACGGTGGCCGTAACTTTCTTTTCAGCATGCTAACGTCGCGTCCTTTCCGCCATATTGGGTCCCACCATGTCACGCTGTCAAAAAAAAGAAAATATTAGACATGATTTTCTTTCTTGTTATTTTTTCCTATCAAATAAAACGGCAGAAAAGGTGAAAGGGGAGTAAAACATTTGAGCCAATCCAAACATTTGAGCTTCGTTAAGCGCATCTTCTGGAAACAACCATACAACGTCGTTTGCTTGAGATCCCGAAGTGCCTCGCTGCATTACTGCTCATGATGATGACGACACGTGTAATGCGGATGAATAGTTACTCAACAAATATTCCTACGAATATTAATAAACAATATATATGATATTAATTCGTCCGTATGGACAATAGATATGTAATATGATTATTAATCAGCAGAAGTCATGTCACCTTTCTTTCACCGACACGTGTCAGCATTTCGAAGAGATGCTTTTCACATGCTTCTGTTTCCTCTATTAATTTGAACCTCCGTGGATCTGGTTCATATTTTCTGTTATTAAAATGAGTTATATTTCTCTTTAGTTAGTAAATGAAGTGATTCTATTAAAAGTTATAAAAAATAAAATATAATATATGAAATAAATGAGAGGGGTTTATTAATTGATTTTGAGCTGAAATCTACAAAAGTTATAGTATAATTGAACATAATTTTGAATTAAATATATTAACCATTTTAAAATGGGGTAATTTCAAAAATACCCTCATATGGCTAAAAGACTTCAAAAATACCCTTCCCGAAAAAAAATTTTCACTTTAAAAATACCCTTATAAATGTTAAAATTCCCAAAATACTCCTTGCGACCCTTCTACCCAGTTTGATCCAGTTTGACCCTGCGACCCAGTGACCCAGTACGACCTTGTGACCCTGCGACCCAGTGACCCAGTCCGACCCACCGACCCAGTTCGATCTTGCGACCTTGCGACCCAGTGACCTAGTCCGACCCACCGACCCTGCGACCCAGCGACCCTGTCCGACCCTGCGACCCAGTCCGACCCTGCGACCCAACGACCCTGTGCGACCCTGCGACCCAGTCCGACTCAGTCCGACCCTGCGACCCAGTCCGACTCAGTTCGACCCTGTGACTCTGTTCGACCTTGTGACTCAGTGCGACCGTCGGAAACTGCCAGGAATCGCCGGAAACTGCCAGAAATCGCCGGAAATTGCCAGAAATCGCCGGAAAATGCCAAAAATCGGCGGAAAATGGTCGAAATCGCTAAAACTCACCTACAAATCGCCGGAAATCGCCAAAAATCACCGGAAAATCGCTAAAAACGCTGGAAATCACTGGAAATGACTGAAATATTGTTGGAAATCGCTCGAAAATTGCTGCAAACCGCTCAAAATAGAAGGAAATCACTCGAGAATGGAAAGAAATCACTCAAAAATTGAAGGAAATCGTTCATAAATAGAAGGAAAACACTCGAAAATGAAAGGAAATAACTCTCTACTTTGTTTCTCTCCTCTCAATTTTCGTTTTTCCTCCTCTCATATTTGCCTTTCCCTCCTTTGTATGTGTTTTCCATTAAGGGCACATATGTCTTTTCTCCAATTTTTTTTTCATCAGATTTAGGAGGGTAGTTTTGAAGTGTTTTAGCCCTAAGAGGGCATTTCTGATATTCTCCCTTTTAAAATAGGATTCGATTTAGATTAATTAATTATTAAGAGCTAATAAATAAATTATACCTTATCTCTTCCTCTACCATCTGAAGTTGTTTTTGTAACCTAGAAAGTTCATACTCGATTTCCTATAATTATAAAATGGAAATACTGTAATTCAAATACAAGGATTATAAACCAATGAAATAAATCAGGAAACGGGCTAACTTCAAAAATATCTTCGTAGGGCTAAAACACTTCAAAAATACCTTTCCCGAAAAAGAAAAAAATTTTAACTTCAAAAATACCCTTATAAATGTTGATATTCCCAAAATACCCCTACGACCCTACGACCCAGATCGACCTAGCGACCCAGTTCGACCCTTCGAACATTGGACCCCTGCGACTCATGTCCCTCTGCGACCCTTGGATCCCTGCGACCCTTGTCCCTCTGCGACCTTTGGACCCCTGCGACCCTTGTTCCTCTGTGACCCTTGGACCCCTGCGACCCTTGTCTCTCTATGACTCTTGTTACAATAACTCTAAATCCACAAAAATAGCGATACTAACAATATAGTCAAAATAATTTATTATTTACAAATTATTTACAAATAATATGAATAATTTTTAAAAAAATTACAATGTACAAAGTTGAATTATCCATTCCCAAAATTATGTTACAAATAAACTGTTAAAAAAAGAACAAGTTGAATCAACGAGTAAACATTTTTTTAGACCCTTGGACCGTGCGACCCTTGTACCCTCTGCGACCCTTGGACCCTCTGCAACCCTTATCTCCTTTCGACCCTTGTCTCCCTTCGACCCTTGTACCTCTATGACCCTTTGTCCCCTGCGACCCTTGGACCCTTTGCGACCCTTATTACAATAATAGTAAATCCACAAAAAGGTGTCCAGTTCGACTTTGAGGGTAAAACCCACGTTAAAGCCATTATCGTGACAAAACTTTGTCTAACCCCTGGTGATGCTAGCATCACTGCGTTTCACGGGCCTTAGATATGCCTCCCAAATGTCTGTGTAATTGGTTATCAGCTCAACCTTACATCGTCTACCGCAAAGACCATTCAACCTCGCAAACTCTATCGGAAGTGTCTGCGATAACCGAATAAATTTACAACAACGCCAAACTAATGCATATACGGCTTGATTTGATGAATCAAATAAATCGGTTTGAGTTCACTCACCACTGTATCTACGGCCAGATTTGAATGCGTGACTGGTACCGTGAAAATCCTCTCACCAGAAAAAGATGACCCTGACATCGAATCGTCGTCACCAGTCGTTTGCATTTTCGGCAAGATGATGATGATGATGATGATGATGAGAGTTAGAGAGAGTGTGTGTGTCGTTATTGGAAAAAAGGAAACGGATGGAAAACGAAAAGACATGACCCTGACATCGAATCGCCGTCAGATGGAATTCGAAAAGTTTTTTCAAATTTTGGTGAAACGTTCGGCGGGAATTCTAGTGAAAATGAAAAAATGTTAAAACCAATCAAAATTGAGGGTGGCATGGGTCGCATATATGCGAACTCGATGAATTTACGAGTTTATGATGATAAAATGACAAAACCAATCAAACAATACATTTACAACGTCAAGCTAATTAATTCCAAATAAGGGTCGCATGGGTCGCATGGGGCGCATGGTCGCATATATTGTTGAATAGATGCGAACTCGACAAATTTATGGGTTTAGGATGATAAAATGAAAAAAACCAATCAAACAATACATTTACAACATCAAACTAATTAATTCCAAATGAGGGTCGCATGGGTCGCATGGGTCTAATGGTCGCATATATTGATGAATAGATGCGAACTCGACGAATTTACGGGTTTATGATGATAAAATGACAAAAACCAATCAAAATAATACATTTACAACGTCAATCAATGGTTAAAACAGATTATTACCCATGTGTACCTAGTTGAGTTGTGTATAACCAATGCCTGTGTTTTAAAAGTGATAGTAGTG
>CM071876.1:24823500-24838601 GCA_036759665.1 Gynandropsis gynandra | reverse complement strand
AATACGAGGATTTTGATCGTAGCCGCTGCTGGAGGTTCTTTAAGCAACCTCACCTTCCCACAAGTCGAGGATCTCATAGATCGTATGGCTTATGAAGGAAATCAAACCGCCGGAGAGTATAATCGCAACACTCCAGCGAGAGTAGCTAACGTGGATAATACGCGTTCCATATATGCCGAGTTAGCTGAAATGAGAGCCGAAATGAGAGCTGAAATGAAAAGTGAATTCTATGAGCTCCGCAATATGATGTCCGGAATGAATCAGCAAGAATATTATGAGCAGCCGGATGAGCAAGGAATTCAAGGGTACGAAGGGGTGAACTATGTGAGCAACGCCCAACCTTTGGGTAATACCTATACACCCGAGTGGAGGAATCACCCCAATTTCTCGTACAAGAATTCCGACGGTGCATTCAATGCACAACGCTCATGGGGGAATTTTCAGCCGCGTTTGATGCAACGCAATCAGAATTTTCAACCAAAGACGCAACCCCAAGATCAGTATTACCAACCACGTACACCGGCCCCTCCACAACAAGAAGCTAGTCCCGATATTGCGTCAATGCTAGCTCAAATCATTCAAGGGCAGAAGGAGCATTCCGATAACTTCGATTCGCTGAAGAGAGAATTTAATGAGTTGAAGACGCATGTAAAGATCTTAGATACTCAAGTCTCACAACTCGCTGCGCAATCATCGCGACCGCAAGGAGTTCTACCGGTGCGGCCGGAAGCAAATCCTCGTGAACACGTCAATGCTATATATCTTCGGAGTGGCAAAGTGGTGGATCAGCCCACTCATTTGATGTTTGAGAAGGATGAAGCAACTAGCACAGCAGTGGAAAATGGCAGCTACGTTGAAAAGCGAAACATGAAAGCCGAGGAAGAGGAAGAGCCAAAGTACGTGAAACCGGAACCAAGACCGCCTCCTCTTCCATTCCCACAACGTCAACGTAAGAGACTGATTGATCAAACCATTCCCTCGACATTCGACGAAGGTGAATCATCCAACAAAGCAATGAAAAATGGCAGTGGCAGCAAAGAGCACAAAAATAAACCCGAGGAGGAGGGAGAGCCGAAATACGTGAAACCGGAACTTAGACCACCTCCTTTGCCATTTCCTCAACGTCAACGCAAAAAGGATGATGACGCTCAATTTGCGAAATTTGCTGAGATGTTGAAAAAGATGGACATCACGATACCATTCCATGAGGCGTTGAAGAGGATGCCTTCATACGCCAAGTTCCTCAAAGAGATACTTGCGAACAAGCGAGATGTAGAGATGGAATCCGTTATGGTAACGAATTCAATGTTGCAGCCCAATCTACCCAAAAAGATGCCAGATCCAGGTATATTCGTAATCCCTTGTAAAATTGGAGATTATAAAATAAACCATGTGCTAATCGACGTCGGAGCAAGCGTAAGCGTGCTACCATTATCATTGTATAAGAAATTGGATCTTAGGGGTAAGATAGATCTTCGACCGACGAGAATGGCGTTAACCATGGCTGATAGGAGTGTTAGGATACCTGAGGGAAGGCTGGAAGACGTGCCTTTGCAGGTAGGAAAATTTTTCGTCCCGGTTGACTTCGTTGTACTAGATATGGAGGAGGACGAGAAAATTCCAATCATCCTTGGTAGGCCGTTTCTCAATACGGCAAAGACGATCATACATTGCGCTGAGGGTAGACTCACACTTAAATTCGGGGATGAAGAAGTGGAGTTCAATCTGAACGACACAATTAAGCAGCCATGTATGGTGGATTCGGTATTCCACATCAACGTCCTAGAGGAGTTAGCCAACGAAGTCTTTGAGAAGTTCGGGAAATTAGATTCTTTTGAGATGACTCTTCCAGCAGCTAGAGAGGGGTTTTGTAAGAACCCTAATGGAGTGAAGCTTTATACAAAGCTGCTGGATGAAAAGGGTACAGAAGAAATCCCAAACCCCGAGTTAGATGAACACCGAGCAGAATTCTGCGCGACCCGAGCAAAGCGGATCGCAACCTCAGATAAGGATGGATTCTCGGGTAATCCTCATCAAGGCAATTTCTCAACTCATAACCACATGAGTACAGATCAGTTGGGGAAGGTTTCAAGCCAAGAAAACGTTGCAAATCAGTGCACAACCCTCCGACAATCCCAGGCAGATTCCAGCGCAGCACAAACGGCTTACATCGACAGTTCGTCTATTCTAGAGGTACCCAGCAGCTACTACAAACGTCCAACATCAGATTGGAACATTGATAAGGCATCCAAGATGAAGGTTGAAATGAAGATTAGGGACGACATGACTGATCGGGGAAGGAATTCAATTGATCCGCGTACTACACTCTATCGACCACCTCATGTACGCAGGATGCTACGCACACAACGACGTCGAGGACGTCCATCTAGTTGGTAGCACATTTTGGTCAGGCTCAAGACCTTAAACAAGCACTTATCGGGAGGCAACCCGACTTTTGCATTTCTCATTTCATTTTCGGACTATTTCTTTTTATTTTCATATTGATGTACTTGGTGGGGTCGTACTCTTCTTTTTGGATTGTGTGAATCTTTTTCGCAGGTTCTTCAAAGTCCATATCATCCTTGAGGAGGAGACACAAACTCGGGAGTGGAAGTTATACAAGGTGCACACGTTCCAACTCTTGTTTCTGTTTACGATTTCCTCTTAGGTTTTGAACACCGGGACGGTGTTTCATTTAAGTCTGGGGGGGGGGTACTCGTCGAGTATTGTCATATGATTAGGATTAGACTATTAGGATTAGATGTAGATTTTTGTTTTTAGGAATAAACGGATGGATACTTAGCATGGATTTTCGAGTTTTAGTCATTAGTGCAACTTTGTCGAATCGTGAACAATGGTCTAGGTTTGCTTAGAAGCCTTCTTGATTCCGATTAGTTAAGTAATTGTGCTTGAAACCATGACCTATAGTTACATTCACCTCCTAGTTTCGGTACCAAGTATCATATCTCCGTGAATACCAATTAATCGATGCTTGTTTGATAGATTTTTAGCGTTCATTAGACTCTACACGCTTATACTCCGCTGTCAATTTTTTCTCCTTGGATAAGTTAACTATTTAAGGTTTTCATTGACATGAGTACATCGACGTAGATCGATGGTTCGGGTCTAAGTGGTGGGTTGAGGCGCTATTCTACGTCCTAAGGGTTAGAGTGATGCGGATTTTTCATAAAAAAAAAAAAGAAAACCATGGTTTAAAATGAGCTTCAATGACGCATCTCTTCACTCCTCTAAGGCCGCGCAACCTTATGAGTGTGCCGTAGGCAGCCTGGGTCTAAGTAGAAAGCCAACCTCTTCGACTTCGACGTCCTAGGAACCGAGCGTGAAATCATAAAAAAAAAGAAAAGAAAAAAAAAGAGAATTCGGGCTAATTCATGCCAAGCAACCCCGTAAGTCTACACGACTCGGGTGCTCAATGGACATGCTCGGGCATAGGTGCCCGCTCGGGTTGCTTTACAATGCCCGCTCGGGCCAATTCCTCCAAGAAATCACCGTGCGTTTTACCCGTTCGGGTTGAGAGTCTACACGACCGGGCATGGGTGCCCGTTCGGGCTTGAAAGAGGAACCACGGTCGGGCATAGTGGTTGCACGATCGGGTGCATGATGTGCCCGCTCGGGTCCAGCATTCCAACAAACTTTCCTAAGATCTAGATCGGCCAAATTAAAAGAATAAGGAGATCTGAAAAGTGGGGATCGAACCAGAACACATTAGAGGAGAAGGAGAGACACTAGAGCAAGAGGAAGGAGGAAGAAAAGGACGGATCTACGGATCGGGAGCGAGGAGAATCTCCCGAAGACATCGGTTTATGAATAGGGAGTTATCTCTTTCCATATCTATGTCGAATCTAGACTTCTCTTGTGTTTCCTTTTCTGTATCTATGTCTGAGTAGATTCCTTTGCCATGGGTTAGAGAGGTTTGATATGATGTAACGAAGTCGTATGCTTAATGAATGGTGATACTTAATGCTTTCATTACCTGTACGCCACTTGAATGAATGAAATTGGTATCTATCATGTTTTCAGATTTCATGGTTGTTCTTAATGCTTTCTTTACTTGTACGCCACTTGATTGAATGATCTTAGAAATCTAATAAACCAACGCCAGGGCATTAGACTTTGGAACTTAGCCATGATTTAGGGTTTGCCGGTTTAGAATCTACGCCAGGTCAATCGGTTAAATCTAGGGATTAGGATAGCGGTCATAATGCGTCTATGCATGTAAGATACGCAATGGATACATTGGTATATGCATGCTAGATAGTGGACAAGTCTACGCCAGTCAGTTCCTATAGGAGAGCTTGAATTCCCTGAATTCATGATAGTACCTAGACCAATTATCCTTTTAGAACTTCGTTACTTCATTAGGCAAACTCTCGATACCCATGGTTCTCAGCCATAAAGTTTTATCTCTTCGATCCAATTTAATTCAGCTTAACCACGATCCCAATTTTAGCCATCTCACACGTCTAATTCAATTAGTTTAATAGCTACGAAGTCGCATCAATTCCTTGTGTTCGACCCTAGTTACTACACGATCCGTATTCTTGCGGAAGCGTTAGTCTAGGTTTTATCACTCGATATAACGCATATCACCGTCGTACAATTCATTGTTTTAGTCGTCTAATCATGTGAAAACCAAAAGAAAAAGCGGAAAAGGGGTGCAACACGAGAGACAAACGCAAATAGGAAATAGGAAGCAAACGGAATATCAAAGAGACAAAGACAACACAAACAGCGTATTTAGAAGAAATGACATTCGTATCCTAACAAACTCGAAAAAGGGCATCTTCCGGCTCTAAAAATCCATTGTATCGACCTAAGTAAAGCATTCTGAGCTCAAAAACGGGGTCTGGCTGCCTTCAGCAACCCGCAGCATTGTTTATCTCGAAAAGAGGAATAAAATGTGAAAAAGATAATGTAATGCGGAGCTTTGTACGCAAAGTTATGGTATTTCAAAGCCCGTCGTACAATTCATCACGTGAAAACAAAAACCAAAAGCGAAAAAGGGGTACAACCCCTGAGACAAACGCAAATAGAAAATAGGAAGCGAAAGGAATATCTGAGAGACAAACGCAACGCAAGCGGCGTATTGACAAGAAAGACATTTGTATCCTAACAAACTCGGAAACGGCATCTCCCGGCTCAAAAAATGCAAAGTATTGACCTAAATAAGCATTTTGAGCTTGAAAACGGGGTCGAGCTGCCTTTAGCAACCAAGAGCATTGTTTATCTCGAAAAGAGGAATAAAATTTGAAAAAATCATGTAATTCAGAGCTTCGTACGCAAGGTTATGGTATTTCAAAGCTCGCCGTACAATTCATCGTTTTAGTCGTCTAATCACGTGAAAACAAAAACAAAAAGCGGAAAAGGGGTGCAACACGAGAGACAAATGGAAATAGGAAATAGGAAGCAAAAGGAATATCCGAGAGACAAACACAACATAAGCGGCGTATTGACAAGAAATGACATTCGTATCCTAACTAACTCGAAAAGGGCATATTCCGACTCTAAAAATGAAACGTATCGACCTAAATAAAGCATTTTGAGCTTGAAAACGGGGTCGGGCTGCCTTCAGCAATCTGCAGCATGGTTTATCCCGAAAAGAGGAATGAAATGTGAAAAAATCATGCAATTCGGAGTTTCGTTCGCAAAGTAATGGTATTTCAAATCCCGTCGTACAATTCATTGTTTTAGTCGTCTAATCATGTGAAAACCAAAAGAAAAAGCGGAAAAGGGGTGCAACACGAGAGACAAACGCAAATAGGAAATAGAAAGCAAACGGAATATCCAAGAGACAAACACAACACAAACGGCGTATTGAGAAGAAATGACATTCATATCCTAACAAACTCGAAAAAGGGCATCTTCCGGCTCTAAAAATCCATTGTATCGACCTATGTAAAGCATTCTGAGCTCAAAAACGGGGTCTGGCTGCCTTCAGCAACCCGGAGCATGGTTTATCTCGAAAAGAGGAATAAAATGTGAAAAAAAAATAATGTAATGCGGAGCTTTGTACGCAAAGTTATGGTATTTCAAAGCCCGTCGTACAATTCACCACGTGAAAACAAAAACAAAAAGCGGAAAAGGGGTGCAACCCCTGAGACAAACGCAAATAGAAAATAGGAAGCAAAAGGAATATCTGAGAGAAACGCAACGCAAGCGGCGTATTGACAAGAAATTACATTTGTATCCTAACAAACTCGGAAGCGACATCTCCCGGCTAAAAAATGCAACGTATTGACCTAAATAAGCATTTTGAGCTTGAAAATGGGGTCGAGCTGCCTTTAGCAATCAAGAGCGTTGTTTATCTGGAAAAGAGGAATAAAATGTGAAAAAAATCATGTGATTCAGAGCTTCGTATGCAAGGTTATGGTATTTCAAAGCTCGCCGTACAATTCATCGTTTTAGTCGTCTAATCACGTGAAAACAAAAACAAAAAGCGGAAAAGGGGTGCAACACGAGGAGACAAATGGAAATAGGAAATATGAAGCAAAAGGAATATCCGAGAGACAAACACAACATAAGCGGCGTATTGACAAGAAATGACATTCGTATCCTAACTAACTCGAAAAGGGCATCTTCCGGCTCTAAAAATCAAACGTATCGAGCTAAATAAAGCTTTTCGAGCTTGAAAACGGGGTCGGGCAGCCTTCATCAGCCCGCAACATGGTTTATCTCGAAAAGAGGAATAAAATGTGAAAAAAAGTCATGTAATTCGAAGCTTCGTACGCAAAGTTATGGTATTTAAAATCCCGTCGTACAATTCATTCCTTTAGTCGTCTAATCAAGTGAAAACAAAAACAAAAAGCAGAAAAAGGGGTGCAACCGGAGAGACAAACGCAAAAAGGAAATAGAAAGCAAAAGGAATATTTGAAAGACAAACGCAACGCAAGCGGGGTATTGACAAGAAATGACATTCGTATCCTAACTAACTCAAAAAGGGCATGTTCCGGCTCTAAAAATCAAATGTATCGACCTAAATAGAGCATTTTGAACTCAAAAACGGGGTCGGGCTGCCGTCAGCAATCCGCAACATGGTTTATCTCAAAAAGAGGAACAAAATGTGAAAAAAATCATGTAATTCGGAGCTTCGTACACAAAGTTATGGTATTTCAAAGCCTGTCGTACAATTTATTTTTTTAGTCGTCTAAACACGTGAAAATAACAACAAAATGTAGAAACGGGGTGCAACACGAGAGACAAATGCAAATAGAAAATGGGAAGCAAAAGAAATATCCGAGAGACAAATGCAACGCAAGCGGCGTATTGACAAGAAATGACATTCGTATCCTAACAAACTCGGACACGGCATCTCCGGCTCTAAAAATCCAACGTATCGACCTAATTAAGCAGTTTGAGATCGAAAACGGGATCGAGCTGCCTTCAGCAACCCGCATCATTGTTTATCTCAAAAAGAGAAATAAAATGTGAAAAAATCATGCAATTCGGAGCTTCGTACACAAAGTTATGGTATTTCAAAGCCCGTCACACAATTCATTGTTTTAGTCGTCTAATCACGTGAAAACAAAAAACAAAAAGCTGAAAAGGGGTGCAACACGAGAGACAAACGCAAATAGGAAATAGGAAGCAAACGAAATATCCAAGAGACAAATGCAACGCATGTGGCGTATTGACAAGAAATGACATTTGTATCCTAACAAACTGAAAAATGACATCTTCCGGCTCTAAACATCTATCGTATCGACCTAAATAAAGCATTTTGAGCTTGAAAATGGGGTCGGGCTGCCCTCAGTAACCCGCAACATGGTTTATCTCGAAAAGTGGAATAAAATGTGAAAAAATCATGTAATTCGGAGCTTCGTACGCAAAGTTATGGTATTTCAAAGCCCGTCGTACAATTCATTGTTTTAGTCGTCTACACGTGAAAAAACCAAAACAAAAAGCGGAAAAGGGGTGCAACACGAAACAAAAAGCGGAAAAGGGGTGCAACACGAGAGACAAACACAAATAGGAAATAGGAAGCAAAAGAAATATCCAAGAGACAAACGCAACACAAGCGGTGTATTGACCAGAAATGACATTCGTATCCTAACAAACTCGAAAAGGGCATCTCCCGGCTCTCAAAATAAAATGTATCGACCTAATAAAGCATTTTGAGCTCTAAAACGGGGTCGGGCTGCCTTCAGCAACCTACGGCATGGTTTATCTCGAAAAGAGGAATAAAATGTGAAAAAATAATGTAATTCGAAGCTTCGTACGCAAAGTTATGGTATTTCAAAGCCCGTAGTACAATTCATTTTTTTAGTCGTTTAATCACGTAAAAACAAAAACAAAAAGCTGAAAAGGGGTGAAACACGAGAGAAAAACGCAAATAGGAAATAGGAAGCAAAAGAAATATCGAAGAGACAAACGCAACACAAGCGGTGTATTGACCAGAAATGACATTTGTATCCTAACAAACTGAAAAGGGTATCTCCCGGCTCTAAAAATCAAACGTATCGAGCTAAATAAAGCTTTTTGAGCTTGAAAATGGGGTCGGGCAGCCTTCATCAGCCCGCAACATGGTTTATCTCGAAAAGAGGAATAAATTGTGAAAAAATCATGTAATTCGAAGCTACGCACGCAAAGTTATGGTATTTCAAAGCCCGACGTACAATTCATTCCTTTAGTCGTCTAATCACGTGAAAACAAAAACAAAAAGCAGAAAAAAGGGTGCAACCGGAGAGACAAACGCAAAAAGGAAATAGAAAGCAAAAGGAATATTTGAGAGACAAACGCAACGCAAGCGGCGTATTGACAAGAAATGACATTTGTATCCTAACTAACTCAAAAAGGGCATGTTCCGGCTCTAAAAATCAAATGTATCGACCTAAATAAAGCATTTTGAACTCAAAAACGGGGTCGGGCTGCCGTCAGAAATCCGCAACATGGTTTATCTTAAAAGAGGAACAAAACGTGAAAAAAATCATGTAATTCGGAGCTTCGTACGCAAAGTTATGGTATTTCAAAGCATGTCGTACAATTTATTTTTTTAGTCGTCTAATCACGTGAAAATAACAACAAAATGTAGAAACGGGGTGCAACACGAGAGACAAATGCAAATAGAAAATGGGAAGCAAAAGAAATATCCGAGAGACAAACGCAACGCAAGCGGCGTATTGACAAGAAATGACATTCGTATCCTAACAAACTCGGAAACGGCATCTCCCGGCTCTAAAAATCCAACGTATCGACCTAATTAAGCAGTTTGAGCTCGAAACCGGGATCGAGCTGCCTTCAGCAACCCGCATCATTGTTTATCTCGAAAAGAGGAATAAAATGTGAAAAAATCATGCAATTCGGAGCTTCGTACACAAAGTTATGGTATTTCAAAGCCCGTCGTACAATTCATTGTTTTAGTCGTCTAATCACGTGAAAACAAAAACAAAAAGCTGAAAAGGGGTGCAACACGAGAGACAAACACAAATAGATAATAGGAAGCAAACGAAATATCCAAGAGACAAACGCAACGCATGTGGCGTATTGACAAGAAATGACATTTGTATCCTAACAAACTGAAAAACGACATCTTCCGGCTCTAAACATCCATCGTATTGACCTAAGTAAAGCATTTAGAGCTTGAAAATGGGGTCGGGCTGCCCTCAGTAACCCGCAACCAAACTCGAAAAGGGCATCTCCCGGCTCTCAAAATAAAACGTATCGACCTAATAAAGCATTTTGAGCTCTAAAACGGGGTCGGGCTGCCTTCAGCTACCTACGGCATGGTTTATCTCGAAAAGAGGAATAAAATGTGAAAAAATAATGTAATTCGGAGCTTCGTACGCAAAGTTATGGTATTTCAAAGCCCGTCGTACAATTCATTGTTTTAGTCGTCTAATCACGTGAAAACCAAAACAAAAAGCGGAAAAGGGGTGCAACACGAGAGACAAACACAAATAGGAAATAGGAAGCAAAAGAAATATCCAAGAGACAAACGCAACACAAGCGGTGTATTGACCAGAAATGACATTCGTATCCTAACAAACTCGAAAAGGGCATCTCCCGGCTCTCAAAATAAAACGTATCGACCTAATAAAGCATTTTGCGCTCTAAAACGGGGTCGGGCTGCCTTCAGCAACCTACGGCATGGTTTATCTCGAAAAGAGGAATAAAATGTGAAAAAATAATGTAATTCGGCGCTTCGTACGCAAAGTTATGGTATTTCAAAGCCCGTAGTACAATTCATTTTTTTAGTCGTCTAATCACGTAAAAACAAAAACAAAAAGCTGAAAAGGGGTGCAACACGAGAGAAAAACGCAAATAGGAAATAGGGAGCAAAAGAAATATCCAAGAGACAAACGCAACACAAGCGGTGTATTGACCAGAAATGACATTTGTATCCTAATAAACTGAAAAGGGTATCTCCCGGCTCTAAAAATCAAACGTATCGAGCTAAATAAAGCTTTTTGAGCTTGAAAACGGGGTCGGGCAGCCTTCATCAGCCCGCAACATGGTTTATCTCGAAAAGAGGAATAAAATGTGAAAAAAATCATGTAATTCGAAGCTTCGTACGCAAAGTTATGGTATTTCAAAGCCCGTCGTACAATTCATTCCTTTAGTCGTCAAATCACGTGAAAACAAAAACAAAAAGCAGAAAAAGGGGTGCAACCGGAGAGACAAACGCAAAAAGGAAATAGAAAGCAAAAGGAATATTGGAGAGACAAACGCAACGCAAGCGGCATATTGACAAGAAATCACATTCGTATCCTAACTAACTCAAAAAGGGCATCTTCCGGCTCTAAAAATCAAACGTATCGACCTAAATAAAGCATTTTGAACTCAAAAAGGGCATCTTCCGGCTCTAAAAATCAAACGTATCGACCTAAATAAAGCATTTTGAACTCAAAAACGGGGTCGGGCTGCCGTCAGCAATCCGCAACATGGTTTATCCCAAAAAGAGGAACAAAATGTGAAAAAAATCATGTAATTCGGAGCTTCGTACGCAAAGTTATGGTATTTCAAAGCCTGTCGTACAATTTATTTTTTAGTCCTCTAATCACGTGAAAATAACAACAAAATGTAGAAACGGGGTGCAACACGAGAGACAAATGCAAATAGAAAATGGGAAGCAAAAGAAATATCCGAGAGACAAACGCAACGCAAGCGGCGTATTGACAAGAAATGACATTCGTATCCTAACAAACTCGGAAACGGCATCTCCCGGCTCTAAAAATCCAACGTATCGACCTAATTAAGAAGTTTGAGCTCGAAAACGGGATCGGGCTGCCTTCAGCAACCCGCATCATTGTTTAACTCGAAAAGAGGAATAAAATGTGAAAAAATCATGCAATTCGGAGCTTCGTACACAAAGTTATGGTATTTCAAAGCCCGTCGTACAATTCATTGTTTTAGTCGTCTAATCACGTGACAACAAAAACAAAAAGCTGAAAAGGGGTGCAACACGAGAGACAAACGCAAATAGGAAATTGGAAGCAAACGAAATATCCAAGAGACAAACGCAACGCATGTGGCGTATTGACAAGAAATGACATTCGTATCCAAACAAAGTCGAAAAGGGTATCTCCCGGCTGTAAAAATCCAACGTATCGACCTAAATAAAGCATTTTGACTTTGAAAACAGGGTCGGGCTGCCATCAGCAACCTGCAGCATGGTTTATCTCAAAAATATGAATACAATTTGAAAAAAAGCATGTAATTCGGAGCTTCGTACACAAAGTTATTGTATTTCGAAGCATGTCGTACAATTCATTGTTTTAGTCATCTAATCACGTGAAAACAAAAACAAAAAGCTGAAAAGGGGTGCAACACGACAGACAAACGCATATTGGAAATAGGAAGCAAAAGGAATATCCTAGAGACAAACGCAACGCAAGCGGCGTATTGACAAGAAATGACAATCGTATCCTAACAAACTCGGAAAGGGCATCTCCCGACTCTAAAAATTAAACGTATCGACCTAAATAAAGCAATTTGAGCTGGAAAACGGGGTCAGGATGCCTTCAGCAACAAACAGCATGGTTTATCTCGAAAAGAGGAATAAAATGTGAAAACATCATGCAATTCGGAGCTTCGTACGCAAAGTTATGGTATTTCAAAACCCGTCGTACAATTCATTGTTTTAGTCGTCTAATCATGTGAAAACAGAAACAAAAAGTGAAAAAGGGGTGCAACACTAGAGACAAATGCAAATAGAAAATAGGAAGAAAAAGAAATATCCGAGAGACAAACGCAACGTATGCGACGTATTGACAAGAAATGACATTCGTATCCCAACAAACTCGAAAAGGGCATCTCCCGGCTCTAAAAATCCAACGTATCGACCTTAATAAAGCACTTTGAGCTCGAAAACAGGGTCGGGCTTCCTTGAGCAACCCGCAGCATCGTTTATCACGAAAAGAGGAATAAAATGTGAAAAAATCATGCAATTCTTAGCTTCGTACGGAAAGTTATGGTATTTCAAAGCCCATCGTACAATTCATTGTTTTAGTCGTCTAATCACGTGAAAACAAAAACCAAAAGTGGAAAAGGGGTGCAACACGAGAGACAAACGCAAATAGGAAATCGGAAACAAAATGAATATCCCAGAGACAAACGCAACGCAAGAGGCGTATTGACAAGAAATGACATTTGTATCCTAACAAGCTGAAAACGACATCTTCCGGCTCTAAACATCCATTGTATCGACCTAAATAAAGCATTTTGAGCTTGAAAATGGGGTCGGGCTGCCCTCAGTAACCCGCAACATGGTTTATCTCGAAAAGAGGAATAAAATGTGAAAAAATCATGTAATTCGGAGCTTCGTACGCAAAGTTATGGTACTTCAAAGCCCGTCATACCATTCATTGTTTTAGTCGTCTAATCACGTGAAAACAAAAACAAAAAGCGGAAAAGGGGTGCAACACAGCTTCGTACGCAAAGTTATGGTACTTCAAAGCCCGTCATACCATTCATTGTTTTAGTCGTCTAATCACGTGAAAACAGAAACAAAAAGCGGAAAAGGGGTGCAACACGAGAGACAAACGCAAATAGGAAATAGGAAGCAAAAGAAATCTCCAAGAGACAAATGCAACACAAGCGGTGTATTGACCAGAAATGACATTCGTATCCTAACAAACCCGAAAAGGGCATCTCCCGGCTCACAAAATGAAACGTATCGACCTAATAAAGCATTTTGAGCTCTAAAATGGGGTCGGGCTGCCTTCAGCAACCTACGGCATGGTTTATCTCGAAAAGAGGAATAAAATGTGAAAAAATAATGTAATTCGAAGCTTCGTACGCAAAGTTATGGCATTTCAAAGCCCGTAGTACAATTCATTTTTTAGTCGTCTAATCACGTAAAAACAAAAACAAAAAGCGGAAAAGGGGTGCAACACGAGAGAAAAACGCAAATAGGAAATAGGAATCAAAAGAAATATCCAAGAGACAAACGCAACACAAGCGGTGTATTGACCAGAAATGACATTTGTATCCTAACAAACTGAAAACGGCATCTTCCGGCTCTAAACATCCATCGTATCGACCTAAATAAAGTATTTTGAGCTCGAAAATGGGGTCGGGCTGCCCTCAGTAACCCGCAACATGGTTTATCTCAAAAAGAGGAATAAAATGTGAAAAAATCATGTAATTCGGAGCTTCGTACGCAAAGTTATGGTACTTCAAAGCCCGTCATACCATTCATTGTTTTAGTCGTCTAATCACGTGAAAACTGAAACAAAAAGCGGAAAAGGGGTGCAACACGAGAGACAAACGCAAATAGGAAATAGGAAGCAAAAGAAATCTCCAAGAGACAAATGCAACACAAGCGGTGTATTGACCAGAAATGACATTCGTATCCTAACAAACTCGAAAAGGGCATCTCCCGGCTCTCAAAATCAAACGTATCGACCTAATAAAGCATTTTGAGCTCTAAAACGGGGTCGGGCTGCCTCAGCAATCTACGGCATGGTTTATCTCGAAAAGAGGAATAAAATGTGAAAAAATAATGTAATTCGAAGCTTCGAACGCAAAGTTATGGTATTTCAAAGCCCGTAGTACAATTCATTGTTTTAGTCGTCTAATCATGTGAAAACATAGACAAAAAGCGGAAAGGGGGTGCAACACGAGAGACAAACGCAAATAGGACTAGGGTGATTTCCGGCGAGTTTTCCGGCGGCCGTTTCTAGGGTTCCGGCGAACTTTTCCGGCGAGATTTTTCTTTCTTCTTTTCCAGTAACATTTCACGGCAAGTTGTGGAGAAGTTCAAGGTTCGTCAAGGAGGCTAACTAGGGCTGGTTTTCGACCATTCCTAGGGCTCCTTGGGAGCTCATCGGAGCTTAGAAATCCGCCGGAATCCACTGATTCTTGGCTGGATTCTGGGTTCTTTAAGGTTGCTGGTGACGACTGTGGTTCTTGGCAGACCTAGAAGTAGATTCTTGAAGCATAGTGTCGATTCTTGGGGCAGCACGATTCTGGGTGGTTTCAAGAATCTTGCACTTCGAAGTCTGGGGTCTGCTGTTCGAAACCTTGGCTGTCTAGGGTCTGCTGTTCGAAACCTTGCACTTCGAAGGTCTGTGAGTCTCTTGCAGGTTTGTTGCTCGGATTCTTGGAGCTCCAGTGTGTGGGTTTGTTGCTCGGATTTCAGGGTGCAGAAACAGTGTACGTTTTCGCTGGTTCTTGTTCGGCTGGTTCTGCCCGACTGGTTCTGCTCGACTGGTTCTTGTTTGGCTGGTTCTGGATTGCTGTTCGAGTTCGAGTTGCTTGAGGCCTCAAGACTGATTTAGGTTATTGTTCGAGGTTGTTTGAGGTTGAGTTCTGGGTTGCTTGAGTGGTCTGGTTCTGGGTTGCTCGAGTCTACTGCAGTTTGGGGTTTGCGTTTTCTGGGTTGCTGCAGGTTCTGTAGGTTTGCTGCAGTCTGGGTTGCTCGAGTCTGGGTTGCTGCAGTCTGGGTTGCCTGAGTCTACTGCAGTTTGGGGCTTGTGTTTTTCTGGGTTGCTGCAGGAACTGTAGGCCATGGGACGAAGGAAAGCCACACCAGCACCAGCACCCTCAACATCAATTGGTGCTCAAAACGAGACACAAAACATAGGACTGGAGGATAGCCAAAGAAACTCCAGCTTGGCGGAAAAAGTGAGTGGCGAGGTGTT
>CM071876.1:24803382-24819475 GCA_036759665.1 Gynandropsis gynandra | reverse complement strand
TCATGTTGTCAGCCACGAAAGTAGGGGGCAGCTTGTCTAGATCACGTGTCTATGCCTTGAGAGAGGGTAGATATCATGTTAGGATCGTCTGCCTTAGATAGCTTTAACTGGGATTGCATGATAGATAGGTTGATCGTGTGTTTCGGTAGTCTTGTGGTGAAACCGGTTTCCTAGGACGCTTGTCTTATCGTTAGAACCCAAGTAGTTTAGTTTACTTTCAGTATTTTATTCTTCATCACCACTCTTTCGTTAGCAAGTTTGATTCGTAGTTCGGGTTTAGGTAGCATTGCGTAGTCTCTGTGGGATCGACACCTAAAATACTACACACGTGCCGTGCACTTGCGGGTAGATTAGGTTATATTTAACTCTGATACACGTGAGATGGGACGGTTTCGGGTATCCAAGGCGTATGAAGATATCCGGCCCAGGCAACCGGTGGTAAATTGGGTAAAGGAGGTGTGGCCGAAACACAACACGCCGAAGCACTCCTTCATCCTATGGTTGGCGTTACGAGGTAAACTCCCTACCCTTGATCGTCTTACATTTTTAGATATCGACACAACATGCAGGTTATGCAACCAGCATGCGGAGAGTCACGGGCATCTGTTCTTTGAGTGCGTCTACGCTCAACAAATATGGTACCAAGTGTGTGACCGGGTGCACCTCCCACGGTCCAACATGACAATCCAAGACGCAATTACCTGGCTGCGAAGGAACACCGTTCGGGATGATTGTCTAGCGCGAGCACGAAAATATGCACTTGCAGCCTCGGTCTACCACCTATGGCGTGCTAGGAATGGAAGCATATTCGACAACAAGAGAGTAGAGGTAGTAGAGGAACAAAATTTGAAAAAAATCATGTAATTCGGAGCTTCGTACGCAAAGTTATGGTATTTCAAAGCCCGTCGTACAATTCATTGTTTTAGTCGTCTAGTCACGTGAAAAGAAATACAAAAAACGGAAAAGGGGTGCAACACGAGAGACAAACGAAAATAGGAAATGGGGTGCTCTTGTGTTGTTTCGTCTTTTGGTTGTTTGTGTTGGCTAGTTTCCGTCGCAGGGGTGCTCTTTTTCCTCTTTGACGGGTTTTTCCCTCTGGGTTTACCGCATTGAGGTTTTAATGAGGCCCGGGGTGACATGTACCCTGCTCTCATAGCTGCGATGTGGGTTTATATGGTTATGTAGTCGTAGCATAGTACGGGTGATCTGCGTATTATCCCGTTTATGTTCACGACACCGGATGTATTGTAATCGTTTCTTTCATCCCTTTATGGGACACATGCAATAAAATTTACTTCCAACAAAAAAAAACGCAAATAGGAAATAGGAAGCAAATAGAATATCCAAGAGAACAACGCAACGCAAGCGGCATATTGACAAGAAATGACATTCATATCCTATCAAACACGAAAAGGGCATCTCCAGGCTCTAAAAATCCAACATATCGACCTAAATAAAGCATTTTGAGTTCGAAAGCGGCGTCGGGCTTCCATCAGAAACCTGCAGCATTGTTTATCTCGAAAATAGGAATAGAATGTGAAAAAAATTATGTAACTCGGAGCTTCGTACGCAAAGTTATTGTATTTCAAAGCCCGTCGTACAATTCATTGTTTTAGTCGTCTAATCACGTGAAAACAAAAACAAAAGGCGGAAAAGGGGTGCAACACGAGACAAACGCAAATAGGAAATAGGAAGCAAACAGAATATCCAAGAGACAAATGAAACGCAAGCGGCGTATTGACAAGAAATGACATTCGTAACTGAACAAACTCGAAACGGGCATCTTCCGGCACTAAAAATCAATCGTATCGACCTAAATAGAGCATTTTGAGCTCGAAAACTAGATCAGACTGCCTTCAGCAACCCGCGACATGGTTTATCTCGAATAGAGGAATAAAATGTGAAAAAATCATGTACTTCGGAGCTTCGTACGCAAAGTTATGGTATTTCAAAGCCCGTCATACAATTCATTGTTTTAGTCGTCTAATCATGTGAAAACAAAAACAAAAAGCAGAAAAGGGGTGCATCACGAGAGACAAACGCAAATAAGAAATGGGAAGCAAAGGAATATCCAAGAGACAAACGCAACGCAAGCGACAAGAAATGACATTCCTATCCTAATAAACTCGGAAAGGGCATCTCCCGGCTCTAAAAATCAAACGTATCGACCTAAATAAAGCATTTTGAGCTCGAAAATGGAGTCAGGCTGCCTTCAGCAACCCGAGACATGGTTTATCTCGAAAAGACGAATAAAATGTGAAACAAAATCATGTAATTCGGAGCTTTGTTTGCAAAGTTATGGTATTGCAATGCCCGTCGTACAATTCATTGTTTTAGTCGTCTAATCACGTGAAAAAAAAAACAAAAAGTAAAAAAGGGATGCAACACGAGAGACAAACGCAAACAACAAATAGGAAACAAAAGGAATATCCCAGAGACAAACGCAACGCAAGCGGCGTATTGACAAGAAATGACATTCATATCCTAACAAACTCAAAAAGGGCATCTTCCGGCTCTAAAAATCAAACGTATCGACCTAAATAAAGCATTTTGAGCTCTAAAACGGGGTCGGGCTGCCTTCAGCAACCCGCAGCATCGTTTATCACGAAAAGAGGAATAAAATGTGAAAAATCATGTAGTTTAGAGCTTCATACGCAAAGTTATGGTATTTCAAAGCCCGTCGTACAATTCATTGTTTTAGTCATCTAATCACGTGAAAACAAAAAAAAAGTGGAAAAGGGGTGCAACACGAGACGTAGACGCAAATAGGAAATAGGAAGCAAAAGGAATATCCGAGAGGCAAACGCAACGCAAGCGGCGTATTGACAAGAAATGACATTCGTATCACAACAAACTCGAAAAGGGCATCTGCCGGCTCTAAAAATCCAATGTATCGACCTAAGAAAAGGATTTTGAGCTTGAAAACGGGGTCGGGATGCCTTCAGCCACCCACAACATTGTTTATCTCGAAAAATGGAATAAAATGTGAAAAAATCATGTAATTCGGAGCTTCTTACGCAAAGATATGGTAATTCAAAGCCCGTTGTACAATTTAATGTTTTAGTCTTCCAATCACGTGAAAACAAAAGCCAAAGCAGAAAAGGGGTGCAATACGAGAGACAAACGCAAATAGGAAATAGGAAGCAAAAGCAATATCTGAGAGACAAACGCAACCCAAGCGGCGTATTGACAAGAAATGCCATTCATATCCAAACAAACTGGAAAAGTCCCGCCTCTAAGCGGCGTATTGACAAGAAATGCCATTCATATCCAAACAAACTGGAAAAGGGCATCTCCCGCCTCTAAAAATACATCGTATCGACCTAAATAAAGCATTTCGGCCTGAAAAAGGGGCCAGGCTGCCTTCAGCAACATGCGGCATGGTTTATCTCAAAAAGAGGAATAAAATGTGAAAAAAATCATGTAATTCGGAGCTTCGTACGCAAAGTTATGATATTTCAAAGGTCATCGTACAATTCATTGTTTTAGTCGTCTAATCACGTAAAAATAAAAACAAAAAGCGGAAAAAGGGTACAACACGAGAGACAAACACAAATAGGAAATAGGAAGCAAATGGAATATCCAAGAGAACAACGCAACGCAACCGGCGTATTGACAAGAAATTACATTCGTATCCTAAAAAACTCGAAAAAGGCATCTTCCGGCTCTAAAAAATCAAACGTATCAACCTAAATAAAGCATTTTGAGCTTGAAAATGTGATCGGGCAGCCTTCAGCAACCCGCAACATCGTTTATCTCAAAAAGAGGAATAAATTGCGAAAAAATCATGTAATTTGGAGCTTCGTACGGAAAGTTATGGTATTTCAAAGCCCGTAGTACAATTCATTGTTTTAGTCGTCTAATCACGTGAAAACAAAAACAAAAAAGCGAAAAAGGGGTGCATCACGAGATACAAACGTAAATAGGAATTGGGAAGCAAAAGGAATATCCAAGAGACAAACGCAACGCAGGCGACAAGAAATGACATTCCTATCCTAAAAAACTCAAAAAGGGCATCTCCCGGCTCTAAAAATCAAATGTATCGACCTAAATAAAGCATTTTGAGATCGAAAACGGAGTCGGGCTGCCTTCAGCAACCCGGGGTATGGTTTAACTGGAAAAGACGAATAAAATGTGAAACAAAATCATGTAATTTGGAGCTTCGTTTGCAAAGTAATGGTATTTCAAAGCCCATCGTACAATTCATTGTTTTAGTCGTCTAATAACGTGAAAAAAACAAAAAGTGGAAAAGGGATGCAACACGAGAGACAAACACAAATAGCAAATAGGAAACAAAAGGAATATCCTAGAGACAAACGCAACAGAAGCGGCGTATTGACCAGAAATGACATTTGTATCCTAACAAACTTAAAAAGGGCATCTTCCGGCTCTAAAATCAAACGTATTGACCTAAATAAATTATTTTGAGCTCGAAAACGGGGTCGGGCTGCCTTCAGCAACCTACGGCATTGTTTATCTCGAAAAGAGGAATAAAATGTGAAAACAATAATGTAATTCGAAGCTTCGTCTAATCACGTGTAATCAAAAACAAAAAGGGGAAAAGGGGTGCAACACGAGAGACAAACGCAAATAGGAAATAGGAAGCAAAAGAAATATCCAAGAGACAAACGCAAAACAAGCGGTGTATTGACAAGAAATGGCATTCGTATCCTAACAAACTCGAAAAGGGCATCTCCCGGCTTTCAAAATAAAACATATCGACCTAATAAAGCATTTTGAGCTCGAAAACGGGGTTGGGCTGCCTTCAGCAACCTACGGCATGGTTTATTTCGAAAAGAGGAATAAAATGTGAAAAGAATAATGTAATTCGGAGCTTCGTACGCAAAGTTATGGTATTTCAAAGCATGTCGTACAATTCATTGTTTTAGTCATCTAATCACGTGTAAACAAAAACAAAAAGGGGAAAAGGGGTGCAACACGAGAGACAAACGCAAATAGGAAATAGGAAGCAAATAGAATATCCAAGAGAACAACGCAACGCAAGCGGCATATTGACAAGAAATGACATTCATATCCTAACAAACACGAAAAGGGCATCTCCCGGCTCTAAAAATCCAACGTATTGACCTAAATCAAGCATTTTGAGTTTGAAAACGGTGTCGGGCTACCTTCAGAAACCTGCAGCATCGTTTATCTCGAAAAGAGGAATAGAATGTGAAAAAATTATGTAATTCGGAGCTTCGTACACAAAGTTATTCTATTTCAAAGCTCGTCGTACAATTCAATGTTTTAGTCGTCTGATCACGTGAAAACAAAAACAAAAGGCGGAAAAGGGGTGCAACACAAGAGACAAACGCAAATAGGAAATAGGAAGCAAACAGAATATCCAGGAGACAAACGCAACGCAAGCGGCGTATTGACAAGAAATGACATTCATAGCCGAACAAACTCGAAAAGGGCATCTTCCGGCTCTAAAAATCAATCGTATCGACCTAAATAGAGAATTTTGAGCTGGAAAACTAGGTTGGGCTGCCTTCAGCAACCCGCGACATGGTTTATCTCGAATAGAGGAATAAAATGTGAAACAAATCATGTACTTCGGAGCTTCGTACGCAAAGTTATGGTATTTCAAACCCCGTCGTACAATTCATTGTTTTAGTCGTCTAATCACGTGAAAACAAAAACAAAAAGCAGAAAAGGGGTGCATCACGAGAGACAAACGCAAATAGAAAATGGGATGCAAAAGGAATATCCAAGAGACAAACGCAACGCAGGCGACAAGAAATGACATTCCTATGCTAATAAACTCGAAAAGGGCATCTCCCGGCTCTAAAAATCAAACGTATCGACTAAAATAAAGCATTTTGAGCTTGAAAATGGAGTCGGGCTGGATTCAGCAAACCGCGGCATGGTTAATCTCGAAAAGACGAATAAAATGTGAAACAAAATCATGTAATTCGGAGCTTCGTTTGCAAAGTTATGGTATTTCAAAGCCCATCACACAATTCATTGTTTTAGTCGTCTAATCACGTGAAAAAAACAAAAAGTGGAAAAGGGATGCAACACGAGAGACAAACACAAATAGCAAATAGGAAACAAAAGGAATATCCTAGAGACAAACGCAACAGAAGCGGCGTATTGACAAGAAATGACATTTGTATCCTAACAAACTTAAAAAGGGCATCTTCCGGCTCTAAAATCAAACGTATTGACCTAAATAAATTGTTTTGAGCTCGAAAACGGGGTCGGGCTGCCTTCAGCAACCTACGGCATTGTTTATCTCGAAAAGAGGAATAAAATGTGAAAACAATAATGTAATTCGAAGCTTCGTACGCAAAATTATGGTATTTCAAAGCCAGTCGTACAATTCATTGTTTTAGTCGTCTAATCACGTGAAAACAAAAACAAAAAGCGGAAAAGGGGTGCAACACGAGAGACAAACGCAAATAGGAAATAGGAAGCAAAAGAAATATCCAAGAGACAAACGCAAAACAAGCGGTGTATTGACAAGAAATGACATTCGTATCCTAACAAACTCGAAAAGGGCATCTCCCGGCTCTCAAAATCAAACATATCGACCTAATAAAGCATTTTGAGCTCGAAAACGGGGTTGGGCTGCCTTCAGCAACCTACGGCATGGTTTATCTCGAAAAGAGGAATAAAATGTGAAAAAAATCATGTAATTCGGAGCTTCGTACGCAAAGTTATGGTATTTCAAACCCCGTCGTACAATTCATTGTTTTAGTCGTCTAATCACGTGAAAACAAAAACAAAAAGCAGAAAAGGGGTGCATCACGAGAGACAAACACAAATAGAAAATGGGAAGCAAAAGGAATATCCAAGAGACAAACGCAACGCAGGCGACAAGAAATGACATTCCTATGCTAATAAACTCGAAAAGGGCATCTCCCGGCTCTAAAAATCAAACGTATCGACTAAAATAAAGCATTTTGAGCTTGAAAATGGAGTCGGGCTGGATTCAGCAAACCGCGGCATGGTTAATCTCGAAAAGACGAATAAAATGTGAAACAAAATCATGTAATTCGGAGCTTCGTTTGCAAAGTTATGGTATTTCAAAGCCCGTCGCACAATTCATTGTTTTAGTCGTCTAATCACGTGAAAAAAAAAGTGGAAAGGGATGCAATACGAGAGACAAACGCAAATAGCAAATAGGAAACAAAAGGAATATCCCAAAGACAAACGCAACAGAAGCGGCGTATTGACAAGAAATGACATTCGTATCCTAACAAACTCAAAAAGGGCATCTTCCGGCCCTAAAAATCACGTATCGACCCTAACAAACTCAAAAAGGGCATCTTCCGGCCCTAAAAATCAAACGTATCGACCTAAATAAAGCATTTTGAGCTCGAAAACGGGGTCGGGCTGTCTTCAGCAACCCGCATCATCGTTTATCTCGAAAAGATGAATAAAATGTGAAAAAATCATGTAGTTTGGAGCATCGTACGCAAAGTTATTGTATTTCAAAGCCCGTCGTACAATTCATTGTTTTAGTCATCTAATCACGTGAAAAAAAAAACAAAAAGTGGAAAAGGGGTGCAACACGAGACACAGACGCATATAGGAAATAGGAAGCAAAAGGAATATCCGAGAGGCAAATGCAACGCAAGCGGCGTATTGACCAGAAATGACATTCGTATCACAACAAATTTGAAAAGGGCATCTGCCGGCTCTAAAAATCCAACGTATCGACTTAAGAAAAGGATTTTGAGCTTGAAAATGGGGTCGGGGTGCCTTCAGCAACCCATAGCATTGTTTATCTCGGAAAGCAGAATAAAATGTGAAAAAATCATGTAATTCGGAGCTTCGTACGCAAAGATATGGTAATTCAAAGCCTGTCGTACAATTCAATGTTTTAGTCTTCCAATCACGTGAAAACAAAAGCCACAAATCGGAAAAGGGGTGCAATATGAGAGACAAACGCAAATAGGAATAGGAAGCAAAAGGAATATCTGAGAGACAAATGCAACCCAAGCGGCGTATTGACAAGAAATGCTATTAGTATCCCAACAAACTCGAAAAGGGTATCTTCCGGCTCTAAAAATACTTCGTATCGACCTAAATAAAGCATTTTGAGCCTGAAAATGGGGTCGGGCTGCCTTCAGCAACCTGCGGCATGGTTTATCTCGAAAAGAGGAATAAAATGTGAAAACAATCATGTAATTCGGAGCTTCGTACGCAAAGTTATTGTATTTCAAAGGTCGTCGTACAATTCATTGTTTTAGTCTTCTAATCACGTGAAAACAAAACCAAAAAGCGGAAAAAGGGTACAACACGAGAGACAATCACAAATAGGAAATAGGAAGCAAATGGAATATCCACGAGAACAACGCAACGCAACCGGCGTATTGACAAGAAATTACATTTGTATCCTAACAAACTCGAAAAAGGCATCTTCCGGCTCTAAAAATCAAACGTATCGACCTAAATAAAGCATTTTGAGCTCTAAAACGTGGTCGGGCTGCCTTCAGCAACCCACAGCATCAATTATCTCAAAGAGAGGAATAAATTGTGAAAAAATCATGTAATTCGGAGCTTGGTACGCAAAGTTATGGTATTTTAAAGTCCGTCGTACAATTCATTGTTTTAGTCGTCTAATCACTCGAAAACAAAAACAAAAAGCGGAAAAGGTGTCAACAAGAGACACAAACTGATGAGGGCATTACAACGAGCTACGACTCTAACAAAGGAGAGGAGCGGAGCAAGGATGAGACGAGCATGGATCACAACGAGGACGAGCTTAGCATAGGGGAGACAAGCACGGGAGTGGATGGAGAGCTAGGGGAAGACGGAGCACACATTGACATGCCGGTGGTCCATGACAAGCCACTCACGAGATCCCGATCAAAGAGCCTTCGTACAAGAATCAACGCGTACGTAGCTCAAGTGCTTCTCAACAACCGTCAGGAGTTCAACAACGAAGAGGGAGACATCAGAAGCAATTTCCCAAAAGCCAAGTCCCTCTTCGTCATCAATGAAGCCCAAGGAACTCCATCAAGTGGCTTTGTGAACAATAGGCAACACAAGCGAGGGAGACATCAGCAGCAATTTCCCAAAAGCCAAGTCCCTCTTCGTCATCAATGAAGCCCAAGGAACTCCATCAAGTGGCTTTGTGAACAATAGCAACAACACAAGCAACGACCTGCCATATCTAGACCGGCGCAGCAACTTGCCTTAACTTGGATGGAGCCGTTTGAAATTCAAATTTCAAGCACCAACGGCCCTTTCCTTTTTCACCCAAGATCTACTTGCCTTCTCTGCCTTGTTCGAATTAACGCCCCAACGGCCATATTGTGTTTCCTTTCTTGTCTTTCTCGGTCATTTTTTAAATCGAGGCTTATTGTTTGTTGAAGACAATCTTTGAATTCGAAATAAAATTGCTGAGTTTTCTTCATCCTCGCGAGTTTTCGCGCCCTAGTTCGTCTTGTGCTCCGGGAGTCCAAGCCGAACGTGTGACTGTATCGAAGGTCTCATCCGCAGCCTTCGTGGTGTCCCACAATCCACCCGTCATCCACCACTCCTTTGAAGGACCGAACGAGCGCCCCTTTTGGTCTGTTCCCCTTCGTCCGCCTTCACTATCATCGAGCCTCGGCTACAAAGTGCCCCTAGGCCTTCTACCGACTCAAACCAGTGCATACTTGCGGCTAAAGCTTCGGTGCTTGTATCAGTTTTTGGTATCAGAGCCCGGTCCTCGGCCACAAGCGTATCCGCTAACCTATCTATTTCATTTCGATTTTGTTTTTTTTTTGTTTTGATTTCGTTTGCTAGTATTGCTGTATTCACAAAAGAAATTTCCTAAAAAAAAAAGAACCATGACCGAAACCAGAGACGTTCAAAATAACACGGTCGCAGAGATACTACAGACCATGCGAGATATGAATTCATGCCTCTTGCGCCTAGAAGAAGCCCCGAGATGACCACAAGCCTTATGCTTCGTCGCACCACGGGAAAATGCTGAATATCCCCCGAACGAACACCTAATGCCGAGACGTGCACCACACCTTAGAGAACAACCACGACGTATGGAGGCCGAAGATAGCTCAGACGACGAGCTAGAGTACGCCCCACCGAGGCGTAGAGCACCACGGAACCATGATGAGGGTTTCGTCGAGGTAAGACCACAACGCCAGTCACATACGGATTTAAAACTAAAGCCACCTTGTTTCGCAGGAAAGGTAGATCCCGAAGCCTATCTCGAATGGGAACGACGCATGGAGAACATATTCGATTGCTACGAATATTCAGAGCGTAAGAAGGTGCAATACGCGGCAGCACAGTTTACGCACAACGCATTGGTCTGGTGGGATCGCGAAGTTGCTGAACGTCGTAGAGCACAATACGACCAAATCGCGACGTGGAGAGAGCTAAAATATCTAATGCGTAAAAGGTATGTCCCTAACCATTTAAATAGGTACTTACAACAACAATACCGTAAGTTGGTGCAGGGTCCGAAGAGCGTAGAGGACTACTATAACAAGTTTGAGCATATACGACATCGCTTGGAGCTCAACGAATCCGCTGAGACCACAATGGTGCACTTCATTGGTGGACTTCAAGAGAGGATCGCAAGAAAATTGAAACGGCAATCGAACCAAGATATGCACGATTTGCTGCACCTCCCCGTCGAAATCGAGCAGCAAATAAAATCCAAGCAAGCATCAAACAGTAGGCCTCGCCCGACCACGCGGTGGAATCCACCCCCACCAAAGCCAACCGAGAGGCCTCGCACGGAAGAACAAGGACTTGACCCGCGTTCTAAAGGCAAAGCACCCGAAACCTCCCAGGCAATGCGATCCGACGGTAAAACTTCTAACTCCATGAATTCGGTTACAACTCGTGACATCATTTGTTTTAAGTGTCAAGGCAGGGGACATATGGCACGAGATTGTATTAGCCCCTCGAGTCATGATAACTACCGAGAGCAGTTAGTACGAATCCATGGACGAGGCAAAATAGGAGGAACTCCGAGACGAGGAGATCGAGTACGGAGACGCAGGAGAGCTTTTGGTCACTCGAAGGGTGCTAAGCGCTCAGATTGAGCCCGAGGAAACCACGCAACGCGAGACTATCTTCCATACACGGTGTACCGTGAACAACAAGGTATGTGGTCTCATAATCGATAGTGGTTCTTGCACTAACGTTGCTAACGACTACATGGTGAAAAAGCTAGGACTCGAGACTAAGAAGCACCCGCGGCCCTATCTATTACAATGGCTCGACAACCAGCGTGGAATTAAAGTCACCGAACAAGTCACCGTACCCTTCAGCATAGGGCGATACAAGGATGAGGTTTTGTGCAATGTAGCACCAATGCAAGCCGGCCATATTCTATTAGGAAGGCCTTGGCAATTCAACCGAGAGGTGAAGCACGACGGGAGGACGAACCACTACTCATTCCTCCTCAACAAGTGTAAAGTATCTCTTGCCCCTTGTGTTCATTAGTTTAATAGCTTATAAGTCGCATCAATTCCTTGTGTTCGACCCTAGTTGCTACACGATCCGTATCCTTGCGGAAGCGTTAGTCTAATTTATTACCTTGTGTTCGACCCTAGTTGCTACACGATCCGTATCCTTGCGGAAGCGTTAGTCTAGGTAATTTATTACTTGAGTCTAGCCACATCACCCCTCTTAGTCCTTTACAAGTACATGAGTTGCAGAGAAAACTATCCAAATCCGTTAAGCCAATCGAAAAGAAAAATTTCTATCTTAAGACTAGAGAGGTTTCAAGAGCTTTGAGCAATCAAAGCTCGGTGTTACTAATGGTTTTTCGAGATGTTTTGCTCACAGAAATAGGTACGCACGAATACCCAACGGAGATTAAGAGATTGCTCGAACGATTCCACGATCTTTTTTCCGAGGAGATACCTGCGGGATTACCACCGATACGAGGCATCGAACATCAGATCGATCTCGTCCCCGGCGTGCCTCTACCGAACCGACCTGCCTACCGAATGAATCCCGCGGAGACCAAAGAGCTTCAAAAACAAATCAAGAACAAAGATTTGATCTTTGTTGTTGTCGACAGGTTTTCCAAGATGGCGCACTTCATACCGTGCGCAAAGGCAAATGATGCGACGCATGTAGCTGACCTCTTCTTCAAGGAGGTGGTGCGTCTACAAGGGATTCCGAGGTCAATCCTGTCTGATCGGGACACGAAGTTCGTGAGCTATTTGATAACACGTAATCCGTAGTAGTTTTTATGTCATTTTTAGGTCTAGTTTTAGGTAGACTTCATTCATTTATCGAGACTATTCGAGGATTTTATCTACATTTCGTGTTTTGTGTAGGAAACGAAGACATGATGAGAAACACGAGAGAAATTGGCAATTCAACCCCAAAATGACAAGGTTCAGCTTGTGCAAGACCGTGGATTGAAGTGAACGTGCAAACACCGAGCGAAAGGAGCGAAAACGTCATTTTAGGACATGCCCGCTCGGGCAATGCAGAGTACCCGCTCGGGTAATTTGTGCCATGACAACCCCGTAGCTTTACACGACTCGGGTGCCAAAGGAACATGGTCGGGCATGAGTCCCCGATCGGGTGGAAATGTTGCGCCCGCTCGGGTTACTGATCATCAAAATATGCCGTAACTTTGCACGACTCGGGCTGAAGAGGAACACGCTCGGGCAAAGGTGCCCGCTCGGGCGAAAATGGATGCACACGGTCGGGTACATAGCTTGCACGATCGGGTACAAGATGTGCCCGATCGGGTCCTCAGATCTCAACAAACTTTCCTAAGTTTTGGTTCGGCCAAATCAAGGGAAATCAGATCTATTTAAAGGGGAATCGAGCAGAATTGAAAGGGGGGACGATTCAGAGGCATTAGAGCACGAATTGGAGACATCACGGAGGACGGAACGAGGGATCCGAGGCATGGAGGATCTATTGAAGACATAGGGAGTCATCTCTTTCTCTTTCTATGTTGAATATAGATTTGTTTTGTGTTTCGTTTTCTGAGTTCATGTTCATATAGATCTATTGCCATAGGATAGAGAGTATTGCCAAGATGTAATGGAGTTTCGTACTTAATGAATGGTGGAACTTAATGCTTTCATTACCTGTACGCCACTTGAATGAATGAAATCGGTATTTTATCATGTTTTCAGATCTCATGGTTGTTCTTAATGCTTTCTCTACCTGTACGCCACTTGATTGAATGATGATAGAAGCCTAATAAACCAACGCCAGGGCATTAGACTTCGGAACTTAGCCATGATTTAGGGTTTGCCGGTTTAGAATCTACGCCAGGTCAATCGGTTAAATCTAGGGATTAGGATAGCGGTCGTAATGCGTCTATCCATGTAAGATACGCAATGGATACATTGGTATATGCATGCTAGATAGTGGACAAGTCTACGCCAGTCAGTTCCTATAGGAGAGCTTGAATTCCCTGAACTCATGATAGTACCTTAGACCAATTATCTCGTTAGAACTCCGTTACATTGTCATGCAACTCTCGATACCTATGGTGATTAGTCTTAGAGTCATTCCTACCTATCTTAGGTTTAGTTTGCATTTAGGTTAGTTTGCATTCCACCACTATTTGATCCATCACGTCTTATTCATTAGTTTAATAACTTGTAAGTCGCATCAATTCCTTGTGTTCGACCCTAGTTGCTACACGATCCGTATTCTTGCGGAAGCGTTAGTCTAGGTAATTTATTACTTGAGCCTACGCACATCAAGTTTTTGGCGCCGTTGCCGGGGAATTGATTACGATTTTAGGGTTATTATTACTTTTGATTAAGACATAGTCCTTTCCGGAGTCTTCATTTATTTTTCGTTTTGTTTTGTTTAGAGTCAAGAAAAAAAAAAGAGAATTATGACCTCTCAAAGCTTAATTGAATTTTATTCTTTATTTTGCGAGGTAATATGAACAACAACAACTTTTGGAGTGCCGATATAGCTGAAACGAACTATCAATTTTCAGAACCTCGTCATATGCTATACAACTCATACCGTCCATCGAAACAATCATGGGAACAAGACGTTTGGGGAAACACCGATGGTGTGCTGAATAGTCAATATGGATTTGGGAATTTTCAGCCATGGATGCAACCCCAAATTCAGAATTATCCATCATATACACCCCCATGTCCGCAACAAGAGGCCAACACCGATATCAGGTCTATGCTTGCTCAAATCTTACAAGTACAAAAAGATCAATCCAATGAGATTAGAGTGTTGAGAACGCAACAAGAAGAGATGCGAGCAAGTTGTAGAGACATGAATAATGAGTTTAAGGAGATAATAAGGCACGTAAAGATCTTGGACGATCAAGTTGCACAACTCGCTGCAAGTTCCTTTGAACCACAAGAGGTTCTAACGGAAAATTTAGAAACGGATCTTCATGAGCACGACAATGAAATTTTCCTAAGGGATTATTTGACGATGTATCAGCCCATTGCAATATTTGAAAGGGATGACACATCTATCACAGTAGCGGAATTAGATGTCGATAAGCTTAAGGAAAAGCTTGAGGAAGAGGAGGAACCCAAATATGTAAAACCGGAACCTAGACCACCTCCCTTACCGTTCCCAAAACGTAGACGCACAAAGACGGTAGATAAGCCAAATCCCTCAATGAGTGACAAAGGAGATGAACCTAACATAGGAGTGGATAAGGCTATGGATATTGATGAGGCTATGACGAAAACCGAGATGGAAGAAGAGTTCAGCTTGGTGAACACACATGAGCAACCATGCGTTATCGATTTTGTGTTCCCCAATGGCATCTTTGAGAGTTTAGCCGTGGAAGTTTGTGACGAATTTGAGAACACGAATTCCCTAGATATGAATCTCTTAGCAGCTGGAGAAGATTCATACAAGGTACAAAATGAGCTATTTGATAATGAGAAGAAAAGGGAATCCACAGAACGAGACTTCCACGCGACACTAGCCAAACGCGGCTCAAATCAGTACACGAACGATCCCGTAATGCCGCGAAGCTACATCCAACGTCCAGCACACAATTGGGACGTTGACAAGAAGCCCAAGGTGAAGATGAAGCCTTCACCACAAAGGAGCTCCACTAATCCGCGTGCCGCGCCCTATCGAACATACTATGCACGCAAGAAGCTACGAACGCGACGACGTCAAGGACGTCCATCTAATGGGTAGCATTTGGTCAGGCTCGAGACCTTAAACAAGCGCTTATCGGGAGGCAACCCGACTTTTCCACTTTTGCATTTTTCATTTCATTTTTCTTTTGGACTATTTCTTTTTCTTTTCATATTGATGTACTTGGTGGAATCGTATTCCTTCCTCTGGATTGTGTGATTCTTTTCACAGGCTTTTCAACGTTGATATCATCCTTGAGGAGGAGACGCATACAACGTCCGGACACAAACACGGGATTGCAAGATACACAAGGTGCACACGTTCTAACCCTTATTCTTCCCGTTGTTTGGTATGCGAGTTTCTTCTAGGTTTTGAACACCGGGACGGTGTCTCATTTAAGTCTGGGGGGAGTACTCGTCGAGTATTGTCATGTGATTAGGATTGGATTATTAAGGTTAGATTTTGAGTTTTGTTTTTAGGAATATACGGATGGATACCTAGCATGAATTGTCGAGCTTTAGTCATTATTGTGCGACTTTGTCGAATCATGAACTAAAAAGTCTAGGTGTGTTTAGAAGTCTTCTTGATTTCCGATTAGTTGAAGTAATTGTGCTTGAAACCATGACTTATAGTTACATTCACCTCCTAGGTTTCAGTACCAAGTATCATATCTCCGTGTATACCGATTATTTATTGCTTGTTTGATAGATTTTTATCGTTCATTAGATTCCACACGCTTATACTCCGCTGTCAATTTTCGCCTTGGATAAGTCTTGACTATTTTAGGTTTTCATTGACATGAGTACATCGAGATCGATGGTTCGGGTCTAAGTGGTGGGTTGAGGCGCTATTCTACGTCCTAAGGGTTAGAGTTATGCGTATTCTTCATAAAAAAATAAAAAATCAGAAAATAAGTTTCAATGACGCATCTCTTCACTCCTCTAAGGCCGCGCGACCTTATGAGTGTGCCATAGGCAGCCTGGGTCTAAGTAGAAAGCCACCCTCTTCGACTTCGACGTCCTAGGAACAAAGCGTGGATCTATAAAAAAAAAGA
>CM071876.1:24770047-24793991 GCA_036759665.1 Gynandropsis gynandra | reverse complement strand
AGCACTACCCGATCGGGCATGATTTCACCACCCGATCGGGCAAGTTTCAGGATTTGGAGAAACCAGTCGGGCGACCTTGCATGTCACCCGACCGGGTAGGTCAAAATGGAAGCACCCGATCGGGCGTCTTCAGTGTGCCCGATCGGGCATCGGGACTTTTACAAGGTAAGTTTAAAACTCGAGTAACCCGAGCGGCCATAAACTTCACAAAGCCGAACCCGATCGTGCACTTTCAGTTAGCAACCTCCTCACGCCGATCTAGTCGCCGGAATCACTTTGGTGTCACCGCCATTTCACCACCACCGGTAGAACCGCTCGGTTGCTCGAAAAACTTACTCCTTTTCTCCAAAAATCTGAAATTTCCTCATTTCATCGCGAAATCCAGGTAAAATCGTGAACTTTCTTGATATTAAGACTAGCATGGGTTAGATCTACGTCTGATTAGGAAGATTTAGAGTGATTTTTGTCGGATTAGTCGGAATTCGCAAACTGCAGATCGCGAATTCGCGATCCCACCCGACCGGGCAAGGCTAGCAGCCCGATCGGGCGCACAGACATTCACCCGATCGGGCGATTTTCTCGCCTGAGTCGGGCACTACTCACGGGGTATTTTCGACACATTATTACTTGATCGGGCAACATACTGGTACCCGATCGGGCATCTTGCAAACCGAGGTCTTTATTGATTTTTATCTTCCGATTGTTTTGCAGATGGCCTTTAGATCTTCCCAAAGCTCTAAGAAACGGATGGCCTGTGAGATCGGACACGATTACGGAGCTGACGCCGTACACGCCAATCACTCCCTCTCATCAGCAGTACAGTTATAGGAGGACGAACTTCCGAGGCGATGAGTGCTCTCGGCATCACGGAGCACATCAACACCATCTTTCGCACCTTGGGATGGACGGGATTGTGGACTGCAAAAGAATACACCTACCGCAAGCTAACAACGGAGTTCTTCGCGACCTTCACCGCCTTCTTTGCCGAGTCCGGAGACCGCGAGAAGACATTTATGGAGTTCCGCCTACTGGGGCAGAACTACCGGCTCACTGCACGACAATTCGCAATCATTCTTGACATTCCGCATAGCGTATATGCGAGGCTACTAGAGATCAACCGGAACCGTCAAGCGGAGTTTTGGTTGCAGATTGCATTTGGCGAGTACTCGACGAGATCAAATGCAAGTCACATACGTTTATGGAGTTCTGCCTGCTGGGGCAGAACTACCGGCTCACTGCACGACAATTCGCAATCATTCTTGACATTCCGCATAGCGTATATGCGAGGCTACTAGAGATCAACCGGAACCGTCAAGCGGAGTTTTGGTTGCAGATTGCATTTGGCGAGTACTCGACGAGATCAAATGCAAGTCACATACGCCATCCCGCCCTCAGGTATTTTCACTATTTTCTAGTCTCTTCGATACTAGGGAAAGGAGCACAAGGCGGTGTTAACCACACTGAGCTAGGCTTCTTGAGGCGGGTGGTGCAGAGGGGGATTGCGGATGATGATTTGGACATCATGACCGTCGACCTAGCTTCGCTGGTTATTGGACACTTCCTCGACATTTCCACCGAGAAGGTTTGCACAGATACGAAGATCATGTGCGGTGGTATTGTCACCATGATAGCACGGAGGGTCGGGATCAACCTTGGGATCCTGACCGAGGACAAGATAAATGAGGAACCGGAGTTGAACCTCCAGACTTTGCGCAACCGAAGAGCCATCACATTGGAGAGGTACAACGTCATTTGGTGTTACAAGGACGAGCACGGTCGGAGTTTAGAGGTTGATATTAGTGAGATCGAGGTACCGCGTTTAGACGAGGAGGGATCCCGATTTAGGATTGATCCGAACATCGGGCACATCGGCCCGAGGGTAGCAGAGATGGATCCACCTCCCGCGGCCGCATCTAGACCGTCCACCTCGAGGCAGCGCAGCCGACGCGCGACACACTCACGCTCGCGTCCAGAGTACCCCCACAGCTGCTCTGTCCCGCGGCCGCATCTAGACCGTCCACCTCGAGGCAGCGCAGCCGACGCGCGACACACTCACGCCTTCAGCAACCTGCATCATCGTTTATCTTGGTAAGAGGATTAAAATGTGAAAAAATCATGTAATTCGGAGCTTCGTACGCAAAGTTATGGTATTTCAAAGTCCGTCGTACAATTCATTGTTTTAGTCGTCTAATCACGTGAAAACAAAAACCAAAAAGTGGAAAAGGGGTGCAACATGAGAGACAAAGCCAAATAGGAAATAGGAAGCAAAAGGAATATCCGAGAGAAAAACGCAACGCAACCAGCGTATTGACAAGAAATGACATTCCTATCGCAACAAACTCGAAAAGGGACATCTCCCGACTCTAAAAATCCATCGTATCGACCTAAATAAAGCATTTTGAGCTTGAAAATGGGGTTGGGCAGCCTTCAGCAACCCGCAGCATCGTTTATCTCGGTAAGAGGATTAAAATGTGAAAAAATCATGTAATTCGGAGCTTTGTACGCAAAGATATGGTGTTTCAAAGCCCGTCGTACAATTCATTGTTTTAGTCGTCTAATCACGTGAAAAGAAAAACCAAAAAGCGGAAAAGGGGTGCAACATGAGAGACAAAGCCAAATAGGAAATAGGAAGCAAAAGGAATTTCCGAGAGAAAAACGCAACGCAAGCGGCGTAGTGACAAGAAAAGACATTCGTATCGCAACAAACTCGAAAAGGGCATCTCTCGGCTCTTAAAATCCATCGTATCGACCTAAATAAAGCATTTTGAGCTCGAAAACGGGGTCGGGCAGCCTTCAGCAACCCACAGCATCGTTTATCTCGGTAAGAGGATTAAAATTGTGAAAAAATCATGTAATTCGGAACTTCGTACGCAAAGATATGGTGTTTCAAAGCCCGTCGTACAATTCATTGTTTTAGTCGTCTAATCACGTGAAAACCAAAACCAAAAAGCAGAAAAGGGGTACAACATGAGAGACAAAGCAAAATAGGAAATCGGAAGCAAAGGAATATCCGAGAGAAAAACGCAACGCAACCGGCGTATTGACAAGAAATGACATTGGTATCGCAACAAACTCGAAAAGGGCATCTCCCGGCTCTAAAAATACATCGTATCGACCTAAATAAAGCATTTAGAGCGAAAACAGGGTCGGGCAGCCTTCAGCAACCAGCAGCATCGTTTATCTCGGTAAGTGGATTAAAATGTTAAAAAATCATGTAATTCGGAGCTTCGTACGCAAAGTTATGGTATTTCAAAGCCCGTCGTACAATTCATTGTTTTAGTCGTCTAATCACGTCAAAAAAAAAACAAAAAGCGGAAAAGGGGTGCAATACGAGAGACAAATGCATATAGGAAATAGGAAGCAAAAGGAATATGCGAGAGAAAAACGCAAAGCAAGCGGCGTATTGACAAGAAATGACATTCATATCGCAACAAACTCTAAAAGGGCATCTCCCGGCTCTAAACATCCATCGTATCGACCTAAATAAAGCATTTTGAGCTCGAAAACGGGGTCGGGCTGCCTTCAGCTACCCGCAGCATCATTTATCTTGGAAAGAGGATTAAAATGTGAAAAAAATCATGTAATTCGGAGCTTCGTACGCAATGTTATGGTATTTCAAAGCCCGTCGTGCAATTCATTGTTTTAGTTGTCTAATCACGTGAAAACAAAAACCAAAACACAAAAAAGGGGTGCAACACGAGAGACAAACTGATACACGCTCGGGTTAAGCGGCTCGGGACGTGTATTCAGTGAACTGAAATCCTCGTTTGTCAAGCGAGATTTCCTTGAGTTGGATGGAATGATCGACACCACAAGAGTCTAAAACGCACTTCAAAGGTTCCCGGAACGAATTGAAGGCAAAGACGTTTCCCGGAAACGTTCTCGGAATAAAAGTAAAATTCTCTCAAACTTTATTCACTCCAAAATCTAAACTGCTTACAAAAGAAGGTTGAGACTGCTTTTATAGGCAAGTCTCAAGCCTTAAAAGAAGCCAAAATACATCAAATGATTGCCCTATGTCCCCTATTGGCCGAAAATAGTCTGAAAAATGGGAAAATGGGCCAAAAACTTGCTGGAATGGACAAATGACGTCATCAGACCGTTGGGGGCGTGGGCTGACGTCATGTTACCGTTAGAACGCGCTGGATCGTCCCGTGACGTCATGTGACCGTTGCGACCCGTGGATGTGACGTCATCAGGTCGCCTGGGCTATTTGGGTGTCCTAGGCGCTCGGGCTAATGGAGAAGATGGTCGCGACCCGGCCAACGGCCACGGACGAGTGGTCTTCTCGGACGAGAGCCTCCCATGCGTCCTTCACAATCTCGGCCGCCTTGATCCTTAAGCTTCAAGCTCGGCCCCTCGTGATCTGACCGCGAGAGGACTCCACTTCTTCGGTGCCTCGGGTCACCTCCTCGCTTGCATGTCCGGTCCTCAGGTCGTGTCCGATGTCCTCATCACAAACGCAAATAGGAAATAGGAAGCAAAAGGAATATCCGAGAGACAAATGCAACACAAGCGGCGTATTGATAAGAAGTGACATTCGTATCCCAACAAACTCGAAAAGGGCATCTTCTGGCTCTAAAAGTCCAACATATCGACCTAATAAAAGGATTTTGAGCTCGAAAATGGGGTCGGGCTGCCTTCAGAATCCCTCAGCATCATTTATCTCGAAAAGAGGAATAGAATATGAAAAAATCATGTAATTCGAAGCTTCGTACGCAAAGATATGGTATTTCAAACGCCCGTCGTACAATTCATTGTTTTATTCGTCTAGTCACGTGAAAACAAAAACCAAAAAGCGGAAAAGGGGTGCAACACGAGAGACAGACACAAAAAGGAAATAGGAAGCAAAAGGAATATCCGAGAGGCAAACGCAACGCAAGCGGCGTATCAACAAGAAATGACATTCGTATCCAAGCAAACTCGAAAAGGGAATCTTTTGACTCTAAAAATCCAAAGTATTGACCTAAGAAAAGGAATTTGAGATCGAAAATGGGGTCAGGCTGCCTTCAGCAACACACGTCATCATTTATCTCGACAACAAGAGACACAAAGTTTTGGCATTTCAAAGTCTGTCGTACAATTCATTGTTTTAGTCGTCTAATCACGTGAAAACAAAAAAAAAGTTGAAAAGGGGTGCAACACGAGAGACAGATGGAAATCGGAAATAGGAAACAAAAGGAATATCCGAGAGGCAAACGCAACGCAAGCGGCGTATTGACAAGAAATGAGATTCGTATCACAACAAACTCGAAAAGGGCATCTGCCGGCTCTAAAAATCCAACGTATCGACCTAAGAAAAGGATTTTGAGCTTGAAAAGGGGGTCGGGCTGCCTTCAGCAACCCGCAATATTGTTTAACTCGGAAAGCAGAATAAAATGTGAAAAAATCATGTAATTCGGAGCTTCGTACGGAAAGATATGGTATTTCAAAGCCCGTCGTACAATTCAATGTTTTAGTCTTCCAATCACGTGAAAACAAAAGCCACAAAGTGGAAAAGGGGTGCAATACGAGAGACAAACGCAAATAGGAAATAGGTAACAAAAGGAATATCCGAGAGACAAACGCAACCCAAGCGGCGTATTGAAAGGAAATGATATTCGTATCCCAACAAACTCAAAAAAGGTATCTTCCGGCTCTAAAAATCCAACGTATCGACCTAAGAAAACGAATTTGAGCTCGAAAACGGGGTCGGGCTGCCTTCAACAACCTGCAGCATCGTTTATCTCAAAAAGAGGAATAAAATGTAAAAAAAATCATGTAATTCGGAGCTTTGTACGCAAAGTTATGGTATTTCAAAGCCCGTCGTACATTCATTGTTTTAGTCGTCTAATCACGTAAAAAAAACGGAAAAAGGGTGCAACACGAGAGACAGACGCAAATAGGAAACAGGAAGCAAAAGGAATATCCGAGAGACAAACGTAACTCAAGCGGCGTATTGACAAGAAATGACATTCGTATCGCAACAAACTCGAAAAGGGCATCTCCCGGCTCTAAAAATCCATCGTATCGACCTAAATAAAGCATTTTGAGCTCAAAAACGGGGTAGGGCAGCCTTCAGCAACCCACAGCATCGTTTATCTCGGTAAGAGGATTAAAATGTGAAAAAATCATGTAATTCGGAGCTTTGTACGCAAAGTTATGGTATTTCAAAGCCCGTCGTACATTCATTGTTTTAGTCGTCTAATTACGTAAAAAAAAACAAAAAACGGAAAAAGGGTGCAACACGAGAGACAGACGCAAATAGGAAACAGGAAGCAAAAGGGATATCCGAGAGACAAACGCAACTCAAGCGGCGTATTGATAAGAAGTGACATTCGTATCCCAAAAAAACTCGAAAAGGGGATCTTCTGGCTCTAAAAGTCCAACGTATCGACCTAAGAAAAGGATTTTGAGCTCGAAAATGGGGTCAGGCTGCCTTCCGTAACCCGCAGCATCGTTTATCTCCAAAAGAGGAATAGAATATCAAAAAATTATGTAATTCGAAGCTTCATACGCAAAGATATGGTATTTCAAATCCCGTCGTACAATTCATTGTTTTAGTCATCTAGTCACGTGAAAACAAAAACCAAAAAGCGGAAAGGGGGTGCAACACGAGAGACAGGCGCAAATAGGAAATAGGAAGCAAAAGGAATATCCGAGAGACAAATGCAACGCAAGCGGCGTATTGACAAGAAATGACATTTGTATCCCAACAAACTTGAAAAGGGCATCTTCCGGGTCTAAAAATCAAAGGTATCGACCCAAATAAAGCAGTTTGAGCTCGAAAACGGGGTCGGGCTGCCTTCAGTAACCCGCAGCATCGTTTATCTCGAAAAGAGGAAAAAATCATGAGTTCGGAGCTTCGTACTCAAAGTTCTGGCATTTCAAAGTGTGTCGTACAATTTATTGTTTTAGTCGTCTAATCACGTGAAAACAAAAACAAAAAGTGGAAAAGGGGTGCAATACGAGAGAGAGACGCAAATAGGAAATAGGAAACAAAAGCATTATCCGAGAGGCAAGCGCAACGCATGCGGCGTATTGACAAGAAATGACGTTCATATCATAACAAACTCGAAAAGGGCATCTGCCGGCTCTAAAAATCCAACGTATCGACCTAAGAAAAGGATTTTGAGCTTGAAAACGGGGTCGGGCTGCCTTCAGCAACCCGCAGCATTGTTTATCTCGGAAAGCGCAATAAAATGTGAAAAAATGATGTAATTCGTAGCTTCGTACGCAAAGATACGGTATTTCAAAGCCCGTAGTACAATTCAATGTTTTAGTCTTCCAGCCACGTGAAAACCAAAGCCACAAAGCGGAAAAGGGGTGCAATACGAGAGACAAACGCAAATAGGAAAACAAAAGGACGTAGCTTCGTACGCAAAGATACGGTATTTCAAAGCCCGTAGTACAATTCAATGTTTTAGTCTTCCAGCCACGTGAAAACCAAAGCCACAAAGCGGAAAAGGGGTGCAATACGAGAGACAAACGCAAATAGGAAATAGGTAACAAAAGGAATATCCGAGAGACAAACGAAACCCAAGCGGCATATTGACAAGAAATGACATTAGGAATAAAATGTGATAAAATCATGTAATTCGGAGCTTCATACGCAAAGTTATGGTATTTCAAACCCCGTCGTACAATTCATTGTTTTAGTCGTCTAATCACGTGAAAAAAAAACCAAAAAGCGGGAAAGGGGTGCAACACGAGAGAAAACGCAAATAGGAAATAGGAAGCAAAAGGAATATCTGAGAGACAAACGCAACGCAAGCGGCGTATTGACAAGAAATGACATTCGTATCCCAACAAACTCTAAAAGGGCATCTCGCGGCTCTAAAAATCCATCGTATCGACCTAACTAAAGAATTTTCAGCTCGAAAACGCGGTCGGGCTGCCTTCAGCAACCCGCAGCATCATTTATCTCGAAAATGAGGAATAAAATGTGAATGAAATCATGTAATTCGGAGCTTCGTATGCAAAGTTATGGTCTTTCAAAGCCCATCGTACAATTCATTGTTTTAGTCGTTTATTCATGTGAAAACAAAAACAAAAAGCGGAAAAGGGGTGCAACACGAGAGACAGGCGCAAATAGGAAATAGGAAGCAAAAGGAATATCCGAGAGACAAACGCTATGCAAGCGGCGTATTGACAAGAAATGACATTCTATCCCAACAAACTTGTCAAGGGCATCTTCCGGCTCTAAAAATCAAACATATCGACCTAAATAAAGCATTTTGAGCTCGAAAACGGGGTCAGGCTGCCTTCAGCAACCCGCAACATCGTTTATCTCGAAAAGCGAAATAAAATTTGAAAAAATCATGTAGTTCAGAGCTTCGTACGCAAAGTTATGGTATTTCAAAGCCCGTCGTACAATTCATTGTTTTAGTTAGTCAAATCACGTGAAAACAAAAACAAAAAGTGGAAAAGGGGTGCAACACGAGAGATAGCCACAAACAAGATATAGGAAGCAAAAGGAATATCCGAGAGGCAAACGCAACGCAAGCGGCGTATCGATAAGAAATGACATTCTTATCACAACAAACTCGAAAGGGCATCTGCTGGCTCTAAAAATCCAACGTATCGACCGAAGAAAAGGATTTTGAGCTTAAAAACGGGGTCGAACTGCCTTCAACAACCTGCAGCATTGTTTATCTCGAAAAGAGGAAAAAAATATGAAAAATTCATGTAATTCGGAGCTTCGTACGCAAAGGTATGGTAATTCAAAGCCCGTCGTACAATTCAATGTTTTAGTCTTCCAATCACGTGAAAACAAAAGCCACAAAGCGGAATAGGGGTGCAATACGAGAGACAAACGCAAATAGGAAATAGGAAGCAAAAGGAATATCCCAGAGACAAACGCAACACAAGCGGCGTAGTGACAAGAAATGACATTCCTATCCTAACAAACTCGAAAAGGGCATCTTTCAGTTCTAAAAATCAAACGTATCGACTTAAATAAAGAATTTTGAGCTTGAAAACGGGGTCGGGCTGCCTTCAGAGACCCCTAACATGGTTTATCTTGAAAAGAGGAATAAAATGTGAAAAATCATGTAATTAGGAGCTTCGTACGCAAAGTAATGGTATTTCAAAAACCGTTGTACAATTCATTGTTTTAGTCGTCTAATCACGTGAAAACAAAAACAAAAAGCGGAAAAGGGGTGCTACACGAGAGACAAACGCAAATAGGAAATAGGAAGCAAAAGGAATATCAAAGAGACAAACGCAACGCAAGTGGCGTATTGACAAGAAATGACATTCGTATCCTAACAAACTCGAAAAGGGCATCTTCCGGCTCTAAAAACCAAACATATCGACCTAAATAAAGCATTTTGAGCTCGAAAACGGGGTCGGGCTGCCTTCAGTAACCCGCAACAACGTTTATCTCAAAAAGAGGAATAATTTGTGAAAAAATCATGTAATTCGGAACTTCGTACGCAAAGTTATGGTATTTCAAAGCCCATCGTAGAATTCATATTTTTAGTCATCTAATCACGTGAAAACAAAAAAAAAAAAAGCGGAAAAGGGGCGCCACACAAGAGGCAACGCAACGCAAGCGGGGTAATTACAAGAAATTACATTCGTAACCGAACAAACTTGAAAAGGGCATCTTCCGGCTCTAAAAATCCATCGTATCGACCTAAATAAAGCCTTTTGAGCTTGAAAACGGGGTTGGGCTGCCTTCAGCAACCTGCAGCACGGTTTATCTCGAAAAAAGGAATAAAATCTGAAAAAAATTATGTAATTCGGAGCTTCGTACACAAAGTTATGGTATTTCAAAGCCCGTCGTACAATTCATTGTTTTTGTCGTCTAATCACGTGAAAACAAAAACAAAAAGCGGAAAAGGGGTACAACACGAGAGACAAACGCAAATAGGAAACAGGAAGCAAAAGGAATATCCGAGAGACAAACGCAACGCAAACGGCGTATTGATAAGAAATGACATTCGTATCCTAATAAACTCGAAAAGGGCATCTCCCGGCTCTAAAAATCAAACGTATCGACCTAAATAAAGAATTTTGAGCTCAAAAACGGGGTCAGGCTGCCTGCAGCAACGCGCGACATGGTTTATCTCGAAAAGAGGAATAAAATGTCTAAAAATCATGTAATTCGAAGCTTCGTACACAAAGTTATGGTATTTCAGAGCCCGTCGTACAATTCAATGTTTTAGTCGTCTAATCACGTGAAAACTAAAACCAAAAAGCGGAAAAGGGGTGCAACACGAGAGACAAACGCAAATAGGAAATAGAAAGCAAAAGGAATATCCGAGAGACAAATGCAACGCAAGCGGCGTATTGATAAGAAATGACATTCGTATCCCAACAAACTCGAAAAGGGTATCTTCAGGCTCTAAAAATCAAACGTATCGACCTAAATAAAGCGTTTTGAGCTTGAAAACGGGGTTGAGCTGCCTTCAGCAACCCGCAGCACCGTTTATCTCGAAAAGATGAATAAAATGTGAAAAAATCATGTAGTTCGGAGCTTCATACGCAAAGATATGGTATTTCAAAGTTCGTCGTACAATTCATTTTTTTAGTCGTCTAATCACATGAAAACAAAAACCAAAAAGCAGAAAAGGGGTGCAACACGAGAGACAGACGCAAATAGGAAATAGGAAGCAAAAGGAATATCCGAGAGACAAACGCAACGCAAGCGGAGTATTGACAAGAAATGACATTCGTATCACAACAAACTCAAAAAGGGCATCTACCGGCTCTAAAAATCCAACGTATCGATCTAAGAAAAGGATTTTGAGCTTGAAAACGGGGTCGGCCTGCCTTCAGCAACCCGCAGCATTGTTTATCTCGAAAAGAGGAATAAAATGTGAGAAAATCATGTAATCAGAGCTTCGGCCTGCCTTCAGCAACCCGCAGCATTGTTTATCTCGAAAAGAGGAATAAAATGTGAGAAAATCATGTAATTCAGAGCTTCGTACGGAAAGATATGGTATTTCAAATCCCGTCGTACAATTCAATGTTTTAGTCTTCCAATCACGTGAAAACAAAAGCCACAAAGCGGAAAAGGGGTGCAATACGAGAGACAAACGCAAATAGGAAATAGGTAACAAAAGGAATATCCGAGAGGCAAACGCAACCCATGTGGCGTATTGACAAGAAATGACATTCGTATCCCAACAAACTCGAAAAGGGTATCTTCCGGCTCTAAAAATCCAACCTATTGACCTAAGAAAAGGATTTTGAGCTCGAAAACGGGGTCGGGCTGCCTTCAGCAACAAGCAGCATCGTCTATCTCGAAAAGAGGAATAAAATGTGAAAACAATCATGTAATTCGGAGCTTCGTATGCAAAGTTATGGTATTTCAAAGCCCGTCATACAATTCATTTTTTTGTCGTCTATTCATGTGAAAACAAAAACAAAATGCAGAAAAGGGGTGCAACACGAGAGACAGAAGTAAATAGGAAATAGGAAGCAAAAGGAATACCTGAGAGACAAACGGAACGCAAGCGGCGTATTGACAAGATATGACATTCGTATCATAACAAACTCGAAAAGGGCATCTGCCCGCTCTAAAAATCAATAGTATCGACCTAAATAAAGCATTTTGAGCTTGAATACGGGGTCGGGCTGCCTTCAGACCCCCTCAGCATCGTTTATCTCCAAAAGAGGAATGATATGTGAATAAATCATGTAATTCGGAGCTTCGTACGCAAAGATATGGTATTTCAAATCCCGTCATACAATTTATTTTTTTAGTTGTCTAATCACGTGAAAACAAAAGCAAAAAAGCGGGAAAGGGGTGCAACACGAGAGACAAATGCAAATAGGAAATAGGAAGCAAAAGGAATATCTGAGAGACAAACGCAACATAATCAGCGTATTGACAAGAAATCACATTCGTATCCTAACAAACTCGAAAAGGGCATCTTTTGGCTCTAAAAATCAAACGTATCGACATAAATAAAGCGTTTTGAGCTTGAAAACGGGGTCGGGCTGCCTTCACCAACTCTCAACATCGTTTATCTCGAAAAGAGGAATAAAATGTGAAAAAACCATGTAATTCGGAGCTTCGTACGCAAAGTTATTGTATTTCAAAGCCCGTCATACAATTCATTGTTTTAGTCATCTAATCACATGAAAACAAAAACCAAAAAGCAGAAAAGGGGTGCAACACGAAATACAAACGCAAATAGGAAATAGGAAGCAAAAGGAATATCCGAGAGACAAACGCAACACAAGCGGCGTATTGACTAGAAATGACATTCATATCCCAACAAACTTGAAAAGGGCATCTCTCGGCTCTCTAAAAATCCAACACTTCGACCTAAATAAAGCATTTTGATCTCAAAAATGGGGTCGGGCTGCCTTCACCAACCCGCAGCATCGTTTATATCGAAAAGAGGAATAAAATGTGAAAACAATCATGTAATTCGGACCTTTGATGTGCGTTAACTCTAGTAATAAATTACCTAGATCTAACGCTTCCGCAAGAATACGGATCGTGTAGTAACTAGGGTCGAACACAAGGAATTGATTCAACCATAATGCTCTTAGACTAATGGATAAGACGTGTAAATTGAATAATGATGGTTTGGGAATGAACTAAACTAAACTAATCGACGGGATAAACTTATGACTGAGCACCATAGGTATCGAGAGTTGCACAGCGATGTAACGAAGTTCTAACAAGATAATTGGTCTTAGGTACTATCACGAGTTCAGGGAATTCAAGCTCTCCTATAGGAACTGACTGGCGTAGACTTGTCCACTATCTAGCATGCGTATACCAATATATCTATTGCGCATCTCACATACATAGACGCATTACGACCGCTATCCTAATCCCTAGATTCAATCGATTGACCTGGCGTAGATTCTAAACCGATTAAACCCTAAATCATGGCTAGGTTCCAAAGTCTAATCCCCTGGCATAGATTCATTAGACTTCTAATATCATCCATTCGAGTGACGTACAAGAATGAAAGCATTAAACACAACCAATCAATCTGAAAAACGATCAAGTACCGAATTCATTCATTTCAAGTGGCGTACAAGTATGAAAGCATTAAGATCCACCATTCATTAAGAACAAGACTTCGTTACATATTGGCAATACTCTCTAACCATGGCTGTAGATCGACTCGGACATGAACTCAGAAAACGAAACACAAAAGAAAACTATATTCAAAAGGAACAAAAGAGAATACTAAATTAGACATAGAAAGAGAATAAGAATGCTCCTTATTCATCAACCGATGTCTTCAATAGATCCTCCTTTCTCCTGATCCTTTGTTCCGTCCTTTCTTCCTTTTTCCTTCTGCCCTAATGTCTCTGAATGTTCCCCTCTCCAATCTGCTTCGAATCCCCTTTTTCCAGATCTAATTTCTCCTTATTTGGCCGTTCTAAAACTTAGGAGTTAGTTGAGGAAAACAAGGACCCGAGCGGGCACAGCTTCTACCCGCTCGTGCAGGCCTTATGCCCGGTCGTGTCCACCCTTCTAGCCCGAACAGGCACTCATGCCCGAGCGTGTGGTTCCTCAGCCCGAGTAGGGAAAACTTGCGGTGAATTTTGGCCACAATTAGCCCGAGCGGGCACTCCAGTTCCACCCGAGCGGGCACTCCCTTTCCAGTCGTGTTCCTTGAGCGCCCGAGTCGTGCAAAGCTACGTGGGGTCATTTGCCTCAATGCCCGAGCGGGCACTTCTTCCATGCCCGAGCGTATAGGTCTTGATTTGTTGCTTCCGCTCCTTTTGCTCGGTGTTTAAGTGTTCACTTCAATCCATGCCCTTGCACAAGTTGAACCTTGTCATTTAGCTACGTTTTCGGGGTTAAATCGCCATATTCTCTCGTGTTTCTCCTCATGTCTTCGTTTCCTATACAAAACACGAAATGTAGTGAAGTCTTCATCTAAGTAATCTACTCAAAACTAGACCTAAGAATCACGTAAATACTACAACGGATTACGTGTTATCAACCTTCGTACGTAAAGTTATAGTATTTCAAAGCCCGTCGTACAATTCATTGTTTCTAATCACGTGAAAACAAAAACCAAAAGCGGAAAAGGGGTGCAACATGAGAGACAAACGCAAATAGGAAATAGGAAGCAAAAGGAATATCCGAGAGACAAACGCAACGCAAGAAGCGTATTGACAAGAAATGACATCCGTATCCAAACAAACTCGAAAAGGCCATCTTCCGGCTCTAAAAATCCAACGTATCGACTTAAGAAAAGGATTTTTAGCTTGAAAACGAGGTCGGGATGCCTTCATCAACCCGCAACATCGTTTATCTCGAAAAGAGGAATAAAATGTGAAAAAATAATGTAATTCGGAGCTTCGTACGCAAAGATATGATATTTCAAAGATCGTCATACAATTCATTGTTTTTAGTAATCTAATCACGTGAAAACAAAAACCAAAAAGCGGAAAAGGGCGAGAGACAAAGGCAAATAGGAAATAGGAAGCAAAAGGAATATCCGAGAGACAAAGGCAACGCAAGCGGCGTATTGACAAGAAATGAGATTCGTATCCCAACAAACTCGAAAAGGGCATATTCCAGCTCTATAAATCCATCGTATCGACCTAAATAAAGCATTTTGAGCTCAAAAACGGGGTCGGGCTGCCTTCAGCACCCCGCAGAATCGTTTGTCTCGAAAAGAGGAATAGAATGTGAAAAAATATGTAATTCAGAGCTTCGTATGCAAAGTTATGGTATTTCAAAGCCCGTCGTTCAATTCATTGTTTTAGTCGTCTAATCACGTGAAAACAAAAACAAAAAGCGGAAAAGGGGTGCAACACGAGAACAAACGCAAATAGGAAATAGGAAGCAAAAGGAATATCCGAGAGACAAACGCAACGCAACCGGCGTATTGATAAGAAATGACATTCGTATCCCAACAAACTCAAAAGGGTATCTCCCGGCTCTAAAAATCAAACGTATCTACCTAAATAAAGCATTTTGAGCTTGAAAATGGGGCCGATCTGCCTTCAGTAACCCGCAGAATCGTTTATCTCGAAAAGTGGAATAAAATGTGAAAAAAATCATGTAATTCGGAGCTTCATACGCAAAGTTATGGTATTTCAAAGCCCGTCGTACAATTCATTGTTTTAGTCATCTAATCACGTGAAAACAAAAACAAAAAGCGGAAAAGGGGTGCAACACGAGACACAAACGCAAATAGAAAAAAGGAAGCAAAAGGAATGTCGGAGAGACAAACGCGACGGAAGCGGCGTATTAACAAGAAATGACATTCGAATCCTATCAAACTCGAAAAGGGCATCTGGCGGCTCTAAAAATCCCTCGTATCGACCTAAATAAAGAATTTTGAGCTTGAAAAAGGGGTCGGGCTTCCTTCAGCAACCCACGGCATGGTTTATCTGGAAAAGAGGAATAAAATGTGAAAAAAATCATGTAATTCGGAGCTTCGTACACAAAGTTATTGTATTTCAAAGCCCGTCATACAATTCATTGTTTTAGTCAACTAATCACGTGAAAACAAAAACAAAAAGCGGAAAAGGGGTGCAACAAGAGAGACAAATGCAAATATGAAAGAGACTCAGAGGGACGTATTTTCCTGACATCAGCAATGTGCTCCCTTAAGACTAACACATTTAATATTCGCTGATGATATTGTTATGTTTTGTCGTGGTGACACAGGGTCAGTAGGGGTGCTAATGGAATGTCTTACACGGTTTAGTGCCATGTCTGGTCTCCAAGTGAATGAAAGGAAATCCTCCATGTTTTTGGCGTCGGTATCAGATCAGGAACGAGTGGCACTGTTGGGAGCCACAGGATTCAGGGAGGGCGTTTTTCCTTTCCGCTATCTAGGATTCCAATCGGGCCCACAAGACTTAGAGGGATACATTTCAAGCCACTCCTAGATAAGATAAGTTCTCATCTCACCATTTGGGCAAAGAATCTGATTACTTTTGCTGGTCGCAGGGAGCTGATTGGGTCAGTGCTAGAAGGAAGCGCCGGATTCTGGCTCTCCATGGTTGCCGTACCTCGGGGTGTTATCCATAGCCTTACCTCCATTTGTAGAGGGTTTCTGTGGAAACATCCCCGAGTACGATGGACTGAGGTGTGCCTACCAAAGAGAGAAGGAGGACTAGGACTTCTAGACCTTAGCACATGGAATAGGAGCTTCATGATAAAGCACTGGTGGCACATTACAACGAAACGAGACAGCCTATGGGTAAGGTGGGTTCACCATAGGTACTTGGCACGGATAGGCCCCTGGCAATGGAGCGTGAGTCGGCGGGATTCCCCATTGATAAAGACCATTCTACAAGCTCGAGACATGGTGCGGGACTTAACAGGAGATGAGGCTAGAAGCATGGATAGGATGGAGGATTGGTGTGAGATGGGACGGTTTTGGGTATCTAAGGCGTATGAGGATATCCGGCCTAGGAAACCGGTGGTAAATTGGGTAAAGGAGGTGTGGCCGAAACACAACACGCCGAAGCACTCCTTCATCCTATGGTTGGCGTTACGAGGTAAACTCCCTACCCTAGATCGTCTTACATATCTAGATATCGACACAACATGCAGGTTATGCAACCAGCATATGGAGAGTCATAGGCATATGTTCTTCGAATGCGTCTACGCTCAACAAATATGGTACCAAGTGTGCGACCGGGTGCACCTCCCACGATCCAACATGACAATCCAAGATGCTCTTACCTGGCTTAGAAGGAACACCGCTCGGGATGATTGTCTAGCGCGAGCACGACTATATGCACTTGGAGCCTCGATCTACCATCTATGGCGTGCCAGGAATGGGAGCATATTCGACAACAAGAGAGTTCCAATAGAGGTAGCAGTCCGACTGATTCTGGACCACATATCCTTGGTGCTACACGACAAGTTCCCAACAGCCATAGTGGAGACTTTGCAGCTTCGAAGAAAGATGGGCGACTCTATTGTGTATTGTGTATTCTTATCTTGTTTTTGTCTCGTCCTTTGGTTGCTTGTGTTGGCTAGTTCCGTCGCAGGGGTGCTCTTTTTCCTCCTTGACGGGTTTCTCCCATTGGGTTTTACCGCATTGAGGTTTTAATGAGGCCCGGGGTGTCATGCACCCTGCTCTCATAGCTGCGACGTAGGTCTTTTATGATTATGTAGTCGTAGCATAGTATGGGTGATCTGCGTATTATCACGTTTATGTTCACGATACCGGATTGTATTGTAATCGTTTCTATCATCCCTTTATGGGACACATGAAACAAATTTACTTCCAACAAAAAAAAATGCAAATATGAAACGGTCACAATGGTATTGTTGAAACTTGCTTGAACATGAATAACTCCCTTTGGTATTTTAAGCAAAAGGAATATCCGAGAGACAAACACAACGCAAGCGGCATATTGATAAGAAATGACATTCGTATCCTAACAAACTCGAAAAGGGCATCTCCCGGCTCTAAAAATCCAACGTACCGACCTAAATAAAGAATTTTGAGTGAAAATGGGGGGTCGGGCTGCCTTCAGCAACCCGCAGCATGGTTTATCTCGAAAGGAGGAATAAAATGTGAAAAAAATCATGTAATTCGGAGCTTTGTACGCAAAATTATGGTATTTCAAAGCCCGTCGTACAATTTATTGTTTTAGTCATCTAATCACGTGAAAACAAAAACCAAAAAGCGGAAAAGGGGTGCAACATGAGAGACAAAGCCAAATAGGAAATAGGAAGCAAAAGGAATTTCCGATAGACACACGCAGCACAAGTGGCGTATTGACAATAAATGACATTCGTATCATAATAAACTCGAAAAGGGAATCTCCCGGATCTAAAAATCTAATGTTTCGACCTAAATAAAGAATTTTGAACTCGAAAACGGGGTCAGGATGCCTTCAGCAACCCGCGGCATTGTTTATCTCGAAAAAAGGAATAAAATGTGAAAAAAATCATGTAATTCGGAGCTTCGTACACAAAGTTATGGTATTTCAAAGCCCGTTGTACAATTCATTGTTTTAGTCGTCTAATCACGTGAAAACAAAAACAAAAAGCAGAAAAGGGGTGCAACACGAGAAACAAATGAAAATAGTTAATAGGAAGCAAGCGGAATATCCGAGAGACAAACACAACGCAACCTGCGTATTGACAAGAAATGACATTTGTATCCTAAGAAACTCGAAATGGGCATCTTCTGGCTCTAAAAATCCATCATATCGACCTAAATAAAGCATTTTGAGCTCGAAAACGGGGTCGGACTGCCTTCAGCAACCTGTGGAATGGATTATCTCGAAAAGAGGAATAAAATGTGAAAAGAATCATGTAATTCGGAGCTTCATATGCAAAGTTATGGTATTTAAAAGCTCGTCGTACAATTCATTGTTTTAGTCGTCTAATCACGTGAAAACAAAAACAAAAAGCGGAAAAGGGGTGCAACATGATAGACAAACGCAAATAGGAAATAGGAAGCAAAAGGAATATCCGAGAGACAAACGCAACACAAGCGGCGTATTGACAAGAAATGACATTCATATCCAAACAAACTCAAAATGGTGTTTCAATCCAGCTCTAAAAATCCATCGTATCGAATTAAATAAAGCCATTTGAGCACGAAAATGGGGCCGGGCTGCCTTAAGCAACCCGCAGCATCGCTTATCTCGAAAAGAGGATTAAAATGTGAAAAAAATCAAGTAATTCGGAGCTTCATACGCAAAGTTATGGTATTTAAAAGCCCGTCGTACAATTCGTTGTTTTAGTCATCTAATCACGTCAAAACGAAAACAAAAAGCGGAAAAAGGGTCCAACACGAGAGACAAATGAAAATATGAAATAGGAAGCAAAAGGAATATCCGAGAGACAAACACAACACGCAAGCGGCGTATTGAAAATAAATGACATTCGTATCCTAACAAGCTCGAAAAGGGCATCTTCCGGCTCTAAAACTCAAACGTATTGACCTAAATAAAGCATTCTGAGCTTAAAAACGGAGTCAGGCTGCCTTCAGCAACCCTCACCATTGTTTATCTCAAAAAGAGGAATAAAATATGAAAACATCATATAATTTGGAGCTTCGTACGCAAAGTTATGGTATTTCAAAGCCCGTTGTACAATTCATTGTTTTAGTCGTCTAATCACGTGAAAACAAAAACCAAAAAGCAGAAAAGGGGTGCAACACGAGAGACAAACACAAATAGGAAATAGAAAGCAAAAGGAATATCCGAGAGACAAACGCAACGCAAGCGGCGTATTGATAAGAAATGACTTTCGTATCCCAACAAACTCGAAAAGGGCATCTTCAGGCTCTAAAAATCAAACGTATCGACCTAAATAAAGCATTTTGAGCTCGAAAACGGGGTCGACCTGCCTTCAGCAACCCGCAGCATTGCTTATCTTGAAAAGAGGAATAAAATGTGGAAAAATCATGTAGTTCGGAGCTTTATACGCAGAGATATGGTATTTCAAAGTCCGTCGTACAATTCATTGTTTTAGTCATCTAATCACATGAAAACAAAAACCAAAAAGCGGAAAAGGGGTGCAACACGAAAGACAGACGCAAATAGGAAATAGGAAGCAAAAGGAATATCCGATAGACAAACGCAACGCAAGCGGAGTATTGACAAGAAATGACATTCGTATCACAACAAACTCGAAAAGGGCATCTGCCGGCTCTAAAAATCCTATGTATCGACCTAAATAGAGCATTTTGAGCTCGAAAACGGGGTTGGGCAGCCCTCAGCAACCCGCGGCATGGTTTACCTCAAAAAGAGGAATAGAATGTGAAAAAATTATGTAATTCGAAGCTTCATACGCAAAGATATGGTATTTCAAAACCCGTCGTACAATTCATTGTTTTAGTCGTCTAATCACTTGAAAACTAAAACCAAAAAGCATAAACGCGCGCAACACGAGAGACAAACGCAAATAGAAATTAGGAAGCAAAAGGAATATCTGAGAGACAAACGCAACGCAAGCAGCGTATTTACAAGAAATGACATTTGTATCGTAACAAACTCGAAAAGGGTATCTTCCGGCTTTAAAAATCAAACGTATCGACCTAAAGCATTTTGAGATCAAAAACAGGGTCGGGCTGCCTTCAGCAACCCGCAGCATTGTTTATCTCGAAAAGAGAAATAAAATGTGAAAACAATCATGTAATTCAGAGCTTCGTACGCAAAGTTATGGTACACGAGAGACAAACGGAAATAGAAAATTGGAAGCAAAAGGAATATCCGAGAGACAAACGCAACGCAAGCGGCGTATTGACAAGAAATGACATTCGCATCCTAACAAACTCGAAAAGGGCATCGCCCGACTCTAAAAATCCAACGTATTGACCTAAATTCAGCATTTTGAGCTTAAAAACGGGGTTGGGCTGCCTTCAGCAACCCGCGGCATGGTCATCTCGAAAAGAGGAATAAAATGTCAAAACAATCATGTAATTCAGAGCTTCGTACGCAAGGTTATGGTATTTCAAAGCGCGTCGTACAATTCATTGTTTTAGTCGTCTAATCACGTAAAAAAAAAACAAAAAGCGGAACAAGGGTGCAACACGAGAGACAAATGCAAATAGGAAATAGAAAGCAAAATGAATATCCGAGAGACAAACGCAACACAAGCGGCGTATTGACAAGAAATGAATTTCGTATCCTAACAAACTCGAAAAGGGCATCTTCCGGCTCTAAAAATCAAATGTATTGACCTAAATAAAGCATTTTAAGATCAAAAACTGGGTCGGGCTGCCTTCAGCAACCTGCAGCATTGTTTATCTCCAAAAGAGGAATAAAATGTGAAAACAATCATGTAATTCGGAGCTTCGTACGTAAAGTTATGGTATTTCAAAGCCCGTCGTACAATTCATTGTTTTAGTCGTCTAATCAAGTGAAAACAAAAAGAAAAAGGGGAAAAGGGGTGCATCACGGGAGACAAACGCAAATAGGAAATAGGAAGCAAAGGAATATCCTCGAGACAAACGCAACGCAAGCGGCGTATTGACAAGAAATGACATTCGTATCCTAACAAACTCGAAAAGGCATCTTTCGGCTCTAAACATCAAACGTATCGACCTAAATAAAGTATTTTGAGCTCGAAATATCCGAGAGATAAACGCAACACGAGCAGCGTATTGAGAAGAAATGACATTCGATTAGTTGAGCGGCGTATTGTTATCCGTCGTAGTATGTATATGTTTCTTAGGTTTAGTTTTGATTAGATTTCTTGGACTTTACCGATTATTTGAGTTTATTGGAGGCTTTTATCTACTATTTCGTGTTTTGTGTAGGAAATGAAGACGTGAAGGAAAACACGAATGATTACGGAAATTCCACCCCGAAAACATGTTTCAATGACAAGATACCTCATGTGAACGGCCATGGAAGCAAACGGAACACTGAAACCTCGAGCGAAAGTAGCGGAAACAACAATGGCATGTGTGCCCGCTCGGGCTGTGTATGTGCACCCGATCAGGCTGCGAATTGGAGGAGAAAAACACCGATAACCCACCCGACTCGGGCTAGTAGGGAACCCGCGCGGGCATGGGAGCCCGACCAGGCTGGAAGTGGTGCACGAGCGGGCATGGGTGCTGCACGAGCGGGTACAGCTTGTGCCCGAGCGGACCGCCTAATCCGGAACAACCTCTTTTGAAGGTTTGAACCGGCAATTAAAAGAAATTAAAGCCATCTAGTGCTAGGGGACGAAGCATAGACAAAAGAGGACACCTAGAGACACACAAGAAAGAGGAGAGAACACGGATTGAAGACTTTGGGCATCCGAAGGATTCATCCGAAGCCAACGCTCGGGATGATAGAGGAGACGAACATTTATTTCGTTTTTGTTTGTTTCTCTATGAATTCTGAGTAGATCTGTTGTCATGGCTTAGGGATGCCATTTTAATGGATGTTTTAAGTAATTAATGCTTGATTTTCGGTTTTGTTCAATTGAATGGTTCGGTAGGTTATAGATTTGCGCTTAATGCCTTCATACACTGTTGATTTAAAGTTTGGATAAGACTAGATCTATTCTACTGAGATTAGACACGCTTGATGGAGATTAGAGATTCGTCTAGACTTGGTAGAGTTAGGCTTGAGTCTCGTTAATGAACCTTCGAATAAGTTAGATTAATGAGACCTGTCGATTAATCTATTTAGGAACGGTAATAATCGAGGTAGAATTCCCATCGTTCTTAATGCATATAGAAGTTCCGCGCTGCATAGGGATATGAGCGACGTTGATTTCCTAGATAGAGGATTTAGGCTTACGCAAAGTCATTTCCGTTTATATAGGTCGAGTTCCCATCCGACATTAGAGGTTGAATTCCCCATCGTTCGTCATGCATCTAGAAGTTGTGCACCGCATAGGGATATGGGTAACGTTGATTTCCTAGGTAGGAGATTTAGGCTTACGCCAAGTCATTTCTAGCATTAAGGGTAGAGTTCCCTACTGTTCTTCATGCATCTAGACATTTCGCGCTACATCGGAAGGTGTGCGACGTCGATTTCCTAGGTAGACGATTAGATATTAGTTCCCAATCGATTGACACAAACCAAATTTCATGATCCATAGAAACATCCATTGCATGTTCCGGTATTCCCGACACCCATGATACTTCTCATTGCATAGTCTAGCTTCGTCATCCTTACTTATCTTTATTTTCAAGTTCACTACGCATCCATTGATCGATCTTCTTCTCGAGATATCTTAGTTCTAAAGCTGCACTGAGTCCCCAGAGTTCGACACTTGTACTACACGAACCGTATACTTGCGGTAGAGTGGTCTTGGAAGTAAATAAAACTTTGATCCCCACACATCAAGTTTTTGGCACCGTTGCCGAGGACTAGTCACGGTGTTTAGAATTAGGGGTTTGTTGAGTCGAGATCCAGTCCTTTCCGAGTCTTTTGTTTGTTTTTGTTTTTTTCTGCCTTTTTCTTTTATTTTGAGTCATTGCATCTCTTCCGAGCTGATCTATTGTTTGTTGTCTTTTCCACATGCAGACTATTCGGTACATGTCTAGGATTTCGAGGGGCAAAGAACTTCTCGTCGACCCCAATATTGACAAGACTACGCGAGCCTTAAAGATACAACAAAAAGCGAGGCGTAGTGATCCCGAGAATATAGAGGAAACAACAAGTGAGCGAGAAACAGATTCATCTAGTGAACAAGAGATGGCACAGGAGGAAGCACCGGAAACCTACGGGGCGTATACAGCGCCTAAACACACGCAGCTTCTCTCCTGCATTCGAAGGGCCGAGATGATCGGAACAAGATTTGAGTTACAGCTGGCCTTCATTCAGATGTTGAGTCAATATCCATTTAGGGGACGATCTACGGAAGATCCGAACCAGCATTTCACTCAGTTCAAGATGCTATGTTTGAACATGAAAGCTTACCCCGGAATAAATGATGAAGCGATTATGTTGCTTGCCTTTCCGTTCTCAGTTAGAGAGCATGCACTCGAGTGGCTCTACACGCTACCCCTAGATTCTATTCATACGTGGAGCGAAGAACGCTTCATGAAGCGATTTTTCTCACCCAACAAGATACAGCTATGGAAGAACAAGATTAATTCGTTTGAACAAGAGAATAAAGAGAGTCTTCTAGAGGCATGGCTGCGATTTAAAGGATATCAACGCGAATGCCCACACCACGGGATGGATAAAAGATACCTCATCGCCACTTTCATTGAGGGTCTTCGTGATGAAGTTAGAGACTGGTTGAAGGCTGCTTGTGGAGGAGATTGAGAAGATGGCCGAGGGAAGAAATATTATGTCAGAAGAATTCAATCGCCGCAGTCTTGCATTGCGAGCTGAGCTTGCCGAGTTAAAGTTACAAATTGTAATATATGCACCAAGCGTCTCCCGGTTCACACGGATTCAAGGATGTTGCAGATGTGAACTACGTTGCCAACAATCCATATTCCAACACCTACAATCCAGGCTGGAAGAATCATCCAAATCTGTCCTACAAGAACGCCGATAATTATAACTCCGTTGCAAGGAAATTACCAGCCAAAGCGCTTCCAAAGCCAGCCACAACATCAGAATTTTCAGCCTAGAACGCACGGGT
>CM071876.1:24727842-24769212 GCA_036759665.1 Gynandropsis gynandra | reverse complement strand
CGCGTAAAAAACCTGTAAGAACATGAAAACACGAAAACAAGTAAAACGGAAACGGAATCATACGTAAAACATCACATATGTGTCAAAAAACGTCTCCTAAATCGTGCAAGAAATACGTATGAAAACGAGATGATCAAGTACGACGAGATCAAGAGGAAGCAAAGAGGCAAATTGCGGAGATGCAGAAGCATTTAAAAATCCTTGACACCCAAGTGGCACAAATTACATAAAATACTCCTGATCGAACCGTATACTTGCGGTAGAGTGGTCTTGGAAGTAAATAAAACTTTGATCCCCACACATCAAGTTTTTGGCACCGTTGCCGAGGACTAGTCACGGTGTTTAGAATTAGGGTTTTGTTGAGTCGAGATCCAGTCCTTTCCGAGTCTTTTGTTTGTTTTTGTTTTTTTCTGCATTTTTCTTTTATTTTGAGTCATTGCATCTCTTCCGAGCTGATCTATTGTTTGTTGTCTTTTCCACATGCAGACTATTCGGTACATGTCTAGGATTTCGAGGGGCAAAGAACTTCTCGTCGACCCCAATATTGACAAGACTACGCGAGCCTTAAAGATACAACAAAAAGCGAGGCGTAGTGATCCCGAGAATATAGAGGAAACAACAAGTGAGCGAGAAACAGATTCATCTAGTGAACAAGAGATGGCACAGGAGGAAGCACCGGAAACCTACGGGGCGTATACAGCGCCTAAACACACGCAGCTTCTCTCCTGCATTCGAAGGGCCGAGATAGATCGGAACAGATTTGAGTTACAGCTGGCCTTCATTCAGATGTTGAGTCAATATCCATTTAGGGGACGATCTACGGAAGATCCGAACCAGCATTTCACTCAGTTCAAGATGCTATGTTTGAACATGAAAGCTTACCCCGGAATAAATGATGAAGCGATTATGTTGCTTGCCTTTCCGTTCTCAGTTAGAGAGCATGCACTCGAGTGGCTCTACACGCTACCCCTAGATTCTATTCATACGTGGAGCGAAGAACGCTTCATGAAGCGATTTTTCTCACCCAACAAGATACAGCTATGGAAGAACAAGATTAATTCGTTTGAACAAGAGAATAAAGAGAGTCTTCTAGAGGCATGGCTGCGATTTAAAGGATATCAACGCGAATGCCCACACCACGGGATGGATAAAAGATACCTCATCGCCACTTTCATTGAGGGTCTTCGTGATGAAGTTAGAGACTGGTTGAAGGCTGCTTGTGGAGGAGATTGAGAAGATGGCCGAGGGAAGAAATATTATGTCAGAAGAATTCAATCGCCGCAGTCTTGCATTGCGAGCTGAGCTTGCCGAGTTAAAGTTACAAATTGTAATATATGCACCAAGCGTCTCCCGGTTCACACGGATTCAAGGATGTTGCAGATGTGAACTACGTTGCCAACAATCCATATTCCAACACCTACAATCCAGGCTGGAAGAATCATCCAAATCTGTCCTACAAGAACGCCGATAATTATAACTCCGTTGCAAGGAAATTACCAGCCAAAGCGCTTCCAAAGCCAGCCACAACATCAGAATTTTCAGCCTAGAACGCAAGGGTATCAAGGGTTTCATCCGAGAGGACTTCCAGCGCCAATTCCGCAACCAAAAGAAGGGAACAACGAGATTACGTCTATGCTCACGCAGATTCTACATGGACAAAAAGATATAAGTGCTGAGCTGACTATTGTAAGACGAGATCAAGAGGAAGCGAAGAGGCAAATTGCGGAAATGCAGAAGCACTTAAATATCCTAGACACCCAAGTGGTGCAAATTACAAAAAATACTCCTAATCGACAAGGAGTTTTACCCGGAAAGCCTGAGCCGAATCCCCGTGAGCATTGCAACGCAGTCATGTTGAGAAGCGGGACAAAACTTGCGGACATCACACTACAGAATTTAGAGAGAGGAGAATGCTCAAAGAGTCCACGAATAAGCCTAGTGACAAAGAGCATCAAAAGGAAGTACAGGTTGAGGATGAAGAAGAACCGTATCTAGCACCGCCACCAAGACGCCCTCCACTTCCATTTCCCTCACGCCAAAGGAAACGAGGTGAAGATTCACAATTTGAAAAGTTTGCAGCGAGGTTGAAGAAGTTGGATATCTCTATGCCCTTCCACAAAGCTATCGTGCAAATTCCATCTTACGCTAAGTTCCTCAAGGAAATCCGCAGCAAAAAGCGTAAAGTTAAAGAGGAGGAGACAATGATGGTTACCGATGCAACATACGCGGTTATTCAACATGGGATGCCATAGAAATTACCCGATACAGGTCCCTTCGTCATTCCCTGCAAGTTTGGAAACGTGACCATCCACAATGCCCTATGCGACTTAGGGGCTAGTGTCATCATCATGCCGCTATCGTTATACGAGAAACTTGATTTGCGAGAGATTAAATCTACAAAGTTGTTGTTACAAATGGCTGATCGATCATCGAAACTTCCAATCGGTATTGTGGAGGATGTAGCACTTAAGATAGGCGACTACTACGTTCCCATTGATTTTGTGGTTTTGGACATGAAAGAAGATGAAAGAATACCCATTATCTTGGGGAGACCATTCCTCAATACCGCTGGTGCCGTCTTCGACGTGAGAGAGGGGAAATTTACGATGAAGATAGGGGAAGCAACAGTGGAGTTAGGATTAAATAAGCATCTCAAGAAAGTACCTAGGTTAGAGTCCATTTGGTCCGTTGATTTCACGAGTGACCTATTACCATTGGATCCCACGGCTAGAGGTACGGATCAAGATGATGACCACGAGCACGGACAACTCTCGAGAGCTTCGAAAGAAACGCAAGGCAAAGACGCACACGAACGGTCAGCACAAACCAGCAAGCAAAGCACGACCAAGCAAAGGTTGAACCCCAATCGTGCAACATTTTCGGCCAAACCCAGCAAAATATGCCCAACGGTTCAGAATGAAAAATGTGACAAGACGCTGATCTTGAACAGCGACATGATCGGGCAACAGAAAAGCATGGGAGAGCTAGCTGATCTAGCAAGGCGGATGATGAGCGACAAACCCGAACGAAGGACACGACGCAGGAGGCACCGTATACTGATGTGCGTTATATCAAGTTATAAAACCTAGACTAACGCTTCCGCAAGAATACGGATCGTGTAGTAACTAGGGTCGAACACAAGGAATTGATGCGACTTATAAGCTATTAAACTAATTGCTTAGACGTGTGAAGTGATAAAGTTGGGGTTTTTATTGAACTAGACTAGACTAAATCGATGAGATCAAATTATAGCTAAGCACCACGGGTATCGAGAGTTTGCATAATGAAGTAACGAAGTTCTAAAAGGATAATTGTTCTAAGGTACTATCATGAATTCAGGGAATTCAAGCTCTCCTATAGGAACTGACTGGCGTAGACTTGTCCATTATCTAGCATGCATATACCAATGTATCCATTGCGCATCTTACATGCATAGACGCATTAAGGTTGGCTTTCTACTTAGACCCAGGCTGCCTATGGCACACTCATAAGGTTTCTTAACCTTAGCGGAGTGAAGAGATGCGTTATTGAAGAATACCCTTTTCATTTTTTTATTTTTTTTTATTATGACGTATACGCATCAATCTAACCCTTAGGACGTAGAGTAGCGCCTCAACCCACCACTTAGACCCGAACCATCGATCTCGATGTACTCATGTCAATGAAAATCTAAAATGATTAAAACTTATCCAAGGAGAGAATCGTTGACAGCGGAGTATAAGCGTGTGGAATCTTATGAACGCTAAAGATCTATCAACAAGCATCGATTAGTCGGTATACACGGAGATATGATACTTGGTACCGAGATCTAGGAGGTGAATGTAACTATAAGTCATGGCTTCTTGCACAATTACCCAACTAATCGGAATCTAGAAGTCTTCTAAACACACCTAGACTATAGTTCATGATTCGACAAGGTCGCACAATAATGACTAAAACTTGAAAATTTATGCTAGGTATCCATCCGTTTATCCTAAAAACAAAAATCTACATCTAATCCTAATCCTAATCATCTAATCCTAATCATATGACAATACTCGACGAGTACCCCCCCGGACTTAAATGAAACACCGTCCCGGTGTTCAAAGCCTAAGAAGATATCGTAAACAAAACAATGGGAAATAAGGGTTGGAACGTGTGCACCTTGTGTAACTTCCAATCCCGTGTTTGTGTTTCCTCTTCAAGGATGATATGGACATTGAAGAACCTGCGAAAAAGATTCGCACAATCCAAAAAGAGAAATACAATCCCACCAAGTATATCAATATGAAGAGAAAAAGAGATAGTCCGAAAGAAAACGAAATGAAAAACGAAACAATCGGGTTGCCTCCCGACAAGCGCTTGTTTAAGGTCTTGAGCTTGACCGAAATGCTCTACTCATGAGTTGGCTCCGAAAGAGCGAACTTAGCGTGATCAAGATCCGTGTTGTCTGCGTTGTAGAGCTTTATGCGTTGGGCGTTCACTTTAAATGCACCGTTTGCTCCTATTAGCTCGATTGCTCCATGTGGTGAGATGCTCTTAATAGTGAATGGCCCGGACCAGCGTGACTTAAGCTTTCCTGGAAAGAGTTTTAGACGTGAGTTGAAAACAAGTACACGATCACCTACCTCAAAGGTCCGCTGGAGTATGTGCCGGTCGTGCCACCGCTTCGTACGTTCCTTGTAAATTTTCGCGTTTTCGTACGAATCGAGGCGCATTTCCTCAAGGTGATGAAGCTGTAACATCCTCTTCTCAGCGGCACATTTATAGTCGTAGTTCATTGCCTTGATCGCCCAATAAGCTCGGTATTCTAACTCAACCGGTAGATGACATGCCTTACCGTACACAAGCTGAAACGGAGTCATTCCGATTGGCGTCTTGAAAGCGGTACGGTAAGCCCACAAAGCATCATCGAGTTTCAATGCCCAATCCCTCCTAGACCTTGAGACCGTTTTCTCCAAAATCGACTTGATTTCTCTATTAGAAACCTCAACTTGGCCGCTGGTTTGAGGATGATAAGGCGTTGCTACCCTATGTCTAACACCGTACTTTCTCAACAATCCATCTATGGTGCGATTCACAAAATGCTTACCTCCGTCGCTGATCACAACTCTCGGAACTCCAAAACGTGGAAATATGACACGTTTAAACATCTTAGTCACTGGTTTGGAGTCGTTCGTGGAGCATGCCAAAGCTTCCACCCACTTCGTGACGTAGTCTACCGCAACTAGGATATAGGAATGTCCGCACGAGGATGGGAAAGGGCCCATGAAATCTATCCCCCACACGTCAAATGGCTCGACTTCTAGAATGTATTGCTGTGGCATTTCATTGCGTCTAGAAATATTACCTGTCCTTTGGCAATTGTCGCACGATTTGACGTAGTCGTGGGCGTCCTTAAAAACAGTAGGCCAAAAGAATCCCGCTTGCAACACTTTCGCAGCCGTCTTTGCTGCGGCAAAGTGTCCTCCGTAGCTCGAAGAATGACAACGTGAGAGTATGTGTGGAGCTTCTTCCTCGGAGATGCAGCGTCTAAAAATCCCGTCTATCCCTCTCTTGAAGAGATAGGGTTCATCCCAATAGTATGCCTTGACGTCATGGAGAAATTTCTTTCTCGCATTGTAGTTCAGCCCCTCCGGTAGTACTCGACAAGCTAGATAATTAACAAAGTCAGCATACCAAGGAATTGAAGTACAAGTCAAGGACATTACCAAATCATCTCGGAGGTAGTCATCGATGGGAATGCACTCGGGGATCGCAAGACGTGAAAGATGATCAGCCACTCCATTCTCGGCTCCTTTCCTATCCCTAATCTCTAGATCAAACTCTTGGAGAAGTAAGATCCATCTAATCAACCTAGGCTTCGCATCCTTCTTAGTGAGTAGGTAACGCAATGCAGCGTGATCCGTATAAACAATTACCTTCGAACCCACTAAATATGACCGGAACTTCTCAAACGCGTAGACTATTGCAAGGAGCTCTTTCTCCGTCGTAGAATAGTTGCATTGGGCACTGTCCAAAGTCCTACTAGCGTAGTATATAGCATGCAACATTCTATCCTTACGCTGACCTAAAACTGCTCCTACCGCATAGTCACTTGCATCGCACATAATCTCGAAAGGAAGTTCCCAATCCGGTGGTTGAATGATAGGTGGGGAAACTAAAGCTCTCTTCAACTTCTCAAAAGCGTCATGACAACTCGCTGTGAACTCAAAAGGCACGTCCTTACCTAATAGATCCGTGAGGGGTTTTGAAATTTTCGAAAAATCCTTAATGAAACGCCTATAAAACCCCGCATGACCTAAGAAACTACGAATAGCCTTGACGTTCGTTGGTGGTGGTAGTTTCTCAATGACTTCGATCTTAGCCTTATCTACCTCAATGCCCTTCGCTGATATCTTGTGTCCCAATACAATGCCCTCGCGAACCATAAAGTGGCATTTCTCCCAATTCAAAACGAGGTTCGCCTCCAAGCCCCTATCTAGCACTTTGCACAAATGAGTTAGACACGCATCAAAGGAAGGTCCATGGACTGAAAAATCGTCCATAAACACTTTCATAATATCTCCATTCACATCGGAAAAGATAGAAGTCATGCACCGCTGAAAAGTAGCGGGTGCATTACACAAACCGAATGGGATCTTCCGATAAGCGAATGTACCGAATGGGCAAGTGAACGTCGTCTTTTCTTGATCGTCGGGATGGATTGGAATCTGGAAAAACCCTGAATAACCATAAAGAAAACAAAAGTAGGAGTTAAGAGCTAGACGTTCAAGCATTTGATCGATAAAAGGTAGAGGGAAGTGATCTTTCTATGTGTTTGCATTGAACTTGCGGTAGTCGATGCACATCCGCCATCCCGTGACTGCTCTCGTGGGAATCAACTCGTTGTTTGCATTCGGAATGACCATGATACCTCCCTTCTTTGTCACTACATGAACTGGACTCACCCAAGCACTATCCGAAATTGGATAAATAATTCCCGCATCTAACAACTTAAGAACCTCTTTCTTTACCACTTCCATCATATTAGGGTTTAACCTACGTTGGTGCTCAATAGAGGTCTTAGTGTCATCTTCTAGGTGAATTCTATGCATGCAAAGGCCTGGACTAAGTCCCTTAATATCCACTATCGTATAACCTATGGCTCCCCTATACCTCCTAAGAGCTTCTAGTAATCGTGCTCTTTGAGAATCATCTAGGTCATCATTCACTATAACCGGATACGTGGAATCAAGTCCGAGAAAATCATACCTCAACCCTTGTGGTAAGGGTTTCAACTCTACCTTCGGTGCCTTGTCAACACTCCAGTCATGATTTGAATGCTCGATTTGACCATTAAGCACATCGGGAGTGGTTCAACTATAAATGAAGGCCGCTTGAGGTGCGCTGAAATCTGTCTGGAATTGTCGGAGGGTTGTGCACTGACTTGCAACGTCTTCTTGACTCGAAACCCTCCCCAACTGATCCGGACTCAAGTGGTCATGAGTGGAGAAGTCTTCTTGCTGAGGACTACCCGAAAATCCATCGTTCTCTAAGGCTGCGACCTGCTGTGCTCGGGCCGCGCAGAATTCTGCTCTAAGTTCATCTAACTCGGTTCTCGGGATTTCTTTTGCATCTTTCCTATCTAGCAGCTTTGTATAATGCTTTACCTCATGGGGATCTTTGTAAAGCCCCTCTCCAGCTGCTAGAAGAGCCATCTCAAGGGAATCCATATTCCCAAACTCCTCTAACACTGCCTCGGCTAATCTCTCCAAGTCATCAATATAAAACACCGAGTCTACCATACAAGGTTGCCTAAGTGTGTCGTTCAAATTGAACTCCACTTCCTCATCTCCAAACTTTAAAGTGAGTCTACCCTCGGCACAATGTATAATAGTCTTAGCCGTATTGAGGAAAGGTCTACCTAGAATGATAGGAATTTTCTTGTCCTCCTCCATGTCTAGTACAACAAAATCAACCGGGACAAAGAATTTTCCTACTTGCAATGGAACATCTTCAAGTATTCCTTCGGGGATTCTAACACTCCGATCAGCCATGGTGAGTGCCATTCTCGTCGGTCGAAGATCCATCCTACCCTTAAGATCCAACTTCTCATACAATGACAATGGTAGCACGCTTACGCTTGCTCCGACGTCGATTAGCGCATGGTTAATCTCATAATCTCCAATTTTACAAGGGATCACGAAAATACCTGGATCCGGCATCTTTTTGGGTAGACTTGGCTGTAGCATTGAGTTGGTGACCATGACGGTTTCCGTTTCCACATCCCGCTTGTTCGCAAGTACGTCTTTGAGGAACTTAGCGTATGAAGGCATCTTCTTCAACGCTTCGTGGAATGGAATCGTAATGTGCATCTTCTTCAACATCTCCGCAAACTTTGCAAATTGCGCATCATCGTTCTTTTTGCGTTGACGTTGAGGAAATGGCAAAGGAGGAGGCCTCGGTTCAGGTTTAACGTATTTGGGCTCCTCTTCCTCCTTGTGCTCCTTGATGTGGTCGCTCTCCTTCGCTGCTGCCATTGATGGTTCTACCTGTTCAAACCTTGGAAGAGTAGGGGAATCAAGTGTCTTACCGCTTCTCAAATGGATGGCATTGATTTGCGCTCGAGGATTCGCTTCCGGGCGTGCCGGTAGAACTCCTTGCGGTCGTGCTGCCCCTTGTGCAATCTGCGCGACTTGCGTCTCCAGCTGTCTAATATGAGTTGTAAGACTCTCCAACTGCTTCTGAGTGGTTTCTTGACTCCTTACCAAGTCACTCTGACTTTGTTTAATTTCTGCAATCGAAGTAGCTTGAGTTCCTTGGATTTGGAGGATACTATTGAGCAAGGCGTTGAAATCGGGGGTTGCATCGGACTGGTTTGGCTGTGGTTGTGATGCACGTGGCTGATAGTTCTGAGGTTGGGGATACATCCTCGGCTGAAAATTCTGATTGCGTTGCATCAAACGCGGCTGAAAGTTCCCCGATGCTCGTTGTGCATTGAATGCACCGTCGGAATTCTTGTACGAAAGATTGGGGTGATTTCTCCATTCGGGGTTGTACGTGTAACCCAAAGGTTGATTGTTGCCGACATAATTCACCCCTTCGTACCCTTGAATCCCTTGCTCGTCCGGTTGTTCAAAATATTGCTGTTGATTCACTCCGGACATCATACTACGGAGCTCGCTGATTTCACCTCTCATTTCAGCTCTTATGTCGGCTAGCTCGTCTAATACGGAACGCGTATTGTCTACATTAGCTACCCTTGCTGGAGTGTTGCGACTGTACTCTCCGGCGGTGTGGTTTCCCTCGTAAGCCATACGATCTATGAGATCCTCGACTTGTGGAAAGGTGAGGTTGCTCAAAGAACCTCCAGCAGCGGCTACGATCAAGATCCTCGTATTGTCCATGAGACCTTGCATAAAGTTATGTATGAGGTAACTTTGATCCATGCCGTGATGTGGGCAAAGGCGTTGATAGCCCTTGAATCGCTCCCATGCTTCATATAAGCTCTCGGCTGCCCCTTGAACGAATGTGTTGATATTATTCTTGGCTAGCTGAGCTTTGCTTTGAGGAAAGAACCGTGTCATAAACTTCTCCTCTAGCTGTCCCCACGACGCGATAGAATTCGCCGGTTGCGAATATAACCAATCTTGCGCTTTGTCCTTCACCGAGAATGGGAAAGCAGCTAGCATGACATCCTCATCCGATACCCCATCTCCAGCCCTTATGGTTCGGCATAACATCTTAAAATCAGTAAGATGCTGGTTTGGGTCCTCGGCGGGTCTCCCTCTAAACGCCGCGTTACCAAGCATTTGGATGAATGCCGGTTGAAGCCCTACGCGGGCGTTTCTCCCCGCAGTACATGACAAGAGCTGCGTGTGCCTAGGGACCGTGTACGATCCATAGGTCAGTGCCGGTTGCACTTGCTGCGCGTTTTGAACGTTCATATCTCGACGTTCGGCCATTAGCTCTTCTTCAAATGGTTGTTCAACTACTTCCTCGGGTTGGAAGTTCAAGTGTACTTGCGTGTTATCAACGGGATTGCTCACACTAGCTCTCGTTTCTTTCCTTAGTTTCCTGAGCGTTTTATCAATGTCGGGGTCGAAAACTAGATCCGCACTTCCGGTATTTCTCATGCACAAACTACCTGCACAAGAAAAAGAAGATAAACACAAGAGCACGTGAGATCCGAGAAGTAATAGAACTTGACTCTAAACACAATAGACAAACGAAATAAACACGAAAAAGCAAGAAACAAACAAAACTCCTATCTAAACTAATGTCTAATCTAAAAGTTTCCTAACTCCTAAGCCGTAATTAACTCCCCGGCAACGGCGCCAAAAACTTGATGTGCGTTATATCAAGTAATAAAAACCTAGACTAACGCTTCCGCAAGAATACGGACCGTGTAGTAACTAGGGTCGAACACAAGGAGTTAATGCGACTAATGAGCTACTAAACTAATTGAATAGACGTGTGAGATGACTAAAGTTGGAATTGTGGTTAAGCTAAACTAAACTAAATCGAAGAGAATAAACGTATGGCTAAGCACCATGGGTGTCGAGAATTTGCCTAACGATGTAACGAAGTTTCAAAAGGATAATTGGTCTAGGTACTATCATGAATTCAGGGAATTCAAGCTCTCCTATAGGAACTGACTGGCGTAGACTTGTCCACTATCTAGCATGCATATACCAATGTATCCATTGCGTATCTTACATGCATAGACGCATTATGGCCGCTATCCTAACCCCTAGATTAAGCCGATTGACCTGGCGTAGATTCTAAACCGGCTAACCCTAAGTCATGGCTAAGTTCCGAAACCTAATGCCCTGGCGTTGGTTTATTAGGCTTCTAAGATCATTCAATCAAGTGGCGTACAGGTAAAGAAAGCATTAAGAACAACCATGAAATCTGAAAACATGATAGATACCAATTTCATTCATTCAAGTGGCGTACAGGTAATGAAAGCATTAAGTACCACCATTCATTAAGCATAGACTTCGTTACAACATGGCAAATCACTCTAACCCATGGCAAAGGATCTACTCAGACATAGATACAGAAAAGGAAACACAAGAGAAGTCTAGATTCGACATAGATATGGAAAGAGATAACTCCCTATTCATAAACCGATGTCTTCGGTAGATTCTCCTCGCTCCCGATCCGTAGATCCGTCTCTTCTTCCTTCTTCTCCTTGCTCTAATGTCTCTCTATCTCCCCTGATCTCTTCTGGTTCGAATTCCCTCTTTCAGATCTGATTTATCTTTTAATTTGGCCGTTCTAGATCTTAGGAAAGTTTGTTGAGAATCAAGGACCCGAGCGGGCATGTCCCTTACCCGCTCGTGCAAGACCTCTACCCGACCGGGTTGCACACCTTTGAGCCCGAGCGGGCACCATGCCCGACCGTGTGCTTCATCAGCCCGAGTCGTGTAAACCTACGGGATTTTCTTGACATGAATGAGCCCGAGCGGGCACACCAAATGGACCCGAGCGGGCACACCTCCCAGGTCGTGTCCCTTGAGTGCCCGAATCGTGTAAAGCTACGGGGATATTTGGTAGCAATCAACCCGACCGGGCACTCCCAATCCACCCGAGCGGGCATGACTTGAGGTGTTGTTTCCGCTCCTTTCGCTCGGTGTTTGAGTGCTCACTTCCATCCGTCGCCTCGCACAAGTTGAACCTACGTTTCCGGGGTTAGATTGCCAAAAGCACTCGTGTTTCTTCTCGTGTCTTCATTTCCTACGCAAAACACGAAATGTGGATAAAGTCTCCGAATATACTCAATAAATGAATGAAATATAAATAATATACTCTAAACTAGACCTAAGAATGATATAAAAAACTATAACGGATTGCGTGTTATCAAACTCCCCCGGACTTAACCTTTTGCTCGTCCTCGAGCAAACCTAAAGTCGAGTCATAGAAGAATTAAACAACAATGGATACTAACATAAACTTATCAAAGAATTAGCCATTACGCAAAACAACGCGTCACATGAATGCAAGCCTAAGCGTACCAAGTTCAGACTTCTATCAACCGAAAGTCTTAAACTATGCAATTCTACCAATGACCCTAGCTAGTCCATGCTCCTAAACAACGTCCAAGCGCTCTCCATACCAACTCTCCTAAGCTTGAGATATCATTGAATTTACATTCTCGTTCTTATTCCTCTTTTTTTTATTCTTTTTCTTTCTTCTTTTCTATGGTTCCACGCTTAGTTCCTAGGACGTCGAAGTCGAAGAGGTTGGCTTTCTACTTAGACCCAGGCTGCCTATGGCACACTCATAAGGTTTCTTAACCTTAGCGGAGGGAAGAGATGCGTCATTCTTTTTTTTATTGTTTTTTTATTTTTTTCTTTATTATGACGTATACGCATCAATCTAACCCTTAGGACGTAGAGTAGCGCCTCAACCCACCACTTAGACCCGAACCATCGATCTCGATGTACTCATGTCAATGAAAACCTAAAATAATTAAAACTCATCCAAGGAGAGAATCGTTGACAGCGGAGTATAAGCGTGTGGAATCTTATGAACGCTAAAGATCTATCAACAAGCATCGATTAGTCGGTATACACGGAGATATGATACTTGGTACCGAGATCTAGGAGGTGAATGTAACTATAAGTCATGGCTTCTTGCACAATTACCCAACTAATCGGAATCTAAAAGTCTTCTAAACACACCTAGACTATAGTTCATGATTCGACAAGGTCGCACAATAACGACTAAAACTTGAAAATTTATGCTAGGTATCCATCCGTTTATCCTAAAAACAAAAATCTACAACAAATCCTAATCCTAATCATCTAATCCTAATCATATGACAATACTCGACGAGTACCCCCCCAGACTTGAATGAAACACCGTCCCGGTGTTCAAAACCTAAGAAGATATCGTAAACAAAACAACGGGAAATAAGAGTTGGAACGTGTGCACCTTGTGTAACCTCCAATCCCGTGTTTGTAGTTCCTCTTCAAGGATGATATGGACATTGAAGAACCTGCGAAAAAGATTCACACAATCCAAAAAGAGAAATACAATCCCACCAAGTATATCAATATGAAGAGAAAAAGAGATAGTCCGAAAGAAAACGAAATGAAAAACGAAACAATCGGGTTGCCTCCCGACAAGCGCTTGTTTAAGGTCGTGAGCTTGACCGAAATGCTCTACTCATGAGTTGGCTCCGAAAGAGCGAACTTAGCGTGATCAAGATCCGTGTTGTCTGCGTTGTAGAGCTTTATGCGTTAGGGGTTCACTTTAAATGCACCGTTTGCTCCTATTAGCTCGATTGCTCCATATGGTGAGATGCTCTTAATAGTGAATGGCCCGGACCAGCGTGACTTAAGCTTTCCTGGAAAGAGTTTTAGACGTGAGTTGAAAACAAGTACACGATCACCTACCTCAAAGGTCCGCTGGAGTATGTGCCGATCGTGCCACCGCTTCGTACGTTCCTTGTAAATTTTCGCGTTTTCGTACGAATCGAGGCGCATTTCCTCAAGGTGATGAAGCTGTAACATCCTCTTCTCAGCGGCACATTTATAGTCGTAGTTCAATGCCTTGATCGCCCAATAAGCTCGGTATTCTAACTCAACCGGTAGATGACATGCCTTACCGTACACAAGCTGAAACGGAGTCATTCCGATTGGCGTCTTGAAAGCGGTACGGTAAGCCCACAAAGCATCATCGAGTTTCAATGCCCAATCCCTCCTAGACCTTGAGACCGTTTTCTCCAAAATCGACTTGATTTCTCTATTAGAAACCTCAACTTGGCCGCTGGTTTGAGGATGATAAGGCGTTGCTACCCTATGTCTAACACCGTACTTTCTCAACAACCCATCTATGGTGCGATTCACAAAATGCTTACCTCCGTCGCTGATCACAACTCTCGGAACTCCAAAACGTGGAAATATGACACGTTTAAACATCTTAGTCACTGGTTTGGAGTCGTTCGTGGAGCATGCCAAAGCTTCCACCCACTTCGTGACGTAGTCTACCGCAACTAGGATATAGGAATGTCCGCACGAGGATGGGAAAGGGCCCATGAAATCTATCCCCCACACGTCAAATGGCTCGACTTCTAGAATGTATTGCTGTGGCATTTCATTGCGTCTAGAAATATTACCTGTCCTTTGGCAATTGTCGCACGATTTGACGTAGTCGTGGGCGTCCTTAAAAACAGTAGGCCAAAAGAATCCCGCTTGCAACACCTTCGCAGCCGTCTTTGCTGCGGCAAAGTGTCCTCCGTAGCTCGAAGAATGACAACGTGAGAGTATGTGTGGAGCTTCTTCCTCGGAGATGCAGCGTCTAAAAATCCCGTCTATCCCCCTCTTGAAGAGATAGGGTTCATCCCAATAATATGCCTTGACGTCATGGAGAAATTTCTTTCTCGCATTGTAGTTCAGCCCCTCCGGTAGTACTCGACAAGCTAGATAATTAACAAAGTCAGCATACCAAGGAATTGAAGTACAAGTCAAGGACATTACCAAATCATCTCGGAGATAGTCATCGATAGGAATGCACTCGGGGATCGCAAGACGTGAAAGATGATCAGCCACTCCATTCTCGGCTCCTTTCCTATCCCTAATCTCTAGATCAAACTCTTGGAGAAGTAAGATCCATCTAATCAACCTAGGCTTCGCATCCTTCTTAGTGAGTAGGTAACGCAATGCAGCGTGATCCGTATAAACAATTACCTTCGAACCCACTAAATATGACCGGAACTTCTCAAACGCGTAGACTATCGCAAGGAGCTCTTTCTCCGTCGTAGAATAGTTGCATTGGGCACTGTCCAAAGTCCTACTAGCGTAGTATATAGCATGCAACATTCTATCCTTACGCTGACCTAAAACTGCTCCTACCGCATAGTCACTCGCATCGCACATAATCTCGAAAGGAAGTTCCCAATCCGGTGGTTGAATGATAGGTGGGGAAACTAAAGCTTTCTTCAACCTCTCAAAAGCATCATGACAACTCGCTGTGAACTCAAAAGGCACGTCCTTACCTAATAGATCCGTGAGGGGTTTTGAAATTTTCGAAAAATCCTTAATGAAACGCCTATAAAACCCCGCATGACCTAAAAAGCTACGAATACCCTTGACGTTCGTTGGTGGTGGTAGTTTCTCAATGACTTCGATCTTAGCCTTATCTACCTCAATGCCCTTCGCTGATATCTTGTGTCCCAATACAATGCCCTCGCGAACCATAAAGTGGCATTTCTCCCAATTCAAAACGAGGTTCGCCTCCAAGCACCTATCTAGCACTTTGCACAAATGAGTTAGACACGCATCAAAGGAAGGTCCATGAACGGAAAAATCGTCCATAAACACTTCCATAATATCTCCATTCACATCGGAAAAGATAGAAGTCATGCACCGCTGAAAAGTAGCGGGTGCATTACACAAACCGAATGGCATCTTCCGATAAGCGAATGTACCGAATGGGCAAGTGAACGTCGTCTTCTCTTGATCGTCGGGATGGATTGGAATCTGGAAAAACCCTGAATAACCATCAAGAAAACAAAAGTAGGAGTGAAGAGCTAGACGTTCAAGCATTTGATCGATAAAAGGAAGAGGGAAGTGATCTTTCCGTGTGTTTGCATTCAACTTGCGGTAGTCAATGCACACCCGCCATCCCGTGACTGCTCTCGTGGGAATCAACTCGTTGTTTGCATTCGGAATGACCGTGATACCTCCCTTCTTTGGCACTACATGAACTGGACTCACCCAAGCACTATCCGAAATTGGATAAATAATTCCCGCATCTAACAACTTAAGTACCTCCTTCTTTACCACTTCCATCATATTAGGGTTTAACCTACGTTGGTGCTCTACCCAAGCTATATTGGCATCCAAAGAGTTCACGTTATTCATGTTACCTCGCAAAAGAAACAACACAAAATACGATTAAACTCCGAGAGGTAAAATTTTTTTTTTAAATTTTTGACTCTATAAGAAATAAAACAAAAACGTAAAACAAATGAAGACTCCGGAAAGGACTATGTCTTAATTCAAAAGTTTCCTAACCCTAAAATCGTGATCAATTCCCCGGCAACGGCGCCAAAAACTTGATGTGCGTTATATCAAGTTATAAAACCTAGACTAACGCTTCCGCAAGAATACGGACTGTGTAGTAACTAGGGTCGAACACAAGGAATTGATGCGACTTATAAGCTATTAAACTAATTGCTTCGACGTGTGAAGTGACTAAAGATGGGGTTGTTATTGAACTAGACTAGACTAAATCGATGAGATCAAATTATAGCTAAGCACCACGGGTATCGAGAGTTTGCATAATGAAGTAACGAAGTTCTAAAAGGATAATTGGTCTAAGGTACTATCATGAATTCAGGGAATTCAAGCTCTCCTATAGGAACTGACTGGCGTAGACTTGTCCACTATCTAGCATGCATATACCAATGTATCCATTGCGCATCTTACATGCATAGACGCATTATGACCGCTATCCTAATCCCTAGATTCAACCGATTCACCTTGCGTAGATTCTAAACCGGCAAAACCCTAAATCATGGCTAAGTTCTGAAGTCTAATGCCCTAGCGTTGGTTTATTAGGCTCCTAACATCATTCAATCAAGTGGCGTACAAGTAAAGAAAGCATTAAGAACAACCATGAAATCTGAAAACATGATAAGATACCAATTTCATTCATTCAAGTGACGTACAAGTAATGAAAGCATTAGGTTCCACCATTCATTAAGCGTAAGACTTCGTTACAACATAGCAAATCTCTCTAACCCATGGCAAAGGATCTACTCAGACATAAATACAGAAAAGGAAACACAAGAGAAGTCTAGATTCGACATAGATATAGAAAGAGATGACTCCCTATTCATAAACCGCTGTCTTCGGTAGATTCTCCTTGCTTCTGATCCGTAGATCCGTCTTTTCTTCCTTCTTCCCCTTGCCCTAATGTCTCTCTATGTTCTCCTCTTGTCTTCGTTTCCTACACAAAACACGAAATGTAGATGAAGTCCTGGAATAAACACGATAAATGAATGAAATCTCAATAATCTACTCTAAAGTAGACCTAAGAATGATATAAAAACTACAACGGATTACGTGTTATCACATACGAAGGCGAGGATGTCCACCTCGACGGTGATGAGGAGAGCATTTGATCAAGCTATCGACCTTAAAAAAGCGCTTATCGGGAGGCAACCCGATTTTCAACTTTTGCATTTTTCATTTCATTTTTTTCGGACCTATTCTTTTTCTTTTCACATTGATGTACTCGGTGGATTTGTATTTCTTCTTTTGGAATGTGTGATTCTTTTTCACAGGTTTTCGACGTCGATATCATCCTTGAGGAGGAGACGCATACACCTCCAGCCACATCGCCAACTCGGGACAACAAGATATACAAGGTGAACACGTTCCAACCCTTACTTCCCGTAGTTTGGTATGCGACATTCTCTTAGGTCTTGAACACCGAGACAGTGTTTCATTCAAGTCTGGGGGAGTACTCGTCGAGTATGATATATGTGATTAGGATTATATGATTAGGATTAGATGTTGAGTTTTTTAGGAATAAACGGTTGGATACCTAGTATGAAATTTCGAGCTTTAGTCCTTATTGCGCGACTTTGTCAAATCGTGAAGAATAGTCTAGGTTTGTGTAGAAGTCTTTTGGATACCGATTAGTTAAGTAGTTGTGCTTAAAACCATGATCTATAGTTGCATTCACCTCCTAGGTTTCAGTACCATGTATCCATATCTCCGTGTATACCAATTGGTCTTTGCTTGTTTGATATATTTTATCGTTCATTGATTATTAGACTCAACATGCTTATACTCCACTGTCAATTTTTTCTTCTTGGAAAACGTTTCTAACTATTTCAGGTTTATATTGACATGAGTACATCGAGATCGATGGTTCGGGTCTAAGTGGTGGGTTGAGGCGATATTCTACGTCGTAAGGGTTAGAGCGATGCATATTCTTTGGTAAAAATAAAAAGAAATAAAAGTTCTTGAATGATGCACCTCTTCACTCCGCTAAGGTTACAAGACCTTATGAGTGTGCTATAGGCAGCCTGGATCTACATAGAAAGCCATCCCTCTTCGAATTCGACGTCCTAGAAACCAAGCGTGGATATAAAAAATCAAAAATGAAAAAAAAGAAGAAAAAAAAGAAAAGAGAATAAGAACGAGAATACGAGTTTAACGATATCTCAAGCTTAGGGAATTGGTATGGAGATCGCTTGGAATTTGTCTAGGAGTATGGATTAGACTTAGTTTATTGCTAGGATTGCATGGCTCGTGACTTTCGGTTGATAGAAGTATGAACTAGGTACGCTTAGGCTTGCGTACATGTGACGCGTTGTTTTGCATGATGGCGAATTCTTCAAAGTTTTCGTACTAGTGTCCATTGTTGTTTTACTCTTCTTGTACTCGACTCTAGATTTGCTCGAGGACGAGCAAAGGTTAAGTCTAGGGGAGTTTGATAACATGTTATCCGTCGTAGTAGTTATATGTTTCTTAGGTTTAGTTTTGCTTGGATTTCTTGGACTTTACCGATTATTTGAGTTTATTCGAGGCTTTTATCTACTAATTCGTGTTTTGTGTAGGAAATGAAGACATGAAGGCAAACACGAATGATTACATTACTTCCACCCCGAAAACATGTTTGAATGACAAGATACCTCATGTGCACGGCCATGGAAGCAAACGGAACACTCAAACCTAGAGGAAAACACGAATGATTACGGCAATTCCACCCTGAAAACATGTTTGAATGACAAAGATACCTCATGTGCACGGCCATGGAAGCAAACGGAACACTCAAACCTAGAGCGAAAGGAGCCAAAACAACAATGGCATGTGTGCTCGCTCGGGTTGTGTATGTGCACCCGATCGGGCTGCAAATTGGAGCAGAAAAACGCCGAGAACCAGCCCGACTCGGGCTGGTAGTAAACCCACGCGAGCATGGGAGCCCGAACAGGCTGGAAGTGGTGCAAGAGCGGGCATGGGTATTGCACGAGCGGGTACAGGTTGTGCCCAAGCAGGCCGCCTAATTCGGAACAACCTCTTTTGAAGGTTTGAACGGGAAATTAAAGGAAATTGAAGCCATCTAGGGCTAGGGGACGAAGCATAGACAAAAGAGGACACCTAGAGACACACAAGAAAGAGGAGAGAACACGGATTGAAGACTTTGGGCATCCGAAGGATTCATCCGAAGCCAACGCTCGGGATGATAGGGGAGACGAACACTTACTTCGTTTTTCATTGTTTCTCTATGATTTCTGAGTAGATCTGTAATGGATGTTTTAAGTAATTAATGCTTGATTTTTGGTTTCGTTCCATTGAATGGTTCGATAGGTTATAGATTTGCGCTTAATGCCTTCATACGTCTATGTTTTAGTGCCGTCTAGACTTGGGAGAGTTAGGCTTGAGTCTTGTGAATGAACCTTCGAATAAATTAGATTAATGAGACCGGTCGATTAATCTATTTAGGAACGGTAATAATCGAGGTAGAATTCCCATCGTTTTTAATGCATCTACAAGTTTCGCGCTACATAGGGATATGAGCGACATTGATTTCCTAGATAGAGGATTTAGGTTTATGCCAAGTCATTTCCGTTTATAGAGGTCGAGTTCCCATTCGACATTAGAGGTTCAATTCCCCATCGTTCGTCATGCATCTAGAAGTTCCACACCGCATAGAGATATGGCTGACGTTGATTTCCTATGTAGGAGATTTAGGCTGACACCAAGTCATTTCTAGCATTAGGGGTAGAGTTCCCTACTGTTCTTCATGCATCTATACGTTCCGCACTACATCGGAAGGTGAGCGACGTTGATTTCCTAGGTAGAGGATTAGATATTAGTTCCCCATCGAATGACACAAACCGAATTTTATGATCCATAGAAACATCCATTGCATGTTCCGGTATTCCCGACACCCATGATACTTCTCATTTTTTAGTCTAGCTTCTTCATCCTTACTTATCTTTATTTTCAAGTTCACTACACATCCATTGATCGATCTTCTTCTCGAGATATCTTAGTTTTAAAGCAGGACTTTGTCCCCAGAGTTCCACCCTTGTGCTACACGAACCGTATACTTGCGGTAGAGTGGTCTTGGAAATAAATAAAACTCTAATCCCCACACATCAGTATCCTAACAAACTCGAAAAGGGCATCTTCCGGCTCTAAAAATGCATCGTATCGACCTAAATAAAGAATTTTGAGCACGAAAATGGGGTCGGGCTGCCCTCAGCAACCCACGGCATGGTTTATCTCAAAAAGATGAATAAAATGTCAAAAAATCATGAAATTCGGAGCTTCGTACGCAAAGTTATGGTATTTCAAAGCTCGTTGTACAATTCATTGTTTTAGTCATCTAATCACGTGAAAACAAAAACAAAAAGCGGAAAAGGGGTGCAACACGAGAGACAAACACAAATAGGAAATAGGAAGCAAAAGGAATATCCGAGAGACAAACGCAACGCAAGCGGCGTATTGACAAGAAATGACATTTGTATCCTAACAAACTCGAAAAGGGCATCTTCCGGCTCCAAAAATCCATCGTATCTACCTAAATAAAGCATTTTCAACTCGAAAACGGGGTCAGGCTACTTGTTAGCAACCCGCGGCATGGTTTATCTCGAAACGAGGAATAAAATGTGAAAACAATCATGTAATTGGGAGCTTCGTACACAAAGTAATGGTATTTCAAAGCCCGTCGTACAATTCATTGTTTTAGTCATCTAATAATTTGAAAACAAAAACAAAAAGCGGAAAAGGGGTGCAACACGAGAGACAAACACAAATAGGAAATAGGAAGCAAACGGAATATCGAAGAGACAAACGCAACACAAGCCACGTATTGACAAGAAATGACATTCGTAACCTAAAAACTCGGAAAGGGCATCTTCCGGCTCTAAAAATCCATCGTATCGACCTAACTAAAGCATTTTGAGCTCGAAAACGGGGTCGGGCTACCATCACCAACCCGCAGCATGCTTTATCTCAAAAAGAGGGATAAAATGTCAAATTAATCATGTAATTCGGAGCTTCGTACGCAAAGTTATGGTATTTCAAAGACCATCGTACAATTCATTGTTTTAGTCGTCTAATCACGCGAAAACAAAAACAAAAAGCAGAAAAGGGGTGCAACGCGAGAGATAAACACAAATAGGAAATAGGAAGCAACTAAATATCGAAGAGACAAACGCCAAGCAAGCGGCATATTGACAAGAAATGACATTCGTAACCTAACAAACTCTAAAAAGGCATCTCCCGGCTCTAAAAATCCAACGTATCGACCTTAATAAAGCATTTTGAACTTGAAAAAAGGGTCGGGCTGCCTTGAGCAACCCGCAGCATTGTTTATCTCGAAAAGAGGAATAAAATGTGAAAAAAAATTATATAATTCGGAGCTTCGTACGCAAAGTTATGGTATTTCAAAGCCTGCCGTACAATTCATTGTTTTAGTCATCTAATCACGTGAAAACAAAAACAAACAACGGAATAGGGGTGCAACACAAGAGACAAAGGAAAATAGGAAATAGGAAGCAAAAGGAATATCCGAGAGGCAAACGAAACACAAGCAGCGTATTGACAAGAAATGACATTCGTATCCTAACAAACTCGAAAAGGGCATCTCTCCCAGCTCTAAAAATCAAACGAATCGACCTTAATAAAGCATTTTGAAGCTCGATAATGGGGTCGAGCTGCCTTCAGCAACCCGCAGCATCGTTTATCTCAAAAAGAGGAATAAGATGTGAAAAAATCATGTAATTCGGAGCTTCGTACGCAAAGTTATGGTATTTCAAAGCCGGTCGTACAATTCATTATTTTAGTCGTTTAATCACGTAAAAACAAAAACAAAAAGCGGAAAAGGGATGCAACACGAGAGAAAAATGCAAATAGGAAATAGGAACTAAAATGAATATCCGAGAGTCAAACGCAATGCGTATAGACAAGAAATGACATTCGTATCCTAACAAACTCGAAAAAGGGCATCTCCCAGCTCTAAAAATAAAATTTATGGAGCTAAATAAAGCATTTTGAGCTTGAAAACGGGGCTAGGCTGCCTTCAGCGGCCCGCAACATTGTTTATCTCGAAAAGAGGAAGAAAATGTGAAAAAAATCATGTAATTCGGAGCTTCGTACGCAAAGTTATTGTATTTCAAAGCAAGTCGTACAATTCATTGTTTTACTTGTCCAATCACGTGAAAACAATAACAAAAAGCGAAAAGGGGTGCAACACGAGAGTCAAACGCAAATAGGAAAAAAGAAGAAAAAGGAATATCCGATCAAAGCCCATCGTACAATTCTTTGTTGTAGTCGTCTAATCACATGAAAACAAAAACAAAAAACGGAAAAGGAGTGCAACACGAGAGACAAACGAAAATAGGAAATAGGAAGCAAACGGAAAATCCTAGAGACAAACGCAACACTAGCGGTGTATTAAAAAGAAAAGACATTCGTATCCTAACAAACTCGAAAAGGGCATCTTCTGGCTCTAAAAATCCATCGTATCGACCTAAATAAAGCATTTGAGCTCGAAAACGGCGCAGCATTGTTTGTCTCGAAAAGAGGAACAAAATGTGAACAAAATCATGTAATTCGGAGCTTCGTACGCAAAGTTATGGTATTTCAAAGCCTGTCGTACAATTCATTGTTTAAGTCGTCTAATCACGAGAAAAAAAAAACAAAAAGCGGAAAAGGGGTGCTACACATGAGAATAACGCATATAGGAAGCAAAAGGAATATCCAAGAGACAAACGCAACGCAAGCGGCGTATTGAAAATAAATGACATTCGTATCCTAACAAACTCGAAAATGCATCTTCCGGCTCTAAAAATCCATCGTATTGACCTAAATAAAGTATTTTGAGCTCGAAAACAGGGTTGGGTTGCCTTCAAGAACCCGCAGCATCGTTTATCCCAAAAAGGGGAATAAAATGTGAAAAAAATCATGTAATTCGGAGCTTCGTACGCAAAGTTATGGTATTTCAAAGCGCGATGTACAATTCATTGTTTTAGTCGTCTAATCACGTGAAAACAAAAACAAAAAGCGGAAAAGGGGTGCAACCCCCGACATTGTTTATCTCGAAAAGAGGAATAAAACTTGAAAAAAATCATGTAATTCAAAGCTTCGTACGCAAAGTTATGGTATTTCAAAGACCGTCGTACATATCATTGTTTTAGTCGTCTAATAGCGTGAAAACAAAAACAAAAAGTGGAAACGGGGTCGATAAGTTGGATTTTAGAGCCCGACCCTGTTTTGAGCTCAAAATGCTTTATTTAGGCTGATACGTTGGATTTTAGAGCCGAGAGATGCCCTTTTCGAGTTTGTTGGGATACGATTGTCATTTCTTGTCAATACGCCACTTGCGCTGCGTTTGCCTCTCGGATATTCCTTTTTCTTCCTATTTCCTATTTGTGTTTGTGTCTCGTGTTGCACCCCTTTTTCGCTTTTTGTTTTTGTTTTCACATGATAAGACGACTAAAACAATTAATTGAACGACATGCTTTGAAATACCATAACTTTGCGTACGAAGCTCCAAATTACATTATTTTTTCACATTTTATTCCTCTTTTCGAGATAAACGATGCTGCGGGATGCTGAAGGCAGCCCAACCCCATTTTCAAGCTCAACATCCTTTTCTTAGGTCGATACATTGGATTTTTAGAGCCGGAAGATGCCCTTTTCCGCTTTTTGTTTTTGTTTTCACGTGATTAGACGACTTAAATAATGAATTGAACGACGGGCTTTGAAATACCATAACTTTGCGTACGAAACTCCGAATTACATTATTGTTTTCATATTTTATTCCTCTTTTTTTAGATAAACGATGCTACGGGATGCTGAAATCAGCCCGACCATGTTTTTGAGCTCAAAATGCTTAATTTATGTCGATACATTGGATTTTAGAGCTGGGAGATGCCTTTTTAAGTTTTTTGGGATACGAATGTGATCATCTCATTTTCATACGTATTTCTTGCACGATTTAGAGACGTTTTTGATACATATGTGATGTTTTACGTATGATTCCGTTTCCGTTTTACTTTTTTTCGTGTTTTCTTGTTCTTACAGGTCTTTACGCGTATTTGGATCATTTTGGAGCTAAAAAGGACATGCACGGAGCTAAGGAGCAACTTCGAGGATCATCACGGGACAAACGGGACGAGATTGAGCATAGATAGCCTCCACCCGGTCGGGCACAACTCCTGCACGACCGGGCAAAACCTATGGCCAATTTTGTGCACATTTATGCACGACCCGGGCAAGAATACCCGACCTACTGCCTTGTGCCCGAGTGGGCTCACATACCATGCCCGATCGGGCATGCATTCCAGCCCCACAGTCCGCACGTTCCACCCTAGCCGCACCCGAGCAGGCACAATGACCGCCCGAGCGGGTCGCGGCCCGTAACTGCCTATTAAGTTAAGTAAACTTCACTTAAAACAAAGGGAACTCGTGGGGGCAATTTAGGCAACAATTGGACCGACTTAGGAGGTTTAAAAAGAGGCAAAAGACGTCACTGGAGCAAGCTTAGACTGGAGATTAAATCAGTTCGTGATTAAGGAGATTCTAGCGAGGAGACAAGCGAGGAGCGCGGCCCGTAACTACTCATTAAGTTAAGTAAAATTAACTTAAAACAAAGGGAACTCGTGGGGGCAATGAAGGCAACAATTGGACCGACTTAGGAGGCTTAAAAGGAGGTAGAGGACGTCATTAGAGCAAGTTTACATTGGAGATTAATTCAGTAGAAGATTACACCACTTCGGTTTTGTTTGGTTTTTATGTTCCTTAGACTCTCTACTATGTTTATGTTTCTTTACAGACGCATGAGCGAGTAGTTTGTTTGTTCTAGGAGAAGGGATTAGCCCTTGGCTATCCCGGAACCACTTTTGATCTATTTTGAATGCATCTTCCCGTTTTAGTTTATCTATTCTTTATCTGAGTGCTTCAATTTACTTGTGTTTGCGCTGGCCACGTAGATGCATGTGTTAGGGATTAGGAGAAGGACCAAAAGGAGAATTCTAGTCTTGGAAGATCAGGTTTAGAACAACCGAGGTAAGGCCGCGAAAGTAGGGTAGCAATGGTTGAGGGTAAAACGGGCGAATCAAAGAGCCTATGGGTTTAGTTCAAGGTGTCAGCCACGAAAGTAGGGGGCAACTTGTCTAGATCACGTGTCTATGCCTTGAGAGAGGGTAGATATCATGTTAGGATCGTCTGCCTTAGTTAGCTTTAACTGGGATTGCATGATAGATAGATTGATCGCCGGTTTCGGTAGTCTTGTGGTGAAACCGGTTTCCTAGGACGTTTGTCTTATTGTTAGAATAGTTTTAGTTTATTTACTTTCAATATTTCATTCTTCATCCACATTCTTTCGTTAGCAAGTTTGATTCCTAGTTCCAGTTTAGGTAGTGGTGCGTAGTCTCTATGGGATCGACACCTAAAATACTACACACGTGCCGTGCACTTGCGGGTAGTTTATGTTATTTTATTTAACTCTGATAACGCATCAGGTATGCTCCAATCATTGTCTCGAGAGCCACACAAATCGATTCCATTAGAGCAACAACTCCAATGGAAAATGAGCTATCGTTCGAACTTTGGGGCTGGAAAATTCAGTCATCTACGGGAGGAAAAGCCTAGTTATAAAAATGAGAGACAAACCTGTTCCAGCGGCCAAAGATGAAGTTAAAGTGGTTCCAGCGGCTCCAGGAAACAAAGGAAAAGCCGTTGCCACTACATCGAGAGCTCGGGACGAAAAGGGCTTCAAGTATCACATAACGGATCATTATGGAGATGATTGTATGAACAAGAAATTTATGATTATTCGTGAGGATTGTGAGAATGAATCTGAGGACAAGGAATCTGAATTTTCGACCGAGGAGTATGAAGAAGACTTCTGGTTAAATATCAAGAAGCACCCGAGGCCTTATACACTACAATGGCTCCATGAGAATGACAAAATGAACGTGACCAACCAAGTGGCCGTGCCTATCACCATTGGAACATACGAGGACGAGATCCCGTGTGACTTTCTTCCCAAGGATGCAAGCCATACCCTTCTTGGTAGTCCGTGGCAATCGAATCTTATGGTAATACAATACCGTTTTACTAACCAGCATTCTTTCGAGTTTATTGGCAGGGAAACGGTTCTTATTCATTTGACACCAAGAGAAGTGCAACAAGATCAAATGCGCCTAAAACAGAAGGAAGAACATGTAATAAAACCATCAAACTTCTACGTAAATTGAGTAAGATCAAGAAATCTATTCACTCTAATCAATCGGTTTATCATTCCTGTTTAAGGAAGCTCTTTCGAGCTTGACTTACCTTGCACCCGTGCTACCGAGTGAGATCATTTCTTTAATGCAGACTTATAAAGGTGTTTTCCCCAAAGACAATCCTACGGGATTACCTCCTATATGCGACATCGAACATCAAATAGAGTTCATTCCCAGAGTCGCACTTTCGAATCGGCTAGCTTATAGTACCAACTCGGTGGAGAGTAAGGAGTTGCAACCGTGGCAATATTACCTTTGTCCGAAGGAGTTCAATATACATACCGACCACGAATCAATACAAGCAAGGTAAGGAAAATGTCATAGTGGACGTCCCATCCCGAAGGTATGCCCTACTAGCTACTTTAGATGCTAAGTTGCTAGGATTTAAACAACTTAAACAGATATATGTATCTAATTTGGAGTTCGGAGAAGTACACAAAACGTGCGAAAAGTTTTCATTAGGTCGTTACATTAGGCAAAACAACTTTCTATTTTATGAGGACCGATTGTGTGTGCCTAACTGTTCTATGCGAGAATTTTTTGTTAGAGAAGCTCATGGAGGTGATCTTATGGGTCATTTTGGGATTGCGAGAACATTTCATATTTTACAGGGTCACTTTTACTGACTGCACATGAAGAGGGACGTTGAGCGAATTTGCGAAAGATGCATCACGTGCAAACACGCTAACACTAAAGTTCAACCTCATGGTTTGTATACCCATCTACCTATCCCGAATCACCCTTGGAATACCATATCTATGGATTTCGACATTGGTTTGCCTGGAACAAAGAATGGAAATGATTCAATATTTTTGGTTGTTGCTAGATTTTCTAAAATGTCACATTTCATAGCATGCCACAAAAAACAAATGATGCATTACATGTAGCAAATTTGTTCTTTAAGGAAGTAGTGAGGTTGCATGGAATGCGTAGGACGATAGTTTTGTATAAAGATACGAAGTTCCTTAGTGATTTTTAAGACTCTATGTTCTAAGCTAGAAACTAAGTTATTATTTTCCATGACGTGTCATCCGAAAACTAATGGAAAACCGAGGTGGTTCATCACACCCTAAGAACCCTTTTGCATGCAGTTGTTAAAAAGAACTTGAGAAGGTGGGAAAAATGTTTACCGCATGTTGAATTTGCATTTAGTCATGTTGTACATTCTACTTCCAAATATTCCCCGTTTGAAATCGTTTATGGGTTCAACCCCACCTCACCTTTGGATCTAATGTCGTTACCTTTAAGTGATCAAGTCATTTTGGACGGAGAAATGAAAGCTAAGATGGTGCAAGAGATCCACAAGCAAGCTAGGAAGAACATAAAGGAGAAAACAAAACTCTATGCGAAGCAAGCAAACAAGGAACAGAAGCGCATGATTTTCGAACGCAACGACCAAGTGTGGATTCGTTTGCAAAAGGAGCGTTTCCTGAACAAGAGAAAACCAAAGTTGATGCCCCAGATCGACGGACCCTTCACAGTGACCAAGAGAATTAGCAACAACGTTTATCAACTCGACTCGCAAGGTAAGTATAATGTGAGTTTCCGATTTAATGTTACTGATGTTGTGCCTTTTGTCGCAGATCAAACAGATTTGAGGACAAATCCTTTTCCAAGAGGGAGGGTATGATATGATCATAGATAGCGTTGAGGATTCCGAGCATGAAGAGGAAGTCTCAATATTACAAGAAGGTCTCGTGATCCGAGCTAAGGTAAGAAAGGAGAACGCGACCCGTACCGTGGCAAGCGAAGAGGATGCGACCCATGTTGAGGAGAACGCGACCCGTGCTAAGGAGGAAACGACCCGTTCTGAAAAGGATGCGAACCGTGCTGAATCGAAGCAGAGAAAGGCGGACGCGACCAATCCTATGGAGAGAAAGAAGGGCATTGGTTGCATGACCCGTGCTAGGGCTAGAGAGGAGGATGCCTTAATCATACCAGTAGGTCCTGTGACCCAAGCTAAAGCTAGGACGCTCAAGGAGGTTATCGTCGGAATTCTCACGGTCGTGCAAGTTCAAGACGAGTGCTCGAGTCCACAAGGAAGTTCTGACATCCGAGTCATATTATAAGTCGAAGCACATCTCGCAACGATCAACAATTAGGGTAAGTGTTTCATGTGTGCTCTTTTCCCACGGTTTTTTTGTCCCACGTGGTTATCCAACGGCGGGTTTTTAAAGAGGCCACGACTCACTTCTATTTTCCTAATTGTTGACCCCAGACTTCATACATCCATTGTATCCAAGTATTTTATCATTACGTGTATTTTTATTTCGAATTTTAAATTTTTGTTCATTAAACTACGCATGGCTTGCATGCATTTATTGTGGCATTGAAGTCTTGCATGACTTCTTCCTTCATATAGCCATCCACCTCTTTGTACACACTACATCCTTGATTTTGAATTTAAATTTCGAATTTCTCTTTGAGATTTCTTCCATTGTTGGTGTGTCATATCCAGCAATTGTTGGTGCGTAATACCCAACACTCGTTTGTTCTTCGTAGGTGTGTCATATCCTCGAAGACGAGCCTTCTAAAACTCTCGTGTGACCTATCATTCTGCACGCCTTGTGTAAGGAGTCTTTTAACTCTGCTGCAGCAAGGGTTACCCATCCTACCAATCGAGAGCCTTCTGCAACTCTCATGTGACCTATCTATCCACACGCCTTGTGTAAGAAGTCTTACGGTTCGGCTGCAGCAAGAGTTATCCATCTTACCTTCATTCTAGAGTGTCGTTCTAGCGAGGATCGCGTCACGTGGGTTTGCTCAACTCGAGTGTATAATGATTGGGTCAAGAGATCTACCTCAATATGTCAAAATTTGCTCTAATTTGCAAGGAAAAAGAGCAGAACAATCAATTGCTCAGCCCAAGAGGTGGCCAACTCGACCGAGCAATTTATTAGATTTACTAAATAATTCAAATTTTGAATTGTTGAAGTAAAGGGAAGCTTTTATATAAATGAGGGAAAACTAAAAAAGAAAGATTGGGGAGAAACGATAATGGACGAATGAGATGAGGAGAAATGTAGCAAACCCATAGAAACACCCAAAGAATGTGCAGAAGAATGAAGAAGCTATCTAGACTACATTTGCATGATCAAACTACCAGTGAAGACGAGGTTATGGAAGCAACTAATTGAGAGATCGACTTAGCTTTGTTAAATTCTATTCCTTTATGTGTTTATCATTGTAGATATGTTCTGACATGTAGTTCCATAGGTTTAATCCATACTTTAGGCTAGAATTTTGTGTATACAAACTAATTATACTTAATTATATGAATTGTTATTTTTGCTTTTTACGATTTAATACATGCTTTATTCTTTCGATTCTTGAAAAATCCGATTAGGTTATTATCAAATAAATATGTAGTTAAAATGCAACTATTTATATGGAGAAAATAATGTGATCAAACACTCCTAAACTTGTTTTTTTTTTTGCATGTCATTAAGAATATATAATTAATGAATAACACTACAAAGTTAGCACATGGAAAATGGAGACCAGAAAGAATTTCACGAACATTCATGACCGCTTAGACTGCGTTGGTCATGAATGAAATTAGATTAATTTTCTAGAGAGTCCTCTAACTAAATATCCAACCAAGCACATTTATCACTATTCTAATGAGTAAGTTGGTTCAAACTGTTAAGGAGAAAACTCGGTGAAAGCGATGAAACGCTTTTTTGCATATTTTTCTTCTTTTTTTAGACTTGACCTTTTCATTTCCTTATTATTAATTTTATTCTTTTTGAATACAAAGGTTGTACTTTTTGGCCTTTTCATGTGTTTTATTTTCATTTTATGTATAGGAAATTACGATAATATGAAAAGGGTAAAGAGAATGGGTAAGCAGATCTTACACTCACATGTGATGATTGGTGTCACCCTCGACCGAGATACCTTGATGTTCTTTGTAATTATAGGAATATAAAAATTTTAAACTCGAACAAGATGAAAAGAGTCTAATCCTCCAAACAATGAGAACTACAAAAAAATAGGCAATTTGCAATGAACATATCCGTTGAAAATCGTTGTATTTCCGTTGGGAAGAGTGATTTCCAATGGACTGCAACGGCTCGAGAGCCGCAGAGAATCACTCGTACAAATTAAAATCCCTTGCGATTTTGAACGGTTTCACAATGGATAAAATCCTTTGAAAAATTGCAACGGAATAGTTCGTTGGACAATTGCAACGGATGCCTATTACAAAGTTTGAGACAGATGCCTATTACAAAATCACAACGGATGACCATCACAATGTGTGGAATGGATGTGCATTACATGAATGCAATAGATTCCCATTGAAACTTTGTATCGGATATCTGTCGCCGATTTATTGACATGTAAAATGGCAGGAATTAAACTGTTGCTACAGATGCCCGTTGGCTGTATGGTGGGAAATGGCAACGAAATTCCGTTGCAAAATGGTGGGAATTTTGGATTCCAATGGATGCCCGTTACAATTTTTAGAAACTATCAACGAGCATCCGTTGGGAATATTATAAAAAATAAAAAAACTAGAAACAAAACTTAATTAATTAAAAAGTTTTTACAATAAATAAAAATATAATTTATATTACATATCATCTAAATTGGTAGCTTCGTCTTCATCCCTGTGATCGCTATCACCTCATGAATAAGGTGATGCATCAGAGTCAATTATCGGGTCTTGTCATAGTGTTGTTTCCCTCGTCTGTTGTGGCGGTTCAATGATGCTCTCCATGCGCATCTGTGCTTAATTTTCTCAAAGTGTGGTTTCGAGATGATCGATACACCGTTCTTGCATATAGCTCTCATAAACCATGGGGGTACCATCGTGGCGTCCTCGAAAATATCTTTCTAAAGCAAATCGATACCATATAGACACCCTTATACTGTCTAACCGACTAAAAAATGAAAAAAAGTTAAAGTTAGAATCAGTAGAAAATATTTTATTTAATAAACGAATTACAAACAATAATTTTATTTTTTACCTCCAAATAAATTATATGCTTTTGTAAAGGACTGAGATCGTCGGAGTTGAACCCTCTTGTGTGATCTTATCTGTCACAGCTTTCACATTCCGTGCCGCCCGAGGGTCGACGAGTTCATGTTTGTCGCTCTCTTCCCCGACGACGGTTTTTTTCTTGGTGTGGTTTCTACAACCAGCTCAGGAAGAGTCGGTTCTCTTCCTATTCTCTGCATCCGTTATATAAAATAAATATAATTATATAAGAATTAAATAAAATAAAAAAATATATTAACTAAAAGAAATTTACCATTTCTTTTTTTCTTTTCGGAAATGATTTTGATCCCGAAGTATGGCGATGCACACCATCTTCGGGAACCTTCTTGCCAAACCCAAATTTCTTCGTCTTCTCGCTCTTGGCCTTGAAATTCTCAAACTCCCAATGTTGGAAGAGTTGGATGAATACCTCGTCCCTTGCCCATGTATGTTTGACATTCTTCTTGTAGTAGTTGTGCTTGGCGTTGTTTATCATCCAGCGCATTCGGGCTTGCATGTCGTGCATCCAAGCTGTGTAGATGCACGACGTATTCTTCTTTCGCCATCTTTATGCATGCTGTAAAATAAATTATAACAAATTAATTTACAATAAATGTAGTCAATCATTTTAATTACAAATCTAATATTAATTTTACTTACGATAAAAGTACACCACTATCGATAGCGTATAACTTCTTGCGTCATTTGCCAGGAATAATAGAGGTGATCCTTTACCGATCCCAGGATTATGTTGTTGTTTGTATGTTTGAGAACATCATCGACATAAAACGTATACGTGAAAATAAAATATTTATATAATATTTATAATTAGAAACAATATAAATTATTAATTTGAATTCTTACCATAACGTCCCATCAGAGCATTCAGGATCGATAATCGGAAGGGTGGGTGCCCGTTGAAATTATCAATCAAGGTGTCTATATCCACCATATCGTCTTCTTCATCAAATATCTGTGGTGCCAAAATTGGTGAAGGAGGCCGATTAGGTGGCGATGGAGGCCAGGGAGGGGCTCATGCCGAACCCGGCAATGTACCACCATATCTGATAAATCGTCTAGCCTTGATTTTCTTGGTTTTTGTTTGGGAGTGGTATGTGTTTGGTAGATTATAAGATTTGAGAGAAGTTTGGATTTAGATTTGTATTGAAAATGAAACTGTTCAAGGTTTAATATGGAAAAATTTCCAACGGACATCCGTTGGAATTTGCAACGGATACTCGTTAGAAAAACGTCCGCTCAAGGAATGCAAATAATTGACACGATGTTTTGGGTTTCCAACGGGCATCCGTTGCAATTTCCAACAGATGCCCTGTTGAAGCGCTTACTCCCTAGCCAAAATGACCGTATATCTCCTCGTGCAATGGGCATCCATTGCGAATTCCAACTGATGCCTGTTGCAAGACAGAGTAGCATAGGATAGCGATGTTAACATTTAGCAATAGGCATCTGTTGCAAATAGTGCAACGGATAGCCGTAGTAGAGCTTGCAAGGGTCATCCATTGCAATGATGGCAACGAATAGCCATCGCAAGATCTGCAATGGATGCCCGTTGGCGTATCCCAACGGTCAGCAATTGCTTGATGAACTCCCTCTCAACGGGCATCCATTAGGAACTGCCAACGGATGCCCGTTGAAATTGTAAAAACCTGTAAATGTTTTCTAAGTGTTGAGCATGATTTAACATTTCAATGGGTTTCCGTTGATATTGCCTACAGATACCCGTTGAAATTGGAATATATGAAGTTCATAAAATAATTTTAATAATTTACATAATTTATATATTACATTATATAATTCTTATTTCTTTTTCGGTAGATTCTTTGATTGGCGAGTCTTCCTTCAATTGTTTATTGAATTCATCATCGTTTTCATCTTCTGCATCTTCTGGTTCAACATCTTCATTATCGCGTATGTATTTTCCATCCATGTCAATTCTTGCAAGAATGTCCTCCCGATTATCTGTATCAATTAAGTGAATCGGATGTGGATGATCGGTTTGCAACGAATCTTCTTTTTCATCTGTGCTTATAATTCTTCGTTTCTTGATCTTTACTACAGCCCACACTCCTTTCTTTGACGTTTCAATGTTGTTGGATATTGCACATAACATACATTATCTACTTGATCTATTGTGATGATCATACTTACCATATTGTCATCCAGGATTGATGTCAGATCCTCCCCATCGATTTTTTTGTGCACCATGTCCTACGGTTGGATTGAACTACTAACATTTAAAAAGCATTACCTTCAAGCCAATGAGATCGAGATATTCCACCTGTAGGATTTGGTGCAAAATTCCATAGAAATTATCACCCTATATTTCACTATTAATTCCAACGTCGTAATTGTATGTGCTTCTATGTTTTATGTGTTCGTATATGTGGAATGTATATTCGCGAGTAAACAAAATTGGCTAACTTATAACATTTCGTGCAAGACAATTAGCCAAATCTTTCAACCACATAAGAAGTCTCTCATCAGAAAATTTCACCTATATAACATAAAATTGAATACTTTATAATATACGCAATTTATTATAACATTACTAAAATGCACGAATATACATGTTTACTTACGTAATCTCTCAACCACATGCCATGACGTTGAACTTCATTTCTATGAGTTCATCTGCGTTTCGATGAGGATATGTACAAATTATTTCTTCATCAAATATCATGTAATGAAACAACGTTAATGTTATATATATATATATATTATTTGTTTTTAAAAGATTGATTTTTATTGTTTTGTACCTTTAGAAGGTAATAGCTCTTGACAATATAGCAATATATATGTGGGGACGTGATTATACTCCTCTGGTGTTAACTAATATTCTTCAGATTTACCACTTGTACGTCCAATTGGTCTAAAAATCTCAGGAATTTTGCCAAAGTGCGAATTATATTGATATAGATAGTTTGTGAGATCATCCTTTGCACGTCTTTCTTTCGTCTGAATATGAGACTCGAAATTAAATGTGCTGAAATATGTGATTTCTTCCAACAAGTATTGTTGAACAATAGATCCTTAAATCGTTGCTTTGTTTTTTTCTCTTTTCTTTAAATGAAAGAAAGACCTTTCGAAAGGATACATCCATCCGAGTTGAACTGGATCACTCGAGTATTGCCTCATCTAGTAAATGTATTGGCAAATGTTCCATGACATTGAAGAATGAAGGCGAAAAAACTTTTTCCAATGAACATAATACTTTATAGATATTTTTTTTCATTAATTCCAAGTTATCCCTTTTTAAATTTCTTGAACATATATCTCTGAAATGTATGCTATCTGCATAGCACATTGTGAACGTTCCGTGGTAAGAGCTCACAAATGCAATTGGAATGTGTCGCTGCATGAAAACGTGACAATCATGACTTTTCAACCCGATCAGCCTCGAACGGATTATATCCACACACCGAGCAATGTTCGATGCATATCCATCTGAAAACTTAATGTCTTCTTTTAATCACCTTAATAATGCGGTTTTTGTCGGCCTAGACAATCTGAATACTGGGTAGGTGCCCTTCAATCTCTTAATTCAAACTCAGGTCTCCAAACTCTTGTCTTTCAAACTTTTATTGATTGTATATTATCCTTAGTTTTCCCCGCCACATTCAAAACTGTATTGATGATGTTATTAAAAAGTTATTTTTGATATGCATGACATCTAAATTATGATGTAATATCAGTGATTTCTAATATGGTAGTTCCCAGAAGATACTATGTTTATACCAGTTATGCTATCCAACTTGGCCTTTTTGTTTTTTATGCCCACGGTCTCCACCGTATTCTATCAATTCTTGTAAATCGCCCATTGTGTTAAATCTTTTGTAAAGGATTTGTGTTCCGGTTTGCATGAACGGTGCCTCTTCTCTTTATACCACGTTCTTTCAATAATGTTTTTTATCTTGCCACAAAGCATGTCCACGGGGAAGAAATCTTAACAATCAAACCAACATGGTTTCGTCCCATGTCTTAGTGGAAATGAATCTGTATCTTCTATACAATATGGACATGCTAATCTCCCGTGTGTGCTCCATCTATATAACATTCCATAGACAGGAAATTCGCTAATTGTCCACGACAAGACCACTTTCATTGTGAAATTTTGCTTTGTACCCACGGTATAAGAAAGAATTATTTCGATCTACAAATGTCTTAGTTCATGAATTAAGGGTTGCAAAAAGACATCGAAACTTTTATTCGAATGTGCTGGTCCTAGAATCAGTAACGGCAAAAACATTACTTCTCTTTTCAAACACAGGTCGGGAGGCAAACTATACAGAGAAAAAAATCACCGGCCAGAGAGAATATTGACTTCCAAATTTTCGATATGGATTCAAACAATCGATGCACAGGTAAAGATAAACATTTCTTATTTCATACGCAAACTCAAGAAATATTTCATTGAAATCTTTCCAAGCCTTACTATCAGATGGATGTTGCATTATTCCTTCTTCCGTCGAGTATTTTGTGTGCCATCTAATTTTCGCAGCGGTTTTTTCGATTCAAATAACCTTCTCAACCTATTTTCCACAGCCCTATAGAACATTGTTTTGTATCGTACATATTTATATGAAGATGGTTTTTTTTGCCGAAATCTGTTTGCACCGCAAAATTCGCATTCAAACAAGTCTTTATCATTTCCCCAAAATAGTATGCAACTGTTTCTACAAACATTAATTTTCTCATGTGGCATTCCCAAATCTTTTGAAATATTATTTGTTTCATAGTATTTCTGGAGAGATTGATTATTTTCCGGTAAATATTCACGCATGGTTTTGCAAAATAAATCAATGCAATATTCGGCAACTGACCTTCATGAGAACCTTCATATATAGGTTGTTTCGCCGAATCTAATAGGTTGAATATTCGACGTTCCTCATTGTTTGGCATCTCTTCATTCGTTTGTTCAACAACCCCATGAAAAGCATCAAACACCATTTCCACATATTTTTTTGGTCGTTGATGCTTTATAAATAACTTTTTCATTTCTTTCTACTTGTGCTTCTTGCACAATATCTCTAACGTCGCAATTTTACCTATCAAATAACCAAATTTTGTAATTCTCTACAAAAACCACCTTGTAAAGATGTTTGCAAACAATTTCTTGGCCTCGATAATTCATGTTTTTGCATCTTTTTCATGGACATAACATTGTCCCGCGTTCTTGACACAAAGGTTGCATTGAAGCAAAACTCATGAACTGCTTCAATCCGTGTAAGTATGTTTGCGTAACTTCTTCGATTATAGGATCTTTTCTTCTATGCATCCACTATCTCGATCTATATATATCTCTATTTGAAGAAGACGATATTTTGTTGAAAATATATTTGTTGTTGATGGTTTGATGCTAAAACCTTGACATTGATCATTAAATAGCATTTTTTTCAACAGACATCCGTTGGAATCCTTAACAGATGCCCATTGCAAAGTCACATGAAAATATTCTAGTGGGAATCCTCGAAATTAACAATGTCAATGAGCATCCATTGCCTCTCTCAACGGAAAGTCGATACAAATGGTCTTGGATGTCCGTTGGCATGTTTTGTTTTTGTGTTTTCTAATGGCGTATCAACGAAATAATGAGTCATCATTGATATCGACATGTCTGAGATTGCCAAATGTTCAGGAGGTCCTCTACTATCGTTTTCCTTCTTCTCTTTGCTGGATATCTCATTCGTACACATTTCTCTTTGTTTCTCGAGCCTATAGTGAGTTAGAGACAAATTTCAAAAAGATCAAATATTTAATGTTCCATCATACATGATTAAGTTGCGAAAACTTCTGGATATGTATCCTACTTTTGAACTGAATTCTTTCTGGATAAAAAATCTTCTCTAGTAGCTCTGGAACAATAAGAAGATTGTTTAGAAGAAATACGGGGTTCTAACGGCAACATGATATGGTGTGGTGATTCCACTTATGGGGTCAAATGAATACGTTCTAAGAAGAAAGATTTGAATATCAATTTCATCAAATTCATCAATGATATTAGCAACGGACAAGATCTGTTGCTCCATCCATTGAGAGTTGCAACAGATTATAGTCGTTGAACATTCTCGGGAATCCATTGCAATCCGTTGGAAGTCTTCATCAATAGACGGATCCGTTGATCCATCCGTTGATATTCCTGTGTTTTTTTGTATTGGAAGAATGCCTTTTAGAGAAATATATAAGCTTGGAAACTAGAATTTTAGGAGGACCCTAACATGACAAAGTGTTAATGTACACCATAGAATAATAAATTCAACCTAAGCTCCAGTCTTCTAAGTTAACTATATTCAACAATTCGTTCAAAATACTTAGATGATACTATGTTCGGTATACGTAGCTATCACGACAAGAAAGATTCTCTTATCTCCTATGCCTCAATAGATTACCTCATGTCTAAGTTGTATATACAATTCTATCTATTGGATTCTTAAAAAAATTATTATCCTAAAATGAAACCTAAATGGTCCTAATCAGTGCCTATGATGTTAATCAATGCCTTCCCCATACTTAAACTCGACACCGTCATGGGTGTCAAACTAACATGAGATAGACAATCATAATAGATAAGGGAAGTAAAAGACCAAAATACATATCCTTGATAGCACTAGAAGTAGTGGTATGTTTGTGCACATGTTAGTGCTAAGCGTTAATTTTCAGTGTCCCATCTCATATTCTATCGCTTCGACTCGTGGTCTTTTGACGCCTTACTCACTCATATAAGTCTTTGAAATCACAATCACACAAAGATTCTCGAGTAATATACATTGAGATAAATATCAAAAAGCTTACTATAGTCTACAAAAAAGGAAAATAAAGCATAAAAAAGGGAGACTTGGAAGAAATGTCACTATTGGAAATGCCAATACACCATGGCTCAAACCATCTCGATGGTTTGTCGAAAGGTCTCGGGGAGTGTCCGATGTGTTCTCGCTTAAAAAGTTTCAAACGTTTTAATAAAAACACATGAGTTTATATAATATAAGCATATGCATCAAAATGTAGAACATATAAACAATATTATTCAGATAAACGCAAGATTTTGGTAAATTCTAAGAAATAACTCTACCCGGGTTAACATGGTAGAGCGGTTAGTCAGAATCCTAATCTTGCATGAGAATCCAATCACCAGCATATTATTTTCCTAACAGGAATGCTTTAACATGGTAGAGCGGTTAGTCTGAATCCTAATCTTGCATGAGCATCCGATCACTAGCATCTTATTTTCCTAACAAAAATGCTCATTTCCTCCCTGCAAAACTCATCGAGCACTATGCAACGAGCTCTAGAACATAAACATAAAATGAATTTCGAATAAAAAATCGAGAAAAAAGAAAGAGAGGGAGTATAAATTTTGAATATCAGTTTTTCTCTCAGCAACCAAAATCTCTCTTTTGACGACAACGCGCAAAAGTGGGGTAAAGGAGTCTCCTGATGAATTCTTTGGTGGTATTGGTGTTGGGAACATTTTTGTTTGAAATATATTGTTTAGGCGAGAGAAACCATTTGAGAACTTAAACATTCGATGCGTCGAAACCCCAATACTGGGATAAGCGATTAGAGCTCAATATCACTCAAACCAAGCATTTTCTCGGATTTCTTTACTTCCTCTAAAAAAACTTTTGTTTGATGTTTTTATAGTTCTTGCAGTCAATAGATACGCTTATATGGATTCTAAAACTAAAATATCCTTAAATATCAAAAATCCAAAAAAATAAACTCAATTGAAATGAAAAAAACAAAATTAGTCATGAAAACCCTTCGGTTGCCTCTCAAGAAGCGCTCATTTATAATCTTAAGCTCCACCGGATCTACTTCTACTCTCATAGATTTTCATTAGTTTTCCTCGTGAGTGTTCCCGCTACTTTTCATGAAGCCAGGGCTAGCTTGATGACTTGGTCATTGAGCAGGTGTCGATTCCTTCAATATGTTAACTTATCACATGCTTGAAATATTCATTATTAGCCTCTATTTTCCAAAGTCCATACCATGAGCCGTAGGTTCCTACATTAGTTATAAAAACATAGTTTTTGTGAGGCCCAATAAGGCCAAATTCATTAATGATTTAATCAACCTAAATTTAGGTTAATCAATAGAAAAGATAAGAGGTGTGGTTGCCGGCTGAGAGAAGAAGAATGTGAAGAAGAAAAAATGGGAGAGAAGAGAAAACGGGAGGAGAAAAACAGGATACGCCTTTTTTTGTCGTGTTCTATTCATGGATGAAATCTAATCGAGATTTTGGTGTAAATCTGAATTTTTCCTTATAATTATTTCTTCAATATGTAGAAATTTTTAATGGATATTGATTAATTGATCAAATCTAAACTAGGAGAAAGTTGATCATGCGATTGGTTAGCAAAATCAACGTGAATCGTCAATTCATCAAAGAAATATAAGGTGATGATCTTTCCCTTCCCTATCCAAAATTGAACGGCATCCTCGACGTGAATTTCCGATGGAGGATTGAAAAGGTGAAGTCACGATTGCAGGTGTTCTTCTTTTTATTTTTTTATGATTTTTTATTTTTAATGATAGCTTAGACGCCTTCTCTACCCCACAATTGGTGAGTGTCGTGGGGCGTCTTCTCATGTGGGGCGTCTGTGAATGGTAATCTGAATTATTGATTACTAAAAAGCCATAAACGGCTATATGTACAAGAGTTTAATGATTTAACCTAATTAGGGAATAGTAAATTACAATAATACCCTTAATACAATAATATCCTAATATCCTTCATACGCCCCCGCAAGATGAGTCACCCGAGGTGATTCCAATCTTGGAACACAACTTGTGAAATTGTAACCGCGGAAGAGGTTTGGTGAGGAGATCGGCGAGTTGGTCCTTGGAGTGCACATGAGAAACACGAAGTGTACCAGCTTCAATTTGACCACGGACAAAGAAGTAATCAAGTGCAAGGTGCTTCATACAGGAGTGGAAAACCGGGTTGGCGCTGAGATAAGTAGCTCCAATATTATCACAATAAATGGTTGGAGCCGATGAGAGGGTGACACCAAGTTCCATGAGAAGATTACCCAGCCAGCAAATTTCGGCCGAGGTGTTGGCTATAGACCGATATTCCGCCTCGGTGGATGATCGTGAGTGGCAATTTTGTTTTTTGGAGAACCACGATATCGAATGTTTGCCAAGATACACAATGTATGCCCCAGTGGATTTAAAGTCAGAGGAGTCGGACAGAGGCTGCCAATGACTTGTCGAAATTCGGTGGGGTCGGATAGAGGTGAGCCCGAGGAAATGGTGAGCCGTGAGGTCGATGGCAATGGTGCCGAGACAGGCTTCGCCTCATTCATGTTGGTCTGAATGAGAAGATCCATGATATACTTCCGCTGCGACAAGTGGAGACCCCGTGGTGTCTGCGTGGCTTCAATTCCTAGGAAGAATATGAGAGCACCGAGGTTTTTAATTGAGAACCGAGACGCCAACAACTTGATGAAGTTCTGAATGTGAGTGGAGGAAGAGCCTGTGATGATCATATCATCGACATAGATGAGAACATAGAGCTTCGTAGTTGACGTGTTGAGCATAAAGAGTGAGGCGTCCGCAAGCGAATTCTTGAAGCCAATGTGAAGCAAAAACGTCCGTAACTCAGAGTACCACGCACGGGGAGCTTGTTTGAGACCATAGATATCTTTCCGGAGTTTGCACACATGAAGAGGGTGATCCTTGTCAATAAAACCGGGTGGTTGCTCCATGTATACATCTTCGGTGAGTGTGCCTTGAAGGAAAGCGTTGTTGACATCGAGCTGATTTATGTGCCATCCGTTGGAGACCGCAAGGCTAAGCTCGGTGCGGATGGTTGCGGGCTTGACCATGGGACTGAAAGTCTCGTGAAAATCTACTCCCGGATGTTGATGAAAGCCTTTAGCAACCAAGCGAGCCTTGTAGCGATCAATGGAACCATCGGGTTTTCGTTTGATGCGGAAAACCCATTTGCAGCCAATAACGTTGCTTGCAGTTTGATGAGATACAAGGTCCCAAGTCTCGTTGCTTAGAAGGGCATTGAATTCATCACTCATGGCTTGTCTCCATTTGGTGTGACGTAGGGCTTGTGTTGCTGTTGCGGGTTCAGTTTCGTCTAGAGAACCTGTACAAACATTCGCAAATGGAGGATTAGATC
>CM071876.1:24681101-24693402 GCA_036759665.1 Gynandropsis gynandra | reverse complement strand
GAATGAATTAGGTTAACGAGAATTTGGCCAATCGGTTAATCTATTTAGGAACGGTAGTAATCGAGGTAGAATTTCCATTGTTCTTAATGCATCTAGAAGTTCCGCACTACATAGGGATATGAGTGTTGTTGATTTTCTAGATAGAGGATTTAGGCTTACGCCAAGTCATTTCCCTTTATAGGGGTCGAGTTCCAATCCGACATTAGAGGTTGAATTCCCCATCGTTCGTCATGCATCTAGAAGTTCCGCACCGCATAGGGATATGGGTGACGTTGATTTCCTAGGTAGGAGATTTAGGCTTACGCCAAGTCATTTCTAGCATTAGGGGTAGAGTTCCCTACTGGTCTTCATGCATCTAGACGTTCCAAGATACATCGAGAGATGAGTGATGTTGATTTCCTAGGTAGAGGAATAGATATTAATTCCCCATCGATTGATACAAACCGACTTTTTGATCCTTAGAAACATCCATTGCATGTTCCGGTATTCCCGAAGCGCATGGTACTCTATCTTGTTGTGTCTAACTTCGTTATCCTTTATTACCTTTACCTTCCCATCTCATAATCTTATATTGATCGATCTTCTTCTCGTGAATTCTTCGTTCTAACGCTGCATTCAGTCCCCAGAGTTCGACCCTTGTACTACACAAACCGTATACTTGCGGTAGAGTGGTCTTGGAAAAATTAAAACCTCTTATCCCACACATCAAACAACGTGCAAACAGCCATAAGGATGCCTGCTGTTTCAAGAGAACAGTTTAAGATTAAGCCAGCAATGATCAACATGCTTTATCAGAAGCAATTCATGGGTGGAAACCATGAGCATCCCCATCAGTACCTCAGAGACTTCCTTGAACTTTCAGGTACGTTCAAAATACACGGAGTCTCGGAGGATGCGATCATACACTTTACGTGTTATCAGTCGTGTCTACCCTTTCTTCTCCCTTGCCCTTCTTTCACTTATTAATCATTCTCTTAATCTCGGGTTAATCCGATGCATATTCGAATTACCTTCAGATCGGGTCATGCACCTACAAGGGACAAGTAAAAATAATTAGTAAAAAGAAAAGAAAAACAAAAGAAAAACAAAAAGAAAACAAAAACAAGTATGATTCTAAATCTAAATCCTAAATGTGTTGACAATTAGTCCCCGACAATGGCGCCAAAAACTTGATGCGTGTCAAGTTAACAAGTTAACCTAAGACTACCCGCAAGTGTACGGCATGTGTGTAGTAGTTGAGGTGTTTATCCCACGAGGACTAATGTAACACGATTTAAGAATAGTGAAAGAATAAGAATAGTGAGATGCAATGATGATGATGATGCAGTGGATAAGTGAGTTCTAAACAAAGAGACAAGCGCCCTAGGATCTGGTTTCACCACATAGCTTCTGAAACCTATCTCCGATCTATCTAATTGTGCATTCCCGATCAAGATATCTAAGACAGACGATCCTAATGTAGAACCTACCCTCTCTCAAGGCATAGGAATGCAGCTAGATTGAGTTATCCCCTACTTTCGTGGCTGACACCCCAACTAAATCCCATTACGATTCATGATTCGCCCGATACAACCCTCAACCGTTACTACCCTACTATCGTGACCTAGTCTCGGTTGTTCTAAGCTTGATCTTCTAGAATTAGAATTCACCTTTCAGTCCTTCTCCTTATCCCTAACACATGCATATACGTGGTCATTCGTAAACACAAGATAGTAAGCACTCGGACAAAGAATAGATAATACGAACGGGTAAATGCATTCATAAACAAATCAAAGATGGTTCCGGGATAGCCATGGGCTAACCTCTTCTCCTAGAACAATGTACTACCCGCTCATGAGTCTAAACAACATAAACAAAACACTATAGTAAAGAGCAAAGAGATATCAAACGACCAATGATCCGAAATCAATATCCAACTCCTTGCGTGCCTGTCGTCAAGGGGACTCTATGGATGGATGGTGGCTATGAATGGTGTGTTTTGGATGGTGGATGGATTAATTCTCAATGTCTTCTGTCCTTGAGGCTTTGTAAATTGAACTGGAAAGCTCTTGGCTGACTGATTTCCGCTAAATTTGTCGGTTGGATGTTTTATATAGTCATGCCCGACCGTGCTCCATGTCATGCCCGGTCGGGCATGCTTCTTCTGTAATTGCAGTCAATCTGTTTTGCCATTATGGCCGACCGAGTTATGCCTGATGCTCGACTGTGTTGTGCTCAATGGTGGGTGTTCGACAGTGCACTTGGAACGCTCGACCCGTGCACAAGCTACGGGGATGAATCTGCAGCAAATGCTCGACCGTGCAACATTGAAAGCCCGACTGTGCTGCCTTCACGAAAGACGATGCCCAACCATGCTGGAAACCAAGCCCAACCGTGCACAAGTGAGGGTTTTTCTTGGGTCGTGCATTTGATCATGCTCGACCGGGTTGTGTCCTTTGATGCATGCTCGGTCGTGCACTTGATCATTCTTGGCCATGACTTGTCAATTTCTCTCTCCGTTCAATCCGTTGTGAACTTTTATGTCGAATTATATGCCGTTTATGCACCTTAACTCCGAAATGAATCAAATATGCATTAAAATCTATAAGAACACGAAAACACATAAACAAGTAAAATGGATATAATATTACACGTAAACCTCGCAACTATTGTCATAAACAAATCTAAAATCATGCGAGAAACGTGTACAAAAATGAGATGATCAAAACTGAGGGGGAAGTGGAGTTCAACTTAAACCACACACTTGAGCAGCCGTGCATTATCGATTTCGTGTTCCATGTTTGATGTCTTGGAGAAATTAGCCGAGGAAGTTCTTGAAGAAGTTAGGAGCAGGGAGTCTCTAGAAACGACTTTCCTATCAGCTAGAGAAGGATTATATAAGGACCCAAACGAGCTGCTGAACAACGAAAAGAAGAAGGAACCCCCCCACCGAGACTTTTGTGCAACTCGAGCTAAATACGATGCAAATTAATACATAAACAATCCCAAGACACCGCGAAGCTACACGAAACTTCCTGCACACAATTGGAGCATCGATAAGGCACCCAAGGTGAAGATGAAGCCTTCACCACAAGGAATTACGCATTAACAAATTCTGGAGATGTTGAAGGAAACGAGAGACGAACGCCTTACCGGTTTCAAGGAGTGCATAACCAGACTTATGGATAGCTCAATCAAATTATTTGGACAGCACGATCTAGCCCCTACGATATGGAACAACACGACCGAGCTTAGAGAGGACATGACCGATCGTGCAAGGAATCCAATTGATTCGTGTGCTACACCCTATCGAGCACACTATGCATGTGAGACGCTACGCACACGACGACGTCGAGGACGTCCACCTGATGAATAACATCTTGGTCAGACTCGTGATGTTAAAACAAGCGCTTCTAAAGACGCAACCCGAGCCCCATATCTTTTTATTTGTTTTGTTATAAACTTTTTAGAATTCGAATCGTATTCTATTCATAAGCATGCACCTTACCAACAACCCCTATGTATCGTACTGTCTTCTTCGGATTGTGTGACTTTTACTACAGGTTTTCCACTTCGACATCGTCCACAACATAAGGATAGACATGTACGCCCAGCCTCATTAACTCGGGACAACAAGCACACATCAGGTGCACACGTTCCTATCTCCTTCATTTTTCCCCAAGTTTTTGCATGTTAGCCCTTCTATTAGATTTTTAACATCGAGACGATGTTCCGTTCAAGTTTGGGTGGTACTCTTCGAATGGCATGGTTGTTAGGATTTAGATGTTAAGTTCTTTGTATTTTTTTAGTTTTTACTTTAGTTTTGTTAGAATTAGATGGACGGATATCTAATACAAAAAATTTCGAACTTTAGTCATCTCTGTACAACTTTGCCGAATCGGAAACAAAAGTTTAGGTTTTCTGAAACATAACTTTACATATCAATTAGTTAGTGGTCGTGCATGAATCCATAGCCTATAGTTGTATTCTGCCCCTTAGATTTCAATCCCAAGCACTTATATCTCTGAGCTTACCATTCATTCTTTGTTTTGTTTCGATCGTTATATTTCCACGCACTTACACTAAAAATGCACCTCCGCCCACTGGCACTGACCAAGATCCAAGACGAATGTAGTTCGAGTGACTAACTATGACGACACAGGTCATCGCCTTCGTGAGTCACTCTATCATTCGGCTCTTGGTCAGTGCCTGTGGGCGGAGGTGCATTTTTGCGCTGTCAATAGAATAAGTTCTTTAACTATTTCAGCCTTACATTGACATGAGTGCATTGATATTGATGGTTTGGGTCTAAGTGGTGGGCCGAGTCTGTTTTTCTACGTGCTAAGGGTTAGAGTCGATGCGTATTCACAATATTTAGTTAAAAGAAAAAAATCAGCAATGACGCAACCTCTTCACTTCGCTAAGGTTACAAGACCTTATGAGTGTGCCAATCGGCATCCCGGGTCTAAGTAGAAGGCTGTCCTCTTCAACTCTGACGTCCTAGAAATAGAGTAATAATTTTCAAAAAAAATGTGTGGAAACCAAAAAGAAGAGAAAGAGAACCAAAAAAGAAAAAAATAGTTGTCTTAAGAATGGTATAGAATTGTTTGCGCATTAGAATAGGTATGGAGATCGCTTGGATGTTGTCTAGGGGTTAGTGAAAAGAACTTAGGATATGTGTAGGATTGCACGGTTAGTGGCTTTCGGCAGATAGGGTTCGATGTTCGTGTGAGAGAACAAAAGAGAGAGGAGCATGCCGGAAGGCTGGAGACGGGCGACGAACTCGGAACGCAGAGGAACTGTTGAAGACATCAGTAATAGAATAGAGAGGGATCTCATTCTTTATCTATGTTGAATATAGATTTCTTTTGTGTTTCGTTTTCTATCTCCTTGTTCGAATAGCTCCATAGCCACGGGTTAGAGTTTTGCCGATATGTAATGAAGTTGTTTGCTTAATGCTTGGTTATAATATTTGATCGTTTTCGGATTGATTGGCTGCTTTTAATGCTTGTATTCTTGTTGGTCACTTGAATGAATGATTATAAAAATCTGTTTGCATTGGGAGATGAATTAGATTTTGGAACGTAGCCATGATTTGAAGTCTCAATTGATTTAGAACCTTGGCCGATCGGTTAATTGGACTTAGAAATTAGGATAGTGATCTTAATGCATCTAGTAGGTGAGATGCATCGGGAGAGTCATTCCCTAGGAAAGAGCTTGAATTCCCCGAATACGTAATGATATCTATAACCATGATCTTGTTAGCACTTCATTGCATTATCGTGCATCTCTCAAAACTTGTGTTTTTTAGTTCGTTGAATTTAATCCGTTAGTTAGTTAGTTAGTTAGTTAGTTAGTTAGTTAGTTAATTAGTTAGTTTATCTTTATTCGCATTCCAATCACTTATTGATTTTACATGTCCTATTCATGAGTTTACTGGTTTAAGAGTTGCATCGATTCCCTAGTGTTCGACCCTGGTACTACACGATTTGTATTCTTGTGGAAGCATTAGTCTAGGTATTATTACTTGATATTAACCTCATCAGCATTATCACAATAGGATTTCTAGAAAATTCATAATAGGAAAATTGAGATGTCATAAGTGAAGATTAGATTAAACGCTAGCATTATTATATGAGGAATGATCACAGCTATATGAGCTAGTTTTTGGTGAACCTTGAGACATTAGAAATGATCTAGAGAATTTTCACTCAACCAAGTGTCGGGGTCGAAGAGCGTTAATTTGGATTCGGTGTTAAATATGAGTGAACATCTTGTCCACTATGCTCGAACTAGTAATTTTACACTCGAACATTGGAGGAAGGCATGTGCGAGCGCGTTGGTGAGAGTTGTAATGGGATGAGTATCGGGTCGACGGCGTTACTATTGCAATACTTGGATCAGGGACCAGCATCGTACCATGTTGGGGTTGTGGTAACCTTTCGAGGGATGAACTGCTATAGTTAGTTACAGTAGTGGATCTTCTAACGCCATATCGTGTTTGGGTTGTGGTAACTGATGTTGGTGGAAACACGAGTTATAAATATTCCTAGACCACTTCACCGCAAGTATACGGATCGTGTAGTACCAGGGTCGATCTCTAGGGACTAAAGCAACCAAACTAAGAATAAAACTAAACTATGACAATTAGAAATAGAAGGGGATGTAATCCTAAATTCCTAAAACTAATCTAAATGGTGACAACGATACTAGGTTGGGGATAAAGTCGGATATGACAAACACTACGAGGGTCCGGGATACCGGGAATCACATGGATGAAACAAGTAAGGATCATAGATCTATCAACTATTCTTGACAACGGGAAATCCATGCCCTAAGGTGAGGAGTGATTCTTCCGAGCCTAAACCTCCTAACCATGAGTACGTGCAACCCTACCTTCCAGCAGTGATTAACCCGTACCATGGCAGCATTATGAACGCAATCATATCCCTAAGAATGACTAACCGACCGGTCAGATTCTCATTAGCCAAGCTTAATCTACAACTTAGCAGGTCCGGATTCATTCTTTAACCTTCCAGCAAAGTCCAAAATCCTATGTCGCTGAGCGGGCAGCACTAGCGTAAGAGTGATAATGCTAAGCGTAGAACCGAAAATCAAGAATAAATTAATAAATCTAAGCATTAACGCAAATCATTGTTCATCCAATTCAAATCCGATATCCCTACCCGCAGTAGGGACTCTACTCACTCATGGAGAAAATAAAAGACGAAGATAACATAATCCTACACATGATAGACTCTAAGGAATTCGATGCCTCGACCTTCCCTATCGTGTTACCGGTGTAAGGATTGATGCTTCTCTTCTTCTCCGATGCCTCTCGAGCCTTTCCAGATGTTTTTCCAGCCTTTCATTGCCCTGTACGTCGCCCCCCTTGCTCTCGATCTGTTCTATTCCTTAAATTCGTACGTTTGAATCTTAGATCTAGGTTGTGGCGAAATACACGGCCCGCTCGGGCACCAGTTTTGCCCGATCGTGCAGTGGCTCGCCCGGTCGTGTTCCTTCATAGTGCCCGATCGGGTAGCAAGCACCCGATCGCGTGGTTGAGCGGCCTGAGTCGTGCAAACTCACGGGGCAATTTGGATGAATTAATGCCCTAGCGGGTATTGTCTCGCGCCCGATCGGGTAAGGCTACCTGATCTCGTTGCCTTCGTGCCCGGGTCGTGCTAGGTGTGCGGATAAAACCCCATAGGTTTTACCCGAGCGGGTGATCTATGGTGCCCGACCGGGCACCCTTGTTTCCATGAAATTTCTCTTTTCCGCTCGTTGCTCGGGTGTTCCTTTGGGTTCTGAAGCTCGATCTTGGCTCTGAGTAGATATATCTTCAAATCATGTGGTTTTGATCAGGAATCCGTCATTTAAAGCTCATTTAGGCCTTGTCGCCTAAAAACCTGAAAACCAACAAAACGGGTGTGTGAAACTCATAATTATATCGGGTATGTAAATCTCTACATAAGATGTATGCGAAAATGGCACTAAAACCTATCCTAAAATTGATACACTTTCAGTGTTATCCGTAACCTTTCGAGCAACAGAGCATTTTTTGAACTGATTGCTGGGGTACATTGTAACCTTGCGAGAACTTTAGTGTGTTGGGATCCTTTTGACTTTATAAGCGTATGCTCGAATTAGAGTCTTGTGGACTTAGCGAATCATGTTCGGAAGTGGTACTAGTCTTAGACTTGGGATACTCAGTGAGAATGGGTAGACTTGTCTATATGTCTTTAGTGTCATAATATATTATTATTTTGTGTTATTTAGTTAAGAGTGGGAGAATACGTGTAAGACCCGTTAAAATAGGAAGGCGGTGGAATATTTATATATATATATATATATATATATATATATATATATATATATATATATATATATATATATATATATATATATATATATATATATATATATATATATATATATATATATATATATATATATATATATATATATATATATGAATAAATCAAATTAGGGTTAGTCATTTAAAATAAAAACAACACCACGCCGTGTAGTGCTGCCGAAGGAAAAAAAAGAAAGAAAAAGAAGAAGAAGAAGAAGAAGAAGAAGAAAGAGGAAGAGAAAGGGGATAAGAGAAAAGAAGAAGGAAAAAAAGAAGAAGAAGAAATTGAAGAAAGATCTTCAATTCTCATCGCGTTCTTCGCGGGTGGTTTCTAATCGCGATTGTGGTAAATAACTAAATAATTCGTTGTGATTATTCACTTAATTCGAATGTTTATATTACGAAAATTCATGGAATTTAACGGATCTATGATAGGGAAAATTGGTCGGTGTTGTTGCTAGCAATATTAGACATAATCGTCAAATCGTCGGGAAGCTAAGGTGATGATTTTCTCCACCCTAATTTCGGATTTGTGATCGATTTATGGAAGAGATTATATTTTTAAAATGAGACATGATCACGATAGAATTTATAGGATCATAATGGAAAAAATGAGACGTTACAAGTGCAATTGGATTAAATCCCTAAATTTGTCATAGGAGAATTTATGATAAGTATATGAGCTGTATAAGTGACTAGAGATGATCTAGAGAACTGACGTGCGACCAAGTGTTAAGGTCGGAGAACGTCGATATTTGGGTTCGATGTTAAAACCGAGTGAATATCTTGTTAGTGTGCTCGATCGGGTGGTTTCACACTCGAACCTTCGGAAGAAGGCGTGTGCGAGCGCGTTGGTGAGAGTTGTCACGTGAGGAGTATCGGGTCGATGACGTTAGTATTGCGACACTTGGATCTGGGCCGGCGTCATACCGTGAACTGACGTGCGACCAAGTGTTGGGGTCGGAGAACGTCGATATTTGGGTTTGGTGTTTAAACCGAGTGAATATCTTGTTAGTGTGCTCGATCGGGTGGTTTCACACTTGAACCTTCGGAAGAAGGCGTGAGCGAGTGCGTTGGTGATTGTTGTCACGTGAGGAGTATCGGGTCGATGACGTTAGTATTGCGACACTTGGATCTGGGCCGGCGTCATACCGTGTTGGGGTTTTGGTAATCTTTCGCGCGACGGAGCGCTGTATGATACTGATAGCTAGGGTACGTTGTGACCTTGCGAGATTTTCAGTGTGTACTGATAGCTGGGGTACGTTGTGACCTTGCGAGATTTTCAGTGTAGTGTGATAGCTGGGGTACGTTGTCACCATGCGAGATTTTCAGTATGCTAGGGTCTTTTGGACTTTGCGAGCATATGCCCGAGCTAGAGTCATGTGGACTCTGTGCGTTATGATCCAGTGTGGTACTAGTCTTAGACTTTAGATACTCAGTCGGGTTGGGTAGAGTTATTTGTATATCTTTAGTTTAGACTTTGGATATATCCTTATTTTATGATATTCAGTTCGAATGGGAGAATACGTGGCACAGAGTACGTACACGTATTGATCTCACTGAGTGCGTATGTCGTACTCACCCAATTTTTGGGCTGTCGTGGATGGACAGGATATGGCGAGGAGAAAAAGTAACGAGGTTGAGCAGCAACATGAAGGTTCACAGCGGACTGATGGGAGAGGCGTGCACGAGGTCTCGATGAGTTTTATTTTGCATTTCGTTTTTTTATTTATCGTGACTATGGTATTTACATATTGTTTTGCTATTTGGTCCGAACCACTCTTATTTCGGAATAAATCATTTATATATATTTTATAAATGCGTTTGAGCGATGACACGTGTAGCCACCTCTTGGAGGTGATGGTGGACACTCCTAGTCCCGAGGTTGTTCCGGGATGGGGGTGTTACAATACGTGGCACAGAGAACGTACACGTATTGGTCTCAATGAGTGCATCTTTCATACTGATGAGGAGGCATTACAACGACCTACGACCCTAAAGAAGGAGAGGAGCGCGACAAGGAAGAGCCGAGCATGGATCACGACGAGGATGAGCCTAGTATAGGCGAGACCAACATGGGAGCGGATGGAGAGCTAGGAGAAGATGGATCACACATTGCCATGCCGGTGGTCCATGACAAGCCACTCACGAGATCCCGAGCAAAGAGCCTCCGTACAAGAATCAATACGTACGTGGCTCAAGTGCTTTTCAACCACCGTCAGGAGTTCAACAACGAAGAGGGGGATACAAGCAGCAACTTTCCAAAAACCAAGACCCTCTTCGTCATCAATGAAGTCGAGGAACTCAACCAAATGGTGTCATGAACAAAGGCAACAACTTGCCATATCTCAACCGGCGCCCCAACTTGCCTTAACTGGAACATAGCCGTTTGAAATTCAAACTTCAGCTCCAACGGCTGTTGCCTTTTCCACCAAGATCCATTTTGCCTTTCTTAGTTTGGGCCTTCTACCAACTCAAAACCATTCCATTCTTGCGGCTTAAGTTACGGAGCTTGTATCAGTTTTTGGTATCAGAGCCCGGTCCTCGGCCACAAGCGTATCCGCTACCCTCTCTATTTCATTTTGATTTTGTTTTGTTGTTTGATTTCGTTTGCTAAGTGTTGCAGTATTCATAAAAGAAAACTTCAAAAAAAAAAAGAGAATCATGGTCGAAACCGGAGACGTTCCAAACAACACCCTCGCCGAGATACTCCAAACCATGCAAGACATGAATTATCGTCTCTTGCGCCTAGAAGAAGCCCCGAGACGCCCAGAAGCCGAGCGTTTCGTCGGACCACGGGAGAACGCTGACTATCCCTCGAATGAACACCTAAGGCCGAGACGTGCACCACACCTCAGAGAGCAACCACGACGAATGGAGGCCGAAGATAGCTCAGACGACGAGCTAGAGTACGCCCCACCAAGGCGTAGAGCGCCACGAAACCCGGATGCGGGTTTCGATGAGGTAAGGCCGCAACGCCAATCCCATACAGATTTAAAATTAAAGCCACCTTGTTTCGCAGGAAAAGTAGATCCCGGAGCCTATCTTGAATGGGAGCGTCGCATGGAAAACATCTTCGATTGCTACGAGTATTCAGAACGTAGGAAGGTACAATACGCGGCCGCACAGTTTACGGACAACGCATTGGTATGGTGGGATCGCGAAGTTGCTGAACGACGCAGAGCACACTACGACCAAATCACTACGTGGAGAGAACTAAAGTATCTCATGCGTAAAAGGTATGTTCCTAACCATTTCCATAGGGACATACAACAACAGTACCGTAAGTTTGTGCAGGGTCCAAAGAGCGTAGAGGACTACTACAACGAGTTCGAGCATATACAACATCGCTTGGAACTCAACAAATCTGCGGAGACCACAATGGCACACTTCATTGGTGGACTTCAAGAACGGATCACAAGGAAATTGAAGCGGCAACCGTACCAAGACATGCACGACTTGCTGCACCTTGCCGTCGAGATTGAGCAACAAATAAAATCCAAGCAAGCCTCAAACAGTAGGCCTCGCCCAACCACACGGTGGAATCCACCACCAAAGCCAACCGAGAGGCCTCGCACGGAAGAACAAGGGCTTGACCCGCGTTCTAGAGGCAAAGCGCCTGAAACCTCTCGGGCCACGCGACCCGTCGGTAAAACTTCTAACTCCGTGAATTCGATTAGAACTCGTGACATTATTTTCTTTAAGTGTCAAGGTAGGGGACATATGGCACGAGATTGCATTAGCCCCCGAGTCATGATAATCACCGAGAGCGGTGAGTACGAATCCATGGATGAGGCAGAAGAGGAGGAACTCCAAGATGAGGAGATCGAGTATGGAGACGTAGGAGAGCTTTTGGTCACTCGAAGGGTGCTTAGCGCTCAAATAGAGCCCGAGGAAACTGCCCAACGCGAGACCATCTTTCATACACGGTGTACCGTGAATGGCAAGGTATGTGGTCTTATAATCGATAGCGGTTCTTGCACTAACGTTGCTAGCGATTACATGGTGAGAAAGCTAGGACTCGAGACCAAGAAGCACCCGTGGCCCTATCAACTACAATGGCTCGACAACCAGCATGGAATCAAAGTCACCGAACAAGTCACTGTACCCTTCAGCATAGGACGGTACAAGGACGAGGATTTGTGCGATGTGGCCCCAATGCAAGCCGGCCATATTCTATTGGGACGACCTTGGCAATTTGACCGAGAGGTTAAACACGACGGGAGGACGAACCACTACTCCTTTGTCCTCAATAAGCGTAAAGTGTCTCTTGCCCCTCTTAGTCCTATACAAGTACATGAATTGCAAAGGAAGTTATCCAATTCCGTTAACCCTAATGAAAAGAAAAACTTCTATCTTAAGACTAGAGAGGTTTCAAAGGCTTTGAGCAATCAAAACTCGGTATTACTAATGGTCTTTCGAGATGCTTTACTCACAGAAATAGGTACGCACGAGCACCCAGCG
>CM071876.1:24592541-24608995 GCA_036759665.1 Gynandropsis gynandra | reverse complement strand
GTCATTCCTTTAAAGAGACGATTTCCCCCTTCCTCCCATTCAATAATCCTACAAACTTCGTTAAATGAGGGAAACTCGTTTTTGTGGAGTATGTGATGAATAAGGTCGTTGTATTTGTCGTCAAGGGAGACAAAAGACCTGATCCTGGTTCGCTCTTAGAGCAATTTCCATAGGATCCACAGTATGAGGCCTTAGAGAATCAAGTTCATACCATAATTCCTTAAAATCATCCAAAGCCTGGCTAAAAGGTTTTCCTTCTTGCCATAGATTATTAAGGTATTTCTTTACTTCATACACACGACTAAGGTTGGATTCATTGCCAAAAACTTGTTTCATCTCGTCCCAAAGCTCCTTAGGAGACTCTATGTGCCCATATTTACGAAGTATATGAGATTCGAGGGAATTTTGTAAAAAACCAAGGTAGTGAGTTTATTTTGTTCCCATTTTTCTGATACGACACTTGAATCTACCGGTTTCACATCCGATCCTATCACAAAACCCCAAAGACCTCACATGCCAAGATTGGCCTTAGCAATCTTCGTCCAAATGAAATAATTGTTTCCATTGAACAAGATTGAGATCCTTTTGGTCGAGTCCATGACAAGAGATCCGAGAAAATAAAGGGAAACAAAAAACAAAGAAAGATTAAACAAATTTTGACCGAATAAAACTTTTGAAAGAGAATAGATTTCAAAAGAAACAAAATCGATCAAAACATTTTCAGAGATTTGATCACCACTCTGATACCATGTAGAATTTGATGAACAAAGATGAATTAGTGGAAGCAAGATAGAGGGACTAAGAGCGAGCGAAAGATCAAGAGAATAAGAATAAGTATTCTCTTATGTATTTCATTAGAACTAAAATTACCTATTTATACAAGTAGAAAGGGTGAAAATAAGGAAAATACAAGTACACATGCAAGGCACAAGTTTAGATGTAACTTGCATGAGCTGGAACAGTCAACAAGGCATAGGAGACCACAGAGGTCATAAATAGGCTTGACCAGGTTGCAAGACGCGGGACGCGGCTCGAGAAATGGAGAAGGGAGCTGGACATGGCTAGGGATGCAGAGCAGAGCGGGATGCGGCTCGGGACACGGAGAAGAGCAAGATGCGGCTCGAGATGCGGAGAAGAGCGGGACGTGGCTCGAGATGCGGCTCGGGACACAAAGAAGAGCGGGACACGGCTCGGGATGCGGAGAAGGGAGCTGGACGCGGTTCGGGACACGGCTCGGGATGCGGAGAAGGGAGCTGGACGCGGTTCGGGACACGGAGAAGGGAGCGGGATGTGGTTTGGGACGCGGAGAAGAACGAGACGCGGCCCTTCTTCTTAACAGTGTAGTCCTCTTGACATAGACACAATTATCTTTGTAGATCATCGTAAACCCATAAGATATTATGGCTTGATGAAAATACCATTGTCCGGAAGACTACTTCAAGCCATATATTGAACGTTGGAGCTTGCAAACTTTGCACTCCTGGCCTACCGCAATGAAACCTTTTGGTTGTTCCATATAGATTTCTTCTTCCAGCTCACCGTTAAGAAACGCAGTCTTAACGTCCATCTGGTGTAATTCTAAACTAATGTTGCAACTATGGCTAGGATAAGGCGAATTGAGGCAAACCTCACCACAGGTGAGAACGTTTCCTCATAATCAATACCCTCTAGTTAAGTACATCCTTTTGTTACCAAGCGAGCCTTATACCTTTCAATGAATCCATCCGCCTTACATTTAATTTTGAAAATCCACTTAGTTCCAATCGCATTACGCCCAGGCAGAAGATCAACCAAGTCCTAGACTTGATTTTCCTTCATCGATTCCAATTCTTCTTCCATCGCAACTTTCCATTCAGCTTGTTTGGGGCAAGATAAAGCCTCATTCAATGTTTTAGGCTCTTAGTCATCATGTGGAGCAACCACAAATGCTTCCCCTTCGATCATGTGGAGCAACCATATATTTCCTCGGCTACTTCTGCACAACTCAGAATTCTGGTTCTTGTGACTGTATCCTCGTAGAATCATTAACCAATCTTGTCCTCCCACTAGGTTGAGATCATTCACGAGAATTTTCATCAACCTCAAGCAATTAGTTAGCTATAGGAGCATTGCCATGATCTTCTATCTCTTTAAGATGAAGTTCTCTGTAAATATCTCCCCATCTTGGAAAAGCATTCTCTAAGAATGTAACATCTCATGATTCAATTTCAATTACACTTCCATCTCCGTGTTCACCAATAAGCACATAAGCTTTTCAATTGTCAGAATATCGTATGAAGATACACTTCTTAGCTCTAGAACCTAATTTCCCATGAGGATGAGAAGTATTGCGAACATAAGCAGCAGACCCCCAAGGTCTAAGATGAGATAGGTCAGGTTTTCAGCCCGTCCATAGCTCATAAGGTGTGGAAGTTACCGACTTATAGGGTACTATGTTAAGGATATATGTTGCAGTCAATAATGCATCTCCACAAAACAATATTGGGAGATTAGCTTGCACCATCATCAATCTAACCATTTCAAGAAGGGTTTTATTCCTCCTTTTCGCAACACCATTTTGTTGCGGGTGGTGTTGGAATTGTCAACTGCCTGAAAATACCATTTTCATCACATAATTCCTTAAATTGCTCATATAGATATTCACGACCTCGATCTCTTCTCAAACACTTGATTTTTCTATCCGATTATTTCTCGACCTTATTGATGCAACGTCTAAAGCACTCTAGTGCATTAGACTTGTGAGAAATCAGGTACACATACCCCGAATCGAATGAAATCATCTGTAAAAGTGTATAGGGAACCATGCCTCACCCTCACGTTCAACGGACCATAGATGTCTGAATGAACTAATTGCAATGGAAATTCTGCTTTAGTTGCTTTTCCAAATGGCTTCCTCGTTGCTTTTCTAGCTAAAAAAATTCACAAGTCTCTAGAATTGCTCTAGCGAGTAAGCCTATGAGGCCTTCTCTAGCCAATTATAATATGCGATCAACACCAATGTGATAAAGTCTAGCATGCCACATATTCATATTACCATTAATTTTACTTGATGTGTGATCATCTCGTTTCTGTACACGATTCTTGCATGATTTAAGATATGTTTATGACGATAGTTGCAATATTTACGTGTGATTTTGTATCCGTTTTGCTTGTCTTCGTGTTTTCATGTTCTTAAGGTTTTTATGCGTATTTGGTTTGTTTTGGAGCTAAAAAACATACGAGATAAAGTACGAGCATAAGACATTATAACGGAGCAAACAGGATGAGAAACGGGCAAGGAATACAACTTGACATGATGAGATAAGGCCCCCCGCGGGGTGTCTTCCTTAGCCCGCGCGGGGTGGTGTTCCAGAAGTTGTTGCCCGAGTCGTGCTAGCCCTTAGCACGGGCGGGTCATGGAGAAAATGAGGAGCCCGCGCAGGGTGCCTCCCTAGCTCGCGTGGGGCATGCCTATAAAAACTTCCCTAGAATGTCTCCAACGGGGAATTTGTATAAAAAGGGACCCCAAATTGAGTTCAGAAGCAAGCAAACACAGAGGAGAACCCTAGGAGGATACTCAGCATCCATCAATCCATTCAAGAGCCATCTTTGACGGGAGACACAACAAGGAGTCGGGAATTGATCCGGGATCATCTCTCGTTTGATATTTCTTTGCTCCTTACTTTACTATTTTGTTTATGATGTTCAGACACATGATTGAGTAGTAGATTTGTTCTAGGAGAAGAGATTAGTCCATGGCTATCCCGGAACCTTCTTTGATTCGTTTATGAATGCATTTCCCCGTTTCGTAATATCTATTCTTTGTCTGAGGACTTATTGTCTTGTTTACGAATGGCCACATATATGCATGTGTTAGAGATTACGAGAAGGACTGAAAGGTGAAATCTAATCCTAGAAAATCAGGCTTAGAACAACCGAGACTAGGTCATGAAAGTAGGGTAATGACGGTTGAGGGTTGTATCGGGTGAATCATTAATCGTAATGGGGTTTAGTTGGGGTGTCGGCCACGAAAGTAGGGGGCAACTCAATCTAGCCACGTTCATATACCTTGAGAGAGGGTAGGTTCTACATTAGGATCGTCCGCCTTAGATATCTTGATAGGGAATGCACAAATAGATAGATCGGAGATAGGTTTCGGAAGCTATGCGGTGAAACCGGTTTCCTAGGGCGTTTGTCTCTTTGTTTAGAACTCACTTATCCATTGCATCATCATCATATTTGCATTTCATCATCCTCATTCTTTCGCAGCAAGCTTTGGTTCTACTTTTGATTCCTAGATCGTGTCACATTAGTCTTCGTGGTAATCGACACCTTAACTACTACACACGTGTCGTGCACTTGTCGGTAGTCTTAGGTTAACTTGTTAACTTGACACGCATCACAGTGACAAATGAAAAACAATCCTTAACATTACTAGAAAATGTGTCAGAGATACAATCAAGTACCATGAAACCATCACAAGTATAACCTGAACCATATAAATCAGACCCTAAACAGATATCCAAAAATATATCATTAAAGTTCAAACTAAACCTAACTTGAGCAAAGCCAATACAGAGATCAAGTCCCGCCGGATGTCAGGAGCATACAAGATATCATGTAATGTGAGAATCCTCCCACCACGTAAACGTAAATGGCAAGTTTCGATACCCAATACCGTAACCTTGGAGTTGTTTCCTACATATAACCATCTTGCACCTTTAGGGATTCGACGATACTCTACAAATGTTCCTCGATCTCTAGCTACATGGTCGGTGGCTCCTGAGTCTACAATCCACATAGGATGAGATTCAGAAAGCATTACACAACTACAAACACATGCATAATCACGAGTAGGGCTAAAGTACAATACCTTCTTTGCCTCAGTGCATTCACGAGCAAAGTGACCCAGTGTACCACAATTGTAGCATTTCATTTTTGGACTTGTCCTCTTTGCCTTTGCATTTGCCACGTTTGGCATGCTTTCTCACCTTGTTAGTCTTAGCCTGATTGCGAGCCTTATTCCCCCATCACCTCTCTTTCACTTTGAACCCGAGACCTTGTACGAGTTCGTTTCAGCAATGTTGGCTTCATAAAACGGTTTTGCCGCCTCTAGGCGCTCATCCTCTAACTCAAGATGACGTGATATGTCTCCAAACGTTTTGAAATTGTCATTGTGTGTCATCTAAACCTTCATGTGGTTCCAACTATCAAGTAATGAACGAATAATAGCTTAGATTTTTTTGTTATCAGATAAAACCTGACCCGTTTCCTTGAGCTCTCTAATCAGGTTTCACATGATTCTAAGATGATGTCTCATAGTGTGGTTTGGGCGCTTCTTGCAATCATTAAACTTCTGATTGAGACTCCTAAGTCCGGTGGCCAATGTGACACCAAACTTCTCTTTTAAGGACTCCTACATCCCTTTTATTGTGGCATACTCTTCAAACTCACACATGAGATCATCTTGCATACAACTCAGCAACGTGATACGAGCGATGTTGCTCTTTCTTTTTCAATCCACATAAGCCTCTTGATCACTCCTGTGCTGAGCCGAAGTGCCCTGCTCAGGCTCTTCCATGATCTGGAACAGAGTCTCTTTCACTTCTTGCTCCTCGAGAACGTATTGGACTTTTTGGTTCCAAATATCATAATTGTCACCGTCTAGCTTATCTCCTCGGTTGAGTTCAGCTATGATGTTCTTACAAGCAGACGACATTCCTTCTTCACAAAACGAGAGAAAACTATCACTACTCACCTAAAACAATACACACAAAAAATTTTGCAAAGAACCCAAAAGCTTTTATGATTAATGAATCTAATAGCCGAGATCGAAAGTTCACTATGTTCCCAATCATCTCTCGTACTACAAAACTCACCAACAAAAACCATTTATTTCATGCAAAATCTGCATTCCATCTTACTTAGAACTCCCACTCGATCAAAGCAATTCTAAAGCATAAAAAACAAAAAACTTTACATGCAATGATCGTCTAAATCAAATATAAATGATAATAAAACAAAAAAAAAGTTATAAGAGTCCGAAACTCATCCAAAACACCTCATTATTTTATCTTATATTTTCTAAAAAATTTATGGGCAGAAAAAAAAACAAATCTTCTCCCGAAATTGTATTTTCATAATGAATTTTGATGTAAATCCACAATAAAATTAATAATAACTATTCTGTTACAGAAAAAATTATAGAAAAATTACCATTAATTCAATCATAATTTTCTAAGTGACATCCTAAATTTTCATTCAAATTAGACACCGGAAAAAGTTTCATCCGCGAGGAACACAATACGTGCAATGAAAGTAAGTGGGACCCATTGACCCAAATTTCGACCTAGTTTCGCCAAAATAATGATATATTTAGGTTCCTCTCATCGAGATGAATTTGAGGTATATTCACTTTCTGTATTCGACCATCGATTAATCATAAAACATCAAAAATTTGTTTACTCATTTTGGATGAATCAGAACGTGACACGTGGTAGTCACTTAATCTTCTCCATGAACAAATACAATTGTTCAAAAATGACCGAAATTTCCAAGTCCCACAACTTTTTACACACGAAACGAAATCAATCATGTAATATATAATTGGAAAGCTCTTTTCATATGCTCGTAAAGACACCAAAAAAAATTTGTTATTCCTACAGAAAGTTATGGACAGAACTATATTTTCGGTTAATATTGGTATGCGAAATTTTTTCACTTAGATCGATTCTAAATATTAAATTTTACTGAATATTTTAGCATCACATAAAGAACATTCATGCAAAATATCTCGACATGTTTTTCAAGTTTCATGAATCTACCATTTTCATACAAATTAAGGTTTAACCGATTAAACAATTCTTCAAATTTGTAGAGAATTGATCTATGAAATAATATTTATGTGTTTTATAGTCACACAAAATACCAAAAGAAAAGTCAAGTGCTCAGATATCAATGTAAATAAAGAGGGTGGAAGCGTGAACCGAATTTCACATACCTTCACTGGTTTAGTGTCGAAACTCACCGGAAAAATCACAAGATCGGCGAAACTTGTTCGCTAGGGTCGGGGCTGAGATCAGAGACGGAAATCACCCACTATCCACCGTCCAAGTGCACTCTCAACTAGGGGTGGGCACCCACGGGTACCCGCGAGATTCTCGTTACCCGCATCCGAACTCGTCCCGCACGGGTAATTAGTTTTATACCCGTACTCGTACCCACAGCTTGCGGGTACCCGCAAAAACCCGTCAAAAATTTTAGAACCCGCGGGTACCCGCCTCGAAGAGAGGATCTGCCGTCGGTCCAGCAAGAGAGGATCTGCCGTCGGTCGACCAGAATCTGCCGTCGGTCCAGGGCGGGCGAGTAGCGTCGGTCGGGGGCCGTCGGTCGACCAGGAGGTGAGCGGCGGTGGTCAATCGAGAGGGGAAACGAGTAGCGTCTAGAGGGAGGAGGCTGTAAGGTTAGGCGAAGGAGAGGAAGGGTTGTCGTCGGTTGGTCGAGAAGATGGTAACCGGGCGAGCAGCGTCGGGCGGCGGGCGAGCAGCGTCGGGCGGTAGGCGGCAGTCGATGAAGCAAGGAGAGAGAAGAGAGGATCTGCCGTCGGGCCAACAAGAGAGGATCTTTTAATGTTCGTTTTTGCTTATATGACGCTTACGTGGCTCTGATCTAGCCAAAAATGTTGTTGATGTGTATATCATACATCACGTCATGGATAAATTTTTAGTGGATAATAAGATTTGAGATACAATGTGCGATTCAAAGAGGTTTTGGAAAAGTTAAAGATAATTGAAGGGTCTTGAGACTATGTTGTCTAGATACATATACATATATATTCATAAAAGTAAAAATATGAACACATATATATACACATATATATTCATATACATATATATATATATATTAGTAAATGTGTATGTTTACATATATTTAAATACTCGTATCTGTATATACATACATCATACATTTATTGTTTTAAATAACAATATAATGTTATAAATTTTAAAATGTAAAATTTAGAAAGAAAAGAAAACTATTGTTTTGGTTTTATATTTATATGTATATTTACATATATGTGTTTTGTTGTATTTATATATATATTATAGTATGATTTTTTAAAATTTTATTTTAAGTATAAAATTTAACATACAAATAATATTAAAAATTTCATATATAAAAATATATTCTATAAATATTATGAGGATATTGGTAATTTAAATTTAATTAATATATATTAGTATTTTAATTTATAACAAATTATAACTAAATATATTTATATAATCTCCAAATTTTTTATTGAGTTTTTAAAATTTCAAAATATAAATCTCCTTTTATTATTAATAAAATAAAAATTTATTAATAATTTTTAAAGTTATGTTAAAATAAATTTATAAATCTATTATTATTAGTGTTATTAATATTAAATAGAGAAATATACATTATTAATTTTATTTCGTATTATCATTATTTTTTAATATTTAAAAAATGTTAAATCATTTTCATTAAAAAACAAAAAAAAATAACTTTTTAATAGTTAAAAAATTGTTAAATCATTTTCATTAAAAAATATAAAAATACATAATTGAAATGTGGTCCAAACGTTCAAATATTATGTGTATAAAATTCCATTAAATTAAAATATTTTATTTAAATTTATTATTTTATTTTTTATATAATTTAAATTCAAAAACTTTTTTCATTTTTTTTTCAATATGTTTCTCTTTTTTTTTTATCTTTCTTCTCTTTTTTTTTCTCTTCTTCATCTTCATTCTTCTTTCTTCTTTCTCTTTTTTTTTCTTTCGTTTTCCATATCCACTTTATGTCTCCACCGCGCTCTTTTCGTTGTCCATCGCTCATTCCGTCACCCATATCATCTTTCCCCTTTTCATTATATTTTTTTTCTTTTTCATAGCACCTCCTTCTGTCTTACTCTTTTCAAATAAATTTTCTCTATTCAAATCTATGATTATTATCCGTCTTATTTTTTTATTTTTTTTCATTTTTTATGAACATGTATTACAGTGTTGTTAAAAAACCATCTTCCCCTTAATAATGAGGAACATTGATCCAATGATTAGATAAAATGCCAATAGATTAAAAATTGATCAAATGGTTAAAAAAATAACATATAACAAGCGATATTGTTGTTCACTTGATCTTGTGTTTTAATTAGTATTAAGATATATATATACATATATTTATATATGTGTAAATATATGTATATCTATGTACATAAATTTATATATATATATATATTTTTTATGACAGATATATGTATATATATATGTATACACATGTATATATGAATATATTATATATATATATGCAGTGGTGTTGTTCAAGCAAGAGACACGGCCATCTCCGTTGAAGAACTTCATGAAAAATTAATCAATCATGAAGCCAAGCTCCTTGTGGATGTCTCACAACCCATCCTGCAGTCTGTACCCGTGACGGCTCACTACACCAACACTCGTTCCCAACAGCACTTTCGCGGACGAGGTAGAGACCATACATCTGATCATCGATCACACCGCTCGCAATCTAAAGGGTATCAAGGCAAGTGCCAAGCATGTGGAGTCTTTGGACATAGTGCAAAGAGATGCCCTCAATTCACACTGATCACGGCGCACAGATCTCATTCACATCCTCCACAGCCTCAGCAATCGTGGAACAATGCAGGCAGATCGTGGCAACCGCAGGCTCACAATGCGCTCGCGCCGTACTATGATTCTGGTTCGTGGCTTCTTGACAGTGGGGCTTCGCATCATATCACATCCGATCTTCAAAATCTGGCACTTCATAGTCCATACCGTGGAGGAGAGGATGTGATTGTTGGTGATGGCTCGGCCCTACCAATAACTCACACGGGGTCTTTTTCTATGCATTCTACAACACGTTCTTTGATGTTTACTAATGTGCTTTGTGTGCCATCGATTCATAAAAATCTCGTCTCGGTCAACCAGCTTTGCAATACTAATGGAGTTTCTGTGAAATTCTTTCCACATCTTTTTCAGGTGAAGGATCTCAGCACGGGGGGCACCAATTCTAACAGGCAAAAGTAAAGACGGTATCTATGAGTGGCCGCTCAAACCCTCATTTGCGTCAACCTTTGTTGCTTTCAGTAGTGTCAAGTCCACTTTGTCCGAGTGGTACTCCCGTTTAGGTCATTTATCTCTTCCTATGTTAAAGCATGTCGTGTCTAAGTTTCATTTGCCGTTGTCTCGGGATTCTTCCATTATGTTTTGCAACTCTTGTGCTCGTAATAAAAGCCATAAACTTCCTTTTGCTCAATTATCACTTCCTTCCTCTATGCCTCTAGAAATACTTTTTTCTGACGTATGGATGTCTCCGCTTGCTTCCATCGATGGCTTCAAATACTATGTCCTTTTTGTTGATCATTTCACTCGTTACTCTTGGTTATACCCACTTAAAGCCAAATCTCAAGTCCTTGACACGTTTATAAAGTTCAAAGCTCTTGTCGAAAACAGATTCAACACTAAAATCAAAACACTTTACACTGATAATGGAGGTGAATACATTTCCCTAGCCTCCTTCCTTTCCTCCCATGGTATCTCTCATTTCACTACCCCACCCCACACACCCGAGCACAACGGCATTTCGGAACGTCGCCACCGACACATAGTCGAAACTGGCATGTCTCTTCTTATGCATGCGTCCCTCCCTCTCTCTTTTTGGTCTTATGCATTCACCACGGCTGTCTATCTGATCAATAGAATGCCAACTCCAACACTTTCCATGTCATCACCTTACATACGTCTCTTTGGGGTTGATCCGAACTATGATAAACTTAGGGTCTTTGGGTGTCTCTGTTATCCTTGGCTTCGTCCTTACTCCTCCCACAAATTATCCCCTCGATCTACTCCATGTGTCTTCCTAGGATATTCTCCCACACAAAGTGCCTATCTATGTCTAGAGCCCATTACCTCTCGTATCTATGTGTCTAGACACGTTGAGTTTCACGAAAATATATTCCCTTATGCGGCCTACTCACAATTTTTTCCCGTCCATGTCACCACACCCTTCGTTATCATCCCCCTTGTCCTCGGACCCTATTGTTTCCCTCGTCCCCTCCTCTGTTCCATCGTCCTCGGGTCTGCCCCCCAGCTCGGATTCTTCCCCTGCCGTGACTCCTACCGTGGACACTCATGTGGATCATGTTGACGCCGAACCTGTTACAGTTGCAGACACCTCTCAGCCAGTCTCCCTGCTTGATCACGCTGCCGTGACATCTGTATCCACCCGCTCAAGCACTGATCATAAAGCTACGGTGCAGCCTACAACAAATTTGCATCCTACGACGACACGGTCCAAGAACAACATCACTAAGCCAAACAAGCCATTCTCCCTCTTGGCCACGGCGTTAGGGACTGAAATTGAACCTACATCAGTTGCCCAAGCATTAAAAGACTCAAACTGGCGTAAGGCTATGACGGAAGAGTTTGATGCGCTTATTCGAAATGGCACATGGACCCTAGTTCCCCCCNGGGATGTAAGTGGGTCTTCCGTGTTAAACGAAAGCCTGATGGATCTATTGAACGGTACAAGGCGCGTTTAGTTGCTAAAGGATTTCATCAGCGTCCAGGAGTTGACTTTCATGAGACGTTTAGCCCCGTTGTCAAACCGGCAACCATTCGACTTGTCCTAAGCATTGCTGTCACCAAAGGTTGGCCCCTTAGACAACTTGATGTTAACAATGCCTTTTTGCAAGGACGTCTAATCGAAGAGGTCTATATGTCTCAACCACCGGGATTTATTGACAAGGATAATCCAACGCATGTTTGCAAGTTACAAAAGGCTATCTATGGGCTTAAACCAGCACCTCGGGCATGGTATTCTGAACTGCGCAACTTCCTCGTCACACATGGCTTTCGTAACTGTCTTGCCGACCCATCTCTCTTTATTCTTCGAGATCACGAAGTCTCTATCTTCGTTCTCGTCTATGTGGATGATCTTGTTGTGACAGGCAGTTGTTCTACGCGAGTTCAAAACTTCATCACGGTCTTGGCGATTCGATTCTCTCTGAAAGATCTTGGAAATTTATCCTTCTTCCTTGGGGTTGAGGTCTCTCGCTCGGACAAAGGCCTAATGCTCACACAACACAAATACATCAATGATCTCCTGGTCCGGACACACATGCAGGATGCTAAGCCGGTATAGACGCCTATGGCCTCAACGTCGCGACTCACAATTCGCTCGGATACACCTCTAAATGATCCGTCGGAGTATCGCACAATCATTGGCAGTTTGCAATACCTGTCGCTCACTCGCCCGGATGTAAGTTTTGCTGTCAACAAGCTATCTCAGTTCATGCACGCTCCAACGGATCTTCACTGGCAAGCCGCAAAACGTGTTCTTCGTCATCTTAACGGAACGCGTACTGCTGGTGTTTTTTCTCTCGGCCACAAACATGCTCCAGTTGCACGCATTTAGTGATGCGGACTGGGCTGGTGATTGTCATGACTTCACTTCTACGGGGGCATATATTGTATATCTTGGATGTCATCCGGTTTCTTGGTCATCCAAGAAACAAGGTAGTGTCTCTAGATCATCAACCGAAGCTGAGTATCGTTCAGTAGCAACACGTCTGCGGAAATTCGGTGGCTCATGTCCTTGCTATCTGAACTTGGTGTGTCTCCTACGGGTACGCCTACTATCTACTGTGATAACGTCGGGGCCACCTATCTCAGTGCTAATCCAGTGTTTCACTCACTCCAGTGTTTCATTCACGTATGAAACATCTAGCTTTGGATTTTCTTTTCGTTCGGGGTCAAGTTCAAGACGGTTCTCTTCGGATTTCTCACGTCACCTCACGCGCGATCAGCTCTGACATTCTGACGAAGCCGCTTCCGCGCTCATCTTTCCATGATCTCTGTGTCAAGATCGGAATCACCTTCCGTGCTCCGTCTTGAGGGGGCATATTAAGGAAAGTCTATTATTGTAATTTACTTACTTAGGGTTTTCAATCATGTATATAAATAGTTTTGTAAACCCTTCGTTATTGAATAAGAAAATACATTCGCTATTATAAACCACCCTTCTTTTTTGCATCATTAATGGTTAATTTAGTTAGTCTTGAAAATAACTCTTCCATAAGTGTATGTTATATTTATGGTTTACTTCACATGTTATCTCACACATATTCAATTTAAATCACTGCAATTATAATATCATGTCTATTCTTTATATAACTTATGAATAAACATTATATACAATTGCACAACAGATTTTACAAAGATCAGCTTTTAGTCTCTACATCCTCCAACATTGAATTTATTTATTCATAGAAAATCAAATCTAAGTACAACTCGTTTGATTTAGATATATGCATGTGCCTAATTTCCATACCTGTTACAGACGAACCGAACGGCACGAGATGCTAAAACCTCTCATCCAAACACACAAACATTGTTTTATCAAGCCCCAAACCCCAAATGGAGTACTAATTAATAATGATAATGGATATTCATTGAAGGTTAGGGATTTAAACCATTCACTCTACACTTACATCCTATATTATTAGATATTTGTGCATAGTTTATTATAGGTCTATTTGATTTGTACGGTTTATAAGTAATCATTTAGGTCTTATGAATTTACCCTGTATAAGATGCGAGTTCTTCTAATTTTAAAAATAGAAAAATATTATTGTATTATCAATCATGTGACTAAAATTTTAACCATCACAATAACATATTTTATTCTCTACTCAACACTAGATGAGAAAATTTAGTATTTTCTCTCTTTTCTTTTCTATACTTCACTCCTCAACATACATTTTTACCTCAACATACATAACTTGCTTTCTTTCTCTAATGTAAAATTGTCTTTTGAAAACGTATTTAAAATATTATCGAAATATGAAAAATCCTAATTGTTTTTTAATTTATTGTTCCCTATTATTTCCAAATCTTTAAATTTATCATTTTTTTATGATATCGAAAATTCAAGATTTCCGTGACACTAACAATTTTACTTGTATATTTCAATGGCGAAATCAAATTATACACCATGTAGTTGGAAGGAACTCTTGGTAAATTTTCATGTGATACATAAAGAGATTGAATAGATTTTTCAACTCATTCTTATTATCTTACCCCTATTTTTTGGAGTTTGGTTGATGAGTTCGTATCATATGACCCCACGCACGTGTGAATCTTATCCACACGCTTTTTCCTTCCACCCTTTTTTCACTTTCTCGAAAATTTAAAATTAAATAAAAAATCCCTTTTACTTAAAAATTCATTGAACCAAAAAGATTTGATTCTTCCTTTCGCAATCTAACAAGAAGATTGTGCCCAAAGTTCGCGTTGATCTTTTATCTCGTCGTTTTCCACTAGAAATTACCCAAAAATATCTTCAAAAAATTCTATTATAACCATGATTTATATATGTGTATATATATATATATGCAATATCATGCATCAAACCATATAATTTGATTTATAGTTTATCAACCATTATTCGTTGTTTTTTAGCACTTTTAATATATCAGAAATCATGTGCTTAAATTTAGAAATAGAAAAGGGTCCCAAATCCCATGAGATTGAAGCATGGAAGTTACAAAGCTTAGTCAAAAGAATTAGATCGATGATGTTGGATGGACAATGACTAAGGCAAGTAGATATATATATTCAAAGCGAATAGTTGTCAGTTTTTGGTCCCCATCTCCTATAACCTAACCAAAATTATTTGGGTTTTTTAAACCGAACCGGTGTGACCATCACATAACCATTGTGAAATCAAAATTGTTAAACGGATAATATATTTCAATTCAATAATCAATATCTTAATTGATATTGATGATAAATAATACAACATAATATCATTTAACGTCAAATTTGGTTATAAAATGTGCACATCACAAATATAGATTTAATTTCGAATGTTCAAATAATAATGAATCAATCACTGATATAACAAGGAATATATGGTTCCAACCAAAATTTAATTCTAAAATCGTATATATGATTTCATAATTTATATCCTTCTCAACGTGTGATAACTCTACATATTAGTAATAATCATCGGTTTGATAGTTTCAAATTAAACCGGATAAAAAAACAAGACGAGGGCAATCCCCAAATGGAATTATTGGTACGGGTATATTGAACTGGTACGATGTAAACCGGTAAGCATGAGGGATGATGTAACACATCACCAAAACAATTACAAAAATCGCCCCATCAATGGAATAGAAAAAGGCTGACTAACACTCAATCAAAGCCTTTTGCTTTCTTTTGAAAATCCTTAGATTTCTTCTTTTCGGTTCTTCAGTTCGCTCACTGGTCATATCCCATGTGAGTTTCTTTTCATGTCGTCTCCTTTAGTAAAAAATATCTATAATGATTCAACATATTTCATTCATTTTTATCATACTTCATTATTCAACTTATTTGATTTTTTTATGATAAATACAAATTTAATATATTTTTAAAATTCTAAACCCCAGTCACGGGTAACAAACAAACATGGAAAATAATATGAAAAGTTAAAAAAGAACCATCTACCAAATGTTTCAAGAGAAGTAACTTTAAGCATCCATCTAATATTATAAATAAACGAAATAAACAAAAATGTGTATTTCACAAATTATGACGGAATAGAATGACATAAGTTTTGAGAATTTAAGAGAAAATAGTGACGAGACGATAATTCATCATTATGTTAAAACACATATGAAATTATATAACAAGCGCTAACCCATATGTTTTTAGCTCTGTTCTAAAAATCGGCCTAGGCGGCGTCTAGGCGCTAGGCGGTGGTCGGGCGCCCCTATTAGTCTGTAATCGGAGGTTCTAGGCGGATCGGACGCCTGGGCGGTCTAGGCGGGCTAGGCGGTCTAGACGGACGCCTAGACGGACGATTAATCGCTAGGCGGCCGTCTAGGCGGGCTAGGCGGCCGCCTAAGCGGTATTCTAGTTTTAAAGGTAAAAAATAAAATTTAAGACAAAAAAAACTTTAACAACTAGTTTATCAAGATGATAACGAAATTATAATACTTTAGAATGAGTAAATGATTACAACATTCATTTATTTAGTTTTCATTATAGTGATATAAATAATTTGTGTTTCTTGTGTAAGTAGGTATGCACAAAAATACGAAACCGACTTGATAGTAAAATGTTGAATAATCTTGTTTATTTTTAATTCAATATGAGGTTGATGGTTTGAAATAAAAATAAATGAACAAGACTTTGAATGTGTTTCTATATAATGATCCGTATCATTTTCAAGATTGGATTGTTGATAATGGAAAAACGGACGATGAATCAATGGAAGAATATGAAGGATCAAACCAAAATGTGTTGACGTATGAATGTTCAAGAGATCGAGCAATGGATGATTTACTTATAGATAGAGAGTTTGATGAATCATATTTTGATTCCGAAGAAGAAGAAATTAACATACAGTTTAAATTTGATTAACAACATTTCAATAAAGAATATAAAAAAAGT
>CM071876.1:24569191-24590788 GCA_036759665.1 Gynandropsis gynandra | reverse complement strand
ATATATATATATATATATATATAAATCCGTCTAGCCCGCCTAGATACCGCCTAGACTCCGCCTAGACGCTCTAGGTGTTAGACGCTGGGTGTCCGCCCGTCTAGCGCCTAGCACTTTCTTCAACCTTGGTTTTTAGGTGAAATTTTTTTATTAAGCTAAATAATAAGCCACATAGACAAGGGGTATTTTCGGAACTCCTCCTTGAATTTGTAACGAGGGGAAAAATCACACGCAAAATTAATATTACATCTACCGAATAGGGTTGGCTGCGATGGCCATCACACCTTAGGGAAAAAAACGCATACAGATTCACATAACAATTAAAAAAAGGCAAATACAAAAAAAATGTGAAATGCTTACAAAAATCTAAGAAAGAGAAAATGAAAAAAAAACACTCAAAACCCTTTCCCTGAATAAGAGGATAAGGCAAAAAAATAATAATAATAATAATAAGTAATAATAGAAATAATAAAAATGGATTCAAGGCTTGCGAGGAGGGCACTGGTAACACTTTGTGAAAAGGCCAAAAGTGTCAATCTGGCGGACGAAATTCACCATGCTCGCCCATCCACCGAACCCGAACCCTACCACGAACACCCACACCACCACGAAAATGTTCATGCAGTATGTTCCCATCCATCCTCCCACCATTCTGGGCGGTCTTTCCACAGCGTTCTGCTCATATTGTATGATATGCACATAATATGTTAAATATCGTGTTATATATTCATATTCATAACATAGTATTTTAAAATCGATAAATATCGATTGTATTTATTTTGTAATTTAGAGACTAAAACGAACCTCTCTAGCGGGTGCAGGTGCAAACGTGATCATATGAGCCATGGCAGGGATAATGTAAACGGTGAAACTAACAAGAAGTGATCCGACTGTTGAATTGATGGGACCGAAGAATGGAAAGACGATGGCTAAGAACCATATGGGTATCACTACGGGCAATCTCGTTAATGCTCGTTTGAACAAGCTCTTCGTCTTATGCACACCTACGAACTTCTCCCAAACAAAGTAGAGTGGTGTGCATGCGAATCCAAATGTTATGAACTGCGATCAACAAATAAATTACATATTTTGAGCAATTGGCTTGTAAAGACGACATATATGGAAACATGAACGAAAATAGAAATCACAAGACTCAAATTGCAAATTGTAAAAACACAATCAAATATAAAATGGAAAAGAATCCTACATAAATACACAATTTTTAAAATTAAATCCGATTTCTTTTAACTTCGTTATTTATTCAAATTCTTGTAATTTGTTGTTATAAAACCAGTGAGGAATCTAAAATATTATTTTATATAGATCATGTTTTTATAAGAACATATTTTAAATATAAACATTAATATTAAATAATTTAAATTTCAAAGATTTTTAATTATATATATATAACAATTGATAACATTTTGATTGAACTAATCCAAACTTCGACATAATTGATCAAATACCGTGAGAAATAATTCGTAAAATCTGAGAAGAGAAGGGCAAAATCGACATTGGACCTGGTGGATGAGCATGAGGATAACGGCGGTGTCTCTGAAGCCGGTCCTAGGGAGCAAGGAGAGGGCGTTGGAGTGAGTGAGGAGTAAGTCTCCGAAGGCCCAATAGACGGCGGAGGCTGACGGCAACGTCAGCGTCAATACGTATATCGTCGCCATTAGATATATTAACTTGAACTTCTGTGGCTTCCACATCGCATGCATTATCTCCCTGATTATTTACAATACAACATCAATGGCTTCCATCTACTGTTTTTTTCTAATGTATCATGGTAGATTAATCCGTTTAAAGGATAATTAATTTATTGAAGATATTAATCATATTTAAATTTTATTATTCATAAATTTGGTATGGATACTAATTTTCTAGCAAAATATTGCAAAAATATATATTTGATTAAACTGTTGAATAATATCAAGATTTACTAAGCAAAATCATTATAATATTTAAGTTTATGGTACCCAAAATTTGGTAAAACAAATATATATCTGAATATCTTTATCAAATGAGATCCAAATTTAGAAAGAGAGTTACAAATCGTGTCTTCCATTCAATAATTAAACTAATATATCTTGATTTTATACAAAATTTTACGGCGCTAGGACAGAAAAACAAGTTTAATCTATATTCTAATGGCTCAAATTATTTTTAAACATCTTATTTTAAAGGGAGGGGTAATTTCGGAATACTCACACAGTGACAGCGTGCCCCCCGAAGGTGTAGAGAATGTTGGTGGCGCCGGTGAAGTAGAGAACCATCTTTGTCGGCCCCGTATGTCTCACTCCCTCAATCTTTAAAAAAAAACCATCATCATCATTATTACTTATATATAAAGAAGGTGTTAATTTAAAATGTAAAAGAATATATATAAAGAATTTACCTGACCGTGGAGGAGAGAAGCAATGGTGAGATACCAAGCAGTGTAAGTGGTCATAGCAAGTCCAAGGAAAGACCAAATCCTATAGTTGTGGAAAGAGGGAATAAACACCGTGGTCGCACAGCATGCTCCGAATATGTATGTCCAGGTCCTCTTGTCCAGATTGTCATTTATGTAATATATGTTGCTGCATTCCCCCAACAAATATATATATATATATTTATTATTTTATAAAATAAGTAACACTGATTTTATTATAGAATTTGAACGTGTTTTATACCTAGCACAAGCAATGAGTTGAATGACGGATCCAAACAAAAGGAATGTGCAGTTGAAGATCAACCCAAGGTTTCTCCAATGTTTCCCCAACAGTCCATCAAGCACTTCAAACCACTATAATTTTTAGCAAGATTTAAGATGAAAATTGAAACGAGATTTAGCTATAAATATGTTTGTAATGGAGGAAAATTAAATGAAACAAATATATATGAAAACATCTCGTAACAATCCATATAAAATGGATTCGGTTCAAGATGAATTAAAAATTCATATATCGAAAAATGTATTACCAATTTTATATTGAAAAAAAAAACTAATCTTATATATATATATATATATATATTGTCTATCAACTAATCATTGACAATTGATTTTGATTTGGAAATTGTATATGTATATATAACAACTGAACAGTTTGAATTGTAAGACTGACGTAATAAAAAGCATAATTAGAATATAAACCTGAATAACGTGGTTTCGAAAATCGACTTTCTCTCTTTCCTTTCGAGTTCTATACTCAACATAGAGGACACTGATGAGATAAGCTGTCCAACTTCCCATCAAACCATAGAAGAGCTGGAAGAGTATTCCTGAGAGCATCCCCAGTTGTGAAAATGAATATGGCAATGTAAGCAATACTTGTGCCACCTGCAAAATACACACACACCCATATATATATATAACATATAAGCGATCATATAGAAGCCAAAACATGAAATATATGTATATATATACGTGTGTGTGTATATATGTACCTGATTGGAAGCACAACTGAACCAAGCGTCATATACAGAACCGCCATGCCAGAAGAACTTGGAAAGTTTGGTCTTAGCAGAGAGAGAAGAGTTGGCATGTCCTTCTCCTTCTCCTTCTCGTTCTCCTTCTCTTTCCATTTCTAAGTAATTCCCTGCGATCACTGTCTCTATCTTCTCTGCAGCCATTTTTGTTTCTCCCAAAGCTTTCTCAGGCTCTCTCAGCAAAAGGCAAAGTCCCTCTGCTTCTTCTTCAACTCTTTAAATAGAATAATATTACCGCAAAACTTTCATAAAAAATATTAAAATATATATATCTTTTCTTTTTTCCCCTTTTTTGGGGTTTTCTTTTATGTTTTATAATTTCTTGTGTCATTTTCTTCAACACTTTAAATACAATCATATTATTGGAAAACTTTCATATAAAATATTAAAATTTACATCTTTTCTTTTTTTCCCCCTTTTATGGGGTTTTCTTTTCTGTTTTATAAAATTCTTGTGTGATTTTCTTTTAATTTCTCGTCGTTTTTAGTGAAATTTAAAGGCAATTATTGAGTTACATAAGTGGGGACAGAATTACGTTCTATAGTATATACCTGCAATTTTTAGCATTTTTATCAAATAATTAATAGAAATATAATATATTTCTTTTTTTGTATAAAAAAAACTAATTTTCTTAATTCCTATATTTATACCTCAAATTAGTTTATTTTTTATTGTAGTTTTTTTCCTTTATATTTATGGGCTTGATATGTAGTTGGGTTTATGGGCCCGAGCTCTTGACATTACACGAGCGGAGAGGTCCACAGTGAGATTTATATAATGATCCCGATAATATGCGAACATTACACTTTCATATACTAATAATCATTATACTAGTAATTATTATTATTATTCTTATAATTATAAGAACAGTATTCTATTTGTTTATATAAATAGTAATTATTACGGCAACTAAAGGATAAAGGTATCATATTACATTCGGAGCTTTGGATTTATATTTTTTTAATATGAGACGTTTAATGATGTATTTCTTAAAATAATATTTTTTATTGATTTGTTTCGAACAAAATCTTATTTTAAAATCCATAATATATCTAATTATATATTAAATATACATTGATCTCATGATAAATTTCATAGATTTTTAAATAAAATTATTTGATTATAAATAAACTACTTCCTACTTGTTATACATTTTATTACATTTTTGTAAGTTTCGAGATAAATTTCTTAATAATATCCATCGATACTTGTTGTCGTTTTCTTTTTTCTCATATATACCGGGATTTTTATGTTGTAATTATATTAATTGGCATGGTAGTATAAACATAAATAATCGGACTTCTAAGATTGGAATCTATCAATATATGCATTTGTGTTGCCCATCTTTTAATACAGGAATTAACATAATCGCAAGAGTAACATAATAATTATATGTTACTATATTTATATTTATGTATAGATTTTGTGAATATTGAAATTAATATAAATACCATAAAAATGTATTGGATTGGATATTAAAAATTTTATTGGTTTATATAAATTTAATTGAAAAAAAGTTTACACGGGAGGTAATCTAATATCCAAATTTTTTATATTATTTATATCCAGTAAATATTCATTTTTATCCATATAAAAAATTGGATATACCCTAAAATTCAAACATTGAATATTATTATATATAATATGTTTTTATATTGGATAATTAATCTTAATCATTTTTATATTTAAAGAATATTCAACTTCAATCATTTATATTTATGTATAATTATTTGTATAACCTAAATTTCTGAAATTCAATATTTTACATACTCATTTAATACGCCAAAAAAGTTAATGAAAATGAATAAATTTGTTAGGCTAAACGAGGTATGGGGTATGGATCCGATGGAGAGAATGATTGCTAATCAGGTGGGGTTAGTGCTCAGCATAATTACCACACGTGTCTAGTTGTCTTTCCCTTAATTAATCGCATTATTTTCCATATTCTTTAAAATTTCCCCCCTTTTCCCTTTTTTTCACTTTTAGCCCCAACTTTTTATTTAATCCAAATTACTTTTCTTAATTATTACAACCTGTAATCATCAATTTGAGATCCATATAGTTTCTGCAACAACCCAAAAGGAACGGATTGGGAAAAAAATCGTCCTTTTAAATTACATTTTTATATATCTATTTTTTAGTGAATATTTTATTAAAAAAAATACTCTAACCCATTCAAATTACTGGTTAAAATTGTCTGTAGTGAATAATAATATTATGTTACTCTCATTAATATTTAATAATTTGAGAAAAAAAAGCAATTCATAACCATTTCATTTCTTATGTATCATATTTTTCATAGAATTAAGTTCGATTATGCATTGTTTTTCGGCTAATTTTAAATCAATTATGAAAAGTATATGTATATATATATATATCTAAACATATATCTCTCTAAATATCCATGAAGGAAACAATGATGCAAAGCCAATTTTTGAATGAGCCCAGATCGTGCAATGAGGGTCCCTTACGTAAACCCATTTTAAAGCCCATTATATATTATATAGCATCTTATATAATATAAAATAAGAAAAACTTGAAAGCTTTAGTCCTATTCTTCTCTATTTTGATTTTCATCATATTTTCGTCTCGATTTTCAATTTTCATTCTATTTTCCCCTTAAAAATCATGTTTTATTTCTATTCTCCATCGATTTTGACTTCATTCTATTCTTCCCTCGATTTTCAATTTTCATCCTATCCCCTCCCTCCCCCAATTTTAATTTTAATTTTGATTTGAATTTTTACTTAATTTTGACCCAAAATTTTACTTAATTTTGATCCAATTTTGACCATAATTTTTACTTAATTTTGACCCGATAAAATTAAGTATAGTTTTTATTTAATCCGTAATTTTAATCCAAAATCGACCCCAATTTTGACTCAATTTTACTTCATTTTAACCCAAACTTTACTTAATTTTAACCCAAACTTTACTTTATTTTAACTCAATTTTACTTCATTTTAACCCAAACTTTACTTAATTTTAACCCAAACTTTACTTAATTTTAACCCAAAATCGACCCCAATTTTGATTCAATTTTAACCTAAAACCGATCCGATTTTGACTCGATTTAATCCAAATTTTTACTTAATTTTGATCCGATAAAATTAAGTACGATTTTTACTTAATCCGTAATTTTAACCCAAAATCGACCCCAATTTTGACTCAATTTTACTTCATTTTAACCCAAACTTTACTTAATTTTAACCCAAAATTGACCCCAACTTTGACTAAATTTTAACCCAAAACGATCCAATTTTGACCCAAATTATGATATTAATTTTGACTCGATTTAATCCGAATTTTACTTAATTTTGACCCGAATTTTTACTTAATCACAATTTGTACCTAATTTTGACCAAAATTTTTACATAATTTTAACTCGAATTTTAACAATAAATCAAGTTAATTATTCAATTAATCGACTTACTTGATTTAACGGATTTAGAATAAAATTAAGTACGATTTTTTTATTTGAAACTAATTTTAACCCAAAATCGACCCGAATTTTGACTCAATTTTTACCCAAACCGATCCAATTTTGACCCAAATTATGATCTCAATTTTGACTCAATTTAATCCAAATTTTTACTTAATTTTTACTTAAAATTGGGGTCGATTTTGAGTTAAAATTGGGGTCGATTTTGAGTTAAAATTAAGTACAAATTGGGTTAAAATTTTGGGTTAAAAGTAAGTAAAATTGAGTCAAAATTGGGGTCGATTTTGGGTTAAAATTATGGATTAAGTAAAACCATACTTAATTTTATCGAGTCAAAATTAAGTAAAAATTTGGATTAAATCGAGTCAAAATAGAGATCATAATTTGGGTCAAAATTGGATCGGCTTTGGGTTAAAATTGAGCCAAAATTGGGATCAATTTTAGGTTAAAATTGGGGTCGATTTTGGGTTAAATTAAGTAAAATTGAATCAAAATTAGGGTCATTTTTGGGTTAAAATTATGGATTAAGTAAAAACCGTACTTAATTTTATCGGGTCAAAATTAAGTCAAAATTCGGATTAAATCGAGTAAAAATTGAGATCATAATTTGGGTCAAAATTGGATCGATTTTGGGTTAAAATTGAGTCAAATTGGGGTCGATTTTGGGATAAAATTGGTTTCAACTAAAAAAACCGTACTTAATTTTATTTGAAATCAATTAAATCAAGTAAGTTGATTAAATTGAATAATTAACTTGATTTATTGTTAAAATTAAGTACGATTTTTGTTCAAAATTAAGTATAAATTGGGTTCATTCCTTTTTGTTCAAAATTAAGTATAAATTGGGATTAAATCGAATCAAAATTGAGTCAAAATTAGGTTAAATTGGGTCATATTTGGGTCAAAATTAAAATCAAAATTGGGTTAAAATTAAGTAAAATTTCGGGTCAAAATTAAATAAAAATTCGTGTCAAAATTAATTAAAAATTAAGTAAAATTTTGGGTCAAAATTAAGTAAAAATTCGGGTCAAAATTAAGTAAAAATTCGGGTCAAAATTAAAATCAAAATGGGGGAGAGGGAATAGGATGAAAACTGAAAATCGAGGGGGGGAATAGGATGAGGTCAAAATCGAGGGGGGAATAGGACTAAAGCATGATTTTCAACGGGGAAATAGGATGAAAACTGAAAATCGAGGGGGGAATAGAATGAGGGTCGAAATCGAGGGGGGAATAGGACTAAAGCATAATTTTCAAGGGGGGAATATGCCGTTTTTCCTATAAAATAAGATGCTTTGTTTGAGAAAGATGGACTGAAGGTAAGAAAGACCCGCCCCAAAACTAATCCACAACACAACGTCCAATCGCTTAAGCGTCTGAAAACCGGCAGTGGGATCCTTTCGATGTTGAATGCGTGGCTGTTTGTTCATCATGCGATTGGTAACATTTTTTTTGTGTTTCACCATGAAATTATGGCCGTTGCTTTTTTTTTTCTCTTTTTCCAAGAGTCGTGAGAGCCGTTCCATTATTACAAAGAAATCGTTGTCGGTGGATTTCTACAGCAAATATCGAGGCGAAATTGGGCTACATTTCAATGTATTCAAGAGATCATCTCAGTGTTTACGTTTTTCAAAGATTGCGGGCGAGACGAAAAATGATTGGTGGAATTGCAATCATCTGTAAACACTATCCATCGTAGAATTTTGGAAATCAAAAAGAATATTGCGATTGCGATTATGTTTGATGACGATTTGACCAAATGACAAATTTTGGGTTAAAATTATGGATTAAGTAAAAACCGTACTTAATTTTATCGGGTCAAAATTAAGTCAAAATTCGGATTAAATCGAGTAAAAATTGAGATCATAATTTGGGTCAAAATTGGATCGATTTTGGGTTAAAATTGAGTCAAATTGGGGTCGATTTTGGGATAAAATTGGTTTCAACTAAAAAAACCGTACTTAATTTTATTTGAAATCAATTAAATCAAGTAAGTTGATTAAATTGAATAATTAACTTGATTTATTGTTAAAATTAAGTACGATTTTTGTTCAAAATTAAGTATAAATTGGGATTAAATCGAATCAAAATTGAGTCAAAATTAGGTTAAATTGGGTCATATTTGGGTCAAAATTAAAATCAAAATTGGGTTAAAATTAAGTAAAATTTCGGGTCAAAATTAAATAAAAATTCGTGTCAAAATTAATTAAAAATTAAGTAAAATTTTGGGTCAAAATTAAGTAAAAATTCGGGTCAAAATTAAAATCAAAATGGGGGAGAGGGAATAGGATGAAAACTGAAAATCGAGGGGGGGAATAGGATGAGGTCAAAATCGAGGGGGGAATAGGACTAAAGCATGATTTTCAACGGGGAAATAGGATGAAAACTGAAAATCGAGGGGGGAATAGAATGAGGGTCGAAATCGAGGGGGGAATAGGACTAAAGCATAATTTTCAAGGGGGGAATATGCCGTTTTTCCTATAAAATAAGATGCTTTGTTTGAGAAAGATGGACTGAAGGTAAGAAAGACCCGCCCCAAAACTAATCCACAACACAACGTCCAATCGCTTAAGCGTCTGAAAACCGGCAGTGGGATCCTTTCGATGTTGAATGCGTGGCTGTTTGTTCATCATGCGATTGGTAACATTTTTTTTGTGTTTCACCATGAAATTATGGCCGTTGCTTTTTTTTTTCTCTTTTTCCAAGAGTCGTGAGAGCCGTTCCATTATTACAAAGAAATCGTTGTCGGTGGATTTCTACAGCAAATATCGAGGCGAAATTGGGCTACATTTCAATGTATTCAAGAGATCATCTCAGTGTTTACGTTTTTCAAAGATTGCGGGCGAGACGAAAAATGATTGGTGGAATTGCAATCATCTGTAAACACTATCCATCGTAGAATTTTGGAAATCAAAAAGAATATTGCGATTGCGATTATGTTTGATGACGATTTGACCAAATGACAAAAATACCTCTGAAACCAATATAATCAACAACAAATTATATATATATATATATTTATATATATAGAGAGAGATTATCTTCGTCTCTAATATATATACCAATTTATAAATGTTCATACGCTTATCAATATACAATCCTATGTACATATATACATATACATATATATATACATTCATAAAAAAACCAGATATTGGAAGAAAAACCATCAGATAAAGAGAAGGGCTATATATGATGTGGATAATCTTCTAGCTGAGAGATAAGACGTGGATACATGTGCGCAACTTCTGATGAAGAGAGATATACCTTTTAGATTAAGCAAATGCATTAACCCTAATAGTTAGAATAACGAGTTACTCTATGAGTACATTGTACATTCGGTTTTCAATGTTATTGACTTGGCTTGTTTCAATGCAGTTGGAGAATTGAATTCGAGGTCTCCTTTGAAAGGAAGACGGAATGATGAGAAAGATATCTTAGATCCATTATAAGTTTCAAGAGAACCAATGACGAGGGTTAGGGAAAAGGTGCTTCAGATTGTGTTGATTCACATTGACCACCTTTATCTTTGTCTTAATAATTTTAGTTTTTTTTGCGGCACGGTCACCTGAATAATGCTTCTTACGATGATATACCGATGCTAGCGTGATAGTTGTTGTTGTACGTGAACATATCAATGACAAGTGGTTCTCCCAACTACCACGTCATTCCAGAGCAAATGCTCGTAATAGGTCCTACAACATCCTTATCTTTCTCTTAAATTTTCTATATGTTTATGGATGATACGCGATGCTCATGTGTAATTTGGTTTGTAACTCTTTCAGAAATCCCTGCCAAAGATGTGAGGTGAATGTTCCATCCCATCTGATACAATGCTTGGCAAAACCCTATGCAACTTTGCAATCTCTCACTACAAAAAAAAACACAGCATTTACAACGAATGGAGCAACTGATCCATCTGTTGATGACAAATGCCAACGGATTGCAACGAATACGCGAGAATTTCCAACGGGTAGACATCCATTGCAATCTGTCACAACTTTTAACAGGTTGTCAACGGATAACTACCATTGCTACCGTCCATTGCAATCCATCGCAAATTTCAACGGATGGTCTACGGATTGAGTCCATTGCCATCATCCGTTAGAACCCCGTTAGAAAACCATAAAAAATGTCCAACATACATTAGTAGGAAACTGTAACGGATGTCCATTGGAAAGTGTAATGGATGCCCATTGAAATTGTTAATTTCGAGGATTACCGGTGGAATAATTTCACGTGAATTTGCAACGGGCATCCGTTGACATTTCCAACGGATGTCCGTTGCAAATAACACTATTTAATGATAACTATCAAGGTTTTAGCGTCAAACCATCAACAACAAATATATTTTAACCAAAATATCATCTTCTTCAAATAGAGATATATATAGATCGAGAGAGTGGATGTATAGAAGAAAAGATCTTATAACCAAAGAGATTACGCAAGAATTCTTACACGGATTGGAGCAATTCATGAGTTTTGCATCGATGTAACCTTTGTTTCAAAAACGCGGGACAATGTTATGTCCATACAAAAGATGCAAAAACATGAAGTATCGAAGTCAAGAAGTTGTTTGCAAATATCTTTACAAGGTGGGTTTCGTTGAGAATTCCGAAATTTGGTTATTTCACGGTGAAAATTGTGGCGTTAGAGATATTGTGCAAGGAGCACAAGTAGAAAGAAATGAAAAAGTTATTTATGAAGCATCAACAACCAATCCATATGTGGAAATGGTGTCGGATGCTTTTCCTGGAGTTGTTCAAGAACAACCGCATGAAGAGATGTCAAACATCGATGCACGCCGATTTTTCAATCTTTGGTTCGGCAAAACAACCTATATATGAAGGTTGCCGTGAAGGTCAGTCTCGTTGATCTTTATCTTCAAGATTGATGAGTATAAAAACAGACTACAATGTTGCTGAAAATTGCATGGATTTATTTTGCAAAACCATGCATGAATATTTACCGAAAATAATCAAGCTCCTGAGACATACTATAAAACAAAGAATGTTTTAAAAGATTTGGGAATGCTACATGAGAAAATTGAAGTTTGTAGAAACAGTTTTGCGGTGCAAGCAGATTTCAGCCAAAAAACCATCTTCATGTAAATAGGTATCATCCAAAAAAAAATGTTCTATATGCCTGTAGCAAACAGGTTGAGAAGGTTATTTGAATATAAAAAACTGATGCGGCAATGAGATGGCACACAGAACACTCGACAGGCGAAGGTATAATGCAACATCCATCGGATGGTAAAGCTTGGAAAGATTTCAATGAAATATTTCCTGAGTTCGCGTTTGAAACGAGAAATGTTTATCTTTCCCTGTGCACCGATGGTTTTAGTCTATATGGACAATCTGGAAGTCAATATTCTCTGTGACAGGTGATTTTGTTTCCTATAATTTGCCTCCCGATATGTGTTTGAAAAGAGAGATAATATTTCTGACGTTACTGATTCCAGAACCAGAACATTCGATGTCTTTTTGCAGTTATTAATTCATTAATTAAGACATTTGTGGAATGAAGGAATTCTTGCTTATGCTGTGAGTACGGAGCAAAATTTTACATTGAAAACGATCTTGTTGTGGACAATTAGCGACTTTTCTGCCTATGGAATGTTATCTGGATGGAACACGTACGGGAGATTAGTATGTCCATATTGTATGGAGGATACAGATTCATTTCGACTAGTACATTGTAAGAAACAATGTTGGTTTGATTGTCATAGAAGATTTTTTCTTGGTGGACATGCTTTCCAGAAAGATAAACATTTTCGAAAGAATTTGGTACAAAAAGAAGAGGCAACGTGCAGGTAAACCGGAACACAAATCCTTTACGAAAGATTGAACACAATGGATGATTTACAAGAATTGGTAGAATGCGGTGGAGATCGTAGGTATCGTAAACCAAAAGGCCAAGGTAAATGACATAACTAGTATAAACGTAGTATCTTTTGGGAACTACCATATTGGAAATCATTGATATTACGTCATAATTTAGATGTTATGCATGTCAAAAAGAACTTTTTCGATAACATCATCAATACTGTTTTGAATGTGACAGGTAAAACGAAGGATAATATATAATAAAAAAATATTTGAAGACAATATGCCGATGACCTGAGTTGGAACTAAGAGATGGAAGGTCACTTGTCCTAGTATTCAGATTGTTTGGTCCGGTGAAAACAACATTATTAAAATGGTTAAAATAAGACATTAAGTTTCTAGATGGATATAACATTGCTCGGTGCGTGGATATTGTTGGTTTGAGGCTGATCGGGTTGAAAAGTCACGATTGTCACGTTTTCGTGTAGCAACTCATTCCAATTGTATTAGTTGAGCTTTTTACCACGGAATGTTCATGATGTGCTATGCGGAATCAACGCATTTTTCAGATATATATGTTCAAGAAATTTAAAAAGGGATGACTTGGAATTAATGAAAAACTATATCTCTAAAGTATTATGTTCATTTGAAAAAGTTTTTCCGCTTTCATTCTTTGATGACATGAAACATTTGCCAATACATTTACCAGATGAGGCAATACTCGGTGGGCCAGTTCAATTCAGATGGATGTATCTTTTCGAAAGGTTTTTCTTTCATGTAAAGGAAAAAGAAAATAACAAAGCAGCGGTTGAAAGATCTATTGTCAAACAATATTTTTTGGAAGAAATCACATATTTCAGCATATTTTATTTCGATTCGCATATTCAGATGAAAGAACGACGTGCAGCGAATGATCACACAAACTATTTATATCAATATAATCCGTAGTTTGGCACAATTCTTGAGATGTTTACATCGATTGGACGTAAAGGAAGTAAATCCGAGGAATATTGGTTAACACCAAAGGAGTATAATCACGTCCACACATATATATTACTAAATTGTTAAGAGTTATTGTCTTTCGAAAGGTACAAAACAATATTATTCAATCTTTTAAATATATATGTATATATATACAATATTAATGTATTTTCATTGTACATGATATTTGATGAAGAAGTAATTGGTATATATCCTCATCTAAACGCAAATGAACTCACAAACATGAAAGTTCAACCTTATCATGTACAAGATGCACAAGATGCACAAGTAGAAAGAAATGAAGAAGTTATTTATGAAGCATTAATGACCAATCCATATACGGAAATGGTGTCAGATGCTTTTCCAGGAGTTGTTAATGAACAAACGCATGATGAGATGCCGAACATCGATACACGTCGATTCTTCAACCTATTAGATTTGGCATAACAACCTATATATGAAGGTTATCATGAAGGTCAGTCTAGCTTATCTTTATCTTCAAGATTGATGAGTATTAAAACAGACTACAATGTGCCTGAAAATTGCATGGATTCATTTTGCAAAACAATGCGTGTATATTTACCGGAATATAATCAAGCTCCTGAGACATATTACGGAACAAAAAATGTGTTAAAAGATTTGGAAATGCCACATGAGAAAATTGATGTTTGTAGAAACATTTGCATGTTGTTTTGGGGAAATGATAAAGACTTATTGGAATACAAGTTTTGCGGTGCAAGTAGATTTCGGCCTAAAAAACCATCTTCACGTAAATATGTACCATACAAGAAAATGTTCTATATGCCTGCAGCAAACAGGTTGAGAAGGTTATTTCAATCGAAAAAAACTGTTATGGCAATGAGATGGCACGCAGAACACTCAACGGTCGAAGGTATAATGCAACATCCATCGGATGGTAAGGTTTGGAAAGATTTCAATGAAATATTTCCCGAGTTCGCGTATGAAACGAGAAATGTTTATCTTTGCCTATGCACGGATGGTTTTAGTCCATATGCACAATCTGGAAGTCAACTCTGTGGCCGGTCATTCTGTCTTCGTATAATTTGCCTCCCGAGATGTGTTTGAAAAGAGAGGTAATGTTTCTAACGTTGCTGATTCCCGGACCAAAACATCCAAAGAAAAGTTTCGATGTCTTTTTCTAGCTTTTAAATTATGAATTAAGACAGTTTTTGAACGACGGAATTCTTGCTTATGACGTTAGTACGAAACAAAATTTCACATTAAAAGGTGTCTTGTTGTGGATAATTATCGATTTTCCTTCCTATGGAATGTTATCTGGATAGAGCACGCACGGAAGAAATGCATGTCCAAATTGTATGGAGGATATAGATTCATCTTGACTAGTACATGGTAAGAAACCATGTTGGTTTAATTGTCATAGAAGATTTCTTCCTCGTGGCCATGCTTTCCGGAAAGAAAAAAAAACATTTTCGGAAGAACGTTGATGCGTTATCAAAGTTAAACAAATAACCTAAACTACCCGCAAGTGCACGACACGTGTGTAGTACTTCAGGTGTCGATCCCACAGAGACTATGCAACGCAACTTAAACTCGAATTACGAATCAAACTTGCTAACGAACAAAATATGGTTTTAAGAATGAAATACTAAAAGCAAATAAACAAACTAGTTCTTAAGAATGAGACAAACGTTCTAGGAAACCGGTTTCACCACAAGACTATCGAAACCAACAATCAACCTATCTATCATGCAATCCCTATCAAGTTATCTAAGTCAGACGATCCTAATATGATATCTACCCTCTCTCGAGGCATATACACGTGATCTAGTCAAGTTACCCCCTACTTTCGTGGCTGACACCTTGAACTAAACCCATAAGACATGTGATTCATCCGTTTTACACTCGACCGCTGCTACCCTACTTTCGTGGCCTAACCTCGGTTGTTCTAAACCTGATCTTCTAGGACTAGAATTCTCCTTTCGGTCCTTCTCCTAACCCTAACACATGCATCTATGTGGACATCTCAAACACAAGTAAATTAAGCACTCAGATAAAGAATAGATAAACGAAAATGGAAAGATGCATTCAAAGATAAATCGAAAGTGGTTCTGAGATAGCCAAGGGCTAATCCCTTCTCTTAGAACAAACAAACTACTCGCTCATGCGTCCGTAAACAATTATGTCCCCTTTCTTTCCTCTCTAGTGGCTGGAGTTTTCTATTTCTTACAGCAACTGCAGTTTTCCTTTTCGGAGGTTTTCCATCTCTTGTTTTTCCATTCTTGTGTAATTGTCAACGTTTCTTCTCTACTTTCTAGCCATGTAGCTCCTCTTTCTCTTTTTTAACCATATTTCCATTTGGTTTAAGTAGCCAACACGTTCCTTTTCTTGTTTTGCTAAATTTCCTTTTTCACTGGTTTCCATTTTTTCGGTTTTTATTTTCTTCATCAGCTTGTATTTCCTTTTCCTCTTGTACAGCAACGATTTCCTTTTCCTTTTTCCTTATTTTCCTCTTTTCTTTGCTTCCTTCTTTCTTGTTCTTGCATTTCCATTAATTTTTCTATCAGCCATTTCTATTTTCTATCTTTGACGGTTGGTGTTTCCAATTCTAGTGTAGGCGGCAATCTTTCCATTTTTGTGTAGGCGATTGGAAGTTTACATTTTGTTCTAGCAACTTGCTCCTATTTTATATAAACCATGTTTCCTTTGCATGTTCCAACCGTGATCTTCTTACTTTTGTTCTAGCAACCGAAATTTTCCATTTTTGCTCCAACCACCGAAAGTTTCCATTTTTGTAAGCGGCCATTGTTTCCATTTTTTTTGTAAGCGGCCATTGCTTCCATTTCTCTTCTCCGGTTTATGATTCTTTGGATGCTGACCGTGCATAGCTGATAGGAGAGTGGTTTTGCTTAGTTTTGCTTCATTTACTCGTATTTGTATCCCGATATCTTCATTCACCGCGCGGGTAGTGGCTATTCCTTGCCAATTCTCGTCCCGTTTCTCCCGTGATGATCCTCGATGTTGGTACTTTGTCCCGTGCACGTCCTTTAGTTCCAAAATGAATCGAATACGCATAAAAACCTGTAAGAACATGAAAACACGAAAACAAGTAAAACGGATACGGAATCATACGTAAAGCATCACATATATATCATTAACATCTCTAAAATCGTGCAAGAAATACGTATGAAAAGGAGATTATCAAAATGCCCCAGACTTGAATGTTTGCTTTTCCCTAAACAAATGTAAACGTGGAACACGTGGGGTATAAAAAATACGAGAATTCCCCTTTCTCCTAGAAATACTGCTAAAGTGAACCTAACCGATCAACTAGCACGTCGATAGCAAATTCGGCCTAATTAAGTTTTCAGTCTTCATCCTAGGTTCACCAAGGCTACCCATAAGAAAGTAAATCAAAGGAAAACTAGACAAGCCACGTAACTCTCTCCACCAAACAAGACTTCAGACAATGCTAAATCTAGAACAACCAAGGATAATTGTTTCTTTTCCGAACTTCTTTCTTTTTTTATTCTTCTTTTTTTTCTTTCTTTTTATTTTCTTTTTACGTCCTCTTTTTCTTTTCCTTTTTTTTCTTTTTCTTCGCATACACACTGGGCTTCTAAAACGTCGGATTTGAAGGGATCCAGCCTCTACTTAGACCCAGACTACCGATGACGGTATACTCATGCATCTCGTTCAAGAGTGCAGCGGCGTAGGCGGTATGCCTTTAGGACGTAGAAAAATGATCGCCAACCCACCACTTAGACCCGAGCCATCGAAAGAGTATCAAGGTCGATGCACTCATATCGATTTTAGATCATGCATTTTAGGCATTATTTCTATCGACAGCGGAGTTTTAGTGTGTGCTCTTAATCTGTAAATAAGCTCGATCTCATACGATATAGTAATTCTCATAGAAAAGTGAAGTAAAGCATCGTCTACACGAAGTATGGCTATCTGGATAGAGAGAATAAACGATAAACTAGCCCAGCAACCTCATCTAAACCCCCCACAAGCAACACTAGGATTCCCAAAGAACAATGACCTATTGTTTTTCAGCCGACTAATAAGCTCTAACGCTTAGGGAAAATCTAGCTCAAACATGCAAAATCTCACGGAAAATGCCAACTTCTTAAGGATCCTAGGTACAGGGTTCATCTCAAAACGTGGCACCGGACAAGTGCCTGGGACGACTCTGACTCGCGAAATCAAAAACAACCTAAAAACTACGAAATCAAAGAGAAAATGAAAGAAATGAAACGAAATCACCTGATAAACGTGAGCTGTTCCCCCGGACTTGAATTGAACGGCGTCTTCGACGTGAAGCTCCGATGGAGGGTAAGGGAAGCACGTTTGTGGTGGTATTATTTTTTTGTGTTTTTCTTTTTTTTTTACGAAAACGATTAATAGAGTCTTAAACTAAAAACTAAGAAAAATAAAAAACAAACAGCTGAGTTGCCTCCTAGAAAACGCTTATTTAACGTCTTTAAGATTTGACGTCTCCATTCCTCATGCGCGTGCGACGGGTGGATTGGAAAGGGAAATGAAGTTTCCACTTTCGATCGGTTGAGCGGCTTGGTAGAGCTTTAGCCGCTGTCCATTAGCTTTGAATGTCCCACTCGTCTCGCTCCAAAGTTCTACTGCTCCATGTGGGAATACCTCTCGTGCCTGAAAAGGACCAGACCAACGGGACCGTAGTTTGTCAGGGAAAAGCTTAAGACGAGAATTAAATAGTAGAACCAAATCACCTGGCTGAAAGTCATGAGGTAGGATCTTCTTATCATGCCATCTCTTAGCACGCTCCTTGTAGATCTTAGAGTTCTCGTAGGCATCAAGACGAAGCTCGTCGAGCTCATTCATCTGCAAAAGTCGTTTCTCACTTGCACTATTAAGATCAAAGTTAAGGAGCTTTGTCGCCCAATAGGCGCGGTGCTCTAGCTCGACAGGTAAGTGGCAAGACTTGCCATAAACAAGCTAAAAAGGAGTCATGCCAATGAGAGTTTTAAATGCATTCCTATAGGCCCATAACGCATCATCTAATTTCATCGACCAATCTCTACGGGGCCTAGACACGGTGATGTCGGTTAATCTCAAGTAATAATTTACCTAAACTAACGCTTCCGCAAGAATACGGATTGTATAGTACCAGGGTCGAACACAAGGAATTGATGCAACTCTAAAGCTAATAACTAATGAATAAGACGTGTGAAATCGATAAGTGAATGGGAATGCAAATGCAAACTAAACTAAACTAAACTAATGAAAGGAATGACTCAACGACTAAACACCATAGGTATCGAGAGTTACACAACGATGCAACGAAGTTCTAACAAGATCATTGGTCTTAGATACTATCACGAGTTCAGGGAATTCAAGCTCTTATATAGGAACTGGCTGGCGTAGACTTGTCCACTATCTAGCATGTGTATACCAATATATCTATTGCGTATCTCACCTACATAGACGGATTAAGACCGCTATCCTAATCCCTAGATTCAATCGATTGACCTGGCGTAGATTCTAAACCGATTAAACCCTAAATCATGGCTAGGTTCCAAAGTCTAATCCCCTGGCGTAGATTCATTAGACTTCTATAATCATCCATTCGAGTGGCGTACCCTTCTCTAAGTCTAGTACGAATCCTAGCTTTAAAAGGTTTCTTTTCTCTTGAATTGGCCGTTCTAAAATCAAGGAGTTTGTTGAGAAAAAGGTGGACCCGAGCGGGCACAACCTCTACCCGCTCGTGCAGTCCATTAGCCCGTGTGTGCATGAGTTGAAACCTGGTCGGGCTGGCATGCCCGAGCGGGCACACTTTGAGCCTGAGTCGGGCAAACTCTCGGCGAAATTCTGGTCCAATTTGAAGCCCGCCCGAGCGGGCACACTTCATGCCCGAGCATGTACACCATCAAATGCTGTTTCCGCTCCTTTCGCTCGATGCTTGAGTGTTTGATTTGCTTCCATGGCCTTGCACAAGTTGTACCTCGTCATTAAATCACGTTTTTGGGGTAGAATTGCCGTAATATCTCGTGTTTCGCTTCATGTCTTCGTTTCCTATACAAAACACGAAATGTAGATGAAGTCCTCGAATAAACTCGATAAATCGGTGAAATCTAAGAAATCTAATCAAAACGAGACATAAGAATCATGTAAATACTACGACGAATTACGTCTTATTACACGGTTTTCTCTAGTATGCCCTTAATCTCCCTATTCGAAACCTCTACTTGTCTGCTAGTCTGTGGGTGGTACGGTGTAGCTATCCTATCTCTCACGCCATAATGCTTAAGGAGGGACTCAAATTGTCGTGCAATGAAGTGTGAACCTCCGTCACTAATGACTAATCTAGGAACTCCAAAACGAGGGAATATGATATTCTTAAAGAATTTCATCACTACCCTAGCGTCATTAGTCGGCGTTGCTATGGCTTCTATCCACTTAGACACATAATCTACACCTACCAATATGTATTGGTTTCGACACGACGAGGGAAAAGGTCCCATGAAATCTACACCCCAAACATCAAACAATTCTACCTCAATGATGTAGTTCTGTGGCATCTCGTTCCTCTTACCTATATTTCCCGTTCTTTGACATCTATCACAAGAGGAAACGTACCTATGGGCATCCTTGAAGAGGGTCGGCCAATAAAAACCTGCTTGTAGCACCTTTGAAGCGGTTTTGGACTTGCTGAAGTTGCCACCATAATCCGATCCATGACAATGGAATAGGATGCTCTCTACCTCTTCTTCGGGGATGCATCTCCTAAAGACCCCGTCTGCGCATCTCTTGTACAGAATTGGATCATCCCAATGGTAATGTTTGACGTCCGTAAAGAACTTCCTGCGCTCATGAAAGGAAATGTCGGGGCATAGTATACCGCTCACAAGAAAATTAACAAAATCAGCATACCAAGGAGCGGGGTTACCTGAAGTGAGTGCGCATATGATGTCGTCTCGCAAGGAATCGTCGATAGGTCTCTCATCCTCTACAATGATGCGAGAGAGGTGGTCTGCAACGACGTTATCGAACCCTTTCCTATGTCTTATTTCTAGATTAAACTCTTGTAAGAGAAGGATCCATCGGATGAGGCGTGGTTTCACGTCCTTCTTCCCTAGAAGATATTAAGCGCTGCATAGTCAGTATAAACGATTACCTTTTATCCTACGAGATAGGATTTGAACTTGTCAAAAGCGAAGACGACGGCAAGGAGCTCCTTCTCGGTTGTGGCATAGTTGATTTGAGCGTCGTCTAGTGTCTTGTTGGCGTAGGAGATGACATGAGAGACCTTGTCTCTTCGATGTCCCAAAACAGCCCCAACGGCATAGTCGCTAGCGTCACACATAATCTCGAACGGAAGGTTCCAATCGGGTGGCTGAATGATGGGCACCGAAACCAATGTCGTTTTGATGGTGTTGAAGGTGTTGTGGCACTCTTGAGAGAAATTGATGTGCGTTAAGCTCATGTAATAAAACCTAGACTAACGCTTCCGCAAGAATACGGATCGTGTAGTAACTAGGGTCGAACACAAGGAATTGATGCGACTTATAAGCTATTAAACTAATGGAATAGACGTGTAAGGTGACTAAAGATGGATTTGTTATTGAACTAAACTAAACTAAATCGATGAGATAAACTTATAGCTAAGCACCATGGGTATCGAGAGTTTGCATAATGATGTAACGAAGTTCTAAAAGGATAATTGGTCTAAGGTACTATCATGAGTTCAGGGAATTCAAGCTCTCCTATAGGAACTGACTAGCGTAGACTTGTCCACTATCTAGCATGCATATACCAATCTTCCTTCTGCCCTAATGTCTCTGAATCCCCTCTGATCCCATCTGGTTCAAAAACTCCTTTTTCAGATCTGATTTCCCCTTAATTTGGTCGTTCCAAAACTTA
>CM071876.1:24538796-24566212 GCA_036759665.1 Gynandropsis gynandra | reverse complement strand
GCCGTTCTAGATCTTAGGAAAGTTTGTTGAGAATCAAGGACCCGAGCGGGCATGTCCTCTACCTGCTCGTGCAGGCCACTTGCCCGACCGTGTGCCCTCCTTCTAGCCCGAGCGGGCACCATACCCTATCGTGTGATTGTTGAGCCCGAGTCGTGCAAACCTACGGGGATTTCTTGGCATCAATGGGCCCGAGCGGGCACTCCAATTTCACCCGAGCGGGCACTCCAATCTTGGTCGTGTTCCTTGAGTGCCCGAGTCGTGCAAAGCTACGGGGGTAATTGGCAGTAATTAGCCCGATCGTGTACACTTTCATTGCCCGAGCGGGCATGTCTTGAAATGTTGTTTCGCTCCCTTCGCTCGGTGTTTGAGTGTTCACTTTCAGTCCATGGTCTTGCACAAGTCGAACCTTGTTACTCAACTACGTTTTCGGGGTTAGATTGCCATAATCACTCGTGTTTCTCCTCATGTCTTCGTTTCCTATGCAAAACACGAAATGTAGATAAAGTCTTCGAATATACTCGATAAGTGAATGAAATCTAAATAATCTACTCTAAACTAGACCTAAGAATGATATAAAAACTACAACGGATTACGTGTTATCAGAAATCGAATGTAGCATCTTTGGCTAGCAACTCCGTCAATGGTTTTGTAGTCTTTGATGAACCTCCGATAAAAACCTGCATGCCCTAGGAAGCTACGAATTTCTTTAACTGAAGTGGGTGGGGGAAGTTTTTCGATTACCTCAATTTTGGCTTTGTCGACTTCTATGCCCCTCGATGAGATCATATGTTCAAGTACTATACCTTCCTTCACCATAAAGTGACACTTTTCCCAATTAAGAACCAGATTCGCTTCTTCACATCATGGCAACACTCTAGAAAGGTTAATGAGGCAATCATCGAATGTAGAGCCATAAACCGAAAAATCATCCATAAACACTTCCATGATATGTTCAAATAAATCGGAAAAGATTGTCATCATGCAATGCTGGAAAGTAACCGGAGCGTTGCAGAGGCCAAAAGGCATACGACGGTAAGCGAATGTCCCATAAGGACACGTGAAAGTTGTCTTCTCCTGGTTTTGAGGGTGAATGGGAATCTGCAAGAAACCAGAATATCCATCCAAATGATTCGCTAATCGTTCTAACATTTGGTCGATGAATGGGAGAGGGAAGTGATCTTTCCTCGTCGCCTTGTTGAGCTTGCGGTAGTCTATGCACATCCTCCATCTCGTGACGGTTCTCGTTGGAATCAGCTCAGTGTTATCGTTGCGTACTACCGTCATTCCTCCTTTCTTTGGTACGACATGCACGGGGCTTACCCATTCGCTGTCCGAGATAGGATATATGATACCTGCATCCAAAAGTTTTAGTATCTCCTTTTTCACTACCTCTTTTAAGTTGGGGTTCAGCCGCCTTTGCGCTTCGATGGATGGTTTATGCCCGTCTTCCATGAGTATTTGATGCATGCATAACGAAAGGCTTAGTCCCTTGATATCCTTGATGGTGTATCCGATCACTCTCATATGCTTCCTTAAGCATTCAAGTAGCTTTTTCGTCTCATCTGCACTCAAGTTAGCATTAACAATAACGGGGTAAGTATCATTAAGTTCGAGGTATTCATACCGAAGAAAAGAAGGAAGAGGCTTCAACTCGAGTTTGGGCGCCTTCTCCACTGCGAAGTCAGCTTGTGCTTCGTGTGGTATCTCCTCACCTAGGGCGTCTCTTAGTGCTTCAATGGAACTCATGAATTCTGCGTACACCTCAGCTTCTTTGTCGGTAAAACCTGCATCTTTGCAAACTTGAGTCAAACATCTAACGAGGGGATCGGAAATACTTACTTGATCAAACGTGTCGTTCGTTATCATCGCACCTGCAGTAGCTAAGAACGGTCTACCAAGTATAATAGGTATCCTAGCATCCTCTTCAATATCAAGTACAACAAAGTCAGCGGGTATACAAAGATTACCTACCTTTGTGGGAATGTTTTCAACAATCCCCACCGGATATCTTACCGAACGGTCAGCGAGTTGGAGAGACATCTTGGTAGGTTGGAGGTCGCCGAAGTTCATCCTCTTGAAGACTGAATGTGGCATGAGGCTCACGCTTGCTCCTAAATCACACAACGCTTTATCAATATCAAGATTACCTATTGTGCACGGAATGGAGAAGCTTCCAGGGTCCTTCAACTACGGGGGCAGCTTGTTTTGAAGAATGGCGTTGCATTCCTCGGTGAGTGCTACCGTCTCACTGTCTTCGATATGCCGTTTGTTGGATAGAATTTCTTTGAGGAACTTGGCGTACGTTGGCATTTGTTGGAGGGCCTCTACAAACGGTATGTTGATTTGAAGCTTCGTAAGGATCTCTACAAACCGTCCATACCGTACCTCGTTCTTGCTGCTCACCAACCGTTGAGGATACGGTATTGGAGGTTTGTACGCCGGTTGAGCAACGTACGGTTTCTCCAATTCTGATTTAGCTCTGTCCTCATTCACAATCCCCTTTCCTTTATCCATTGATTTCCAGCAATTTTCTCTTGCTCTTTCGGGGGCGGATTCTCAAGCACATTGCCGCTGCGCAAGGTGATGGCATTCACGTGCTCTCTCGGGTTAAGATCGGGTTTACCGGGAAGCTGTCCGGGATTCTGAGAGGATGAGGCGGCATGTTGTGCTATGAAAGTTTCTAACATCTTCACATATGTGCTCAAGGATTCCATATGAGATTTAAGCTCACTAATCGATGTCCCCACATCCGCGTTGAATTTGGTTTGAGTCGATTGTTACTGCCTTTGCTCCTTAATAAATTCGAGCAACACTCCTTCAAGGTTTGACGAAGAGGCTTGAAGAGGTTGAGGAGCTTGTGGAACTTGCTGAGCTTGCTGGAATTGCTGGTTGTTTTGCTGAAAAGTTTGCTGCCTTTGCTGAAACCCCGAATACTTTACCGGTAGAGTCGTTCGATACGAAAGATTTGGGTGATTCCTCCAATTCGGATTGTAGGTATTCCCAAATTGAGTGTTTACTTGCTGCTGGGCATAATCCATCTGTTCGAAATCCTCATGTACCGTGCATTGATACGCTACATGCTCCGTATCTCCACAGTTCACACAGTACATGGCGTTTGCTGCATTACCCGTTGCCCTGCTCTGATTCGGCTCATATAAACGACGAGTGCTGTTAGGCATACCTCTTGGTGTTGACCACATGGTGTGGTTCGTGGAAAGGTTATCGATCAGCTCGTATGCCTCCTCGACGCTCAGATCCATAAATGATCCTCTAGCAGCGTTATCCAACGTCGTATGGTGCTCATCTGAAATTCCGTTGTAAAAGGTTTGGATAACGTACCACTGCTCAAGACCATGGTGTGGACACAACTGTAGAAGAACCTTAAATCTGCCCCACGCTTCAAACAAAGTTTCTCCATCTCTGCATCTAAACGTTGTGATTTCCCCCCTCATCTGAATCGTCTTGCTCGGAGGAAAAAATCGTGAGAGGAACAATGTGCAGAGCTGATCCCAAGTAGTGATAGATCCAGCGGGGAGCGATTGCAGCCAAGTTTTCGCTCTTCCCCAAATTGAGAAGGGGAAGAGACGCAATAAGATCGCGTCTTCTGAGACTCCGTGTATCTTGAACGTACCAGAAAGCTCAAGGAAGTCTCTGAGGTGCTGATGGGAATCCTCGTGATTTCCACCCATGAATTGCTTCTGATAAAACATGTTAATCATCGCTGACTTAATCTCAAACTGTTCTCTCGCAACTACAGGCATCCTTATGGTTGTTTGAATGTTGTTCATGTTCGGCACCACGTAATCCCTGAGACGACGTGGTGGAGGAGCCTGTGGTTCTCGCGGTTGAGGTGCGAGTGGTTGTTGTTGCAAGTGCCCCAAATTTCCGCGAGGTAATTGAAGCTTTGTGTGGCCGTTCTGATTATCCATATCTCATTGATCTGATGGCTCTGTGTTATCTTATTCCTTGCCCTTTCTCAGTTGTCTGCAAGTTCGCTCGATCTCTGGGTCGATTCGGAGTAGACTAGAAGTACCTTGAGACCTGGTCATAAACCGACAAAGGACAAACGAATGGAATTAGGTAGAAAGAAACGAAAGAAAACAAAAACAAAGCAAGAATGACTCTAGGCTCGAATCTAAGACGCGTTGACAATAGTCCCCGGCAACGGCGCCAAAAACTTGATGCGTTATCAAAGTTAAACAAATAACCTAAACTACCCACAAGTGCACGGCACGTGTGTAGTACTTCAGGTGTCGATCCCACAGAGACTATGCAATGCAACTTAAACTCGAACTACGAATCAAACTTGCTAACGACTATGCAATGCAAAAGTTTACATTTTGTTCTAGCAACTTGCTCCTATTTTATATAAACCTTGTTTCCTTTTCATGTTCCAACCGTGATCTTCTTACTTTTGTTCTGGCAACCGAAATTTTCCATTTTTGCTCCAACCACCGAAAGTTTCCATTTTTGTAAGCGGCCATTGTTTCCATTTTTTTGTAAGCGACCATTGCTTCCATTTCTCTTCTCTAGTTTCTGATTCTTTTGATGTTGACCGTGCATAGCTGATAGGAAAGTGGTTTTGCTTAGTTTTGCTTCATTTACTCGTGTCTGTATCCCGATATCTCCATTCACCGCGCGGGTAGTGGCTATTCCTTGCCAATTCTCGTCCCGTTTGTCCCGTGATGATCCTCGATGTTGGTACTTTGTCTCGTGCACGTCCTTTAGTTCCGAAATGAATCGAATACGCATAAAAACCTGTGAGAACATGAAAACACGAAAAAAAAAGTAAAACGGATACGTAGTCATACGTAAAACATCACATATATATCATAAACATCTCTAAAAGGTCAAGGTGAATGACATAACCGGTATAAACGTAGTATCTTTTGGGAACTACCATACTGGAAATCATTGATATTACGTTATAATTTAGATGTTATGCATATCGAAAAGAACTTTTTCGATAACATCATCAATACTGTTTTGAATGTGGCGGGTAAAACTAAGGATAATATACAATCAGAAAAAGATTTGAAGTCAATATGCCGACGACCTGAGTTGGAATTAAGAGATGGAAGGTCACCTGTCTTGGTATTCAGATTGTATGGTCCGGCAAAAACAACATTATTAAAGTGGTTAAAGAGAACGAGAAGTTTTCAGATGGATATGCATCGAACATTGCTCGGTGTGTGGATATTGTTTGTTCGAGGCTGATAGGTTTGAAAAGTCACAATTGTCACGTTTTCATGCAGCGACTCATTCTGAATGTGGCGGGTAAAAATAAGGATAATATACAATCAGAAAAAGATTTGAAGTCAATATGCCGACGACCTGAGTTGGAATTAAGAGATGGAAGGTCACCTGTCTTGGTATTCAGATTGTATGGTCCGGCAAAAACAACATTATTAAAGTGGTTAAAGAGAACGAGAAGTTTTCAGATGGATATGCATCGAACATTGCTCGGTGTGTGGATATTGTTTGTTCGAGGCTGATAGGTTTGAAAAGTCACAATTGTCACGTTTTCATGCAGCGACTCATTCCAATTGCATTTGCTGAGCTCTTACCACGGAATGTTCACGATGTGCTATGCGGAATCAACATATTTTTCAGAGATATATGTTCAAGGAATTTAAAAAGGGATGACTTGGATTTAATGAAAAACAATATCTCTAAAGTATTATGTGCATTGGAAAAAGTTTTTTCGCCTTCATTCTTCGATGCCATGGAGCATTTGTCAATACATTTACCAGATGAGGCAATACTCGGTGGGCCAGTTCAATTCAGATGGATTTATCCTGTAGAAAGGTTTTTTTTTTCATTTAAAGAAAAAAGAAAAAAAACAAAACAGCGGTCGAATGATCTATTGTCAAAAAATACTTACTGGAAGAAATCACATATTTCAACACGTTTTATTTCGAGTCGCATATTCAATATAATCCACAGTTTGGCAGAATCTTTGAGATGTTTACACCGATTGGACGTACAAGAGGTAAATCCGAGGAATATTGGTTAACACCAGAGGAGTATAATCACGTCCACACATATATACTACCAAATTTTCAAGAGCTATTACCATTCGAAAGGTACTGGTACATATTATTCAATCTTTTAAAGATATATATATATATATATACAACTTTAACTTATTTTCATTATACAGGATATTTGCTGAAGAAGTACTTGGTACATATCCTCATCTAAATGCAAATGAACTCACAGACATGAAAGTTTAATATTATGGCTCATGGTTGGGAGACTATGTAAGTACTCATGTTCTCATCTATTAAAATTAATTGCATTTATCATAAATTATTAATTTGTTTTATTATACGTACAGGTGAAATGTTCTGATGAAAGACTTCCTATGTGGTTAAAAGATTTGGATAATGGTCCTGCAGGAAATGTCATGTGTTAGCCAATCTTGTTTAATTGCGGCTACACGTTCCACACGTACCAACACGGAAATCATAGAAGCACACACAATTATGACGTTTGTGTTAATAGTGATATAGAGGGTGATAACTTCTACGATATTTTGCACCAAATCATTCAAATGGAAAATTTCGGTCTTGTTGGATTGAAGGTGATGCTTTTTAAATGTCAGTGGTTCGACCCAACTGTAGGACGTGGAATACGAAAAAATCGTTGGGGAGGAATTAACGTCAATCTGGCATGACAATATGGTAAGTATGATCCATTCATCACAATAGATCAAGCAGATCAAGTATGTTACGTGCAATATCCAACAACATTGAAACGTTGCAGAGATGAGTGGTGGGCCGTAGTAAATATCAAGCCACGAGGGATCATAAGCTCTAATGATAAAGAAGATCCGTTGCAACCCGATAATCCGCAGCCGATTCGTTTAATTGATACAGATCGTGAGGAGATTCTCGCAAGAACTGACATAGACGGAGAATTCATACGCGATTATGAAGACGTTGAACCGAAAGATGCTGAAGATGAAAACGGCGATGAATTTAATGAACAATCGAATGAAGACTGGCCCATCGATGAATCTACTGAAGAAGAAATGTAAATACAATAATGTGTATGATGTGTAATGTACATGATGTGTAATGTACATGATGTGTAATAATGTAGATGATGTGTAATCGAACAATCGAAATGTTAATACAATCGAACAGTTTATATAAACGATGTTTAATGTATTAGAAATTACAATTTCTAATACTAACGGGCATCCGTTGGAAATATTAACAGATGTCCGTTGACACCCGAAATTGCTCCCGACACTTAGAAAAAATTTCTAAGTTTTCCATATTTCTAAAGGACATCCGTTGAAAACTTCTAACGGACACTCGTTACAAATATTCCAATGGGAATACGTTGGAAACTGTGACGGTCGAAAGCTTCTAACCGGCATCCGTTAAAATTGGCAACGGATGCCCATTATAAATTTGTAATGGGCATCTATTACAATTTCCAACGGATACCCATTGGAAAGTGTAATGATGCCTACCCTAGTCTACAGAATTTCCAACGGGCATCCGTTGGAAATTGTAACGGATGCCTGTTGCAAAGGGAGACGAGCCGCCATTTCGCCGTCCATTGCTTCGGGAACACGTATTTCCAACGGGCATCCGTTGGAAAGGCAGAACGTCGTGTCAATTAACTACATCCGTTGAGATGACGTATTTTCCAACGGGCATCAGTTGGAATTTCCAACGGAAGCCCGTTGGAAAGTTCTATATATAAACCGTTGAATAGTTTCATTTTCAACATAAATCAAAACCTCAAAATCCTCTCAAACTTTACATTTCACACACAAACACATTCACAAACACTAGAAAAAAAATGAGGACTAGACGATTTATAGGATCGAGAGGAATGTTGGCTGGTTATGCGGGAGCTCCTCCCCCGCCTCCACCACCACCATATCATCCTTCTTCACCAATATAGGCACCGCCGATATTTGATGAACAGGACGATATGGTAGATATTGATTCCTTGATCGATGATTTTAATAGGCGTCCTAACATTCCGATTATCTATCTCGGCCGTTCTGTTGGGACGTTATGGTAAAAAAATCATTATTTTCATTTATATTATTGTAAGTTATAAATAATATCCAACTTTTTTAATTTGATATTTCAGGTTTGACATGCATGATGTGATCAAACACACGAACAACGACATCATCCAAGGGTCCTTACATAACCAATTATATTATTCCTGACAAGTTACGCCACAAGTCGTGCGCCAGCGATGGTGGTGCACTTTTATCTTAAGTTTTAAATTAAAATTCATTTAAAATTATTAGTTATATATATATATATATATGTTATAAAACTAATAATTTATAAATTATTTTGCAGTGCGTATACAGATGGCGGAGAAAGGATACAATGTGCATCTACGCAGCATGGGTGCGCGACATGTAGGCTCGGATGTGTCTTATGATGAACAACGCGATGCGCAACTACTACACCAAAAATTGCAAACCGACATGGGCAACGGATGAGGTCTTCAATCAAATGATTCAGCATGGGAGTCGACAGACTTCAAGGCCAAGAGCGAGAAGGCCAAAAAATATCGGTACGGCGAGAAGGTTCTCGAAGATGGTCCGCATCGCCATACTTCGGGATCAAAATCATTCCCGAAGAGAAAATAAGAATTGGTAAAATTGATTATTACTTAAATTTTTTGTATTTTAAAATAGTTATCTAATTAAGTTTATTTTATATTACAGATGCAACAGATAGAAAGAGAACCGACTCTTGTAGAGGTCGACGAACCCGAACTCGTCGATACTCGAGTGGAGAGAATCGTGAGAGCTGTGACAGAGAAGATTACACAGCAATCGCAAGCTTGCGGTTCGACTCCCGACGAGCTGAGTCCTTTACAAAAGGACAAAATTAATTTAGAGGTTAAAACTTTTTCTTTTGTTTTTCTATTTATTATTAAAATATTTTGTAAAAATCTAACTCTAATTTTGTTTATCTTGTAGTCGGTGAGACCGTATAAGGGGCGTCTACGGTCTTGGGCGCTTCAAAAAGATATCGTCGAAGATGCCATGACGGTACCTCTCGCAGTCCAAGATAGTTTCACGCAACAACGGCGGATCGAGGATCTCGAATCACAATTTCGAGAAACTCGAGCCAAAGTGCAGCACTTGGAGAGCGTCATCGAGTTGCTGTCTGGCCAAAGGAGGGGATCAACATCGCGGCAAGAACCGGGTCCCGATTCGGATGCAACACCGTCTAGAGGTGGTGGCGATGAGGGAGATGATATCGATCCAGCCGATCTAAATGAAATGTAATAGGATTAGTTTTAGTTTTAGTTTTAATTAGTTTTAGTTTATTTAAAAATACTTTTATTAATTTTTTTATTTTTTTAATCAACGTTCCAACGGATGCCCGTTGCAATTTCTAATGGGCATCCGTTGGCGACTTTTTCCGCCAAATGGTAACGGACGTATATTTCTCTTTCCCGCCAATTTGCAACGGACGTCCGTTGCTCTTTCCCACCAGTTTCCAACAGATACCCGTTGGAAATTTTAAATCCCGCTCATTTTTTTCCGCCTGGATGGAAACAGACGTCCGTTAAAATTTATTAACAGAAATCCGTTACCATATTTCAACGGGCGTCCGTTGCAAATCTTAACGGGCATCCGTTACAAACTTTTTCAACGGACATCCGTTACACATTTTCAACGGCGTTATCTGTTGGTCGTCCGTTAAAATTTTGCAACGGATATTATCCGTTGCAACGTCGTTGCGAATATCAATGGATCCCGATTTGCAATGTGTGTTTCCAAACGGCCGCGGATCCGTTGCCATCCATTGGAAAACGCATTTTCCAACGGAATTAAGGCCTTTTCCAACGGATTTGTCCGTTGGAAAACGCCTGTTTTTCTATAGTGAAAGGGGGCTTATGCATTGATGTTTGTATCACATTTATAAAAGCCTCGTATTTGTTAAGAATTAATTCTACATATATGAGATTAATCATATATGGATAGATTAGTTCTTAATAATCTCCTAAGGATTAAATAAAACACACACAACTATATTTGGTAGTCAAAGTGGCCGTTGGAAGGAAGGAAAGGAATATTGCTATTTTTGAGTAATTAGAATCACATGTGCAACTCAAGAAACCAAACAACAAAGAGTTGTCCCTTTCTCCTCTATAACCGTGAAAGATGAGGACAAATTCATTAATTATGTTGTACTTGTAGTTTAAATTCAGCTCATGGTCTCTATATATAGAACCACTTATGTAATGCTTAAACTCATGGAATGAATTCAAGTTTATTCCTAATTCTTCTTTCTATTCTCTTAGTTCTACAAACATCTTATTCTCTTCTTAAACACTCAAATTCTAACAGTATTCTCTTCCTAAGCCGTGTATTAATTTGAAAATCTTCATAGGCTCAAGTATTGGTTTTCCAATGGAGTTCAGTTTGTTACATATAACTTTAAATTGCCCAAGATATTCTTGCATTGTCTTTCCATCTTTGGTGAGCATTTGTAAAGATGCAAGAAGATCAAATCTTTTGCTACTGACATTTGATTGTAATGGTTTATGAGGGAATTCTAGACTTTAATTGTGGAATCCATTCCAATTATATGACTAAAAACTTCTTCAGACAGAGTACCTATAATCCAGGATTTGATAAGCTGGTCCGTTTGTAACCAAGCTTCGTAGGCTGAATTTGGTGTCTGCGTTGAAACTCCATCTTTTAGCTCGGTGATGAACTCAGGCGGCTCTTGTACTGATCCGTCTATGAGTCCCAGAAGTTTCTGGCTTCGAAGCAATGACTCAATTTGAGTCTTCCAAAACAAAGTCATTTAGTTTTAGGGTAACAAAATTTGAAATGTTAATCTAATCTGGAAAAAGAAAGGTAATCGATGCATCCATGAATGAGAAATTTAATTTTCCCTCTTCAGGAGCTCTGATACCATGTGAATATTTGAGAAATTTGCAGAAGAAAGAAAGATTGAATACTGAATTTTCGGAAACTTTTTCCTTGATTTCTTCGGTAAACAATGCCCATGTATATATACAAAGAGAAATACCCGATTCTTGTGAAATTTTGAATTAGTTAACCCAAGAATACAACTGAAAATCGCTCTAATACAATTTGACCGATTGATGTTTATATGACCGTTGTAGTTGCAGGTCTGGGTTTGTTGAAGACGACAAACTTTTGGCTTGACTTAGAGTCTCCCCTTTGGTTTTCTTTGGTTTATTCTCAATTAATTTTGGTTCTCGGTTTAGACTTGATTCTGGTTCTTTGATTCGGTTTGCTGATGGTTTTAATAAACCCATTTGATTTAAATGATCCTCTGATGATCCTTATGCACAATAAAAAACACATACAATGAAACAAATACAATAAGAAAACTATTATATTCAAATTAATATTTATATAAAGTTTTAGTTTGTTGCTCTCTACATCCAATTGCAATAGTAAGAGAAATTTGATTTTTTTACATATTATTAATTTGATATATTTCAGTTATATATATAAAAAGAATATGTACACAATTTATTTTTTCGTTACGTTGGTTAATCTTTTTTCCGCACGAAATGCATGAATAATCTAGGTTTCATGAAAATCAAAAGGTTTATAATTAACAAAAATATATATATGCAACGAAGGCACGTGATGCGGGTCCACAGAAGCATACTTCAACGAATGTATTAGGGAACGAATAAATTCTGACTTTTCAGACCAATCCTCGAATTCAGGAAAACTAATTGTAGTATATATATATGGCAAAATGATTTTATAATTTATTATCTGGCCTTTACATGCACGTTATTCTCTTTATCCTTTCGCGTATATATATAGTTATGGTAAAAAGGGTAACATATCGAAAGACGATTAGAGAGTTCAACTAATGATGCCAACACTTCTTGGTTTCTTCCCAAAGGCTTTGTTCCTCGTACTCCTGATTTTGTCAGGTAACATACTCTTCAAATATTATTTAGACAGATTTTAAATTCAAAATTCGATAATGTACTATACGGTTATATTTGTATAAATTAAAAAAAGTAATGTTACATGGGTGAAAATGAACAGAGGCAAAATCGTCCAAAGGAGCGAGAGTATTCACGATAGTGAACTCGTGCAAACACAAGATATGGCCTGCGATAACACCGGGAGAGAATTTCAACGGGGGAGGATTCGAGTTAAAGTCGGGCCAATCCATTGTTTTCAAAGCCCCCGTGGGTTGGGTTGGTCGTATTTGGGCCCGAACAGGCTGCGACTTCGACAAGTCTGGCAACGGCACCTGCTCCACCGGCGCGTGTGGATCAAACCTCCGTTGCAAAGCCTCCGGCGACCCACCAGCCTCTCTTGCAGAATTCACCCTCGCAGCCCTCGATTTTTACGACGTCAGCCTCGTCGACGGCTTTAATCTCCCTTTAGTTGTCACGCCGATGAACGGCCACGGGAACTGTAGCGTCGCCGGTTGCGACTCCGATCTAAACCCAGAGTGTCCGTCAGAGCTCGCCGTTAAATCTAACGGAAAAGTGGTGGCGTGTAGGAGCGCATGTGATGTGTTCGACAGAGATGAGTACTGTTGCAGGGGTGTTTATGGAAACCCAGTTGTTTGTCAACCCACGTATTATTCAAAGATATTTAAAAAAGCATGTCCCACGGCTTATAGTTATGCTTACGACGATCCGACCAGTATCTTTACTTGTGCCGGAACTGATTACGTCATCACCTTTTGTGCAGCCAGGTCAGCATTTTAATATATATATATATATTATAATAACTTTAAATATTTTATTTCATAATGGTAATGTTTTTGGTATTTTCCTTATATATTTTTATTAGATCAAACATTATAAAAATGTCTTCCTCTATCTGTGATAGTTCGAATGTAATTAAGACGAGAATTTACTTTTATGCTTCCTTCTGACCGTCGGTATTCGGTAGGTACATTTCATTTGAAATCAGATTAATTAATAAAAAATATAGTCTGAATTGGTATGATTTTTCTTAGTATATAACACATAAAGAATCGGTGTTTTTTTATCAAGCTCTAGTTCTAATTATTTAATATTTTATCAATCTATATGTTTTTATTTTTACTTTTATCTATGTATTTTATATTTTTATTTTGTGGAATGGGTTTTAAGTATATATTATACGGAACTCAAATTCTGAATATTTTATATTTTACCGATCGGTATATTTTATAGTATTGTCTTATGTGATTTAAATAGGAATCAATCGGTGTGCACTTTTCATGATAACAAGTTGAAATGCGGAAACACGTCCGATGGATTTAAGCCAATGTTGGGACGATGGTGGCTTCTGACAATGCTCATCTCAGTATTTCTCCCCATTCTTGAATTTATTCATTTCAATTTTTTAATATGATCACATTATAGTATATGTATATATATAAATACGTTTATGTGCGAAAGAGAAAATTCAATTTCTTTCTCAAGTTTATTTTGATATGCTTTATGGAGATTAGGGTATTGATGTCCGCATCTAATTTACTAAGATGTAAAAAGATAAAAAGTATTTAATCTTTTAGCCATTTATTATTGCACGGACTTAATCTTATTGCGATGCATACATAGACAATCAGAATGTTTTCCCAAATCTAAAAACATCAACTTTAAAACAAATTATATATATATATATATTTATATATATATTGTTGGGTTGATTTGGGGTGCGAAAGCGTGTTTTATCAATCCAAATATGAGATCTAGTCATATTTAAGGATTGGTTTTTGGGTTTTGCACGACGAACAGATTAGAAACGATTTCGAATATACTTATTAACGTTGAGCGTGTGATTGTCGGATGTTGCCCTCTACTCGTATCCACGCCGATATCAGATCTGTTTTTCAATCGTTGGTGCGGAATTCTCCGATGAACGAAACTGTTTCGTTCTTTGTTTTTCTCACTGACGGCTATTAGGGTTTCTGTCTTTGATTTTCGTGCTAATGAAAACTGATAACGAAAACCTGTTTTTCGTTTTTTAAATAATTATTAAAATTTTTAATAATTACAACTTAAACCCAAACTATCAAAATATTACAGAAAACACATAATACTTTCAATCTCCCACTTTCCTTTATGTAATATTTCAAACAGTCAAAATATATGTATCTCTATACACATACTTGCATCTGATGTACTAACCCCAAAAGAAGACAAGTACAATTATATTCATCGGTGCTAGCGGAAAATATAATTGTCTTCCACACTGATTGTCTAACAATCACAAGTAGATACCGAGACACTCGTATGTGTGTGACCTCGTAGGTTCATCACTAAACCGATAGCCAATTAGTCTCCACTAATTAATTAATCGAGGTTGGCATCTAGCAACACTCCCCAACGACCGCATAGCGTGAAGCAACATCCTTACTCATTTGAGTAACAATATTATCTAAAACGAACCAGGGTGAAATTGACGTTAGTATTTCCTTTCATCTTTACAGCTCCGGATGCATCCTAGGCATGGTCATAAATGTCAGCCTTACGGATCATCAACTATGTTTCATGTCAATCACAACTGACTGATGAATGAACCTAAGAAACACCTTTCTTCATTCATTCAATGTACTCTGGCCAGGGATTCGTACAATTATTGTGATTACTGACAACATAGAGCTCAAACTCTTACCAAGAGTTGGTGGATCCCATCTTGATCAGTCACTAACTACGCAAATATCTAATTATTCCCAATATCTATTCAACTAGTACTCTAAGATACTAGGTGTCCATAATCAAAGAATAATAGATAAAATGCTAGTTACTATGCTGATCTCAGGTCTAAGGAAAAAACTAACTGTCTAACTATCTAGAGAAATCTTAATGACAGTTTATTGGTTATTTAACCATTAAGTATTTCTCCCTTTAAGGTAGTTAAGTGATCACATCATCACGTGTATCACCCATATATGTGATTCAGTAAAAGAGATCTACTGATTTCTATCACCATAGAAACTTATCACATACATGTTATTTTTTTCGGATCACTGTAGTCCGAGTAGTGATCCTACGAACAAGAACAATTCAGATTAAATCATATCAAAACTTGACTCTCTTTATTATGATCTCTACCATAATTTCAAGTTTCAGATTTAATCTTGGACTCTATCATATGCTTATGAAAATTCATCAAATGAAAATAATGCCATATATTATAAAAATAAAATCGATGTCTAAAATTACAACTCGTTACTAGTCTATAAACTAATGCCATCTAGTCATCTCTCTCAATACGATCCTCAGCTTATGCTTGTCAAACTCCTTTGACCCAAGTGCCTTTGTGAACGGATCTGTTACATTTTCTCTTCCATCCACCTTTTGGATTTGCACGTCCCCACGCGTTATGATCTCTCGTATCAGGTGAAACTTTCCCAGAACATGTTTTGATTTCTGATGAGACTTTGGTTCCTTCGCCTGAGCAATAGCTCCGGTGTTATCACACAATAAAGGAACAACTTCCTTTATCGAAGGTACCACACCAAGTTCATCTATGAACTTTCTCATCCAAACCGCTTCTTTAGCTGCTTCGTAAGCCGCTATATATTCTGCTTCAGTCACCGAATCGGCTATAGTAGCCTGCTTTGAACTCTTCCAACTTACTACGCCTCCATTCAAACAAAACACATAGCCTGAAATGGACCGACTGTCATCCTTGTCCGTCGAGAAACTCGCATCAGTGAATCCTTCTAACTCCAAGTTGGTACCACCATAAATGAGGAACTGGTCCTTAGTCCTTCTCAAGTACTTAATGATGTTCTTAACAACCTTCCAGTGTTCCTCACCAAGATCTGCTTGATATCTACTCACTACACTTAGTGCGTAAGTTACGTCAGACCTAGTACACGTCATAGAGTACATGATGGCTCCCACTGCGCTAGCATAAGTAAGCCGACTCATGTGTTCTCTTTCTTCCGGAGTCTTAGGACAATCCTTCATAGAAAGAGAAATTCCAGTGCCTATCGGTAGATAACCCTTCTTGGAACTTTTCATGTTGTATCGTCTCACGATACTGTCAATGTACTGGAATTGTGACAATCCAAGCAACCTCTTCGATCTATCCCTATAGATCTTTATTCCCAAAATATAAGCTGCTTCTCCTAGATCCTTCATGGAGAACTGATCAGACAACCATGACTTCGTCTCTTGCAATGCCGGAATATCACTCCCATTGAGCAATATCTCATCCACATAAAGCACAAGGAAGACAATCGTGCTCCCACTAAACTTCTTGTACACACAAGGCTCTTCATCGCATCTAACAAAGTTGAAATCTTCAACTGCCTTGTTGAAGCGAATCTTCCAGCTTTGAGAAGCTTGCTTGAGTCCATAAATGGACCTCTGAAGCTTGTATACCATATGACTTTGAGTTGGCAATGTGAAACCCTCAGGTTGAGCCATAAAAACCTCTTCCTGGAGCTCTCCGTTAAGAAAATTTGTTTTCACATCCATTTGCCAAATCTCATAGTCATAGTACGCCGCTATCGCAAGCATGTATACCATATGACTTTGAGTTGGCAATGTGAAAACCCTCAGTTGAGCCATAAAAACCTCTTCCTGGAGCTCTCCGTTAAGAAAATTTGTTTTCACATCCATTTGCCAAATCTCATAGTCATAGTACGCCGCTATCGCAAGCAGAATCCGAATAGATTTGAGCATTTCCACAGGGGAGAACGTTTCTTCATAGTCAATCCCTTCTCGTTGATTATACCCCTTGGCAACTAGACGAGATTTATAGGTCTCTACTTGCATGTCTGCTCCAATCTTCCTCTTGTAAACCCATTTACAACCAATCGGTCATACTTCGTTGACCTTCATAGATTCCATCTCGGATTCCATGGCTTTCCACCATTTCTCTGAATCTGGGCCTTGTATGGCTTCTTGAAAAGTTAACGGGTCATCATCTCTATGAACGACCACGTCCTCTTGCACCAACAGATTGAGTCTCTCAGGTGCACGATGAGAACGTGTTGACCTTCTCAAGGAAACATGTGCAGCAGATTCAACCTGCACTGGGATACCTTGTTGGACTTGTTCCTGAATAGGTTCTTGAACTAGTTTCTGAAATTGTTCTGGAATGGGCACTGTCACTTCAACATTTGAAGATGAAATCCCCGAGCCTAACACTGTATCACCCAGCCAAGAACGCTCATTTGACATCTTATGTCCATGAGCTTGTGTTGGTTCGTCGGGTTCTTGAATCTCGTCAAGAACTACTTTTAATGGTTTTTGTAAACAATTTTAATATTTAAATTAAAAAATTTTTATTTAAAAAAAATTATTTTTTTTATTTTTTAACCAACATTCCAACGGATGCGTATTGCAATCTCTAACGGACATCCGTTGGCGACTTTTCCCGCCATATGGTAACGGATGTCCCTTGCCTTTTCCTGTCAATTTGCAACGGACTTCCATTGCTCTTTCTCGTCAGTTTCCAATGGATTCTCGTTGGAAATTTTAAATCCCGCTCATTTTTTCCCGTCTGGATGGCAACGAACGTCCATTAAAATTTGTTAACGGGCATCCATTACTAAATTTCAACGGGCGTCCGTTGCAACTCTTAACAGGCATCTATTACAAATTTTTTCAATGGACGTCCGTTAGACATTTTCAACGGCGTTATCCATTGGCCGTCCATTAAAATTTTGCAACGGATATTATCCGTTTCAACACCGTTGCGAATTGCAACGGATCTCGATTTGCAACGCGCATTTCCCAAACGGTCTCGATCTATTGCCGTCCGTTGGGAAACGCGTTTTCCAACAGAATTAAGGTGTGGAAAACGTCTATTTTTTTTGTAGTGGGCTGTTAGGTACAATAAACTTCCCACCATACTTCGGTATACGGTAGAATCCGCTTTTTTCTCCTCATGTCCATCAGTATTCTTTCCATTTGACTCTAGTGGCATGCTGACTGGTTTTACAATCAATCATCTTGAACTTCCCTAACAGTTTCTTCGCGTAGTTTCCTTGGGATAAGAAAACTCGTTGATGTACTTCCTTACCCATAAAATACTCCATCTTGCCAAGATCCGCCATCTCGAAGTGACACATCATTTCTTCTTTAAACCTTCTTATGCTCTCTTCATTGCTCCCAATTATGATCATATCGTCTACGTGGAGTGATATGATCAGTATGTCGTCTCCAAGCTTTTGGATATATACGACCGCCTCATATGGATATATCTCAAAACCTTATTTTAGAAAGTATATATCAATCTTGTTATACCATGCTCTTGGGGTCTGCTTCGATCCGTATAGTGCTTTCTTCAACTTCAATACATGTTCTTCCATGCCTTCTACTTCAAACCCTTGAGGTTGCTCTACAAATACTTCTTCCTTAAGTGCACCATTTGTGAGACACTGAGTAGGTTCTTGTCCAAGTTTAGTATTCACCATGATATCTCCTTTTCCTTCCGTCAAAACGATGACTCTATTCCCTACTCGGATAGGGACCTTGACATCTTTGTTGATATTGGTGAAGTACCGAGCATCTTTGGACATATGATTTGTACACTCGCTCTCGATCAACCATATATCTTCACCTTGAGAGATCATGGCTTCGTCTCGTGCTGAAAATAGTTGTTCTTCCATATCATAGTTTTGTGTGACTTGAGCTTGTTGTCCTCGATTGCTTCTGCAATCTTGAACCAAATTTCTTGGCTTTCTGCAGTTGTAGCATTCCTTGGACCTTTTCTATAGTTGGTCTTGCATTCCTTTCTTGTTTTTGGAGTAGCATTCTACCTCGTTGTGATTGTTTCTTGCAGTAGCTACACCATTTCTTTCCCTTTGAAATGGATTTTCTAAAATCCCTTTTTCCTCCTTTGTAACCTTTGGATCGAGCATAAAATGCTCCTTCTGAGTTTCCATCTTCATCCGGTAGAAATTTTGATTCATGTGCAATCAATGATCCTACCAAGTCTGTGATGCTTATGCTTCTCAAATCTTTAGTTTCCTCCATCAATGATGCCAAGTTTGCACAGGACTTTGGTATCGTTGTCAATATCTTCCTTATGACTTTGAAGTTTGATTTTGCTTCGCCTAACTGCTCCATTTGATTTACTACATCGATCACCTTGTCCGTTTATGCTCTAATCCTTTCTCCATCTCTCATCTTCAAGTTCTCGAACTGTGTGTGTAGAGCTTGTAATCTCACAAGGATGGCATACTCATTACCTTGATACGCCTCTTGCAATTTGATCGAAACTTCCTTCGATGTAGTGGTTGACATCACCTTTCCGAAAACAAGATCCGTGATGTAATTTTGCAATAGTTGGAGAGCTGTCACGTCTTTTGTCTTTGTTTCCCTCCATTTCATGAGTTGTGTGGTTTGAGCGGCCGATAGATTTTCCGTGATCTATGAAGGTTGTGGTGGTAGATCATTCTCAACGATATCCCATAATTCTCTTAACATTAGCGTGGTCTTTCATCCTCGCAGCCCATAACTCATAATTTTGATCGTCGAAGATAGTAACGGGTTGAACGTCTTGTTGGTTTTTCGCCATAGTACTTTTCGTGCGATTTTGCTTGCGGTGTTATGCTTGTTGTTAGTGCTCCTTCTTGTGCTTGTTGCGATGCTCTTCTTTGTACTTCGTTTTAGTGCGATGTCGTCCCTTGAATCGTCGTGGGCTCTGATACCATATTAGAAAGCTTGTATATATATATATATATTTTAACAAACTTCTTTATATGATTGTGCTCAATGCATTGTGTAAAGAAAAAAAGAACAAGAAAATAAAACTTGAACACTTATAGTGTTTATGATTAACAAGAAAATAAAACTTGAACACTTATAATATTTATGATTTGTGTTTAGGAATGAAAGAAGAAAGAAGAGAGAAAAAATGAAGATGCATTTACAAAGAAATGCTTAGATTTTATTTGATGATATAACACCTTACAACATCATCTATTTATACTAAAACTCCAAACCTAACACTCTCTTATTAAACACAAATTTTACTTACCACACTCACCATAAACCACACATTAAAGTTAAAACACATTACACATTTATTCACCACACATAATTTCTTCACATACTTAGACTCTACAATTACCACACATTAAAACCTAACACTTTGACAAACTTAACTTATCTAAAATAGGTGATGTAAGTGATCACTTAAACAATGAAGTACTCAAATGGATCATATTAACTTAATATTCACAACCCAATTCAGAGATCAATTGATTTTTCTCTAGTAACATCCACATTGTTGTCCGTGCTATCTAGAAAACACCGCTACCATAAAACTTTAAAGATAACAATTACACCAAATTCAATAAACTCTGTATCCATTTTCAATCGAATAAATATACTAAAGTGTTAGCATCTTGCATGAAATATACTCTGCAATAATTGTTCGTCGTTATTTTAAACTTCATGTATAAGAAACCATAAGAGACTAAGAAATCATCGATCGAGCTATTAACAATGAATCAATAAATGTTTCTCTCTTTATGATTTATGTCTTTATGTTATCAGAGCCTGTAATGGTCTAACGTTTCTTTTCATTAGTGGAAGATCAAAACACGTCATTTCCTTTCCTAATCCATGTCAATATCCCTAATTTTATCACTCTTAAACTCAACAATACCAGTTACTAAATATGAAAAACCCAGATTGAATCCTTCTAAATTTCTCAAGAGCTTGGCGAGATAGTTAAACCCCCAGTAACAATCTCTGTCACGAATAGAGAATTCGTAACTCACAACCCCATTTTCTTGTTCACATCTTAGCATAAAACATATCAACTCATTAAGTCTTGGATTTTTGGTACACTCTAAGAAGAAGTGTTTAGGTTTGTCATTGGCATTCCCACCTCTATCGAAGTATGACAAGCTCTCGCAAGAAACTTCAATCAAATGTGTATATCAAGGGAGTTCGACCTTTTGGCATCTCTGTAAATGATCTCTTTGTAAGGCAACCATGGTTGAATACATCTGAGACTTCAAATCATATGTTACTATCTCATTTCCATCGACAAACAATTTCAGAACCGATGAAGATTTTTTTACTTCTATAAGGTTTAGGGAAGGAGTATGAGGCGTTTACCATGATGATTCACATTTCCATGCGCGAGGAACTATTCCCAACTTATGACGATGTCGTTATTCAGCTCACAAGTCTCGCATTTACAACCAAACCCTACAAAGCTTCAAAAGTCTTCCATCATGCCGCATTCACCACACAAAATGGTTCTATATAGTCCAGTAACACTTCTTGCCCTATTTAGAACGATTCTTAAAATAAAAATGCACCTCACCCTCTCGACGCTGACCAAGAGCCGAATCCAGAGTGACACACGACGGCGACTGTCTTTCAGTAAGGGTTCTACTAGATACTCTAGAGGACACACAAATTATACTTCCAATGGAAGAGGCTTCACCCAACAACTATACTCCAACTTTTCTTCCTAAAGATAATTTGGTCCTTCAAACACCTCTTTGCTCCCTTCTTACCAAATTTGTGGCAAAACAGATAAGGTGAATTTAAAATGTTGATATAGATTTGATAAATCATTAGAATCACAATATGTACCCATGACGTTGCCTTCTTTCACGTCTCAGACTCCTCTAGAAGATAGTGGTATCTAGATTATGGAGCAACCACTCACATGACTAACTCTCCAAATGCTTTAACCAATATGCAATCCTAAAACGAAGCAAATAATGTGATGGTAGGTGATGGAACTCTTCTTCATATAACTTATGTCACCTCCACAAATCTATCTTCCACTATAGGTAACATTCATTTTCATGATGTCTTAGTTATGCCATCTAAAAAAAATCATTGGTGTTTATTTCTCAACTCACTTCAGAAGTTCCTTGTTATGTGGTTTTTTACTCACATGGTCTTATGATTAAGGATCTTTACTCCAAAAATACGTTGGCCATAAGGCACAAAATATTGGTCTTTATTATGTACTAGACCCCTTTCACTACAAAAAACTGGCATTTTCCAACGGACATATCCGTTGGAAAATGCCAAAAATCCGTTGGAAACATCGTTTTCCAACGGATTCCCGTCCGTTGCAAAAAGTTCGTTGCAAATGAGGATCCGCTGCAATTCGCGAGGGACTTCCAACGGATTTTATCCGTTGCAAATTTGCAACGGCCCTGGCAACGGAATTTTCCGTTGGACAAATAGTAACGGAAGCCCGTTGAAAAACGTTGTAACGGATCACCGTTGCACACTTGCAACGGACGGCCGTTGGAAAGACACGGATGTCCGTTGCAAATTAGGCGGGGAAAATTCATCTTTGCAACGGACATCCGTTGCCATGTGGCGAGAAATAGCAACGGACGCCCGTTGCAAATTGGCGGGAAAAGATTTGTCGGGAAATACATTCCAATGGATGCCCGTTAGCGGTGCCAACGGATGCCCGTTGGAAATTTTGAAAAAAAATAAAAAAAATAAAAATATTTTTAAAACTAAAAAGTTTTTAATAAAAATATTAAAATTATTTTACAAAAAACATTAAAATTAAAACTATTTCCTATTACAAATCATTCAGATCGGTTGCGTCCTTATCATCTTCGCCACGATCACCACCACCTCTAGACGGAGTTGCATCCGAATCGAGCCACGGTTCTTGCTGCGGTGTTGATCCCCTCACCTGGCCGGACATCAACTCAATGACACTCTCCAAGTGTTGTATTTGAGATGTTTGTCGCGCCACTTGGGCTCGATGTAGAAAGTGATTTCGTATATTGATTCCCAACATGAATTACATCAGTTATGATATAGATATACAAGATAATGTGAAACCCTAATGGAGTAAATTACATTTATGTCCTTTGTGCTAATATGCCCCCGCAAGACGGAGCACCTTCGGTGATGCCGATCTTGTCACAAAGTGTAAGAAATTGTTGACGTGCGAGCGGTTTTGTGAGTAAATCCGCGAGTTGATCCTTTGAGTTGACGTGAGAGACTCGGAGGATGCCACCTTGCACTTGTTGACGAACAAAAAAATAATCCAAAGCTAGATGCTTCATGCGAGAGTGGAAGACGGGGGTTGCACTCAAGTATGTTGCTCCAATGTTGTCACAATAAATCACGGGAGGTTGGGATGTGGAGATACCTAGTTCCGTGAGGAGGGACATAATCCATCGAAGTTCCGCTGCTGTGTCAGCAATAGCACGGTATTCCGCTTCCGTGGATGATCTAGCGGTGAATTTCTGTTTCTTGGAAGACCAAGAGATGGGATGGCTGCCAAGGTAGACAATATATGCCCCCGTAGAAGTATACTCATCACGATCTCCCGCCCAATCTGCATCACTGAAGGCATGTAGGGAGAGAGTGTTACCAGCGGTGAAGAAGATACCACGATCTCGTGTTCCAACCAAATACCGTAAGACCCTTTTGAGCGCTTGAAGATGTTCCGTTGTCGGGGCATGCATGTATTGAGATAATTTGTTGACAACGTAGCTTATGTCGGGTCTTGTAAGTGTGAGATACTGTAGACTTCCAACAATAGTCCGATAATTGGTTGGGTCGTCTAACTTATCACCTGAGGACAAGGTAAGACGTGCGCTAGGGGCCATAGGAGTGGTGACTGATTTAGCTTCGGAGAAGTGAGCTTTGTTGAGGATATCCGTAACATATTTGCGTTGAGTGAGAAGTAATCCAGAGGCTGTGCGTGTTACTTCAATGCCAAGAAAGTAAGATAAATTGCCCAAGTCTTTGATGGAGAAGCGGTTTCCAAGCACTATGATGAAGCGTTGGACTGCTCCCGAGTTGCTTCCTGTGACCACAATGTCATCCACATAGACAAGAACATATATAGTTACCTCGGGATTGTGAAGAATAAACAAAGATGCGTCGGCCAGGGAGTTGACAAAGCCTTGGCCGAGGAGAAAATCCCGAAGTTCCGAATACCAAGCCCGAGGAGCTTGTTTGAGACCATAAATTGCCTTGTTGAGTTTGCATATGTGGTGAGGATGATCATGATCAACAAAACCTGGAGGTTGTGTCATGTATACCTCTTCCGTGAGTTGCCCTTGAAGAAATGCATTGTTGACATCTAGTTGACGAAGATTCCAGCCATTTGCAATTGCAACACTCAGAATCAGTCGAATGGTAGCAGGTTTAACTACTGGACTGAATGTTTCAAAGTAGTCCACGCTCGGGCGTTGTGTAAAACCTTTCGCCACAAGTCTGGCCTTGTAGCGATCCACCGAACCATCAGGTAATCGTTTGATACGATAAATCCACTTGCATCCAACCACATTTGATGCATGTTGAGCCGGTACAAGATCCCATGTTCCGTTACGAACAAGTGCATCAAATTCCTCACTCATGGCCTTCCTCCAACTCGGATCTTTAAGGGCTTGACAGACGGTTGTAGGTTCGGTGTCAGAGAGAAATGCCCGATCGGGTGAAGAGGAAGGGCCCGATCGGGTTACCATTGTAGAATGATCCCCGTAACTTTGCACTACTCGGGTATTAGTGTCACATGCTCGGGCATAATGTGCCCGATCGTGTGAAGATGGAGAGCCCGATCGGGTAGTTGCTGCTGAATGAGCCCCGAAACTCTGCACGACACGGGTGGAATGGTCACCCGCTCGGGCATGATGTGCCCGATCGGGTGAAGATGAAGAGCCCGATCGGGTATTTGTTGTTGAAGCATCCCCGAAACTTTGCACAACTCGGGTGGAAGGGTCACCCGCTCGGGTGTGATGCACGATCGGGCGATTTACCTGTCGCCCAGATTGAGAGAGGAGGTTGGGATTGACCGGCGGTGGGTAGGGGCGTTCGAACGAAAAATTAGGGTTAGGGTTTTGAGTGAGAGGGATCGATGGTGAGGGTGTTTAGGGTTGAGATTGGCCGATGGTGAGGTAGGGTTAGGGTTTAAGGGCCGGCGGCGGTGAGGAGAAAGGAGGAGAGAGATGGCCGGCGGCGGTGGTGATAGCTAGGGTTAGGGTTCGGATCAGCGCTCTGATACCATGTAGATTCCAGTGAAGGATCCATTACAGGGGTGATGGAAGGTGATGGCGATACGTGTGGCATTGGGTAAGAGGGTGCAACACTTACGGGTGATGTCCATGAAGATTCGGGTGGATTGGGGTTGGAGACGTTGGTTAGGAAATCTCGAGTTTCTCGAAGTTGTGTTTCGAGATCTTCAATCCGCCGTTGTTGCGAAAAACTCTCTTGCACCACGGGAGGCACCGTCGTGACGTCCTCGATTATATCCTTTTGAAGCGCTCCGAGACCGTATAGACGTTCCTTATACGGTCTCACCGACTACAAGACAAATAAAAGTAACGTTAGATTTTAACAAATTATTTGATTAATAATTTAGAAATAAAATAATAATCTTTTACCTCTAAATAAATTTGGTCCTTTTATAAAGGACTGAGGTCGTCGGGGCTTGAACCGCAAGCCTGAGATTACTGTGTGATCTTCTCCGTCATAGCTCTCACGGTTCGGGCCGCTCGAGAATCGACGAGTTCCAGTTCGTCGACCTCTTCCCCGATAATCGACTTCTTCTTTGCGTGGGTTTCTAATACCACTTCAAGAAGAATAGGTTCTCTTCCCATCCGTTGCATCTACAATATAAAAGAAATATTGTAAGATAAATATTTAACTAAACAAAAAATCTAAATAATTAAAAATTTACCAATTCCTTTTTCTTTTCGTGAAGGATTTTGATCCCGAAGTATGGCGATGCGGACCATCTCCGGGAACCTTCTCACCGTAGCGATTTTGTTTGGCCTTCTCGCTCTTGGCCTTGAATGCCGCGGACTCCGAGTGCTCAATCATTTTGTTGAAGACCGCTTCGGTTGCCCATCTCGGTTTGCTGTTGTTGGCGTAGTAGTTGCGCTTTGCACCGTTCATCATTAGGCGCATCCGAACCTGCATGTCGCGCATCCATGCAGTGTAGATGCGCGTTGTATGAGTTCGGCGTCATCTGTATGAACGCTGCAAAAAAATTTATACAACTAATAGTTTTCAAATATATATATGTAATTATAAAATTGAAATATAATTAAAAAACTTACAATAAAAGTGCGCCACCACCGCTGGCGCACAACTTCTGGCGTAACTTGTTAGAAGTAGAATAGATCGTCCTGTAATGACCCTTGGATGATGTGATTGTTGGTGTGTTTTAACACATCATCCTCATCAAACCTGCATATCAAAATACAAAGTTAGATAATATTTACAAAATTTAAATAAAATTCAAAACAGTTATATACTATTTACCATAACGTTCCAAGAGAACGTTCGAGATCGATGATCGGAAGGGTTGGACGCCCATCGAAATCATCGATCAACGCATCAATATCTACCATATCGTCCTCGTCAACAAATATCAGCGGTGCCGATACTGGAGATGGAGGACGATATGGTGGTGGTGGCGACGGGGGAGGCACTCCCGCGGAACCAGCCAACATTCCCCCCGATCCTATAAATCGTCTAGCCCTCATTTTTTCTAAGTGTTTGTAATTGTGTGAATTGTGTTTTTGTATTTTAGTGTTGAAATAAGAACAGTTCCCTCGCACTATATATATCGGAATTTCCAACGAAAACATGTCATCGCAACGGAAATAGTAAATTGACGCGACGTTTCGCATTCCCAATGGCCATCCGTTGGAATTTCCAAATGGATGGCCGTTGGGAATGCGTGTTCCCGAGGTGATGGACGGCTAAATGGCAGCTCGTCTGCCCTTCCAACGGTCATCCGTTGGAAGCCTGAAAAAACAGTTGGGAAAGCTGCAATTTCTGCAGTCATATTACACTTTCCAACGGGCATCCGTTGGAATTCCAACGGATGTCCGTTGGAAGGAAACACGTGGTGTCAATTTACCTTCTGACGTTCCAACGGTCATCCGTTGGTAATTCCCAACGGATGTCCGTTGGAAATATTGAAAATTCAGAAATTTTTTCTAAGTGGTATTAGATTATTTTAATTCCCAATGGACAACCGTTAATATTTTCAACGGGCAACCGTTAATATTTTCAACATTGGTATTAGATTATTTTAATTTTTTATACATCAAACATGGTTTATATAACATGTTCGATTGTATTAACATTTCGATTATTCGATTACACATCATACATCAAACGTGAAACATCGTTCATGGACGTTATACGTCGTTTACATTACACATCATCTACATTTTTTACACATAGTAAGCATTATTGTATTTACATTTCTTCTTCAGTAGATTCATCGATGGGCGAGTCGTCCTTCGCTTGTTCATTGAATTCATCGTCGTTTTCATCTTCAGCATCTTCTGGTTCAACGACTTCATAATCGCGTATGAGTTCTCCGTCTATGTCATTCCTCGCAAGAATCTCCTCACGATCTGTATCAATTAAACAAATCGGTTGCGGATGATCGGGTTGCAACGGATCTTCTTTCTCATCAGAGCTTATGATCCCTCGTGGCTTGATCTTTACTACGG
>CM071876.1:24495838-24538003 GCA_036759665.1 Gynandropsis gynandra | reverse complement strand
AAAACTTTTTTCAATGCACATAATACTTCAGAGATATTGTTTTTCATTAATTCCAAGTCATCACTTTTTAAATTCCTCGAACATATATCTCTGGAAAATATGCTGATTCCGCATAACACATCGTGAATATTCCGTGGTAAGAGCTCAGCAAATGCGATTGAAATGAGCCGCTGTATGAAAACGTGACAATCGTGACTTTTCAATCCGATCAGCCTCGAACCGACAATATCCACACACCGAGCAATGTTCGATGCATATCCATCGGGAAACTTAACGTCCTCTTTTAACCACTTTAATAATATTGTTTTTGTCGGACCATACAATCTGAATACCAGGATAGGTGACCTTTCATCTCGTAATTCCAACTCAGGTCGTCGACATATTGACTTCAAATCTTTTCTTGATTGTATATCCTTGGTTTTACCCGTCACATTCAAAACAATGTTTATGATGTTATCGAAAAAGTTCTTCTCGATATGCATAACATCTAAATTATGACGTAATATCAATGATTTCCAGTATGGTAGTTCCCAAAAGATACTACGCTTATACCAGTTATGCCATTCACCTTGACCTTTTGGTTTACGATGCCCACGATCTCCACCGCATTCTACCGATTCTTGTAAATCCTCCATTGTGTTCAATCTTTCGTAAAGGATTTCTGTTCCGGTTTGCATGCACGGTGCCTCTTCTTTTTGTTCCACGTTCTTCCGAAAATGTTTTTATCTTTCCGGAAAGCATGACCACGAGGAAAAAATCTTCTATGACAATAAAACCAACATGGTTTCTTACCATGTACTAGTCGAAATGAATCTGTATCCTCCATACAATAAGGACATGCTAATCTTCCGTGCGTGCTCCATCCTGATAACATTCCATACGCAAGAAAATCGCTAATTGTCCACAACAAGACCGCTTTCAATCTGAAATTTTGCTTAGTACTGACGTCATAAGCAAGGATTCCTTCGTTCTACAACTGTCGTAATTCATTAATTAAGCGCTGCAAAAATACATCAAAACTTTTCTTCGGATGTTCTGGTCCTGGAATCAGTAACGTCAGAAACATTACCTCTCTTTTCAAACACATCTCGGGAGGTAAATTATACGGAGACAAAATCACCGGCCACAGGGAATATTGACTTCCAGATTGTCCATAGGAACTAAAACCATCCGTGCACAGGCAACGATAAACATTTTTTGTTTCATACGCGAACTCGGGAAATATTTCATTGAAATCTTTCCAAGTCTGACCATCCGATGGATGTTGCATTACACCTTCGGCCGTGGAGTGTTCTGCGTGCCATCTCATAGCTGCAGCGGTTTTTTTCGATTCAAATAACCTTCTCAACCTGTTTGCTACAGGCATATAAAACATTTTCTTGTATTGTACATATTTCCGTGAAGATGGTTTTTTAGGCAGAAATCTACTTGCACCGCAAAACTTGCATTCCAACAAGTCTTTATCATTTCCCCAAAACAACATGCAACTGTTTCTACAAACATCAATTTTCTCATGTGGCATTCCCAAGTCTTTTAACACATTCTTTGTTTCGTAGTATGTCTCGAGAGCTTGATTATTTTCCGATAAATATTCCCGCATTGTTTTACAAAATGAATCCATGCAATTTTCAGCCACATTGTAGTCTATTTTAATACTCATCAATCTTGAAGATAAAGATAAACGAGACCGACCTTCACGACAACCTTCATATATAGGTTGTTTCGCCGAATCCAATAGATTGAAGAATCGACGTGCATCGATGTTCGGCATCTCTTCATGCGTTTGTTCATTAACAACTCCAGGAAAAGCATCTGACACCATTTCCACATATGGATTGGTCATTGATTCTTCATAAATAACTTCTTCATTACGTTGTACTTGTGCATCTTGCACACTATCTCTAACACCGCAATCTTCGCCGTGAAAAAACCAAATTTCGTAATTTTCAACGAAACCCACCTTATACAGATGTTTGCAAACAATTTCTTGACTTCGAAACTTCATGTTTTTGCATCTTTTGCATGGACATAACATTATCCCACGTTCTTGACACAAAGGCTGCATCGATGCAAAACTCATGAATTGCTCTAATCCGTGTAAGAATTCTTGCGTAATCTCTTCGGTTACATGATCTTTTCTTCTATACATCCACTCCTTTGATCTATATATATTTCGATTTGAAGACGACGACATTTTTTTGAGAATGTTTTTGTTATTGATGGTTTGATGCACTCTTTCGTAAGATCTAAATAGTTAATATTCCAACGGACATCCGTTGGAAATTGCAACAGATAGCAGTTATAGGTTCACGTGAATTTATTTAAACTGGTGCCCTCGAAATTTACAAAATCAACGGTTATTCGTTGCCATTTCTAACGGGCATCCGTTAGAAGTTGCAACGGACGACCGTTGGAATGTTTTCTAACGGAACTTCCAATGGACATTGCCAACGGATGGTTTTCGTTGCCATCCGTTAAAATTTGCGATGGATTTCCAACGGCCTTTCTAACGGAGGATATCTGTTACAAATCTGTTGCAAATTGCAACGGATTCGTAACGGATTTCTGCCCGTTTCAATTTCTCCACATCCGTTGCAATCCGTTGGTTCTCATTTCCAACAGACGAATTCGTTGCCCCGTCCGTTGGAAATCCCGTGTTTTTTTGTAGTGTCTGCTCACTAGATACTCTTTTCAATCAGACACAGACTTACAACTCATTAAATTTGACATCAAAGGCTTGGTCACCTAAATGACGAAGTCCTTCACCGTTTAAGAAGAAGTGGCAAGATTCACATCACTAAAGCTCCATCTACAATATGCAAATCCTGTAAGCTTGCTAAGAATTTTAAACTTCTCTTTACTAGTTCTAATTTTCATGCTTTAGAACCTTCAGAACAAGTGCATTGTAATTTTTTGGGACCTTCCCATGTTTTCTCTAATCAAGAATTTTGATATTATGTTATCTTCATTGATAACTATAGTCGTTTAAAAGCCAACAATGAGTTATTTTTGTCCTTTTTTTCCTTTCAGAATAATGTTGAGTTAAAACTTAACAAGAAGATAAAAAAATTTCAATTTATTGGAAATGGTGAGTTTAATAACAAAATTTTCTTGAATCACCTCTCTAGTTAGGAATACCATTGTGTATATCATGTTCTTATACTCTTGAGCAAGAAAAGGTATCAGAACGTCGCCATAGGCATATTGTTGAACTTAATATTGCCATGCTTTTTCAAGCTAACATACCACTCATTTATTGGCTTGAAGCTTTCTTTACCTCTAACTATCTCATAAACTTATTACCGTTTTAGAACAACTAGAATTTGTTGCAGAAGAAGATAGTGACAGGTCTTGTATCACCAGTTCTCGGTCTACTCTAGTTACAACACCACCTTTTATATCTTCCATGCCACCTTAAAATTCATCCTATCATCAAATGACTACAAGAGCTAGAGCCGAGATTGTCAAATCAAACCCAAGCTATGCTTTGCTCACCACAATAAAGGTATCTATAATTCCCAAATCTGTTGCAACAGCTCAAACACACTGATTGGTTTAGATCAATGCAAGATGAGATCACTCTTCTAGAACAAAACAAAACATGAGAACTAGCTCCTTATCATTCAAATATTAATATTTTAGGATGTAAGTGGATATTTAAAGAAAAATTAAATTCATATGGTGGGTTAGATAGACTAAAATCTCAACTTGTAGCAAAAGAGTATCACCAAGAGGAAGGAGTAGATTTTGTTGATACATATAGTCTTGTAGTTAAAATATCTACCATTAGAATAGTCTTAAGCCTCACACTCTCAGAACATTGGTCAATCAAACAACTCAACGTTAGTAATGCATTTCTCTATGGAGAACTTCAAGAAACTATTTTAATACAACAACCACCAGGTTACATGTAAGTTTAAAGTTTCCAAATCATGTTTGTTGTCTTAAAAAAGATATCTACAGACTTAAACAAGTTCCTCATGTTTGGTTTAGCTCATATTTAATTGAATTTGGATTCATGTGTAGCACATCAGACCCTATTTATTCAACATGATGTTCAACCAATTATAAAACATAATGGACAACATATATCAATGACTAATGTCATTTATGTTGAAAAGATTGGGACCCAAAAATGGAAAATTGGTATTAATGTCAAAAGTTGTGGCAAGTCAAGACATCGAGCGAATGACTGCTATCATCTGAAAAAGATCGTGAAAAGATGAAAGGGAAGACGATAGAAACTTATGTAGTTAAAGTTGAAGAGACCAATGAGATCATGGCTCGATATTAAAACTCATTTTCATTTTTACGATGACAAATAAAATTGATATAAATTAGTAAGGTTGAGTTTATCTCTTAAATATTTTTAACTCTTGTAATAAGAGTACAATATGATAAGATATTTTCAAAATAAAAAAAAAATCTTATATATCAAGTAAGAAGTTGTGTGCATCTATAAGAATGGCAATATGACGAATTATTTGAAAGACTTGATGAAAAGTATCAAATTGATTTAGGACTAAAATGACCACAAAAAATGATCGATTAATGGAAGATCGAATATTGTGTGAGTAATATCATTTTGGTGGAACAACCAAAATGTTCTAACGTATCATAGTCACTCTTTCTAATGCATTCGTCATGATTTCGGTATAAAGGGTTTAAAACTAAACATATGTTTTCTGATAGAACTAATAGAAAATAAATTATCATATATTTGCATATAAATTTTTATACAAAGATTATGTTTTGATTTATGTGAAAGAATGTTTGAGTTATATTTTAATAATAGTTTTTAATCAAACAAATAATATTTTATTATAAAACTTTTGCGATAATTTTACTTTATTCTTTTTCCGAATATTCAAGAAATATTATCCGAATATGTATATGTATGTCATTGTATAATTAGATTTCATCAAAATCAAACTTTTAAAATTTGTACGAAACTCATATACCAAGATTTAATGGAATATTACAACTGACAACAATTCAACAATATCAGCTAAACAAAATAATTATATAAAATTATGACCATATAATGATGAATTAACTTGGAATGTTTTTAACTCATAATTTGTATTCATATTTTAAAATCTTCTAAGAATATACAATTAAAGAATAATTCCAATTATCTTTTCTAAAGCCATGGTGGTTATAAATCAGTTTGTATAATATTCACAGTCTGTATTTCTTCTCTCCAAATTATATTAACAAATTAAAACGTATCTCGTGGCCAGAAAATGAAAAACTAACCTCGTTGCACAATCGATATCCCTAATGGGCCTACATATATAGCCAATGGCCCAATATTTCAAGAAATGGGCTGGAAATTTGCCAATAAGCCGTTCAAATCTCACATTTTCCCTCTCTTCGAAAAATTGCTCTCTGAAGAAATATTCTTCGATGACCATGGTGGAATTGGAGCCCTAGCTTTGGTTATCATACTAAGTCTGCGATTGTTCAAAACCCTCCGTTGTACCATATTCGGAGATGCAGTTGAGATCCGGCCATGGACAGGGAGGCTAACCTTCCGGTCCCACCGGATAGAGCTCTGAAGAATCTAGTCCTCCCAGTCCTAAACCAAGACACGTCTTCATCTTCTTACTCCTCCTCTCCGGAGCTTCTGCGTCATGTTCAAGCAGCTTTCAAGCGCCATCGCCCCCTAAGTACTCTCTCTCTCTCTCCTCTCTCTCTCTCCGCTGCGTGAGAGCGCAATTGGCATGTCTGCAACTTTTTATTAATTCAATTTAGGGTTTAATGCCCCTTTGATATAATGGGCTTTCCCTTTCCAATCTCTTCATACGCTGAACTTAAGATTTTGTTTGGTGAAGTTAAGTTCTGCAACATTTCATTTTCGCATTATCTTAATATTCACGCAATAATTCTGAATTCAATGGGTCATTTGTTGATTTAGTCTAACCTTATGATGATAAGCAAATAGCTTCATTTATTCCGATTTTGTTGATACTTTGAACATTGCCTTAGGACGCAGGACGTATTTGCTCGAGTTCTTAGAGTTCTCTATTGGCTCATATTTCAGGTAAAATGCAGACGAGTACTATAGGTCCCAGGCGGAGTGTTGCTTCACAGCGAGAAGTTTCAAAAAGCTCAGGTTTGGCTGCGGCTTCTAAAGTGGAAGTTAAGAGATCTCAGGATGTTGTTTCACTAAGTCGGAGTCTTGCTGCCAACAATTTGACTAAAGATTCGAGGAATATAACTACTGGAGTTGCTGGGGAATCTCTTGAAGGCATATCCATTACACCGCCTTCAATTTCGGGCACGGTTACTAAAACCTTTGACGAGAATTTTAGTCAGATGGATGAGTTGAAATCTGATGTTGCTTGTAAAGAGAGCAATCTGCATATGGAATCTCAGAACACAGATGGTCACAGAAAGGTCCGATCTCTCATTAGCAACACCCTCACTTCTCAGGGTAATGTCTGAGCTCTGCTTTTAGGTATTCTGAATTTTCTTGCATGTGCTTTTACACATTTATGCCATTGAATTGTGCTACGATCGAAAATCAGAAGGGATCTGATACACCAATACCTCGTGACTTTTTGTCACTTTCCTAGATATCCTCTTCATTTGATGCATGCAGACATGATCAGTTGGTTTCTGGATTATTGGGCTAAGAGTTACTTATGAAATCACTTTTATTGACAGACATGGAGTGGGATGCTACAAATCAAGCTGAAGCATCCAATCTTGTTGCTCGTAATGAATCAAGACATCAGAATTTCCAGACTGTTGAATCTGAGATCAATTTCAAGTCTGAATGCGGTGTTTCGTCTTCATTGGCAAAGATTCAGGGTCAGCTGGACAATTTCCGTAATTTCTTAAACCGACCTGTTTCTCAATGTTCTGTTGCAGGATCATCCTGCGCGACGACAACTTCAATCCACTCGTCTTCAGCTCCAATGCTCAATGCAACAACCCACATGTCTTGTTCTTATGTAGAGGGTAACAGTAATGCGATGCTGGAACCTTCAGCTAACTCAAATGCTAATTCTCGAGTTTTTCAAAGTCAAGGAGATATGATGCATTCTTTGCCTCCTTCAGCTAAGGACACCAACAATATCCAAGTTGACAAGAGTGCTATTGCATCCAAGACACAAGCCTCAGCTATTAATCCAGAAGTGGGAGTCAAGGAGCCAGATAAGTCAAAGCAACAGCATAGCACCACCGAGAGTGATATTCCAGTGGCGTCTTCGAGTCATCAGAGAGATTTAATATCTAAGGCTCCCTTGTCCAATGACTTGCCTGCTAACATAAGCTCTCAGCCGTCAAAATTAGATAAGCAAGAAAAGGTTGCTAGCAACAAAGGGGCAGCGGCACCTCGTAGAAGAAACTACGACCCTGACTTGTTCTTTAAAGTTAATGGGAAGCTCTATCAGAGGCTAGGCAAGATAGGTAGTGGAGGAAGCAGTGAGGTCCATAAGGTCATTTCTTCAGATTGTAGCATATATGCACTAAAAAAAATCAAGCTCAAAGGTCGTGACTATGCAACAGCATATGGCTTTTGCCAGGAAATTGAATATTTAAAGAAGCTAAAGGGGAAGAACAATATCATTCAGTTAATAGACTACGAGGTACTCATTTTAAAACAGATTCTGTTGATCTGTAGAGCAACTAATTTTACTTTTTTCAATTTAAAAGGTCGCAAGATCTGCCAGTGCCCAAACTTCAATTTACTAACAGTATCTCTATTGTGATTAGGTTACAGATAAAACTTTGCTCAGTGAAGTTGTTAACAGCACAATGAGTAACAAAGATGGAAGAGTCAAGGACGATGGATACATCTATATGGTACTAGAATATGGTGAAATAGATCTGGCCCACATGTTGTCCCAGAAGTGGAAGGAAATTGAAGGATCTAGCCAAGCAATTGATGAAAATTGGCTGCGGTTCTATTGGCAGGTTCTTATCTAGCTCTACAACCTTAATTTGTGTGTTTTTCACCAGGTTTGATGATGCATAACATTGTTTTTCAAGTAGTCCATGAAGAAGTAATAGAGTCAGAGTTGGGTATTACTCTAATCACTGTAACAGTGGAAGTTGTTTTAGTTCCTTTAGCAATTATAGTTTGCCATAGCACCTTTTTTGATTCCGTAGAAAAGCTTCTGCTACAATAAGCATGATTCTCATATTTTATTGAAATTATTGCAGCAAATACTTCAAGCTGTTAATACCATACACGAGGAACGAATTGTGCACTCTGATTTGAAGCCTGCGAATTTCCTTCTTGTGAGAGGCTCTTTAAAGCTGATTGATTTTGGAATTGCTAAGGCCATCAATAGTGATACTACTAATATTCAGCGAGATTCACAGGTAAATCCGTGTTCCTTTAGTTTCATCTTTTTCTTAATTGTGCATCTTCTCTGGTATTTTAGTTGTGTACCAAGCACTGAGCATCTGATTTCACAGGCCAAGTCTGAGACAACATCAATTTGCCTTGACGGCATTTGATCTTCACCAATGGCATTTCAAGTGAATGAATTTACTGGGAAATTTATATTAATACATCCAAAGGGGTGATTACAATAGAGTTGTGTTCTTGCAGGTGGGAACTTTGAGTTACATGTCACCTGAAGCATTCATGTGCAACGAGAGTGATGCAAACGGGAACACCATAAAATGTGGGAGGCCATCAGATATTTGGTCTCTGGGATGTATCCTGTACCAAATGGTGTATGGAAGAACCCCTTTTGCAGAATACAAGTCATTCTGGGCGAAGTTCAAAGTCATAACTGATCCAAACCACGAGATCATGTACACTCCAGTCTCTAGCCCGTGGCTTCTTGATCTCATGAAGAAATGTCTGGCTTGGGATCGGAACCAAAGATGGAGAATCCCTCAGCTCCTACAACACCCTTTCCTCGTTCCACCAATCCCACCCAAACCACAAGAAAAAAGCCTCAAACTACTCAATCTCATAGCCAAATCTTGTGGTAGTGATGAAACTGCCTCGACCTTGATCTCTCAGCTTGAAGAACTACTTACTGATCCAATTTCACTTCCAAGAACCGATCTGCTAACATCAAGAGATCAACAATGTCAAATCCTATCCCGGGTATCGGAGCTTTGTGCTCAAATACAGGAACGGCTGCAAAGTTCTGAACAAGTATGAGGAAAAGGGTATTGATCCGATCTGGTGGTTCTTTTATGCTTCTGTAAATTGGTATGTTATTTTTAGCTATATGCAAAGATTGAAGATTCTCTGGAAAAGGGGGAAGACGCAGCGTATCAGTTTCGTGCTGTTCACTACTTGTTTTGGCTTATCAATGCGTGTTTCTATGGCTTCTTACTCATGTGTATTCATATCCACTTGCATTCTTTTGTGTTCCGCTTGTGTTCTAAGGTTTGCAAATGGGGATTAGTGCAATCTAATCCATCATGTGATTTGGGTTTTTCTAATTATTCAATCCGATCCAATATTTTTCTAAGGTTGGTTGAATTTATTTTGGTTTAATTTAGTCCGTATAACTGTCGGGTCATTATCTTTTATTCATGGTTTTTTTAAAATATAATTTATTATAAAACTTAACTTTTTATAATTTTAAAATAGTAATGGAAGTTAGGTCCTTGAACTCGAGTCTAATGTAAATATTCTGTCTAAAGTTGAGAATTTGGATATAGATCGGATAGGTATTTTATGTCGTCTAGTTACTAATTTAACTAATCTATTCTGAATACAATTTTTGGAAAACAATAATAAATAAAAATATTATGTATAAATTCCGAAATACATTATTTAAATCATGGAAAGAATAAACTTAAATATTACTAGAAAACCATGGTTCAACTCGGAAATTCTTGTTATTCAGTATATTTTGTTAATTAAAAAGACTAATTCTTTTATTTATTTATTTATCGGTTCCATCTGCACGTCAGGGACGTCAAGAGTCCTTGCGTTCCACGCAAACCTCGCAACTTTTCTCTCCGTCAACAATGGCTTTATCATCCACCGTTTCAATCTCCCCGGAATTTCCCCTTAAGATCCATCATCCCTAAACCACTCCTCACTATGTCCTCCACCGTTTCCGTCGTATCCAATTCAATCACAACTCGATCCGCTCTGCTGAGCATCAGCCGTGCATCTCTGGCCAATCAACACGATCATAGCCATAGCTTCTCTTTAGGGCACCAAATCGACGAGACTCGGCCGTCCCAGACGGAGATTAACGGCGTTGTGTGGAGCAGGATCGCCGGAATTCTCTACAAGTGGGTGAATTACGGCAGAGGTTGGAAGCGCCGGTGGTTCGTTCTCCAGGACGGAGTGTTATCGTATTACAGGATCCACGGTCCCGACAAGATCTCTCTGGCCGGTGAGATGGTCCAGAGATCCAAGGTCATCGGCGGCGAATCTTCACGGATCATTAATCGGCACAGCAAACGCGGCGATGCTCAATGCCCTGGAAAACCTGTCGGTGAAATTCATCTCAAGGTACAAGCTTCGAATTTTCCACACGCAATTTGTGTAGAAATTACACGGCCCGCTTTTTTAGATATTTCCAAATTTGCTCTGATGTCTTGATTCTAACAAATACTTGATTTCAATAAATTTATCTGGTTTTCCCTATTGTTTGAACATGAGCATTTGCACCCCCACCATTTCTGTAGCATTTCCTAAATTTCGAGTTCAAATGTGTTATTATTATCTATCAGGTTGCATCAATTCGGCAGAGCAGATCAGACATGAAGAGATTCACTGTATTCACCGGAACGAAGAGGCTGCATTTACGTGCCGTGACAAATGATGATCGCATAGCTTGGATTGAAGCTTTACAGGCTAACAAAAACATGTTTCCGAGGATTTCCAACGACGAACTCTTTGCTCCAACGACAAATATATCAATCTCAATGGATCGGTTGAGACAGAGGTTGCTAAAGGAAAATCTGAATGGTGCGACCATCAAAGATTGCGAAGACATTATGAGAAATGAGTTGGAGGATTTGCACAATGAGGTTGAATCACTCAAACATACGCAACATCGTCTCGTTTATTCTCTCAAGAATGCTAATTTACGTGTTTGAACATCGGAACCGCAACAACGGAATCAAAATTCTCCATAAATATGTGTCAATGTTGGATCAACTAATTCATCGTGCGAAGTTAGAAAGGATTTCTCACTTTCTTTATCCTTTTTTACCATCTTTGGATTATGTTATAGGTTCATTGCAATGATTTGTATCATTTTGTAAATGTAGCTAAGTATTCTTATATAGTTTATGGATTTAAAATCAGTATGAAAACTGTATAAAATACTGAAGCCTAGTAAGGTTGAGTTATGAAGTTGCACGATTCCATGGGTGCTGGATGAGGAAACCATCTATCTAAGTCTGATTATTCATAACAAAAGACATTTTTCGGGTTGTAGGGCTCATTTGTTTGGCTAAGTAAAGTTAAGAATGAACCAAATTGAATTTGACTGCGTTTGGATTCAGATATGAGCACATGAGGAACAAAGAAATGCAAAATCAATCAGATTACGTCGCAAAGAATTTTTCATTAGATGATCTGTTTGGGTCAAAATTTTTCATTAGATGATCTGTTTGGGTCAAAACCACAAGTTAAAACTGTTCAATGAATGAAGAGTTCTCATCAATGTTGTATGGTTAATTCATGGATAATCCAAAACTCATGTCAAAATTTACATAATCTTCCCTAAAAATATACAATTTTATCCATCTTAAGCTTTTTAGTGAAATGGAAATCAAATTTTTATAGCATATGAGGAGGAAAAACTATTTGATTAACAAAAATAGATTTTTGTAGTTTAAGTTTCACATTTTATTGATTCATGTGCTTTTACCTCATGGTTATTTTTTGAACCAATGAATTTATCGGATGAAGTGATTTTGTGACGTTTGTTTTGACTTATCAAATATTTGCGTAAACATTTAATGAATCAAGATTGTTAATACGAGTTGTCAAATGGGTAAAATTGATCATCTTCACAGTTGATTGTATAGTTCTAATTTATTGTTTCTAGTTGATTAGAAATCTTTGTTAATTTTCACCGCCTATTTAAAGTTTTACGTTATGTGATAATATAAGATTTGATATTCTACAAAGATTGATTGGGTTTTTATAAGATTTGCTAATATTTGTTTTGTTGACCAATGTCTCTTTTGGTTTCTCACATTACAATTAGTCAACCGTGAGTATTTGGTTGTAAAACATGTGGTTTAATTTGACAAAGTATAGAAAACCATGGCATGACCCGAATCCTAGATTGGGAGATTTTTTTTTATGAACCTGGTATTAGTGTAAACCATCCCTTTATAGATGGGGATTTTTCGTAAAAACCAACAAATTATATAAAAAAAATTTTACTTTGTTCATGTTCATTATGATAGTTTCCACTATAAAAAAAAACATTGTTTTCAATGAAAGTTGCATCCAAAAAATTATTTTAGTGAATTTGAACATATACCAATAGATACCAATGTGTGTTATATCCATTGGAACCCATTGAAATACTAAAGAAATATCGACAGATAGAGGACATCGAAATATCCATTGAAAACCATTAAACGTTTCAACGACGAAGGTTAGTTTTGTGGATATTTATCATGTTGAATAAAAACATGATTACACAAAAATTTGCAATAGGGTTGGAGTTGTTAATGAGTTTTACTTGATACAATTGTTGTGTCAAGAAAGCGGCATATTGTTATGTACATGCAAAAAATATAAGAATATAAAGTATCACAATTACACATAGTTTTCAAGCATCTTTACAAAGTTAATTTTGTGGATAATTTACATGGTGAAGATGTCGGTGTAAGATGTCACGTTGACTAAATTAAGCGAGAGAAGTGACGAGAATATTCAAGCAAAAATTACGAAAAATTAATATATTGAAAGGTGGTAGGCGTTGACGCAATACAATTCTTTTTCTTAGTGAATACAAAAAAGTAACCTTGATACGAAAATTTTCATGAAAGTCAATCACGTCTATCTTTTCAACAAGATTAATGAGTACAAAAATATATTATAATTTGGCATAGAATTATGTAGATTTATTTGTCTAGAAACCTACTATAAGACATAGAGTATTTTGAAGAAGATTGAAAAAAAAAGTTAAATGTTACTTTGGGGTGAAATAAATATCAAAGTAAGTGCACTTTTGTTTTGCCAATAGATTTATTTGAAAAATCATATTTACAAAAATGTGTACTTTTTATAAAAACAAGTTGTTCTATATTTTGTAAAAACAAATTGAATATGTTATATGATATGGTTTATCTCAAGTAATAAATTACCTAGATCAATGTTTCCGTAAGAATACGGATCGTGTAGTACGAGGATCGAACACTTGGAAATCGATGTAACTATAGAGTTATTTAACTAATGAACAAGACGGGTAATAAATCAATCGGTAGATGCAAAATGATGACTAAACTAATTAACCTGATGAATTCAATAAGATAAAACACCAGGGGATTCGGGAATCTTGGGACATGTAATGGACGTTTCTATGAATCATGAAATCGGATTATCTCGATCAAAATTCAATTATCTCTTACTACCTAGGAAATCAACATAATCATCTCTCGATGCAGCAAATCGAACATCTAGATGCATGAAGAACAACAGGGAATTCAACCTCAAATATCGAAAATGACTCTCTCAATGCCTAAATCCACTTCCTAGGAAGTCAACGTACTCATCTCTCAATGCATCAAATCGAACATCTAGATGCATGAAGAACAATAGAGAATTCAATTCCTAGATGCATGTAGATCTATTCGATTCCTAAGATCCAATTTCTCGTATAGAGACAATGGTACCACATTTACACTTGCTCCGACATCAATAAGAGCGTGGTTAATCTCATAGTCGCCTATTTTACAAGGGATTACGAATATACCTGGATCGAAAATTTTGTTTGGTAAGTACAAGTGGAAATAATCTCATAATCGCCTATTTTACAGGTGGAAATTTTCTCATAACCTTCGACATCATCACGGTCCCCATATCCACGTTCCGCTTGTTTGCAAGAACGTTTTTGAGGAACTTAGCATATGAAGAAATCTTCTTAAATGCTTCATGGAACGGAATGGTGATGTGCATTTTCGTCAGCATTTCAGCAAATTTTTAAGAATTGGGCATCATCGTTCTTCTTGCGCTGACGTTGTGGAAATGACCTCGGATCTGGTTTTACGTACCTTGGCTCCTCTTCCTCTTTAGACTTCTCCTTATGCTTTTCAATGTAAATAGCCTTTTCCGATGCGGTGATAGATGTTTCACCCTTGTCAAAAGTCGCAAGAGCGGGTTGACCTACCGTCTTACCACTCCTCAGATAAGTGACGTTGATTTGCTCACGGGGAGTTGCCTTTGATCTCCCGGGCAGTTGTCCTTGATTGCGCGCTGCTCCTTGCGCTAATTGCGTGACTTGCATTTCCAAATACCTAATATGGGTTTGAAAATCCTTCATCTGCCTCTTGGCTCTATTTTGCTCCGCTTTCACTCCCATCAATAGGTTGTTCTGATTTTGCTGCTCTTAGAGGAGGCTGGCGAACATGGCGTTAATATTATGGGTTGCTTCATCTTGGGTCGCCGGTGGCGCACGTGGTTAATAACTCTGATCTGAGGCTGCATTCCTCGGCTAGAAATTCTGGTTTCTCTACATTACCCTCGCCTGAAAATTTCCCGATGGTTATTGCGCATTCAATGCACCGTTGGGGTTTCTGTAAGAGAAGTTAGGATAATTTCTCCATCCGGGGTTATATGTGTTCCCCAAAGGCGGATTGTTTCCCATGTAGTTCACTTCCTGTTCTGAACTTCATTCCTCTGAACTTCTTGTTTCCCTGATTGCTTTGAGTAATGCAGACGGTGTGATTCAGACAACATATGGTAAATTCCCGCAGCTTGGTCTTTCATTTCAGCTATATCAGCATGTATAGCATGCACCTCATTCACATTAGCCACCTTCACTAGAAGATTGTGGTTGTATTCACCTATAGAATTGCTTCCCTCGCATCCCGTTCGATCTATTAGGTCCTCGGTCTTGGGAGATGTGAGGTTACTCAAAGAGCCTCCAGCTGCGGCTATGATCAGTATCTTCGTGTTGTTCAAAAGTCCTTATAGAAAGTTATGTATGAGGTAGCTCTGATTCATGCTCTGGTGTGGGCAAAGGCGTTGATAGCCTTTAAATCGTTCCCATGCTTCTGATAAGCTCTCAACTGCCCCTTGCACAAATTTGTTGATCTGATTCTTAGCGAGCTTAGCTTTACTCTGAGGGAAGAACCATGTCAAGAATCTCCTCAAGTTTTCCCCATGACTGTATAGAATTTGGCGGCTGAGAGTACAATTAATCATGCACTTTGTCCTTAACAGAGAACGGGAAGGCAGATAACATGACATCCTCATCCGGTATCCCTTCTCCGGCTCTGGTAGTTTTGGAGAGCATCTTAAAGTCTATAAGGTACTGATTCGGATCCTCAATAGGTGTCCCTCTAAATGTTGCATTTTTAGCATCTAAATAATTTCCGCTTGTAGTTCGATGCGAGGGTTCCTCCTACTGATGCATGACAAGAGCTGGGTGTGCCCAAGAACTGTGTAGGATCGATAAGTTATCGTAAATTGCACTGGTGGGGCGCTAGGGGGTGGTGCGTTTGAGTCACCATGTTATGCCATTTGTTCCTCTTTGCTCTTGTCTGCAGGTTTGGGTTCGATTACCTCTTCAGGCTCTCTGTTTGAATTCGCTTGTGTGTCATCTACCGGTTAGCTTGGACTAGCTTTTGATCTTTTCCTCAATGCTTTTGTAGTTTTCTCAATCTCTGGATCGCATACTAGATTAGCATTTCCGGTACTCCTCATGCACGAATAAGCTGCAGAAGAAAAGACAAAACACAAGAATCAGGTGAGCTCTGAAAGGTAAAAATTGACTCAAAAAGAAAAGAAAAAAAATATGAAAAAGAACTAAAGACTCTGGAAAGGACTGTGTCCCATTTCAGAAGTATCCTAACTCTAATTCCGATTCAGCTCTCAAGCAACGGTGCAAAAAACTTGATGTGGTTCATCTCAAGTAATAAATTACCTAGACCAACGTTTATGCAAGAATACAGATAGTGTAGTATCAAGGTCGAACACTGGGGAACCGATGCAACTATAGAGTTATTTAACTAATGAACATGATGGGTAATAAATCAATCGGTGGATGCGAAATGATGACTAAACTAATTAACATGATGAATTCAATAAGATAAAACACCATGGGTTTCGAGAATGTCGGGATATGTAATGGACGTTTCTATGAATCATGAAATCAAATTATCTAGATCAATAGGGAACTCAAATTCAATTATCTCTCACTACCTAGGGATTCAACATACTCATCTCTCGATGCAGCAAATTTAACATCTAGATGCATGAAGAACAATAGGGAATTCAACCTCAAATATCAGAAGTGACTCTCTCGATGTCTAAATCCACTACCTAGGAAGTCAACGTACTCATATCTCGATGCAGCAAATCGAACATCTAGATGCATGAAGAACAATAGCAAACTCAACCTCAACTATCGAAAGTAATGGGAAACTCAACTTCAATTATCAGAAGTGACTCTCTCTATGCCTATTCAACTACCTAGGAAATCAACGTACTCATCTCCCTATGCAGCAAATCAATCATCTAGATGCATTAAGATCAATGGGGAATTCAACCTCAATTATCACGGTTCCTAAATAGATTAACTGACTTGTTAGATTCTCATTAATCTAATTTATTCTAGGATTAATTCTTAGACTCAAATCTGACTTCTCGGCCTAAACAAGCCTCTATCATTCAAACAAGTGATCAACAAGGATGAAAGCATTAAGAACAACCCATCAAACAAATTGAGAGAACAAACCCGAAATCAAGCATTAAGAACCAAACTGATCCATTACAAAAGCATCCCTAACCCATGGCAAGGAGGTTTACTCCCAAATCATAGATAAAATATAAACAAATCTTCCTTTTCCTCTTAAGCTCCTCAAAATCGTCCTCTCTCCAGCTCTCCCAAGGTTCAGCCACCTTCTCCCTTTGCAAACTGACGTCCTCCTTTTTAAGATTGTGTATCTTTTCATCTTTTTTTTAAATGACATGCCTGTTTCCTTTTCTCCTTTCTTTTTTTTGGTATGGTTTCCATTTTGTGCAGCCTACGACCTGGTTTCCATTTTCTTTTCCAACGGCGTGCACTGGTTTCCTATTCTCCCCTATTTTCTTTTTCGACCGGCTTCCTATTTCTCCCTTCTTTTCTTTTCGTCCGGCACGTGCCCCGCACGGGCTAATTGGCCATCTAGCGTGGGATCGTTTTGGCTTGATGGTCCGCACGGTCTTGGAAGCACCTTGAGTTGTGCGGATTCTGCTGGATGGTGCAGCCCGCGCGGGCTAAGGGGACCACCCCGCGTGGGTTCATGTCATTAATGGGGTTTGGTTGTATCTTGCTCATTTCTTGTCCATTTCTCGTTTTGATATGTTTGTTAACTACAAAACACAAGAAAACGATAGAAGAAGCCTCAATTCTACTTAATATGTCGGTAAAGTCCAAAATCATAATAAAACTAATCCTAGAAAATGATGAAAATACTAAGATGAATTTTGCGTTATCATTATATGAGAAAAAAATGAGTACATTTATCAGATGACACACAGTACTTTTAATGAATGAAAAAAAATGTGACATTCATTTGATATGCGTAGACAAAATTCAATGAGGTATTTCATCAATTCGCTTTCGAAGCATCTTTTCTTGTGAATGGATATTTTAATCCATAGGAAAATCTAAAGTTCATATTTTTGTGGCTTGTAATTCTTACAACTTATAACTTTTCTCAAGAGTTGTAAATGATAAAGAAAGATATTTTTATGACGTTGTTGATTTTCACATCAAAGCATTCTAAAAAACGATTTGAAAGTGGGAGAATTAGTAAAACATCAGAGTTATTGCATACGACTTAAGTATGAAGTAAAACTTTACACCAAAGATAGTACGATTATGGACAACTGGTGATTATTCTACGTATAGTATGTTATGTGGATAGACCATGACATGATATCAGAGTCGAAACTTTCTGTTAGGTATTGGAATTCCTTTTATCGCTAACCAACTAGACACAAAACTAGAATCACACAATCAACGAAATTGATGATCTGTCCTAACCCCTCAAATAATTTCGATTAGCAACGAACATAGGCTGAATGAGCCCATAAATATTGTGTGGAATTGATACTTGATAAATAGAAGACAAAATTTGAAATCACTCACAAAACTCTAAATCTAGTTCTAAGAATAAATAAATAAAAAACCAATCAAATTGAAAATCAAGTTGTCTTCTAGAAAACCAAATTGAAGAGCTTAAATAGAAAAATAAATTTTAGAACTACACAAAAACGTTTAATAAAATTACAAAGTTTAATAAGATGGAATGGTTAAAACTAGGTTTATTTGTAAGAGGTTTTATGATTGTTTAGATTTCCATGTGACTGTGCCATCTGATTTCGTAGATTTCTATGTTTTGAAACTTATTCAAAATTTAAGTAATTTTAAACTTATCAAATAATAAGAATTTTCCAACGTTTTGGACTTGAAGTAAGTGCATTGTTTCAAGCTCCCCACCTTGCTTTGACCCATCTTTTCTCTTTGACACAAAGCGTTGATTATTCTTGGCCATGTATGCTTGAAGTTTATTCGCTCAAGCTCCCATTCTTGGTTTCGTTAATGGCACGTCGTCTGATTGACTATTGACGGGGTCTACGTCATGAATCCTCGTTTTGATGCCCTCATTATTCTCTTGTTCATGAAATATTTGTAAGAAATATAATCAATGAATAGCTTTGAAAAGGGAGTACAAGGTAAACCAAGATCAGCAAGGATAGGTTACATTAGTCGTGAATAAAATTGAACTAGTTTCCTATAGAGTCCCCTAACTTACATAAATATTCTAAGACGTGAGATTTATACTAACACTAGAAATCTTTAGAGAACGAACTAGGAGTTCTACCAAGCATATTTAACGAGTTTATTTATCATTTTCCTAAGGAATAGTTTGATCCAAATGGTTAAGGTAAAGCTCGGTGAAAGTGTTAAAGCAATTTTCATAGAATTTATTTCTTTCTAAGACTTGTCCTTTTCATTCCTTTTATTTTTTATCTTATATATATATACATATATATATATATAGATTTTGAAATAGGAATTATGACTTTTTGCCCTTTTTCTCTTTTTGCGTCTATGGAATTTTGATCATGTAAACAAGAAAAAGAAATTGGAAATCAGGGTGAACACTCACACATGGTAATTTTCTGCCACCATCAGGCAAGATGCCTAGCTTTTATTCAATTAAATGAATTATAATTATGAAGACAATGAACTCGACAAGATGAAAATTAATTAATACTCCAAAGAATGGAGAATGACTCTTAGGAAAATCTATACGCTTGGAACTAAGACTTAAAAACGATCCTAAGATTACTAAATGTCAATCTAACCCAATGAACAATAATATCAACCTAACCGCGAATCCTCTAAATAAACCATGTTTGACAATTCATTCAAAATACTTAGTTGATACTAAGTTCGGTATACATAGCTATTTCGACAAGAATGATTTTCTACTTTCTCTATACATTATTTTATTACCTCGTGGCTAAGCTAAGCGTGTTTGTGCTACCATTTATTGGACTCTAAATAATAAATTTTATTCCCTTAAAATGAACCTAAGTGCAAACTAAAATACAACCTAAATAGTGGCTAAGATGTCAATCTATGCCTCTCCCAGACTTAGACTCGACAACGTCCTCATTGTCAAATTAAATTCCTAGACCACTCTATTGCAAGTATACGGAATGGTGTAGTACCAGGGTCAAACTCAGGAAACTAGTGCGAACATCGAAACTAAAACTCAAGAGAAGAAGATCAATCAAGATATGGTTTTCAAACTAGAAAATAAAGACACAAAAGAATAATGAGATTTAATTTAATACGATAAAACACCACGGGTTTCGAGAATATCGGGTTTTGTAATGGACGTTTCTATGAATCATGAAATCAGATTATCTCGATCAATGGGGAACTCAAGTTCAATTATCTGAAGTGACTCTCTCAATGCCTATATCCACTACCTAGGAAATCAACGTACTCATCTCTCGATGCAGCTCGAACATCTAGATGCATGAAGAAAAATAGGGATTCAACCTCAATTATCGAAAGTGACTCTCTCGATGCCAAAATCCACTACCTAGGAAATCAATATACTCATCTCTCGATGCAATAAATCGAACATCTAGATGCATGAAGAACAATAGGGAACTCAACCTCAATTATCAGAAACAATTGGGAACTCAACCTCAATTATCGGAAGTGACTCTGTCAATGCCTAAATCCACTATCTATGAAATCAACGTACTCATCTCTCGATGCATAAAATCAATCATCTAGATGCATGAAGACCAATGGGGAATTCAACTTCAATTATCACAGTTCCTAAATAGATTAACCGACCAGTTAGATTTTCAATAATCTAATTTACTCTAGGGTTAAATCCAAGACTCAAATCCGACTTCTCAGCCAAGAAAAACCTCTAAACTCATTCAAACAAGTGATTTACAAGGACAAGAGCATTAAGAACAACCCATCAAACCAATTCAAAGAAAAAATCTGAAATCAAGCTTCAAGATCCAAACAAATCCATTACAAGAGCACCCCTAACCCATGGAAAGGAGGTTTACTCCCAAATCATAGATAAAACATAAAACAATCTTCCCTTTTCCTTTTAAGCTCTCCAAAGTCGTCTTCTCTGCTCCAACCCCCGTCTCCCCCTTTGCAAAACTGCCTCCTTGGTCTAAAAACATGTTGGTTTCCTTTTTTCCTCAAGCAGCGTGCCTTGTTTCCTTTTCTCCTTTCTTTCCTTTTATTTCGCATGATAGGTTTACTTTATGCTCGACAGGGCACAAGAAAAAGCTCGGTCTGGCACTTGTCTTCAAAAAGGTGATGCCCAGGTAATGGAGTTGCCCGAGCCGTGCGTTCTTTTCGGGGGAATTTTCTTTTTAGTGTGCCCAATCGAGCTGTCTAAGGTGATTGGTCAGACACTAGACTTTAGTTGCACCCATTTGTGCTGATGGATGTGCTCGGCCGAGCACAATACACTATCCAGTCAGGCGCATTTGAATGTAGGGTAGTTTTGGGCATTTGCTCGTGTTTTGTTCCGATATATTCGTGTCTTACAAAAACACGAGAAGATGATAGAAGAAGCCTCACTTCTACTTAATATGTTAGTAAGGTCCAAAAATCATAACAAAACTATCTCTAGAAATATATGAAAATACTAATATGAATTAGGTGTTATCAATGCACGTGATTGTCCTAAGCGTTTTTTCTTATATTGCACTTCATATTCTATCATTTTGACTCGCTTTTTTCGGTATTGATCTTACTCATATGAGAATCTACAATCACCATCAAAAGAAAGAATCTTAAGTGCAATACATCGAGATAGACGTTAAATATCTTACATTTTATTATTAAAAATGAAAAAAAAGCCAAAAAAATGGAGAGGTGGAGAAATGTCAATACGGAAATGCCAATGCTTCATGGCTCAAAGCATCTCGGTGTTTTTTAAAGTATATCGGGGTAACTCGTGCTTGCTCCGACATGCATAATTTTAGTAAGGCTTGAAATAGCTCAACTAAAGTTAACATGAACACACAATATCTTAATTCTACCCAAGCATTCACTTACCAACGTCTTATTTTCCTTGGTCTCGCTGACAAAGATATCTTTTACGATTGCCATGCGCAACAGTGGAGCCTCACGATGAATTCTTTAACAATATTGGTTTTAAGCACTTTTTTGTTCGAGTGGTTTTGTTTAGGTGAGAGAAACCATTTGAGGACTTTTAACTTTCCTACCACGCAATCAAGCATTTAGTCGACTTAATGTCGCTCGACTTGACATCTTTCCTGGCTTTCTTATTATTTCTCTAAATGTCTTTTTGTCTGTTATTTCTATGATTCTTCTAGTCTATAGATACACAAATGTGGTTTCCAAGAAAATAATATAATCATTCCAAAATAAAATATTGTGTTCAAAATAAATCCAAAAATAAAAATAAAATTGTCCAAAAAGTTCCCTCGGTTGCCTCTTGGGAAGCGACCATATCCGCATCTATTCTTGGGGAGTTTAATCAGGCTTCTCTGAGAGTGTGCATGTTGGATGAAGTGGTAAACTTTTGTTCTCCTTATTTCTTTTTTGTGAATGCTTCTTGTAGCCTTTCAATTTATGGATCGAGTTTTATGAGTCTAAATCTCCCAATACTTCTCGTCATAAACAAAAATCCTACAAAAGAAACAAAGAAAACAAGACAAAAGGAGATTTCATTAACGTTCTATAAACAAAAAGTAAAAAATGACCTAGATTCACAAAATCAAATTGTTAAATTGCCTTTAGTCTCTCGCAACGACACCAAATATTTGATGTGTCGTCTAGGTGTGATCTAAAGTATATGAAGTTTTACAATTTATACCTACACTAGCCATTCTGTAATGATACAAATAGTGTAGTTCTAGGGTCAAACACAAGAAATAATAGGAATTTAAACTATCAATTTCATAAAATATGGTCATAGACAATATAACACATAGGTATATCTAATATAGACATGTAAAATAAATTATAGTTACAAATATATACACGTGAAACAATGCTTCTAGGTTGAGAATTGTTCTTACGTACACAAGTCATTAATAGTTTTGGAAGGTGTAACTTTGTTATTATGGGGAATCCAATCGAGAATATTGTTTCTAGTTTCGATTGAGCTTTCCAAACCCTTGCTTTTTACTGTTTATCATTGTATTTCATCCATGGTTTAGGCTAGATGGAGACATTAGGTTACACTAGATTGTATACATTAAATAGAATAAAAGATCATATCAAGAGGTAGATGAATTGATTTAGAATTGGTGATATTGAATGATAACGCATTCAACACGTAGGTCATCAGATGAAGATGTAAGGGATTTAGACTTTAAGAGAAGGTGAATCTAATAATAATGTGTTCAATATGTAAGTCATTAGGTTGAGACATCAATGATTTAAATACTTGAATAAGTTCTAGACTTTAAGAGGAGATGATTCATACAAGATGATTGAATTCCTCGATAGAAATAAAAACATATTATATGAAATTTTAAATTAGTTTATATACGTGAGAACAATTCCCACATTTAGAAGCATCTCTCACTTGTGTATAATTGTAATTGTAGTTTATTTTATTTGTCTATATTAGATATACCTACACAATTATTGTTTATGATCGTAGTTTTCGTGAAATCAATAGTCGTGATCCTTACATTACAAAATAGGCCATTTCCAACCGAAAAATTCGTTGGAAATCGTCATTTTGGCGTTCAAATCAAGCACTTCCTACAGATTTGAACGAATTCATGACCGTTGGTAATTGGCTGTTGAATACGCCCATCCACCATTGAAAATACATCCACAGAATATAATGGATATATCAATTGCAAGTATATCGACAGATTGTAATGGCTTCGGCCATTACAACTTCCAATGTATACCTGTTGCAACTTGCAATAGATGCCCATTGCAACTTTTAACGAGAGCCCGTTGAAACTTTCAACGAGCGCTCGCTGATATGCTTAATTAATAATCAAAATTCATCTCTTGAAACCTTTCATAGGAAATAACCAACGAATGACCGTAGGCAGATTTGTGCTGAAATTATAAAACGTTTCAATGGATGCCCGGTTATATTATGGTTCTAACATCAAAGGACATCCATTGATATTATGGAATTTTTTTCAAAGTAAAAAGAATTTAAAGGACCAAGTTCATCGGAGATAAACCGATAGCTTGTAATTGTTGTGTGATATTCTCTATTACAGTCTTCATCATATCAACCAACTTGGGTTTTTCAGAATTTTCCTCGGCGATTGATTTCTTCTTGGTATGTGTCTTGACCACCAATTCCAGAAGTGTCAGTTCTCTTCTCATCTTTTGTATGTACAATATAAGATTAATATTCATTAGATAAAATTATAAAATACAAACATATATAATTTATGTACCAATTTTTTTCCTCTACAGAACTAATTTTGCTCCCGATGTATGGCGATGAGAATCATCTCTAGGAACCTTCTTGGTGTACCGATATTTTTTGGTCATTTCACTCCTTGCCTTAATGTCTTCTGATTGCCGTTAATGGGCAAGCTGGTTGAAAACTTCGTCTATTTCCATGCCGGTTTGGCATTTTGGCATTCTTTCTGTAGTAATTTCTCTTGTCTTTGTTCATCATTAATCGCATTTGTGATTCCATATCGTGTATCCACGAGGTATACATGCATGATGTGTACTTCTTATGCCATTTGTAAGCCTTCTGCATAACGAAATAAAAGTTAAGTAATATATTAAATATATTCACCAATTAATTAATTAAAATCTTATCTAAATGAAAAACTTACTATGAAGGTACAATCCAAAAATAATCTCTAGCGTCATTTGCCAAGAATAATATAATTGATCTTGCATTGAACCAGATCATGTTATTGTTCATATGTTTTAGGATATTATTCACATCAATCTTACATATTTAAATTAATAATTATATAATTTTATTAATTTAAATAAAGATATTTATGAAAAAATTATTTCAAAGCGTTTGTTGGGGCGTTTAAGATCAGTGATATGAACGTTTGGACGTTCACCGAAGTTATCGATCAAATCATTGATATCCACCATATCATCATTGTTATTAAATATCAATGAAATTGTTATAGGTGATGGAGGATCTTATGATGGTGGCGAGACTCTAGCGAAACCCGCCAACAATCCTCCATTATCGAAAAACGTCAAGCCATCATAGTGTTTAAAGGATTGAAGAGAGAATGTGAGAGATTTTGTGGTTTATTTTATATTGTGTTGAAAATGGGAATGTTCAATGGTCTAAATATCTAGATTACCAATGGGAATCTGTTGGAAACTCCAACAGATGACCGTTGATAACAACGTCCAATCAACAGACTTTAGATCACGACATTTCAGTTTCTTCTTCAACGAGCATCTGTTGTATTTTTTAATGGATGCTCGTTGAAATATCAACTTACTTTGAGAAGCTAGGTAGATGTAGACGTCGTAATTATTAGGTTTGGCAATGGATGTCCATTAGAAACCGTCAAATTCCTTAGAAAGATGCCACTACCAGAAGACAAATCCGTTGGAAATTGTCATATTTGCATTCAAATCAAGAATTTTCCACGCATTTCGATGAATTCACGATCGTTGGTATTTGGCATTTGAATACGCCCATCCATTGCAATTTTCAATGGTGTTTCAATGACCATTATCTATTGAAAATACATCAACGGACTGTAATGGACATATCCATTATAGCTATATCTACATATCATAATGGATTCGGCCAATACAACTTTTAATGGATACATGTTGCAACTTGCAATAGATGCACGTTTCAACTTTCAACGGACGCACGTTGATATACTTAAGTAACAATCAACAGTCATCTCTTGAAGTCTTTCACTGGAAATAACCAACGGATGACCGTTGGCAGATTTGGACGGGAACATTTAAAAATATTTCAATGAATGCCTGTTGATATTATGGTTCTAACATCAACAAACATCCATCGATATTATGACAAATTTTTTAAAATAAAAATTATTAATAAAATTTTAAACTCAAAATATTAATTTAAATATATATAAGATTTTAATACAATATTTAAAATAAAATTCTACAAATAAAAATATGATATTCTACAAATAATCTAAACTGCCACCCTCTTCTTCTTCTTATTCTTCTTCTTCTTCATCATCATCATCTTCTTCTTCTTCTTTTTCTCTATCTCCTCCGCCTACTCAAGAAGAGGTCTGTCTGAATCAAACGTTGAGTTTTTCCTTAACATTATGTCTTTTATAGGTTGTGTAGACAGTGGTGGGTGATACGGTTGGCCAATCATTAACTCATAAAGATATCCATTGATACAATATCTTTTTGTAAATAATACAAACCATACAAACGCCCCTTAGGTGACCTAACATACTGCATGTATGAAACGTTGAACGCTAGCAAACACATTTATTTGTAATTACAATTGAGGGCAAATGATAGAATTTTATTTGTAAGTTATTTTGTCTTTCTGTGAATAACTAAGTTCGTACGAAGATGAATCGATAGCTTGTAATTATTGTGTGATCTTCTTCATAGCAATCTTACCCATCCATTCTGCACGAGGATCAACCAGTTCAGGTTTTTGGCATCTTCCTTGGGGCAGATTTCTTTTTGGTATGTGTCTACCAACTCCAGAAATAGCGGTTCTCTTTCTATATTTTGTATCTACAATATAAATTAATACTCATTAGATAAAATTTTAAAATATAATCATATATGATTTATATAACAATTATTTTTTTCCATTTTTGTGACTACTTTTTGTCCCGATGTATGGCGATGCGAACCATCCCTAGGAACCTTCTCACTGTATCGATATTTCTAGGGCATTAACCCTACGCTATGAAGTCTTCTGACTCCCAGTAATTGATGAGTTGGTAGAAAACCTCATCCATTGCCTATTACATTTTTACGTTCTTTTTGTAGATTTCCTCTTGTCGTTGTTCATCATTAGATATAGTTGTGATTGTATATTGCATATCAACGTGGTATAGATGTACGATGTGTGCTTCTTGCGCTATTTGTTAGCTTTCTAAAAAATGAAAGAAAAAGCAAAGAAATATGTTAACTATATTCAAAAATTAATTAATTAAAATCTTATCTTAATGAAAAATTTAGGATGAAGGTACAATAAAGAAATAACCTATAGCGTCATTTGCCAAGAACAATATAATCGATCTTGCATGAACTTTGGATGATATTGTTTTTTGTATTTTTTTTAGGATCCACATCAAACTTACATATGTAAATGAAAAAATATATAATTCAGATATTTCAATAATAATATTCATTAAAAATTATACCAAAGCATTCGTCAGGGCGTTCGGGATCGATGAAAGGAACGTTTGGATGTTCGTTGAAGCTATCGATCAAATCATCGATGTTCACCATATCATCGGTGCCATCAAATATCGATAACACAGTTATAGGTGATAGAGGATGGTATGGTGGTGGAAGAGGTCATGGTGGGACTTCAACGGAACCCGCCAACAATCCGCCGTGACCGATAAAACATCAAGCCCTCACAGTGTTTAAAGGATTTAAAAGAGAATGTGAAAGATTTTGCTATTTCGTTTTTTTATTTGTATTGAAAATGGGAATGTTAAATAGACTAAATATCTAAATTTTCAACGTGCATCTATTGGAAATTCCAACGGATGACCATTGATAATGTCCAATCAATGAACGTCAGATCATGACCTTTCAATTTCCTTTTCAATGGACATCTGTTGAATTTTCCAATGGATGCATGCTGAATAATCTATTCCGTAGGCAACATATTCTAAGAAGCTAGGTAGATGTAGACAACATAATTATGAGGTTTTGTAACGGATGCTTGTTAGAGATTGAAATGGGATCCATTGCAATAGGCCAACAAAAGACCGTTGAAAATATGACTATGAGAACGTCAAACAAATTGTATATCCAAAATAGAGTTGCTACATATCAATAGAAATCCATTAAAAATATCAACACATGCTTGTTTAAAAGTGGGAAAGAACTAAAATCCAAAAAACATCTTTAAGTCTTGAAGAGAATTTCAAAGTATCAACGTACCTCCGTTAAACCTATCATTAGATGCCCATTGATAATAGAGTCATAGAGTTTTAAAAAAGTTACACTTTAATATTATAGATACAAAATTCACATATTTTTGTTTGTTGATTCTTAAATTGGTGAGTCTTTCTTCAATGGTGCGTTGAATTCATTGCCAAGTTCATCTTCTGCATTTTCCGGTTCAACGTCTTCATAATCGCCAATGTATTCACCATCTTTGTTGGTCCTCGCGAGAATCTCTTCGCCATTTTCAGATCGAATTAAGCGTATTGGCTAAGGTTGTTGGTTACAAAGGATACTTTTTCTTATTGGTTTATAACTCCACGTGGTTTAATCTTTAACACAGCCCGCCACTATTCTCTTTGATGTTTAAATTCTATTGGAAATGTAACGTAGCACACTAGATTGACTTGATCTGTTGTAATGAATGGATCATACTTTGTGTAATTTCGTGATGAGTTAATGTCAATTTCTCCCATCAAAGTTTTTGTGTACCACGTCCTATAGGGTCGAACCACTCACATTTGAAAAGCATTTTCTTCAATCCACTAGGCCATGATATTCGACCTATAGGATTTGGTGCAATATGTTGTATAAATTATAATAATCTATTTCTTTGTTAATGCAAACACTATATGTGTGGAAGGTTTATATCCTCGAGTAAACATAAATGACCAGCACAATAAATTTCTTACAGAACCATTTGCCAAATCTCTTAACCATGTAGGATGCCTCTCATTACAATCATGAACCTATAATATAACAATAAAGTGTTTGGAAATACAAATTAATTAATAATTGGGAGGATACATAATCTTTCAACCACGAGGCATAATGTTGAACTTTCATTTTGTTAAGTTTAATAGCACTTGGACAAGGCAAACATCCTATCATAAAAACAGTTAAACATAACCTTTTGAATGGATACATCCATTTTTCAACCACCGAATATTTTCTCGTCTGGTAAATGATTGAAAAATATTCCATGACATCGAAGAACAAAGGCGAAAATAAAATTTCCAAAGAGCATAATACCTCTGAGATTCAATAAATCCAAGTTGTTTTTAAATTTATTGAACATGTATCTCTAAAGAATATGTTAATTTTGCATAAAGCGTCATGCACAATATGTGGTAATAACATCGTAAATGCATTTGGGATGAGTCGCTGCATGAAAACGTGACAATCATGAATTTTTCATGTCAATGAGCCTTGAACCCACAATATTTATACATTGGACAATGTTCGACGCATATCCATCTAGAAATTTAACCTTAACAACCTAAAAATACTATTTTCATAGAACTAAACAATCTGAATATCGAGATCAATTTCTTTAGTCGCGTAACTCCAACTTTGGTTGTCAACATACTGCCTTCAAATCTTTTCTTGATTTTATGTTATCCTTCATTTTCCCGTAACATTCGATGATGTTATCGATATTTTTCAATATGCATAACATCCTTGTTATGGGCTATATAGGGATTTCAAATATGTTAATTCTAAAAAAATTGTGTTTATACCACTTATGTCATTCACATTGGCCTTGCCGGTTTTGATGCCCATGATCTCCTCCATATTTTACCGATTCTTGTAAATCTGCCACCGTGTTTAGTAATTCGTATAGTATTTGCATGCATTGATGCCTATTCTTTCTATAACACGTTCTTTTTAAAGTGTTTCTTTTATCTTTTTTGAATGTATGTCCACGAGAAAGAAATCTTCTATAAGAATCATACCAACATTTTTTCTACTCTTGTATAAGATGTAACGAATTTATATACTCCATAAAATATGTACATGCTAGTCTACCGTGCGTGCACCATCCATATAAAATTCCATATGTAGGATATTTGTTAATTGTCTACAATAACACTGCTTTCAATGTGAATTTCTGCTTCGAACTTACATTATATGCAATAATTCAGTTGTTCCACAAATCTCTCAATTCGTGAATCAATGGGTGTAAGAACACATCAAAGGTTTTCAAATGTTCTCGTCTTGGAATCAACATGACTTCTTTTTTCAAATAAATAAAATTATACAGAGACAAAATCAAATGACATAGAGAATATTGACTTTCGGATTGTCCATAGGGACTAATACCATCAATGTATAGACAAAGATAAATGTTCATCGTTTCATATGAAACTCAACATATATTTCATGAAATCCTTCCAGGCCTTAGCATCTGATGGATGTTGTATTACCCCTCCACCCATCAATTCGTTTGTATACCATCTCATTGAGGTAGCGGTTTTTTACTCGTATAACCTTTTCAAAAAATTTTATACAGTCATGTAAAACATCTTACTGTATGATATATATTTCCGTGAAGATGGGTTTTCCAGAAAACATATGTTTGTACTGCAAAATTTACATTCCAAAAGGTCTTTGTCTCCTCCCCAAAACAATATGCAACTATTTTTACAAACATGAATCTTCTCATGCGGCACGCCCAAATCCTTTAAAGAATGTTTTGTTTCATAATACGTCTCTAGAGTTTGATTATTTTTTGGTAAATATCCACTCATGGTTCAAAAAAATTAATCCATGCAATTTTCATTCGCATCCTAATTTGTTATTATATTCATCAATTGTGATGATAAAGATAAACGAGACTAACATTCATGATAACCTTCATGTGTTGCTCAACAACTCGAGGAAAAAGTTTTTACACCATTCCAACATATGGATTGCTCATCGCTGTTTTGAAAAGACCCTCCTCATTTTTTTGCATTGCTTGTGATTCTTGCACATTCACATCTCTAACACCACATTCAAACCAGACTTGATAATCCTCCACGAAATCAACCTTATAAAGGTGTTTGCAAATAATTTATTGGCGTTGATACTTCATGCTTTCGCATATTTGGTAGGGACATTATATTGTCTTGTGTTCTTGACACGGAGGTTGCATCGACACAAAAGTCATGAATTTTTCCAATTCGTATAAGAATTATTATGTAACCGCCTCAATTACCGATTCTTTTCTTTATACATCCATTGTCTTCATCTGCATATATTTCTATTTGAAAAGGATGACATTGTTTGAAGGTATATTTGTTGTTCAACGATTCATGCTAGGGAATTCGAGACTGGCGTATATATATTGTATTTTCAAAGGATACCAGCTGGAAAATCCAACGTATACCCAATGATTTTTAACAGACGATTTTCCCAACAGTTACTTTGAAATTTAAATATACTAACGAGTATCATTGACATTTCCAACGAGCATTCTTTGGGAATATCAACGACTAATATCCTTTAATATTCCATTGGTAATATCAACGGTTTCAAACGTTTATTTTATTAATAATTTTTTTGCTAATACCAATGAAATTTAATAGATGTTTGCCTATTTTATACCATAAGAATCGGTGGAAACTATTTCAGTATGCTTGCAGGATCTCTAGTCTAGGTTAAATGTTAGAAGTTGATATTAATAGATCACACCTAGGCGACACATCAATCATTCAGCCCGAGAATCCCAAAATTCTATTGAGCCTTAGTAGACTCTACCGAGCATTGGTAGACTCAGTTGAGTAGTGGAGTTTCTTGCTGAATCGTATTTTAGTTTTGTACTTTGGGATTAGAAACTTATGCGGTGCTCCGAATGGACCGAGCATCTTTACCATATTTTTCTCAGTTGAATTATTGTTTATTTCTTATAAATAAAAGACTCATTGAATAGCTTTTTAAACTTTTTATCTAATTGAGAATATCTTTTATTAGTTTATTCTTGAGATTAAGCTACTAAACTCTTGGAGAGATTTTAAGTTTTCATCAACATATCAACACTAGATAACAAATATTATGGAGTAATTTACTGAGTATGAGGTTTTCCAATTAGGTTATAGTTTAGGTTTGGGGCGTTCTTCCTTTCGAATAAATAGTTCCATCCTTCTAACAAGAGAACGATTGTCTAGGAGTATATTGATAATGTCTATTTTTTATAGTATATTAGTTCATTTTCATACTTAGGTTAATCATTAATTTAGACTTTACCGAGCATTAAGCATCATTTAGTCCTCTTCTACCGTTTTCTCATGTAATTGCAGGAAATGAAATATCGGGGTACAAACACGAGTAAATGAAGAAAAAATCACTTTTCTATCAACTATACACGGTCAGCATCCAAGGATCATGAATAAAAAAGAAAAACGGAAGCAAGGATGGCTGGATTACAAAGATGGCACACGACCACAAAGAAAAGGAAATAGGCGGCTCATAAAAATGGAAACAAAGATCGCCACTCACAAGAATGGAATCTTTCGGTTACTGGAACAAAAATAAGAAGCGCATGGTTGGAACATGAAAAGAAAACATGGTTTACATAAAATAGAAGAAAGTTGCTGGAATAAAATGTAAACTTCCAACCGTCTACACAAAAATAGAAAGATAGCCGCCTACACAAGAATTGGAAACTGGAACCATCAGAGAAAGAAAATGGAAATTACTGCTGGAACAATAAATGGAAACGCATGGAAAGAGAAAGAAAGCATCCGGAAAAAGAGGAAAAAGAGGAGAAAAAAAAGGAAACTGTTGCAGCCAAAGAGGAAAAGGAAACACAAGCTGCTGAAGAAAATGGAAATTGAGAAAATGGAAACTAGTAGAAAGATGAAAGGAGGATGAAAAGGAAAGGCTAGAGAGCTTACATTCGGACAAAGAGGAAAGAAAGAAAGAAAGAAATAAAGAAAGAAAGAAAGAAAGAAAGAAAGAAAGAAAAGAGGGCGAAGGGATCAAGAGGAAAAGCTCAATTTCGGACAGAACACACACACATACCACACAACACACATGAGAGAACAAGAGAAAGAGCAGTATGCCGGAAGGCTGGAGACGGGGTGACGAACTCGGAACATGAAGGAACTTTGAAAACATTGGTAATAGAATAGGGAGGGATCTCATTCTTTATCTATGTTGAATATAGATTTATTTTGTATTTTTTTTTAATTCAATGTCCAAGTAGTTTAGTAGCTACGGGTTAGAGAGCTTTCCCGATATGTAATGACGTCTTGTGCTTAATGCTTGGCTAATCGTTTTTGGATTGATTGGTTGTTCTTAATGTTTTATTCTTATTGGTAGCTTGAATGAATGATTATAAAAATCTGATTGAATTGGGAGATGAATTAGATTTTGGAACATAGTCATGATTTGAAGTCTCAATTGATTTAGAACCTTGGTCGGTTGGTTAATTTGTTAGGAATTAGGATAGCGATCTTAATGCATCTAGTAGGTGAGATTAAGGAATTTGGATATTTTTATTATGCATGCTAGATAGTGGGTTTAGACATCGAGAGAGTCATTCCCTAGAAAAGAGCTTGAATTCCTCAAATCCGTAATGATATCTATAACCATGATCTTGTTAGCACTTCATTACATCATCGTGCATCTCTCAAAATCAGTAGTGTTTAGTTTATTTAGGTTAATCCGTTAGTTAGTTAGTTATATTTATTTACAATCCAATCACTTATTGATTTGCATGTCCTATTCATTAATTTACTAGGTTTATTGTTCCATCGATTCCCCAGTGTTCGACCTTGGTACTACACGATTCATATTCTTGCGGAAACGTTAGTCTAGATAATTATTACTTGAGATTAGGCAACATCAAATCTTTTGCGCTATTGCCAGAGAATTAATTACGACTTTAGAGTTAGGATACTTTGAATTAGGACATAGTCCTTTCTGGAGTCTTTATTTTTTTAGTATTTTGTTTTATTTTCTTTTTCTTGAGTCAATTTCTTCTACCTTTCGGAGCTCACACGATTTTCTTTGTGTTTGTCTTTTCTTATGCAGCTCACTAGTGCATGAGAAGTGTCGGAAGTGCTGATCTAGTATATGATCCAGAAATCGATAAAACACTTAGGGAATTGAGAAAGAAATTGAAAGCTAATGGAAACCAATACACGACACATCAGCGGACTTAGACAGTGATCCCGAGGAGGTAATCGAACCGAAACTTGAAGACGAGAGTGAAGACGAGCAGATGGCGGAACGTATCATCCAAAACTCACCACGTCTTGTTGCACCAAAAATTCATGTCGTGTTAACCTATGGATCATGCACAGTTCCTAGGCATACGCAACTCTTTGTCTTGCATCACTAGGAGGGACGCTCGCGTCGAATTACAACTAGCATTAATCCAAATGCTCAATAATGCAGCATTCAGAGGGAGACCCAGTGAGGATCCCAACTAGCATCTTATGAACTTCAAGATGCTCTGCAGAAATATCAAAACCGGAGAAGGAGTCTAGGATGAGGACATCATGCTCATTGCCTTCCCATTCTCAGTGAAGGATAAAGCGCAAGTCTGGTTGTATTCCTAACCGGCGAATTCTATACGATCATAGGGACAACTAGAGAAAAAATTCATGACGCGGTTCTTCCCTCAAAGTAAAGCTCAGCTCGCTAGGAATCAGATTAACACGTTCGTCCAAGAAGCAATACTTATGCCGACATAGCTGAAGTAAAAGATCAAGTTGCAGGAATTTACAATATGATGTCCGAAGTGCGTCGTTCGCAATACTTAGAGCAGCCGGGAGAACAAGAAATTCAAGGGTACGAGGAGGTGAATTACGTGAGGAACAATCAGCCTCTAAGTAACACTTACAATCCCGGATGGAGAAATCACCCCAATCTTTCATATAAGAACTCTGACGGTGCGTTTAACGCGCAACAACTGTCGGGGAATTTCCAACCGCAGGTGCTGCAACAAAATCAAAACTTTCAGCCAAGGACACAGCCCCAAACTCTGAATTATTAGTCACATACATCCCAGCCACAGCCAATCAAACTCGAAGCAGCCCCCGATATCAACACCATGTTCACCCATCTCCTCCAAGTCCAACAATATCAAAGCGACTTGTTGATGGAAGTGCAACAAAATCAGAACAATTTTTTGAGATAAGTAAAAGCGGATCAAGAGAGCACCAATAATATAATAGAGGGCCTTAAAACTCATCTTAGACACTTAGAGATGCAAGTTGCACAACTAGCACAAGGGGCAACACGTCCACAAGGAGTTCTACCAAGAAGGCCGGAAGCGAATCCGCGTGAGCACGTCAACGCTATATACCTAAGGAGTGGTAAAAAGATGGATCAGTCCGCCCCTTTTATGTTTAAAAGGGGTGAAGCATCTAGTACAACAGTGGAAAAGGCAGCAACGTTGAAGAGCACAAGAAGAAACCCGAGGAGGAAAAGGAGCCGAAATACATTAAACCCGAGCCAAGACCGCCTCCTTTGTCGTTTCCCCAACATCAATGTAAAAAGAATGATGATGCCCAATTTGCTAAGTTTTCTGAGATGTTAAAGAAGATACACATCACCATTTCATTCTACGAAGCGTTGAAGAAAATGCCCTCATATGCCAAGTTCCTCAAAGACGTGCTTGCGAACAAACGAGACATGGAGACGGAAACCGTGATGGTGACAAATTCGATGCTGCAATCAAACCTACCCAAAAAGATGCCCAGTCTAGGTATATCGTGATCCCTTGTAAAATAGGTGATTATGAAATTAACCATGCACTAATCGATGTCGGAGCAAGCATAATCGTGCTACCATTGTCATTATACAAAAAAAATGGATCTTAGGGGCATGATGGATCTTCAACCTACACGAATGGTGCTCACCATGGCTGATCAAAGTGTTAGAATACCCGTGGGCATGCTGGAAGACGTGCCATTACAAGTTGGGAAGTTCTTCATCCTGATCGACTTCGTCGTCTTAGATATGGAGGAAGACAAGAAAATCACAATTATCCTCGTTAGACCGTTTCTCAATACGATACAAACGATCATACACTGTGTAGAAGGAAGACTCACGCTAAAATTCGGAGATGAAGAAGCGGAGTTCAATTTGAACGACACACTCAAGCAGCCTTGTATGGTGGATTTGGTATTCTACATCGACATCCTAGAGAAACTAGCCGAAGAAATTCTTGAAGAGTTCGGGAATATGGATTCCCTTGAGATGGCTCTCTTAGCAGCTGAAAAAGAAGTGTATAAAGACCCAAACGACGTAACATACTATACAAAGCTGCTGGAAAAGGTTGAAGGAGGATGAAATCGCGAACGACAAGTTGAACGAGACGCGGGCATAATTCCACGTGACCGCACCCCAAACACAACGGATCAAAATTCAAACTAATGGAGAAGATTCAGACCAATTACTCCAATAGTAGTGTTCAGATCATAAACACATGAGTATGGTTCGAATGGACTTGAATTTGGACCAAGAAAACATTGTAGAACAGCCCTTGAGCTCCAACGCGACCCAAACAACATGCAGTGCGAGTTCAACCACTCCTGAAATGCCGAAAAGCCACACCAAACGTCCAGCGACCAATTGGGGCATTGATAAGGAACCAAAGTGAAGATGAAACCTTTACCGCAAAGGCTCACGCATCAACAAATTCTGGAGACGTTGAAGGAAATGAGAGACGAACGTCTAACCGGTTTCATGGAGTGCACAACCAAACTTATGGAAAGCTCAACCAAATTTTTTGGACAGCACGCTCTAGCCCCCATATTAGGGAACATCACGATCGAGCTTAGGGAGAACATAACTGATTGTGCAAGGAACCTAATTGATCTGTGTGTGATACCCACTGGAGCATCCTATGCACGCGAGACACTATGCACACAACGATGTCGAGGATGCCCACCTAATGGGTAGCACGTCTTGGTTAGGCTCGTGACCTTAAACAAACGCTTCTCGGGAGGCAACCTGAGCCTCGTATACTTTTATTTATTTGTTTTATTTTTTTCAGAATTTGACTCTTATTTTTTTTCACACGAATACACTTCACTAGCAACCTTAATGTATCGTATTCTCTCTTTCGGATTGTGTGACTCTTTATTACAGATTTTTCCACTTCGATATCATCCACAATAAAGGAGAGACACATATACCCAGCTGCATCAACTCGGGACAGCAAGCACATATCAGGTGTACACGTTCCTATCCACTTTATTTTTCCTCGAGTTTTTGCATACAAATGCTTCTCTTAGGTTTTGAACAACGGGACAGTGTTCCACTCAAGTCTGGGGGGTTACTATTTGAAGTTTCATTATTGTGATTAAGATTAGCTGTTGAGTTCTTTATTTTATTTTAGCTTTTACGTTAGTTTGTTAGGATTAGACAGACGGATATCAAAAAATTTCGAACTTTAGCCATCATTATGCAATTTTGTCAAATCGGGAACAAAAGTCTAGGCTTGCTAAAAAATACCTTGAGATATCGATTAGTTAGTAGTCATGTATGAATCCATAGTCTATAATTGTATTGCCTCCCCTAGGTCCTAAGTATATATATCACCGAGTATATCGTACATCCTTAAATTCGTTTCAATCGCTATATCTCCACGCGCTTACACTCTGTTGTCAATAAAATAAGTTTTTTTACTATTTCAGCCTTAGATTGACATGAGTGCATCGATATTGATGGTTTAGGTCTAAGTGGTGGGTCGAACCTATTTGTCCACGTCCTAAGTGTTAGAATCGAAGCGTAATCACAGTAGTTTAATCAAAAGAAAAAAATCTGCAATGATGCAACATCTTCACTTCGCTAAGGTTACAAGATCTTATGAGTGTGCCCATTGGTAACCTGGGTCATAGTAAAGAAATGTTCGACAATTCAGTGTAGTACTTGAACTAGCACTATGCGACATGCGCTAGAATGTAAATGTACATAATCAATTCTGAATAAAATTTCAAGCAAAACAAAGAAAAAAGGAGTTTTGGTTTTTGTTCTCGATTTCTCCCTTGGTGACAAGAACCTCTTTTCCAATGGCCACACACAACAATGGGATAAAAAGCCTCATGAAGACTTCTTTGGTGGCACTGGCTTTGAGAACATTCTCTCGACATATTTTTTAAGAGATAGAAATAATTCGAGAATTTTTACCTTTCCTACCACTCGATCGAGTGTTTTATACTCAATATCGCTCGACCAATGCTTTTCTTTGTTTTCTTTCTATTCCTCCAAAAGAAATGTGTATGTTGTTTCTATGGTTTTTTCAGTTAAGAGATATGATATTATCCTAGATCAATACTTTTTTGTTAGGATGGATTTGGAATGAAACCACTAGCAACTCAACAGTAGAACCTAAAACTTGTCTTTCTGAATGAAGGATGTCCTAAAAACTGACTACAACCTAACTAGAGAACCTCATACTCAGGGAATGATGCCAGAACACCCAAGAGTTTGATAGCTCTATCTCTAGGATTAGCAAGAAACGAGACAATATTTATTAATCAAAACTTAGGTTATAATGGTATACAATGTGTCCTTTATTTATAGAGACCACATAACATGAACTAAATAAAATAAGACAACTTAACTAAACCCAACAGAAATGCTTGGCCGAGAAATATAACTGTTTGGTAGATCAGCGTTAAGTCTTAAACCCTAGTTCTGCAAAAACTAAAGTATGTTAGTTGAGCAACAACTATGTTTGGTAGAGTCCTACGATGCTCGGGTGAGTCTTCTGTATGCTCCACGGGTCTAGAGGATTTTCTCGGGTCGACCAGACCTCTACTCGAGTCGAGCGTATCGGCTTTCTCCTATCCATATGGTTTGCTTGGATCAAGCGGAACTTTGCTCGGGCCAAGTGTCTTTGGTTCTCCTAGCTTCTTGCTCCTCCTAAACTCGTCCACTACATAAGCTTCCCCTGATATCTCTTAATGCCCTTGTGGTCCTTAGCTAATACGTCTGCCACCTTCTTCAGAAGGATTTGACCTCAAATCAGGATCATCATCTACATCAACACGAGCCAAGTCAACAACATTTAAAGTTGAACTAACTTTTTACATACCGCGTAAATCTTGTAGGCATTGTCATTGTTGCGTTTTAGAAATTTGAATGGTCCATCTCCACATGGCATGAGCTTGGATTTACGCTACTGTAGAAATGTTCCTTGCGTAAATGAATCCACACAAGATCACCAGGTCGAAACTCCACCTTCTTGCATCCCTTTTTTGCATGTTTGGCATAAGATGTGGTTAATCTCAAGTAATAATTACCTAGACTAACGCTTCCGCAAGAATACAGATCGTATAGTACCAGGATCGAATACTAGGGAGTCGATGCAACTATAAAGCTAGTTAACTAATTAATAGGCATGTAAAATCAATAAGTGTTTGGAATGCGAATAAAGATAAACTAATTAATCAACGGATTAAATTCAATTAACTAAATCTTACAGGTTTTGAGAGATGCATGATAATGCAACGAAGTTCTAACAAGATCATTGGTCTTAGATATTATCACAAATTCAGAGAATACAAGCTCTAATATTGGAACTGATTGGCGTAGACTTGTCCACTACCTAACTTGTGTACTACCAATCTTCTGATTGGCATCACCCACTAGATGCATTAAGACCGATATCCTAATCTATGGATTCAATTGACCGACCTTACGTAGATTCTAAATCAATTGAGACCTAGAGCATGGCTAAGTTCCAAAGTCTAATCCGCTGACATAGATTCATTAGACTTCAATAATCATGCATTCAAGTTGCGTGAAAAAACATAAGCATTAAGAACAGCCAAACATTCTGAAAACGATCAAATATCAAAATCATTTATTCAGGTTGCATACAAGAATATAAGCATTAAGAACAACCAATCATTCTGAAAATGATCAAATACCAAAATCATTTATTCAGGTTGCATACAAGAATAAAAACATTAAGAACCACCAAGCATTAAGCACAAGACTTTATTACATATCGAAAAAGCTCTTTAACCCGTAGCTACTAAACTACTCGGACATGGATTTAGAAAACAAAACACAAAAGAAAACTATTATTAACATAGATAAAGAATGAGATTCCTCCATATCCTAATATCGTAGTCTTCAACAGGTCCTCCGCATTCCGAGTTCGTCGCCTCATCTCCTGTCTTCCGACGTGTTGCTCTCTCTCGTGTGTGTTGTGTGGTATGTGTGTGTCTTCTGTCCGAAATTGAGCTTTTCCTCTTGATCCCTTCGTCCTCTTTCCTCTTTACTTTCTTTCCTTTTCCCTTTCTTTCTTCTTTGTCGAATCTAAGTTGTCCATCCCTTTCTTTTTTTACCTATTTTCCTCTTTCTACTAGTTTCCATTTTCTCGGTTTCCATTTTCTTATTTGATTCAAGATCCTTCTATGCTGACCGTTATAGTTGATAGGAAAGTGATTTTTGCTCAATTTACTCATGTCTGTACCCCAATATTTCATTTTCTGCAATAACACGAGAAAACGCTAGAAGAGGACAAAATGATGCTTAATGCGCGATAAAGTCTAATTGTTAAACTAACTATGAAAATGGACTAAAGTACTATAACAAAATAGACGTTATTAGCATATCGCTTTGTCTTCTTTTTTACGTTGGCTCGTGCCTTCTCATGTATATTTTTCACAAACTCTATATTTTACTTGACATCAAAGTTAGTAAACTCTGATGATAGTAAATGGGCCATGTCTAACGATGTTCGCGGGTTAAATCCATACACAATTTCAAAGGACAAAAACTGAGTAGCACTATGAACCGCCCTATTGTATGCGAACTTGATATGGGTCGATACTCTTCCCATGCCTTAAGATTACTTTGGATCAATGCATATAACAAGGTTGACAAGGTCCTATTAACCACTTATGTTTGCTCATCGGTTTGACGGTGATAGGTAGTGGAGAATACAAGTTTGGTCCTAACTTAGACCACATCATTTTCCAAAAGTAACTACGAAACTTAACATCTCTATCAGATACAATAGTTTGGTGTGGAACTTAATTGTGCAATGTCTATAAAGAATAACACAACTACATGTGATACATCATCGGTCTTATGACATGCAATGAAATGAGTCATTTTAGAGAATCAATCAACTATGAAAAAAACAGGATCATATTTCGGAATTGGACCTAGGGCAACCTAACACGAAGACCATAGAAATGTCAATCCATGGATGACTCGGAATTGGTAAGGTTGAGTACATACCATGAGGTTGCAACTGGGATTTGGTCTTCTTACACGTGATGCACCTTCCGTAAATTCGCTTGATGTCTCAATGCAAGTGGGACCAATAGAAATGTTCTTGCAACACGGGCAAAGTTTTGGCCACTCCAAAGTGACCCATAGTCCTCCCTCTTGTGCCGCACGAACCAAAAATCCCAAATAGAAATTTTGGGTACATATAACATATTTTAATGGAACAAGTAGCAATCGACACGAAAGTACTTACCCGCGGTAGTTCTCTCAAATGACTAGAATATATCACAAAAAATGAAGATTAGTTGCATAGAGTTCCTTTATATGCTCGAAACCAAGCAACCTTGCATCTACTACAGAAAACAAAATGTAATGCAGAGAAAATGCATCAACAACAACATTTTTCTTACCGTCCTTGTAGTTGATGACATACGAGAAAGTCTATATAAACTCCACCCACTTGGCGTTTCTACAGTTTAGATTTTGTTGTACCTTGAAATGCTTGAATGACTCATTGTTAGCATGAATCACAAACTTCTTGGGCCACAAGTTATATTGTCATATCTACATCGCTCACACCAATGCGTATAGTTCCTTATCATATTTTGGGTAGCCTTACAGTGCTCCGTTGAGCTTCTCACTAAATCATGCGATGGGTCTATGCTCCCATTCTAATTCCTACATCGGATGCATCACATGCAATTTCAAATGATTTAGTGGAATTATGTAATGCCAATAAAGGAGCTTGCATTAATTTATCTTTTAGGGTTTGGAGGGTGTTCTCTTGAGCTTCACCCCGTTGGAACTTGACGTTCCTCTTGATTAATTTGGTCAAGGGTTCAGCTAAGGTACTGAAGTCATTTACAAATTAATGATAGAAATCGGCCAATCCATGGAAGCTTTGGACCTCTCCAATCATCTTAGGGCTCGACCAATTGCGAATGGTCTCGATCTTTTCTTCATCAAAGTGTATCTCCTATTCACTTACACAAAATCCTAATAACACGAGTTTGTTATTTTAGCAATTCAAGCTGTGAGAGATGCAACAAATTCAACAGACAAAAAAAGAACCGCCAACGAGGTGCGTAAAAAACTAGAATTGCACAAAAAAATGAATTGTTGGTGAAAAGATATTTGTCATCAACATCCCAAGGTGATGTTCGAATCACAGATCAGATTGAGGGTGTAAAATAGACACATAAAATGAAGAAAAAATTGGCGGATGCAAATCCTATTAAAAAAGAAGAGAATGTCGAAAAGAATACCGCACAAGAAAAAATATCAACGACCATGGAGACTCTAATACCATATAACATTGTAAATCCCTCAATATTTAATTCGATTAATTGTAAATATATACACAAAGTAGGGGTGGCTTGTTTGGTTCGGTTATTGAAAACCGAACCGAACTGAACCGAATACAACC
>CM071876.1:24459719-24473186 GCA_036759665.1 Gynandropsis gynandra | reverse complement strand
CCTCTTTTCTTTTACTTTACTTTCTTAATCAGAGACTCCTCTTGACTCTAGTGGCTAGATGGGAAATTTGACCTCAAATTTGTTAAATTTCTTCAGGTGCTTCTACGAATGCTTCCAAGTTACTATCGTCATGTCTGCAAGCACGAAAATTCGCTTGTGACCAAGTTCTGTGGTGTGCATTGTGTCAAACCCGTAGGCGGCCAGAAGGTAGGTGTTTTATTGTTTAGCTTCATAGGATTTATCTTCTGATGATTCATTTTCTCATGTTCACTATCCTACTAGACTCGGTTTATCGTCATGAGCAACTTGTTCTGCTCCGAGTATAGAATCCAAAGACGTTTTGACCTTAAAGGATCTTCTCATGGACGCACTACTGCCAAGGCTGAAGGGGAAATCGATGAGACCAACCTCGATCTCAATTTTGTATTTCGTCTTCAGAGAAACCGGTACCAGGAGCTGATCAAGTAGGCTGACCAATTCCTAGCTTCCATGGTTCTGCTTTTGTCGAAGTGCTCAAAGTTAGAATTCCCGTCTAAGGCAATTCAAATTCTATTATTCCAGGCAAGTAAAACGGGACTGCGAGTTCTTGGAATCAGAGGGAATAATGGATTATAGCCTTTTGGTCGGCGTCCACTTCCGCAATGACAACACTGGAGACAAGATTGGGTTGTCTCCATTTGTTTTGAGATCTGGTAAGTGATCTGCACATTCTTTCTTCCTGTTTCATTTGCCTAACGCACATGCATAACGAGATATATGTTGTGTGTCTCACAGGTAGGACAGATTCATACCAGAACGAGAAATTGATGCGTGGTTTTCGCTTCCTTGAAGCCGAACTTCAAGATATGGACCGGATTTTAGTTGGCAGGTACGTTGAAATTTATTTTAAGCAATCATTAAACAGTGGAACAGTCCGGGAACATAAATTGTTATATAGCCATTTAGAAAGATTGTCCTTAGGGAATAATCCTATCTTCTCCATTTACTCCCTGATAATAGCAGCAGACATAAATGTGATTGAGAAGTTGTAATTTTACTAAAGGTTGCAATGATTACATTTGACACATACGATCCATTTCTGTCTAAACAACTTGTGGGGCTATCCATAGGTAGGCAACACAATTGTTCATTAAGGCAAAGAAATCATATGGTCCTTGCTCCAAAAATTTTGAAGATCATTTGAACTCTCTTCCGCTTTGCTAATCATCATTTTACTGAAAAGGATGCTGGAATTCGATGTTTTTGCAGGAAATCCTTGATTCGATTAGGGGCAAATATGCCTGCGAGAGCGGAACGGATTGTGAGAAGGAGCGACTTTGATAATTATTCTGCAGGAAGAGCCAACTATCTAGCACACGGGGAAGTCTACGAGGTGATTCTATATTTCGGCATAATCGACATCTTACAAGACTACGACCTAAGCAAGAAGATCGAGCACGCTTACAAGTCCCTTCAAGCCGACCCTTCTTCCATATCAGCCGTTGATCCTAAGCTCTACTCCAAGAGATTCCGGGACTTCATCAGCAGGATCTTCATTGAAGATGGGTAGCCGCTAAGGATGATCAAAATATTCATTCGACCCTCTTTTACCAAATTGCCCCTTCGGTGGGGCGAAGCTAGACTTCTCCAGCCGGTGGTAAAGTGGTAATTTATGCGGTCCCGGAGAAGCAATGAGAGGGAATATGGAGATTCGGAGTTGTTCTTATTATATATATATCAATGTGTATATATATATCGAGGGTCCTTTCTTTCTAATTTCTTTTAGTGGATATAGAGAAATGTGAAGGAGAAAAAATACAAAGGAAGAGTGGAAATTGGACGGAGAAAAAAAAGGCTGGGGTTTTGGGAAATGTGGAATAAGATCAAGTGTACAGAAAAGGATGGGTAATTTTTCTTAATTTAATTAATTCCTTTTAATTTTTTAATTTGATTTTTCTTTTTTAAATCTGAGGGGAAAACAAAACAAGAGAAGTAAAGGGAGGAATATCAGAAATTCTTTCGTAGGGTGAAAACATTTCAAACCTATCCTCTTAAATCTAATGGAAAACAAATCGGAGAAAAGATATATTTTGTTAGTGAAAAACACGTACGGAAGAAGAAAAGACAAATTTGAGAGGAGAGAAACAAAGTTGAGAGCTATTTTCTATCATTTTCGAGTGATTTCCTTCTATTTTCGAGCGATTTTCTTCCATTTTCGAGCGATTTCCTTCCATTTTGAACGTTTTGCAGCAATTTTCGAGTGATTTGCAACGATATTTTAGCCATTTTCAGTGATTTCCAGCAATTCTAGCATTTTTAGCGATTTCCAGTGATTTTTAGCGATTTCCAGTGATTTGTAGGTGATTTCTAGCGATTTCGACCGATTTCTGACGATTTATGGCAGTTTCCGGCGGTTTCTGGCGATTTTGGGTCGCACTAGGTTACAGGGTCGAACTGGGTCACAGTGTCGAACTGGGTCATAGGGTCGAACTGGGTCGCAAGGTCACAGGGTCACAAGGTCGAACTGGGTTGCAGGTTCGCAGGTCGAACTGGGTAGCAGGGTCGAACTGGGTCGCAGGGTCACAGGGTCGCAATGTCGGACTCGGTCGCAAGGTCGGACTGGGTCGCTGGGTCGGACTGGATCGCTAGGTCGAACTGGATCGCAAGATCGCAGGGGTATTTTAGGAATATCAACATTTACAAGGGTATTTTTGAAATTATTTTTTTTTTCAAAAAATATATTTTTAAAGTGTTTTAACCTACGAAGATATTTTTGAAATTAACCCGAAATAAAGACAGCTAAATTAGTCAAATTTCCACAAAAGCAGGTCGTATTTCCCATGGGATATTACTTTACCAATTTTTATCATCCTTTTCAACCTCATGCGACATTACTTTACCATTATCTATTATTATTATTGTTGTTGCTGTTGCTGTTGCTGCTGTTGTTGCTGTTTGTTGTTGTTGTTGTTGTTGTTGCTGTTGCTGTTGCTGCTGTTGCTGTATTTTTAATTCATTTATTACTGATGAAAAACATTGAATTTTATTTTATTTTTAATTCATTTATTACTGATGAAAAACATTGAATGAGATAAAATTAATTAAAAAAGTAACATTTAAAACTAAATTAAAAAAATAATCTTGTTGAGGCCACTATTTACAAGGATTATTATATATATAATTCCTCTCTCAGTAACTAATATTTTTAAATGAAATTACGATTTTATCCAATAACATGAAAGTCAGTTTACAAAACTTCAAAGTAAATGATTAAACCTTTAATTTCTTAGTTTTACTACGAAGAGAGATCAAATTTGAATCACTTAAAAACAAACGAATTTAAATTAATATGTATTTTAAAAGGTTTTATTTATTACCATTTTGCCCAAACTTTTCCCAAAGAATACTATTTTAGATTATTATTATTATTTTAAATTAGAAATTATATAAAAAATTTAACACATTGTCATTTAATAAATTGAAGACTTGAAAACTTTTGAATAGAAACTAAATTTTTTATGAAAAATGTTATCTTTATTTAAATTTAAACTAAAAAATCTGAAGAAAAATCACATATCAAACAATTGAAAATGATTTTTAAAACAATTTATTTAGAATGGGAGGTGATAATATATTACATAAGGGGACTTCAAAAATATTTTCGTAGGGTTAAAGTCTCACACCACAACATATTCGGCGATAATAGTTTGAAATTGATATCAAATTCGTTGTCAATAGGTCGAAATCATTTGTTGTCAACAAAGAAGTTTGCAATTAAGCACGTACCGCAGAAAAACCAGGTATATATATTGAGTTTTTCGTGTTTCTCTTGTGTTTTTCTTGTTTCTTTTGTGAGGTATGAAGCACTGGGTCAATATAAGACTCGCATATTGAAAACGAGTCTAAACGAGTCATATTTATTGAAATGTCAAATAATCGCAATTAGTGACTGGATCACAGAGTCGCACGGTCACACTGGGTCACAAAGTCTCATCGAGGGGTCAAAGGGATCAAATGTCAAAGGGTCGCAGGGGTCCAAGGGTCGCAGAGATACAGGGGTCGCAGAGGGGTCAAAAGGTCGCAGGGGTATAAGGGTCGCAGAGGCACAAGAGTCGCAGAGGTACAAGGGTCAGAAAGGAGTACAAGGGTCGCAGAGGAATTCGACCACTGCTGTATATCGAGATAGAATCGACAAGTGTGAAGTATGAAATCGAAATTGAGAGGGAAACTGAGCCTCTAATTCCTGCTTTTGGAAGCATTGCTAAAGAAGGTGAGGATCGAGGTGTTGTAGATTATGATGAATGTATATTATAGGTCTAAATAACAAAAGTAGAGTTGAGAGTAATCCGGAAACAATAAATATTTTGGATTCGGATGATTCTGATAGTGAACATACAAGCGGGTTAAGAGAAGATGGTGGGTATGCCATGAATGTGGTAGTTGATGGAGTTGTTTGTGGTAGTAATAAAGTTGATTCTAATGTGCCAACAGAGCATAAGTATGGTGACGGTGAGAACAACTCAGAAATGGTAGTTCATGACAGTGAAAATAATATCTCCGAATTCGAAGATGGATTGGATCTTAAAATTGTGCAAGAGTTTGATAGTAAGATGGATATATAGACATTTGTAAGGACGGGTTCAATTGAAGCTTCGTTTAGATATACAACATTGAGATATGATACGAAGCTATGGAATGTACGATGCAAGTTTGCCGGAAGTGGTTGTAAATGGAAATTATGCGTGACAACAATCCCGAATTTCAAACGATTTAGTGTGAGAGCACACCATCCCATTCATAACTGTTCACCTGTATCTAAATGGACCGAAGCTACAAAGGGTACAACGCAAATGGTTAAGGATTATTTGAAAGAGGAATATGCCGGAAATTATGAAACACCTCCAACAAAAGAATTGATAGCTCGTGTAAAAGAAAAATACGGATACAATGTATCGTATTTGATGGTATTAAGAGGCAAATGCGGTAGTCAAAAGGAGATTCGTGGTATGACTTTGAACATTATAGGAGGCTTCCATGGTGGTTGCACATGTTTACAAAAAGAAATCTCACATCTGTCACAAATCTTCAGCTCGACAGTATGGGAAAAGCTTCAAATACCTTTTTATGGCTGTCGGAGCGGCTATAAGAGGATGGAAATACATGCGTAAAGTGGTTGCTATGGATGCAACATTTCTAATAGGAGTGTACAAGGGAGCATTGATTGTGGCGACCGCGCAAGATGGTGAACATAACCAATATCCTATTGCATGGGGAATAGTCGACAGAGAGAAAGACGAATCATGGACGTGGTTTATGACAAGATTGAAAGAGGTGATATTGGACGGACATGATGTCGTTGTGATATCTGATTGCCATAAAAGCATGATCAAAGCAGTCAAACAAGTGTATAAACAAGCTGTCATGGTTTTTGTGCGCGTCATATATCACAAATATAAAGAGCTACGTCAATAAAGGCCATGGTAGAAAGAATTCAAAGTGTGATACTGTGGCGGAAATGTTCTTCAAATGTGCAACAACATACATGAAGAACAAATTTGAAGTGCTATTGAATGATTTGAAGGCCAGGTACACAAATGAATTTTGTGACTTTTGTAACTTTTGTGGCCTCTGCGACCCTTGTACCCCTTTGCGACCCTTGCACCTCTACCACCCTTGTACCCCTCTCAGACCCTTGCACCTCTGCCACTCTTGTACCCTTCTCCGACCCTTGCACCTCTGCGAGCCTTGTACCCCTCTGCGACCCTTGTACCCTTGGGACCCTTGTGACCCTTGTGACCCTTGTATCTCTGTGACCTTTGTACCCCTCTGCGATCCTTGTACCCCTTCGACCCTTTCACCCCCTGCGACCTTTGTATCTCTGTGACCCTTGTACCTCTGCCACCCTTGTGACTGTTGTGACCTTTGTGGCCATTTTTTACCTTTGTGAACTTTACGCAGGTATCCTAATGTTGCAAAGTATTTAGAGAAAGAGGATCTTAATCCCGTTAAGTGGGCAAGATGTAAATTTAAGGGGGAAAGTTATAACTTATTAACCACTAATGGCACCGAGTCAATAAATTCAACGTTGATAAAGTAAAAACAGTTTACGATCCTAGGGTTTTTAGATATTTGTTTGGGAAAGACAGTGGAATGGTTCAATAGGTATAGGTTGGAAGCAGCTACCGGTGATGATTCTCAAAAGTTAACACCTTACGTTGAGAAAATGTTACATGAACGGTTTGGACATACATCCAAGTATGATGTTATTGAATTGAATAGTCTGAGTGATGAGTACGAGATGAGAAATGAGATGGGAAGAAGATTTATATTGAGTCTTCAAAAGAGAACGTGCGAATGCAAAGTGTTTGATGTGGATAAATATCCATGTAGTCATGCAATTGCGGCATCACATAAGGTTGGTAAAGGTCACAAGATACCATATCTATGTTCAAAACACTACCTTCGGGAGACATGGCGTCTGGCTTAACAAGAAACCGTGTATCCGGTTCCTAATTGCAGTGATTGGGACATTCCTTTTCAATATACTGAATTTACGGTTCTACCTCCTATGCTGGCTGAGAAAAGGCAAAGTGGGAGGCCTAAAGAGAATCGTTATCCTGGACTTGGTGAGGCTCGGAGAAGTACCCCTTTATCGTCGAGACAAACCCCGTCTTCTTCATCGAGACAAACCCCGTCTTCTTCGCCGATACAAACCCTATCTTTGTCGAGACAAACCTCATCTTTAAAAGCCAACATCACTGACAGTGTTTGGAACACGACAACCGAGACAACGCCGACTTTAAAAAAATAAAGGTTTATTTGTTAGTGAGTGTGTAATACTATATTATTTGTATTATTTTGATTAAACCTTTTGTGACTTTCATCATTATAATTCGATAAATTCTTCATTATAATTCGACCCATGCGACCCTCAATTGGATTAAATTAGAACCCATATGACTCATGCACCCAATATGACCCCTTGTGTAACTCAGCCGATCCATGCGACCTTATGCGAACACATACGACTCATGCGATCAATGCGACCCTTCCGACCCACCCTTCAGACCCATGTGACCCTTCCGAACCATGTCTAATTTAGAATCAATATAATATAAATAATATCGATATCCGACGAGTTCTTATAACACTACTATCGCTTTTGAAATACAGGCATTGGTTATAGACAGCTCAACTAGGGACACATGGGTCATAATCTGTTTTATCAATTGAATTACATTGTAAATGTATTTTTTTGATTTGTTTTTGTCATTTTATCATTATAAACCCGTAATTCGTCGAGTTTGCATCTATTGATCAATATATGCGACCAAGCAATCCATGCGACCCATGCGACCCTCAACTGGCATTAATCAGTTTGACGTTGTAAATGTATTGTTTTGATTGGTTTTTGACATTTTATCATTATAAACCCGTAAATTCGTCGATTTCGTATGTATTAATCCTTATATGCGACCATGCGACCCATGCCATTATCAATATGCCATTATCAAGATATTTGAGTTCTATACGTCTAATTTAGAATCAATATAGACAATAATATAAATAATATCGACATTTGAACAAAATGTTGAATGTATTTTTTGAAATTTTGTCAAACTCATCCGACGAGTTCTTAAAACACTACTATCGCTTTTGAAATACAGGCATTGGTTATACACAACTCAACTAGGGACACATGGGTCGTAATCTGTTTTAATCATTGATTGACGTTGTAAATGTATTGTTTTGATTTTTTTTTGTTATTTTATGATTATAAACCCGTAAATTCGTCGAATTCGCATCTATTGATCAATATATGCGACCAAGCGACCCATGCGACCCTCAATTGGCATTAATTAGTTTGACGTTGTAAATGTCTTTTTTTGACTGTTTTTTGATATTTTATCATTATAATCCCGTAAATTCGTGGATTTCACATTTATTGATCTTTATATGTGACCATGCGACCCATGCGACCTCAATTGTCATTAATTAGTTTTACGTTGTAAATGTATTGTTTTGATTGGTTTTTGATATTTTATCATTATAAACCCGTAAATTTGTCGATTTCGCATTTATTGATCCTCATATGTGACCATGCGACCCATGCGATCCTAAATTGGGTTTAATTAGTTTGACGTTGTAAATATATTGTTTTGATTGGTTTTTTACATTTTATCATTATAGACCCGTAAGTTCATCGATTTCGCATTTATTGATCCTTATATTTGACCATGCGACCCATGCGACCCATGGGACCCTCAATTGGCATTAATTAGTTTGACATATTAAATGTATTGTTTTGATTGGTTTTTGATATTTTATCATTGTTAACCCGTAAATCCATCAAGTTCGCATATATGCGACCCAAGCGACCCGCCGAAAATTCCGTCACCAAAATTGCCGCCGAACTTTTCATCAAATTTGAAAAAACGTAACGTCTGCGACCCTTGGACTTCTGCAGTCATGTCTTTTCGAATTCCATTTGACGACGATTCGATATCAGGATCATGTTCCATCATTTTCCTTTTTTACAATAACGACACACACTCTCTTTAACTCTCATCATCTTCCATCAATTTGTTCTGAAAATGCCATATTTTCCTCATTTTTTCAGAGAGATTTTTACGCGCTATATGGAGAACTACATTGTAATCTTCTTCATCTGTCGGTATGTTACATGTAGAGAATGTATAGATTTGACTTTGTTTTTCGTTTTTTGTTACAGGACATCCCTAAGATCTTCTTCGGTGATTATATTTACGGGAAAACGAAAGACAACAACACGACAACGCTTAAATGGAATGGGGCTAACATAACATGGGAAGTCAAGTTGGATGGCTCTAGATTCACTGATGGGTAGAAAGATTTCTCCAACGACCTACACTTATGTATTAGGGATTACTTACTTTTCCATCACGAAGGTGACATGGTCTTTCACGTCACCTTCGCCACTCCTGCTCAAAGGATTGTCACGGTGGTACAAGTCACTCATTCGAATCTAGCCGTATATGCATTGGTAAGTGACCTCAATATTGACTTGGGTGATGTCGTGACTTGGTTAAGGATTTTCCAAATTTTTATTCCTTTCAATGCATGTCGCAGACACTTCTGATAGGGTTTGCGAGGTCGTGAGGTCTTTGCCATAGACGATGTAAGATATATCTAATGAAATGATACAGACTGCTGTGGTAGGCATATCTAAGGTCTGTGGCACGTGGTGGTGCTACCATCAGAAGGCGTTGGAGAAAGTTTTGTCACGACCATGGACTGACCCAGGGTTGTACCCTCGAAGTCGAACTGTATTCTGATGGAGCAACACCAATGCTTCATTTTTCCCTCAATGAGGGCCTAATAATAATAGAGTTTGATTTCAGTTGTATTTTGATTGCTCTGAACCTCCTTTGAACAAGAAAATTCCTTTGAACTTGTACTTCATGTTTGTATTTTTTTGGTTTTTTTACAATTATTTAATAGTAAGTATTATTGTTAGTTTCACTGTTTTTGTGGATTTACTAGGGTCGCCGATGGACAAGGGTCAAAAGGAGACAAGGGTCGCAGGGGTCCAAGGGTCGCGAGGGACAAGGGTTGCAGAGGGACAAGGGCCGCGAGGGACAAGGGTTGTAGGGGTCCAAGGGTCATAGAGGGACAAGGGTCGCAGAGGAACATGGGGGTCCAAGGGTCTCAGATGGACAAGGGTCGTAGAGATTCAAGTCAATTATTTGTAAATAATTGTATTGGTAAATAATAAATAATAAATTATTCATACTATTTATAAAAAATTTTATTTGTAAATAATAAATAATAAATTATTCGTATTATTTGTAAATAATTGTATTTGTAAATAATAAGGGTCACAGGAGTCCGAAGGTCGAACGAGTACATGGGTCGTAGGGTTCTGAGGGTCGTAGATGTACAAGGATCGCAGAGGTACAAGGGTCGCAGGGGTCCTTTTACCTCTGCGATCCTCGGACCCCTGCGATCCTTGTACCTCTAGGACCCTTGGACCCCTGCAACCATTGTACCCGTTCCACCCTTGACCCTACGACCCTTTTACCATTGCGACTCCTTTTATTATTATGAAGAAATTTTTAAAAAAATAACAATGTATCAAATATTTGAAAAATAACAATGTACCAAATATTTACATTTTCCATTTAAAAAAATAACAATGTACCAAATATCAAGTTAATCTCGGGGTGGAGGGATGCATTTTCCATTACTAAATATCTCAGCCGTAATCTTCTCACGCATGGAAGGAACATTTTCGTCGCAAATACAATGCAAAATATTAAATGCTTTCATTATCGAGGCTTCTACGAATTTGTAGGCGTAAACACCACAGTCATTCGAGGTTTTGTTCTGTGTCAGACCTTCATAATACTTATATTCCATTCATCTTCTCCAGATGTCAAAGAAGGAAACCCTCTGAGAATGAGCATCTTGGGGACAGGTTTTCTTAGTTTCTCAATCACCGGATCGATATGCGTTTCCTTCATCCTCCTTCAGCCGGGTTTTGAAATCCGCTTTGATGTATCGGGTTTTGAAATCCGCTTTGATGGCTACCTTATGACATCCTACATATCGACTTCCGAGCGATGGACTGTTTAGAAGCGAGACAAAGCCTTCAAAATCACTCATTGGTTCCGTACTTCTGAATGGATACTTGCCATTCAAACAATCACTAATATTTTCCGGTAAAGTGTCCATATCCTCGTACGTCCACAACGTGAGCGTCTACATGAAAGCAACGAGACAAACTTAAAGTTTCTTAAATATCACGGGAAATGTCTTCATGCGATAATACTGCACCAACAACGTCTCATCCAATTGCTGTAAAAAAAAGTTTAACAACATGAATACATATGACACAAAATGACCTCTGTGACTTCGGATTTAAAAAAACTTACATCATCTTCAAGCCATACATCGGGCTTTAACATAATCTCCCAAAAATCTGGCCCCGCGGAATATCTAGATCAGATTTCCACCAACTATCATGTCCAGGTGTCGTCGAACATATATAGAGCAGTCAACCTTTCACCGATTGTGTCAATGAACGAAGGTTCTCGGATTTTCGAGCTCTTTTCTAATCCCTTGGGCTCCCACCAGAATGAAGGTTCTTGAACCACTTTTTTTCGGGTTCTTGAACCACCTTTTGTTTTAGGTTCTTGAACTCCACCAACATCTTTTCCTCGCCCTCTTCCTTGTACAGTTCTCGCTCTTATCGTCGGAGGAGGTTCAACATATGCCTTCCGTGGTCTTAAAACTCGTTTAGGTACCGGTGGAGGTTCAACATATGGCGCAAACTCTTTCGATAAAGGTCCAACACCTGCATAAAGTTTACTTCATTAAACATCTGGCAACCAATGCGACCCTGCAACCTATGCGCACATGCGACCTTTTGTGACCCATGCGACCAATGCGACCTATGCATACCTATGCGACCTACGACCTATGCGACATTTTGTGACCCATTCGACCCATACGAGCAATGCGATCTTTGTGACTCAAAAGACCGTACTTACTTGGTGGTACTTCGGAAGGAATCTCCTTATCCTTAGAGGGGACCTCTTCAACAGGATCCACTGTAGTATCCTCGGAAGGAACCTCCTATCCTTAGGGGGACCTTTTCGACAAGATCCATTCTAGTATCCTTGGAAGGAACCTCCTTAGGGGCGACCTATTCGACATGACCCACTGTAGTTTCCTCGTCGGCGATTTCATTGACAGTAGCCATTGGAGCATCTGCATAAAATTACTTCATTCATTAGACTCATCATTCTTTACTTGATGCGCCCCTTACAACCCATGGGTCATATGCGACCCGTGCGACCTATGCGGACATGCGACCTTTGTGACTCAAAAGACCGTACTTACTTGGTGGTACATGACCCACTGTAGTTTCCTCGGTAGGAACCTTTTTGTTAGGGACGTGGATCGGATCCGCTGGAGTATACTCCGCAAGAATGTCCTTAGCGGGGTCCTCATCATGAACCTCCTCGTCGGCTACTTCATCGACAATACGCACTAGAGCATCTGCATAAAATTACTTCATTCATTAGACTCATCGTTCGTTACTTGATGCGACCCTTGCGACCCATGGGACATATGCAACCCATGTGACTCTAGCGACCTAGCGACTTATGCAACCTTGCGACTTATACGACTATACGGCTTATGTGTCTTTTGCGACCCATGCGACTCTTACGATCCATGCCGACTCTCGAAGGAAATTGACTCAAATGAAATTTTTCACTAAATATTACTTACTTGGTGGAACTTTATCAGGAGCAACGGTTGCAGTAACCTCTCTGGAAATGTATTCAGTTAGAGGAATGGTGGCGGCATATGCGATATTTTCAACTAATCTCGAAATGTTTCCCAAATCCTCTTTTGAGCCATCTTCAGAGTCATTTTCAGCCTCTGACTCAACCAGCTCTTTTCTTGACACTAGATATGGACGTCGAAGGAATTCAAAATCATCATCTCTAACAGTGCTGGAAGACTGGTTTGCGGTGGTCGCATCTTTCTCGGCAGATTTTGATTTTGCCTTTTCAGCACCTTTCGGATTTGCCGCCTTTGCTTTTGGATTAGGCAAATGAAACCCGACATCCCTTAGAAGATCTCTTATGGCGTTGATGATTCTTTTCTCCAACTTCTTTATTTCTTTCATTAATTTCTGCTTCAGTATTAGACGAACTGCATCTTCTTTTCCTTCACCTTCATCCCCACCTTCTCTTTCAGCTTCAGCTTCAGCTTCAGCATCACCTTCAGCATCACCATCTCTTTCTTTATCATCTTCAGCAACACCTACCCTTCCTTCATCTTCATCATCTTCAATCTCTAATATTTTTTCGCCCACACTCTTTTTCCTCTTAGTCCCATTCCCTTTCCCCTTCTTTTGATCACCAAGAACTGCTTTTTGTGTCAGCAATTCTTGTTTACGGATATCCTCCCAACAAATACCCTTCGGATTTCTACGAAGATGTTCCATCCATATCTAAACATCGGGTTTGTGGCATCTCTCATAATCGTCCATATCAATAAGTAAAGCTTCCTCTTAGTCTTCAGCAAGAAGAATACTTTTAATAATCTGAAGAACAAAAAATAACCATTATTACCCTCTGTGTAATTGTTACCCTTGTGACCCTTGTGTAATTGTTACCTTAGAATCTCCAACAAGCCTTATCACATATACATAGTTTAGGTTAATACTGGATTTAACCATCTTCTTGCACATTCTTGGGCATGATGGATCCGCATCCATAACATCAACATACCATCCCTCTCCGTCTAAACTAAGGATGTTTTTGAATGGAAGTAACTGAAACATTAAAACAAAATGATAAGAATGCAAAAAGTACGAAAGCATTCAAGTTATTCGAATAATATATACAACTTACCATTATTGGGATCATAAAATCGCCACAATACCATTTTGGTTTCGGTGATTCCCCGCTAACGTGCTTGCAGCAAGTATCC
>CM071876.1:24446717-24459615 GCA_036759665.1 Gynandropsis gynandra | reverse complement strand
TCATGGCTGATAGAGTTGTCTGATGAAGGCTTGTGATCAATAACTTGCGCCAACAACAACAAAGTTGCCAACCTCCTTCGATCGTCGGAATTGTTCGCCTTCACAAGCTTTCCAATGATTTGTGCGGGGGTCACCTTTCCACGACCGAAATTCTTCCACCTGAATGTATCACCTCTTTTGGACTCCCATCCTTTAGGATATGGTCCACATTTTAATCCGGATATTAGTGCGTGCTCCACTATAGAGTACCGGATGGGAACACCGTTTAAGAGGAACCACAACTCCTTCTTGTCCCGTACAATCACAGAGTGATTTAGGAGGATAGACATTTGAACCTTAGTCAAAGTGGAGTCACATTGGAAATGGAATAAATGCCTAAATTGTGACTCCTTCTCAAAGTAATGCAACTCGTATTCATCTAAGATTCCTGTCAGCTTCGCTATTGTCTCGTGAGGATAACACTTGGTGGTGATCTTTGGTATTCTATCCATGTGCTTGAATTCATACACAAACCTCGGCTTTGGCGCCACCTGCAAACTGACCAATTAATTAAGAATACATTATACTTCTACCGACTCAAGAGACCCATGCAATGCAACCGACCCATGCGACTCAACTGGCCCATGCGACTCATACGACCCTCGAACCCTCTACGACACTCAACTGACTCACTGAGACTCAAGCGACCCATGCGACTTAGTTGACCCATGCGACCCACGGGGCATAATACCAAGCGACCCATGCAACTCAAACGACCTTTGTGACCCCCTACAATCCTCAAGCGACCATTGCGACCCAAACCGACTCACTGAGACTACAGACTCACTGAGACATCCGACTCAAACAACCCTTAGACCCCCTGTGAAGCTAAAGCGACCATTGCGACCCAAAATGACTCACTGAGACAACCGACTCAAACGACCCTTAGACCCCCTGTGTTGCTCAAGCGACCATTGCGACCCAAACCCACTCACTGAGACAACCGACTCAAACGACCCTTAGACCCTCTGCGACGCTCAAGTGACCATTGCGACCCAAACTGACTCACTGAGACAACCGACTCAAAGGATCCTTAGACCTCCTGCGATGCTCAAGCGACCATTGCGACCCAAACCGACTCACTGAGACAACCAACTCAAACGACCCTTAGACCCTCTGCAACGCTCAAGCGACCATTGTGACCCAAACCGACTCATTGAGACAACCGACTCACTAAGACAACCGACCCTTGTGACTCAACCGACTAACTGAGACTCAACAGACTCACTGACACTTATACCCATTTCAAATCAATAAACCATTTTATGAGTCCACAACCTGCAAAATCCTAGAAATCGATCTACTTACACTTATTGACGCCATTGAAGATTTATTTGTGCTCTCTCCTTCGCTGCTGCTGTTGATTCTAGCCATTTCCTTCTTGCCAACTTCAAATCGATCCCTCTTAAGTTCGAAATCAATTCATCTTTCTTACTCTAAACTTTGAAACAGGTTTTCACGTCGAAAACTGTTCGTCTTTCTTGCTTTTGACATGGTTTGACAGTTTTTCACGTCGAAAAATTGCAGAACGTATGTTTTTTCACATTCGAAAATTAAGAGCAAATTTGTCTTTTCTTCATTTTTTTCTATTTAATAATTATTTTAGGAAAAAGTATTTTTGAAGTGATTTAGCCCTATGAAAATATATCCGATATTTGGCCTTACATAAGTGTATGTTCTTATTCATCAAGCCTAATTTTAAAATTATATAAAATAATTATTTATGTACGTACACAGTTTTCTCGAGAAACAAAATAAACCATCGAATAATATAATTGTATCTAAATTAACAACATTACACAGTTCCCTAAAACTGACAAAGTCATAGAGTAACAAAAAGCATTACTTGAATTTACAAACGACATAGTTTCGACAGTAGCTATGTGTGCCTAAAACCGTTAAATGTAGGACTTGGCAAAATATCCGAAGTATTTGTATCCGATTCGTATTTGAACCGTATTCGATCCGAAAAAGCAAATATCCGTAGGAACAAATACAAATATCAGAATTTAGATATTCGACAAATACAAATACAAATAGTATAGTCAATTATTCGTAAGTACTAAATATATAATTTATTTAATATATATATATAATAAATTAATTTTAAGGATCAAATTTTATAAATAAAAAATATTATTATAATTGATTTTCAGATCAAATATAAAAATACATAAAGAAATAGTTATTATATTTAAAATTTAAGGACTAAAATGTAAATTATAAAAGTTTTAACCCTAATTTAAGGACTAAAATGTAAATTAACTGGGTTTGACTCACGTCGCGAATGAATTCAAGGACAAATCAAAGAAATTTTGGTCGTCAGTTGGTTATTTAGAATTTTTTTATTATTTTTTTAAAAATTGATTTTATTACGGATACGGATATCCGACGAATATCTGAATATTTTCGGATATTCGAATTTACGAATATCCGTATTACGAATATGAATACAAATAGTAAAATCGAATATTTGACGAATACAAATACGAATACGAATAGTCGAATATTTACGGATATTCGTTATTTGTCCACCCCTAGTTAAATGCATAGAAGAAAAAGACCATTTCGTTAAAATAATATAATAAAATTTTCCTACTACGAATATTTGTTTATTTTTAACATATTTTAATTCAATAAGGGTAGGAAGATAGTGAGATTTTCCCCCTCATCACTGTCTTTTGTTACATCTATTGATAAGGCTTTTTGAGATCATATATATATATATAATTTAATATATAGTGTCATTAATTTATAGTTAAAGAATATAATTCTTATGAATAATGTATCATAATGTATAGAAATCAATTTTTAATTTCGGATTTGTTAAATGGATCAAAATTAAAATAATAAAATATGTATTTTTTATAAATACAATGGTTGTGATCCCCAATAGACATAAGACGAAAATTCAATTTCATATTTTTGGAAAAAAAAAACACTATTTGGTCGGTAATTGTCGATTGGAAGGACCCATCACAAATTTTTTCGAAATATTCGATGGATCAAGGTACGCTTCCGCAAACATTTGTAAATTTTTAATTCTACAATTGGTATTAGACCAAGAAGAATTTTAAAAAATATATGCATTTGTGTTTCAAAAATTTTACGTCGAACGCATCTGTGAAATTCTGTTCGTTGCATGTTTGCTTCGACATTTCTTTAACAATTCATAATCGACATTATTCCATAGAAAAGGTTTTGTTTTCAAATGGACTAAGACAACCCATGGTAACAAATATTTGTTTTTTTTTCATGTAAGACTCATGGAAATAAATCAAACTTTTCCTTTTGTCGTTTCGTACATTTAATATGCGATTTGCAAAAGCGGACGAAACGAGTTTGAAGAGTTTTTGTGTGCGTTGATGTTCAAGAAATCCACATTGACGGCGGCATTTGATTTTGGTGACAGACCATCGGGAGATGTTCAATTTGGTGAAGATTGTGGGTGATGTTAGATTTCAACATTGGTCGAATGAGAAACACGAGTCACCAGATTTGGTTTGTCGTTCGATTTGGTTTTCCGTTGAATTTAGACCGCTATTTCCGACCAGAATTGACCATCATTAGGCCAAATGGTTCAGGAAAAGGGTGCACCGTTTCGTGATGGCATTCCATTAAAATAAAAAAGAAAGAAAAGGGGGAATGTCTTAGGAGGAATTCTAACCCACCATATATGCCATTGAAAAAGCGCACAACCATTAGGTCAAGTACATGTTTGAAATTTAAGTGTACAAGTTTAATATTCTAAAGTAGGGGTGTAAAATGAGCTGGCTTGACTCAGCTCGCCATGAACTCGCCAAAAAATGAGCTGGCTCAACTCGGCTCGTTTTCAAAACGAGCTAGAAAATCCCAGCTCAGCTCAGCTCGCCTTTAGCTCGTGTAAAAACGAGCTGGCTCGTGAGCCAGACTATTTAAATTAAAAGAATTGTAATATATTAATATTATATATGTTTCTTCGACAAATAAAATAAAATATATAGAATATAAAAACAATAATTTGAATACAAAGTTAGTAAATATAAAAAATACTAATTAAAAATAAATCTATCGAAAATTAAATAAAATATCGAATATATAAACTTATTTTTTAATAATAGCTATTAAAATATTTATTTCTTTATTTGTTAATAAAATTATATTAATTTGGTATAAATAGAAAAATTATATTATTATTTTATGTAAATAATATATTATTTTTTCTTTAAATAATATTTAATAAATGTAAGTAATATGTATAATATGTAAAAATAGGAAAATATGTATTTTTTGTATTCAGCTCGTGAGCCAGTTCGCCTAAGCTCTAATTCGTTTTCGGCTCAGCTCGTTTTTTAAACGAGCTGAAAAATATCCAGCTTGGCTCGCTCAAATATGATCCGAACTAGAGCTGGCTCACGAGCCAACAGCTCATTTTACATCCCTATTCTAAAGCAATATGACATCAAAGTGTTCTCTATGGAATGTTTGTAATTGTGGGATGCTTATGTCTCTCTGCTTAGAGATTAAACCTCAATCAGAGATCTCTTGCTATTATGAAGTCCAACAACGATGGGATATGCAATCAGCAAGAAAAACAAGATTTTTTTATTTTGTTTATTTCTTTGACAATTCTTAAAGTCAGTGATTAATGAAAATGATCTTATTTGTTTTATTCCCTTGATTGGATTCTAATTTTTTTTATGAGTTGAAATCTTTCATGGACTAAAACACTGGTAAAAAAATGACTCAACATCAAGAACAAAGCAGAACACTTCCACGTAGATGATCCCAATTTGAATCCGGATAACTCCTTCCTTTCCTCATTTTCTATTGACTCTCATTATCATCTTGTTTTAGAATCTTAATTTGGGTTTCTAATATTCCAAAAAATAATATTTTTTCTCGGAAAAAATTCCAAACGGATGTATGGATGTCGTCTGGAATTTTTTTCAACAAAAAAAATCAGACGGAAGTATGGATATTGTCCGAATTTTTTTTTCAATAAAAAATTCTGACGGGTACGCAATCTGGAAACCGGATGATTTTTCTGAAAGTTTATGGATGATATAATTTGTATGGAATTACAGATGGATTATAGACTACTTTTCCCATCCGGAATTACGGATGAATTGCAGACGGATTGGGTTTCCAGACGGATTTGGCCGTCAGGAATCAACGTTTTTCTAGTAGTGGTAGTTTTGGGGTGCATGGATTTGAACCTTGTACTAAGGATTGAACCACATATTTCTTCTTTTTGATTAATGTTGTTCTTAAGAGAAACAAACTTATGAAAAATGGGGACGCTTAAACCGCGATTTTCTTTAGATCAATATCACCATTCCAAGAAACTTTAGAGGTACTAAAGAGGTCAATCTCAAAGATTTCTTTACTGAGTTTGAAAAACGTTTGTACAAGGAATTTGGTCGAGAAACTTTGACACATGGTCGCAAATTATGAAAGATATTGAATGGCAATTTAAGTTATATTATGGCAAATAAGTCGTCTATCTGTTACTCTCACAACAAGTGGAACTCAATAAAATTGAAACATATCGATATTCAGCTTGTAATTTTAAAAGAAAAGGTTCATAATGGACATATTTCTATAGAGCGCATTTTCAAAATTTCCATTATATCGGATCCTCTTACTAAGGGTATTCCACCCAAGGTCTTTCATGAGCATACTGCTCACATGAGTGTTTAAGAGTTTGAGGATTCTATCTTTTAGTGAAAGTTTGATATTTGGGTTGTATTTTGTGTTCTATGTCATCTATTCGAATACATATACACTTCTGATCAGAAATAAAGCAACTTTTAGTTTATTTCACTATGTATAATAAAGTTATTCAATGATCTCGCTTAAGTAGGACTAGTTGAAAATTGACATGTTTAAATTACATTCATGTTGTTTTCATGTTATACATTTATAACAAGATTTATGTTATTTAGTCATATCGGATTTAGTAACCACGGAATGTTTAATTACGAATAGTATATTGAAAGCCACCATGGGTACTATATTCGATGTGGTTAATTGATAAAATTATTTATACTCTATAGTTATGATGGTAACATTTGAGTTCATACAATACACACATTTCTTCGGATACACATATGGCTCAATCAGAGATTATAAGGGTTTTTTTGGGCCATATATGTATAGTTTCAAATGTATAGTGCCATCATATTTTATTAGTTAGAATGAAAATGGTCTCATATAGTATCGTATGACTGAAGAGTATAGCTGTTATGAAATAAAAGTGTTGAAACCAATTTGTAATTTCTTATTTGTTAAGAGACTAAATTAGAAATAATAAAAGATGTATTTTCTATAAATATATGGATTGTGGTACCCAATGGACATATAGACAAAAAAGTCAATTTCATATTTATGAGAAAAAGATTTCTCTTTCGTCTCTAATTGTCCATTAGAAGAATCCATCCCATTTTTTTTTTCCAAAATACTCGATTGTTCAAGGTACACTTTCGCAAACTTCTGCAAATTTTTAATTCTACAAATTGCCTCCAATTTTTATAAATTTGCATCTTTTGGGGTTCTTTAGTATCATAGACTTATATTTAAAAAATCATTACATAATAAATTATAAAATATGATAGTTTTTTTTAATTCGCAACACAGTTAAATAACAAACATTTTGACAAATCAATATAACTATGGAATAAAATTTTTGTAAAACTTGTACACGATATATTTTTTTATTAAGAATAATAATTTACATGTTAACATAAATGTTTTATAACAATTCATAATTATAAGAATACTAAGGGTAAATTAAGCAAAACAAAATGTATTACTAAATATCATTGTTGAGTATTGGAAATGTCATTTATTTATCCTTTGAAAATATAGTCTTACCAGTAATGTTAAAATTGATTTCTTTATGCTCATCAAACTTGTAAAAATGTCATGGGTAATGAGGACTCAATCTGTTAAAAACAGTTTTCGTTAATAAAAGTACAACGCTTGTATTTTAATCATGATTATAACTACTTCATAGTTAGATAATATGATGTTTGTCTGATGTTTTTGGCAGGCCAATAAAGATTTCTTCATAAACAATGTTTACAATGACTGATTTTTCTATGTAATCTTCATTTAGATCTAAGATCCTCAATCCGTCATCTGAAATGATCCTTGATAGTGCAACATACAATTGACCGTGGTCAAAAACCGATTTTCGTAGATACAAACCAATATGTTTTAAACTATACCCTTGACTTTAATTTATCGTCATTGCATAACATATTCTCACTGAAAAATTGCCTTTGTCGTAGTATAAATGGAAATGCTGAATCATTGGGTGATAAAATAATCCTTGGTATAAGTACCTTGTTGCCAACATGTGTGCAGTGATAATCTCCATTTCCAAAACTCTTTTTTTGCTAAATTAGTGATAATTAATCGTGTACCATTGCAGATGCCTTCTTTTTCGTTGATATTTCGGAGCATCATTATGAGGGCAACCACTTTTAAAGAAATATTATGTTGTGGTAAGTCTGGAAACTCAAGGGAGTTAAAGTATTCGATATGGTAGAATGACTGTCCATCTATAGGAGGAGCACTATCAATTCCGATTTGGTCTGAACTTAAATACTCTATCATATCCTCGGGAAGTAGCGATAATAGAAAATTATTGATCTCATCGACCTGTTCATTTCTGGGAGTTAATATTGCCCGCTCTATAAGGTATGCATGATCCTTGAACGATTCAATGAATTGTGTATATGTAGCATCCACTAGTGTCTGGCATGGATTGTGTGTGAATTCCAAAAGTATTTTGTTATTGATGAAAATATTCGGCCCCTCAATGTAGTTATCCTCTTTACTTTTTCGCTTACATGTCATGCGATACCAAACATTTAATAGCCATTTTGCAAACATAAACTCTTGTTCTCGAAGACGCATATTGTGTGTTAATGTATCGGTTTGACATGATTACCATAGATAAAATCGAATAATGGATGCCAACATAGTTTCAGTTCTGCCGCCTCGAGTAACTGGTAAGATTTGATAGAAATCACCACCAAAGATAACTGTTTTGCCACTAAACAAACATTCGCCTGCTTCTAAAGGTCCATAGACATAATATCTTTCGACGCTCGATTAAATACCTGAAACGTACGTGGATATGCCATCGGCGTTTCATATAATCAGATTTTGTTTAATGTAATCTTTTACTTGTTCATATGTATCATTAGTTTCATTCATCGTAATAACATATATATAAAATATATATCCACATAAGAAAGTTAGAAATCGAACTCAAACACATATATAAATTAAAAAAAATATAAAGTAAATCAATACAAATAATTGTATACTATATTGAATGATATTTTTCATTATTTACACTCATTTCACTAATCAACATTTTTGATAGTTTTATACAGATAAAATCGATGCAAATAATTATTACATATTTAAATTTATTTATAATTATTAATTTTTTTAAAAATCATTTATAATATGTAAATTGAAAAATAGAAGCTGATAAAAAAGTAATAAGAATTAAGAAATTAATATGTTTGATTAAGGCTTTAGGTGTCTATTATTGTTTCCGTGATTAAAAACTTAAGACTATTATAACATATCTAAAAATTAGTATTTTTATAAAAGGACCAATTTTATTTAACAAAATAACAAAATATATATTTTTTATAAATTATTTATAAAAATATTATGGTATTGACAATGACAATTATAAATTACAATGTTTATGTATTTAGATATTCATTTAAATAAAAATGTTATAACAAATGATAAAAAATAATTATTTTGTTTTAAATGGATACATCCTTCCATAGCAAAAAGTAGAGTGAGATTTGTAATCCTTTGAATTATTTTGATCACTATGAGATTGGTTTCATGAGATTTTATTTACAAAAGATGCCTAAAGAGGTAGAACAATGTTTTACAACAAAAATTTTCACCTTATTGTTGTCAAAGCTTGTGTATCATCATATTCCATCACCAAGATTTTACCTTTATTACATCCAATTTTACTCTTAATATCTCCAACTTTTACATGCATTTTATGCAAAATTAGGAGGTTGGTGGGTTTGCATTTTTTGCATTCCCACCACTTGAGTTAGAGAGAAAGCAAAGAACATGTTCATATCAAATGTTTAGCATTATCAATGGTGAACTGATACTTCAAGATATAACAACACATCCTTATACTCTCACAATTCATAAGAAGTCATAACCATTTGAATCTGTAATATCAAAATTAATAATTTCTTTAAGCTTTCCGAGGAAGAACCTCAAGAAATCATATCCTTAACCTCAAACTCAAAAACCATACAACATGGATTGAATTCTAGAAATGAAGTAAAAAGAAAAAGAAGTTGGTAACCTTTGCAACAATGAGACATGGTTTCTCACTAGGCCTGACATGCAATAAGCACAAAAGAACATCAAAGTAAGGTAATATGAACAATATGGCATTATTTGTAGGCAGTTCAACCATTTAGTCTTAAGAAACCAAGAATGTATTATTATCTATTCGATATATGAGTGACTTAACCAAACTGTAGCAACCAATCCCTAAAGTATATACGTACACATACAAATAATTATTTCTCATATCTAAATGCCCTTAACTTAGTTACCTCTATCAGCTACATATTCTTACAAGTAGGTTTTATCAATTGAAAAGGAAAACTACAAAATAGAGAAGATAATAATGGAAGGTATAACACAAAGTAAATAAGAAGGCATTCATAGTCCAAATGCAAAATGATCAAGAGGGTCAATGAAACACCGAAAAACAAAGATAGATAGGAAGTGACTTAATGTAGATTGATTTAAAAATAAGACCGATGAATGCAGAGAACCATGGATATCCATATATACCTTGAAGACTCGCTCTTCGAAAAAGCCTGTCACTGGAGGACAGAAAACATAGAATCAATTGCAACGGATCCACCACTTAATAAGGATGCAAAAGAGAGAAAGAGCAAGAGAGAAAAGAACCTCAGTAAGCGGCCTTTATTCCAAATGTAGTGCCTAATTACAATGTGAAGAAGATGTCGACATCAACTGTGCATCGTTGATGCAAAAACCTATAATGTAGATGTACCGTTTTTCACCACAGCCAGTTCCTCATGAATTCTTTATGATCCAATACTTGTTTCTACGTTCTTGTCCATATCCAACAACGACCACTCCATGGTTGAGTTGTGTACCACAATAACTATTAAAAACATAAGAAGTGTATAACAGAAATGTATAACCACCAGCATCCATTCCAACTGCTACTGGTGGACGAGTGCCTTAAAAGGCCTATCTCATTGGATGAGTGCCTTAAAAACTTCCATGTTCTAATCTTGTCGATGCCTTCAACAGATGCAACTGTGGAAAATGCCCAGCAAATCCATAAAAAACTATTTTACATCAAATATCGATAAAATATGGAGATTGAATCCTTTAAGAATCCCAAATTCATCAAAATAATACAAAAAAATAAATGAACCCAAAGGAAAAAAATGCAATATGGAATCCTTACTTTCTTATAATAGTATTCAGAGACCATAAATAACAAGAGAGAAGAAGTAGAAGACTTGAGTTGTGATGTCTTGCAAGCACCCATACCACCATTCTTAGGAGATTCCTTTCAAGAGAGATATTGCAGAAATATGTCCACAAATCTATCAAAATAATATCTGTGTTAAGCCAAATATCAAATCAATCACGAAGCTCTATTTTCTCAACTTTCAACTAAACATCTCAATTTGTTTGCCTAATTTATATATAGATTTTTTTCATTATCTTGATAAATATATTTATATTCAACGACACTCAAAATTAGGTGAAACCATTGTGAATAGTATGATCGATAATGCTTTCTTAATATATATATATATATATATTTTCCATATTTATATATTAAATATAATGTTATTTTTTTAATAACATATGAACAATCTGATTATTTCAAAATTGACTAACAAATGTTAATATTGTCAAATTATGATGATATATCCACCACATCAACCTAAAAATGTCTTCCACATGGATAGATGACAAGTATGAATTTAGACCTAACGAATTTCAAAAGGTAGTTCAAGACTTTAGAATTACCCAAGACCATATATAGAAGTTCATAGTTCATGTCCTATCCGATGTGAGAAAACACAACATGATACCCCTCATGTCCAAACTCGGTTCTGGAGCATGTATATCGCAATCGGAGGCCATCATTAGAATATTCAAATCGGGATGAACGAAACTATGATATCATGTCAAATATGAGTTGAAGTATAGTGTATGTTCTATTGGACAACACTACATAACAATATATAATATATTACCAAAACATTTATTTTAAAAAAAGAAAAACAAGTTAAATGTTAATTCTTTCCAACCATAACTTAAATATATATATATATATATATATATACACACGCGCGTTTTAGACGGTCGCCCAAGAACCATCGACGCTCGACGGCCTAGATTTCTAACAAATCAGCTGATGTAGTCGTTTGGGCCGCGCGACTAATCCGAATCGGCCGACTCCAATTACTAAAACTAACCCTAAAAATCAAAATTTCCGTTCTTGTATCTCATTTGTTCTACAACATATCGTCGTTCGCCTTCTTGCTGGCATCTTATCCTTCATTCCACTCGTTCGCCTACAACTTGTCGTCACTGTTGGAAGGAGGTGGGTGGCAAAAGTAGAGGACGATGACCAAAACGAGCTAGACGGAGGTGGGTGATTTCGAATCAAAGGTCGACGGTTGCGACTCCTGTTGTAGGGTTCGACGAAACAATTGTTGGTATGAGAGAAAACAAAAATAAAGAGATTCATGGCATGAGAAACAAAGTCACAAAGGATATAAGAGGCGTCGTGCTTTAGGGGTAGACATTGGAGAAAAAAAGTTCTGATTTTGATTTATTTGAAAAATTAGAGATTATAAGGATATATATATATTTAATTTTTTACTTTTAATCTATAGTTTGAAAATTATATGTAATTTTTTAGTTTTTATTTTTTGTTATTCAAGTTAAATCTATTTTTTTACTATCAATTAGTTTATATAGATTTTAATGGATTTGTTCAAATAGTTGATTTAGATTTTAATGAATTTGTATGAATTTATATTTTATTTATGATATTTTGTTTATTCATGTTATATATAATTTTTATTGTATTGTATAATTTTGAGAATTGAATTTATTAAAAAAATAAAAAAAGGAAAACGTCTCATGATCAATTAATCGCCAATTAATTTGACTAATCGCTAGGTCTTGACGGATCGTCGACGTCTAACGACGAAGAAACACACATAAACATCCGTGTATATATGTATATACATCTATATATACACATAAACATATACATATATAAAAACACTTAAATACGCATATATATACATATACGTACACATATATATTCTTTATTTTCATTTTAAAATGATTTAACTTGTGATTATACATTAGGGATGTCAATTTTTAGCCCGGCCCGAAACCCGACCCAAAACCCGACCCGAAAATTAAGGGTTTGGGCCGAAAATTTTAAGCCCGTTAAAAATTGGGCCGGGCTCGGGCTTAAAAAAAATTGGCCCGAAAAAATCGGGCCGGGTCGGGCTTGGCCCGCGGGCTGCCCGGGCCCGAAATTAAACCCTAATTTTGTGTTGTGTCTCTCTCCCTCTCCAGCCACCACAGCAGTCGACAGCCACCAACTCACACTCACGCTCGAGCTCTCTCTCTCTCTCCAGCTCCACCGCCGTCGGCCTCCTCACTCGCATCAGTTCTCACGGTCGTCGTCGTCCTCCCTCGCCGCCGTTCACGCGCTCGTCGTCATCTCCCCTCGCCTGAGTTCTCGCGCCTGTCGTCGTCCTCCCTCGCCTGAGTTCTC
>CM071876.1:24401724-24425353 GCA_036759665.1 Gynandropsis gynandra | reverse complement strand
TATAATTTTCAAATATTTGAAATAAATTAAAAAATTATTAAAATATTTTTATATATAATACATATATATATACGATTAATGATTATAATAGAAATTTAAAATAACTTTATCAAAACATAGTCAAATATTTTCATACATCCATATATATACACACATATTTATATATATTTACGATTACTATAAAGTATATTAAATCATTGAAATAAAATTTGAATTACATATAAAGTATAAAACATAATATCTAAAAAGGAGAGAAGGATATTTTTGTAATTTTATAAAAACGTACCGAAACACAAACGTAACGCAACATAATTCCGAATTTTTAAATTATGTGTTTCGCCACCTTTGTAGAGACTGTGACTCCATCAATCGATTTTAATATCATTCGCAGTCGCTAAGAAACGCAATCACCGCATTTACGATCAGTCGTAACCTTAATCATAAATCTTTGGAATATAATTCTATATCTAAATATAATGTATAACATTGGGTTATAAAAGCCACGGGGCAGACCACGGACAAATCGTACCGATATAATATGCATGCAACCTTATTGCTTTACATCTAAAATCAATATGAATGTGAGCCTATGTAAACCAATTATGCTAAATATTATAAAAGTATTGGTAATATTATTACAAACCACGTTATATAATTCTTTTTGAATAGTGGACAAAGAGGAAACTTTTTATTATGCCGTTTTTATTGGAAATTGTTTAACATTTAAAGTCAAACCTGTCGACCTATAAATTCAACTTAAAACACACATTATTAGCCACCTTTTCTCTGTTTGATAATTCTGCTCTTTAGGGTTTTCTTTAAACCCTAAATTTTAAAACTAATAAATATTCGTTTCGGCTGACATTTAGTTCTATGTTAGTACATTTGTTTGATTAGATAGCTTGTCTATGCTTGATTAAACACATGACAACAAATCTCAAACTTACAAAATCCGACTTGGGAATTAGTGAGACAAAGGGTGCAAATAAGTTGGTGCAATAGCCTTTGGTTTGATTATACAGATTTAACTATTAGGTTCTAATCTTATTTATCATTAAATTATTTGTCTCCTCCTATTCCGATTTATAATTTTCATTATATTTTCCATAAAATATCAATAATCTGTCCATTTTTTTCATCCACAAAAATCCATTAATTTCTCTCCGAAGATTTGACTCTAAGCCTATTTCTCTAAAGATTATATATTTAACATATTTTCTCCTAATTTTATTAATTCATCTTATATTCCCATAAAATCTGAAATAGTATATAAATCCCTTAAATTTATAAATTCATCTCAATTTTCGCATAAAAATTGTAAATAAATTATATTCTTCTCCGAAATTTATAAATTCAACTTATTTTTTTATTAAATTTAGAAATTAACATATTTTCTCCTTAATATTTTTACATTTTAAATTTTTATTATTTTTCTCTAAAATTTATAAACACAACATATTTTCCCTTTAAAATATTAGTGCTGGTATCAAACCCATCAACACAAGTACTCATCTTTCCTATAGGATTGACATATTCCTTTTGCTTCTTATTTTTGAGGTGGGCCCACACGCATAGGTCTGTGAATGGAAGGAACATGATAATCCAAAATCATATAGAAACGACGAGTGCTTGTGGTGATGGGTGCAATCATGCCAACTCTAATGCATCAGATCCCATTAGAATTTCGCAGTTATAGAATTCCGCAGTTAAGCGTGCTTGGACGAGAGTAGTACTATGATGGGTGACCTCTCGGGAAGTCTCGTGTTGCACCCTTTTTCCGCTTTTGTTATAGGTTTTCCCTGTTATTAGACGAAAACAACAGTGAATTTTTCGCCAGGCTTTGAAATACCATATCTTTAAGTGTGAAGCACCAAATTACATGATTTTTTCACATCTCATGCACCTTTCGAGATAAACGATGCTCCAGGCTGCCGGAGGCAGCCCGACCCTTTTTTTACCTCAAGATATTTTATTTAGGTCTATACGTCGGATATTCAGGAGCTGTGAGTACCCTATTCGAGTTTCTTAGGATAAGCATATGAAATCTTGTCAATATGCCGATTGCGTTGCATTCGGCACTCACATATTCCTTTTGCTTCTTATTTTTGACGTGGGGCTCACACACATAGGTCAGTGAATGGAAAGAACGTGATGATCCGAAGTCATATATGAAGTGTTAGTGCTAGTGGTGATGGGTGCGATCATACCAACACTAAATGCACGAGATCCCATTAGAACTCCGCAGTTAAGCGTGTTTGGACGAGAGTAGTACTATGATGGGTGACCTCTCGGGAAGTCTCGTGTTGCACCCTTTTTCCGCTTTTGTTATAGGTTTTCCCTGTTATTAGACGAAAACAACAGTGAATATTTCATCAGGCTTTGAAATACCATATCTTTAAGTGTGAAGCACCGAATTACATGATTGTTTCACATCTCATACATCTTTTCGAGATAAACGATGCTCTAGGTTGCTGGAGGCAGCCCGGACCCGTTTTTTACCTTAAAATCTTTTATTTAGGTCTCTATGTTGGATATTTGGGAGCTGGGAGATGCCCTTTTCGAGTTTCTTAGGATAAACATATGAAATCTTCTCAATATGCCAATTGCATTACATTCATCACTCATATATTCCTTTTGATTCTTATTTTTGACGTGGTGCCCTCACGCATAGGTCAGTGAAGGGAAGAAACGTGATGATTCGAAGGCATATAGGAGCGGTGTGTGCTTGTGGTGATGGGTGCAATCATACAAGCATCAATGCACCGAATCCCATTAGAACTCCGTAGTTAAGCGTGCTTGGGCGAGCGTAGTACTAGGGTTGTGGTCTCTTGGGAAGTCCTCCTGTTGCACCCCTTTTCCGTTTTTGTTTCAGGTTTTCGCCGTTATTAGACGATTACAACATTGAAGTTTTCGTCAGGCTTTGTAATACCATAGCTTTAAGTGTAAAGCACCGAAGTACATGAATTTTTTACATCTCATGCATATTTTCGAGATAAACGACACTCCAGATTGCTGGAGGTAGCTCGACCTCGTTTTCCACCTCGAAATCTTTTATTTAGATCTATGCGTTGGATTTTTACGAGCTGTGAGATGCCCTATCCGAGTTCCTTAGGATAAGCATAGAAATCGTGTCAATATACCGATTGCGTTGCATTCTTCACTCACATATTCCTTGTGCTTCTTATTTTGGACGTGGGGCCCACACACATAAGTCCGTGAATTGAAGGAACGTGATGATCCGAAGTGATATAGAAGTGGCGAGTGCTTGTGCTGATGGGTGCGATCATACAAGTATTAATGCACCAGATCCTATTGGAACTTCGCAGTTTAACGTGCTTGGGCAAGAGTAGTATTAGGATGGGTGACCTCTTGGGAAGTCCTCGTGTTTCACCCTTATTCTTCTTTTGTTTTAGGTTTTCGCCGTTATTAGATGAATACGACATTGGATTTTTCGTCAGGATTTGAATTACCATATCTTTAAGTGTGAAGCACCGAATTACATGATTTTTTTATATCTCATGCATCCTTTCTAGATAAACGATGTTCCGGGGTTTTGGAGGGACTCTGACCCCGTTTTTGACCTCAAAATCTTTTATTTAGGTCTATACGTGAGATTTTTAGGGGCCGTGAGATCCCCTATTCGGGTTTCTTCGGATAAGCATATGAAATCTTATCAATATGCCGATTGTGTTGCATTCATCACTCACATATTCTTTTTGCTTCTTATTTTTGACGTGCGTCCCATATGCATAGGTCCTTGAATTAATGTGATGATCCGAAGTCATATAGGAGCGGCGAGTGCTTGTGGTGATAGTTGCGATCATACAAGCACTAATGCACCGGATCCTATTAGAACTGCGCAGTTATGTGTGCTTTTGCGAAAGTAGTACTAGGATGAGTGATCTCTTGGGAATAAGAACACTTATTTTGATGCTTGATAAAAAAATAAGATTAAAATAAGAACACTTTAAATTCTAAACGAATTTGAACATCCATCGTTATGTTCTTTTTGATTTTTTTGTCAAGATTTTTTACATACATTATGATGAATCTCTAAAGATTCTTTGATTTTTACAGGGAGAATTTTGTATTTTGTTCTAGGTTTTGCAAAAGATTTCTTGATGATATTTCTCAATTTGTTGGAGATACTAAATGTGACGGGCGATTTCTGGATGGATATATATATATATCTGTATATAATTATAACATTGTTAATATACTACTAGATTGAAATATACTCCATTCTTACAAATAAATTTAGTTTCTGAATTTAACGGTTTTAATACGATCTTGGATGAATATATGCATATCGAATATTGTGCAATCGAATTATCATTAACAGTGAATATATACATCTTTTATTACTAATTAAAATTACACTAATCCATTTGTATCGGTGCCTAATCCGTCTAGAATTTTCTTATTTAACCCGGACTACATCCTATTTTGTTTCCAACACAAAATTATCATACAATATACTTCATATAATTTTCTTATTTCATATCATAATGGCATCAACTTGAAGATCAAATATTTTTTGATCCCGCGTTATAATTTTCTTAACCTAGTTAATGAACATCAAGTCTTTATGATTAAATTGATAGCATTTAAGAATCCACTTCTTATGAGTAAGTTCAATCCATCCCAACATGACAACAAGCTACGAAGGAGAAAATCAAAGCTCTTGAAAAAATATAACGCGGGATTTAGTCGAAATCCCTAAAAGAGTCGGTTCCAAGTGGATCTATAAAGTAAAGTTTTACAGCAATGGTGAGGTTGAGTGCTACAAAGCCATATTGGTAACAAGAGGCTTCATACAAGCATACACAGAAACATTCGTGCTATTAACAAAGCCAAACATGGTATGTATTCTACTTTCCATTGCTACTAACCTAAAATGAAATATGTGACAACTAGATGTCTAGAATGTTTTCCTAAAAGGTGATCTAGAGGAAGAAATTTTCATGAACCCTCCTCGAAAATGTACCCAACCTGAGAACAACATAGATGTCCGCCGAAGAAGTCAATTTACAAGTTGAAACAATCTCTGCGGGTCTAGTATAATACTTTAAATAATGCTTTACTAGAATTTGGTTATCATAAATGTGAATCCGATGATTCACTGTTTTCAATTTAGTGGGAATTAGGAACTAGTATTAGTTTATGTAGATGATATTATTATTATTACGGGAAATGATATAAATGAATTAAAATCACCAAAATGTACTTTAAGAAAAAGTTTGACATCAAGGACTTATGAGAGCCAAAGTATTTCTTGGGTATTAAAGTTTTTCGTACTAACGATGGGCTATTCGCTCTCAAAGAAATATGTCATTGATCATTTCGGTGACACAGGTAATTTAGGAGCCAAACCGTTCAATACACCCATTGATGAAAAATTTCAAAGATCATCGATAGGAGGAGTCCTTTAAATATGTGGAACGATATCAGCGAATCATAGGTAAGTTAATATATCTTACAATTACGCGACCCAATATATGCTCTGTCGTAAACCGGGCTAGCAAATATATGTATGCTCTAAGTTAAGATGAATGGAAAATGGTGGAATTGATACTATAATACATCAAAGGATCACCATAAAAAAGAACTCAAATAAAATGCAACAAGAACCTCGACATCTTAGGCTATTGCGATGCAGACTGGGCTGGAGACAGGGATGATCAGAAGTCCACCACAAGTTTTTGCACGTTTGTAGGAGACAATGTAGTTACATGGAAGAGTAAGAAGCAAAGCGTTTTGGCCAGATCGATTGCATAAACTGATTATAGAGCCATGGATAAACACAACTTACAAAATAGTCTGGATAAAAACAATTCTTGGAGGACTAGAGATCAAGACCACTAGACCCATGGTTTTTCATTATGACAATCAAGCATCCTTTCATATTGCAGCCAAATCTGTCTTCCATAAATGGACCAATCACACAGAGGTGTATTTCCACTTCATCCAATGTGAATTCAATGATGGCATAATCATCATCACATACACCTAAGCGCGGATCAACTCACATGCGTCTTCACCAAAGCTTCAAACGATCAGATATGTTAAGACCTACATCAACAAATTGACCTTGTAGATATTCATTAAAACTACAAGCACAAACGATCTCTTTAAACACATAAATCGTGGTGTACTCTTTTTCTTTAACAAGTTATTACTATGTAAGGTTTTAACGAAGCATCACCTCATGGCACTAGGACCATTTCAAGCATGAGAGAGAATGTTAAACACTCTATCCCATTTAAATTATTTGGATAATTCTTCATATGGTAACACTCTACTCCACTTAGAGTGTTACTTTTCTTGTGTGCAACCGCATAAAGAAAAGGAAATAATGAATTTTCGTTTTATCCTCCGTATAGAAATAAGAGAGTTTCATAGGTATGATGTATATTTAGTATTTCTTTCTTATAACTATTTTACTTTATTAGTATTTTGATTTATCATTTGTACCATGTCGAAAAATGAAAATATCCTACCTATATGTACATGTAATGGAAGAAAATATAATATACTAAGGTCATAATTGATTTAGTCTTTCTTCTATTCTATCTTGCATTCTCTCCTTTATTATCTTGTTATCACTTTTAATCTTTCTCCATTTGTTTAAAACGTCTGACTACCTTCCAACATATGGATTGGTCATCATTGTTTCTATTAGATCCTCCTCATTTTTTTCCATTGCTTGTGATTCTTGCAAATTCACACCTCAAACGCTACTATCTTCACCGTGCAAGAACCAAAAATGATAATTCTCTATGAAACCGACTTTATAAAGGTGTTTGCAAATAAAATTTCTTAACTGCGATACTTCATGTTATTGTATCTTTTGCAGGGGCATAAAATTGTCCCACGTTCTTGACATAAAGATTGCATCGATATAAAACTCATGAATTGTTCCAAAGTAGTGTAAGAATTATTGTATAACCTCCTGTATAACCGAATATTTCTTCTATACATCCACTCTCATGACCTAAATATATTTATATTTGAAGAATATGACATTATTTGAAATTATGTTTATAGTTGAATTTTTTATGTTAGATGGAACATGATTGTTCTATTAATACCATTGTTTCCAACGTTTTTTCATTAAAATTAGCAACCGAGTTTCATTGATCTATAACGGTTGAATTTTTCCAATGGTTGCATTGAAACTTTAAATATATCAACGGGCATCCTTTGGTAGTTTCAACGGATGTCTGTTAACTCTTGCAACGATCATCCGTTGATATATGACACATGATGTTCAACGGTCCACCAACAAAAGGTTCAACGGATTTCAACGGTGTCGATATGCGTTGAAACTTCGTTGCTAAACAAGAATGAGACAAATCTATTGCGAGTCCATTGAAATTAGGTGTCATTTTCAACTGGATACCAATGGATACCTCATCGACGCTTATCCATTGATATTCGTTGAACGTTTCAAAGGATATTCTAACGGATTTTTTTCTTATTGATAACCGTTTGAATCCCTTGATATTTTTTTTAACGGACGGATCCGATGAACCGTTTGCTGAAATTTTCATGTTTTTTTTAGTGTTTGATGATAGAAGTGCTTATCAACATTGTGAAAATAAAGATTGATAGGACTATCCATGACCAGATCCTTTCTATTGCGACGATGAAGAATGGGCTTAGAGATCCACCTAAGATTTAACTTTGGTATTGTTGCGTCCGTTTCTTTTACCTATCAAATGTCTCCGAATAAGTTCTTACTTGGACCCTAGTTTAATTATTTACCTTTTACATCAAGAAACATTTCAATTTTTTTGTTATAACTGAAGTTTTTTTACTGAGAAATTTAGATAGCTTTGTATATAAATGTTAAATGGTTAATATATACTTCAAAAAACAACTTATAAAATCAAATTTGATTAAACACAACTATAGATATTTCATAATTCTTTCACCGCAAGATCTGAATGAAGGAAATCTCAAACTTAATATACCAAATAAATATCTGTAATCCTCTAACTCATAAAATCGAATTTTAATATATATGTAACAATAAATATCTTAACATCACAAGAATGTGATAAATGTGATGTTGCTTTCACGGATTCACATAGATAGATGAGATGGATGATTTTGACATTGTACCCACAAAATGAAGACAAGAGAGCAATGGATGATCAAGGGAGTTGTCTCACCATTTGTCTACAAAATTGAAAGACACTAAATGTGGTCATTCATTATTCATTAGCCTTATATATTATTTATCACATTATTTAATAGCCAGCATAAGGTTCCACCAATGGGGAACACTATCCCTTAACTATCCCTTTCTTATTATTCTTGGTGTCTACTTTTTCTTCTTTGTTTCTTTCCATTAGAAAAAAATATAACTTTTTTTTTTAAATGGGAATATAGAGAAAATAGTTAACACTTTAACAGTTATTAAAGACCCAACTAGGCAAGAGTTAGGCAGCTCAACCTAACCCTAATTATGTTGTCTTCTATTCCTATAGAAACCACGTGTCACTTGACACTCCATGTTTCTGAAATAAAAATGATAATGCTATTAGTTTTTTTCTTTGTAATGTATGAACGATGATACCTTATACATACATACATACATATATATAATTTATATTAGTTAAGTTTTTGGACATTTTAAGAAAGTTCAGAACAAAGTTTCTTTACTTCTGTTAAGAGTAAAACCAAATATTTTTAATTCAATTCTTTAAATTATATATATATATATATATATACACACACACAAAGTACCACTGCAGTTATTTGAATAAATGATTGAGTACATGAAAATTCTGATTTATATATTGGATTATATAGAAACCATTCAGAAAAATAATGTATTAATGCACTCGCTATACGAAGATTAATGACTATATATATATACATATATTTAAAACTAAATAATCAATAAAAGCAATTGACCTAAATCATCCTATTTTTATATTTCCACCTAATATTTACAGATAACATGCAATGTAAGTTTAAAAGCAATTGAATTATATATTTTACAATCATTATATAGACAACAAAAATTTTAAATCCATTTTTTAAAAATAAATTATTTTCAGTGGATGCAAATATGCTTAGTTTTATGAGTTAATATTTGTGGGTGGGTGGGGTCTACTACAGGTTTCTCATCAAATGGTTTGATGTTTTCATCTCTCTTAAGATTTCTTTTCCACAAAACTCGTGACGGGTCTATCCTTTCCATTTTGTTTTGCAAGAGATATGATACTTTAATGTTTACAATACGAAATAATAAATAAATTAATAGAGCCAACAAAGAACACAGTATTATATATATGCATATGCGTATACATATATATATGTAAAAAATGAAATAATATATAGATTGTTGTTTGTTTCTCTTTGTGTCCTTTGTGGCCACCATATTCCAGGTTTGGCTTTTTTTGTCCCCTCTCACATTCGTTGTTTATTTCAATGTAATTTTTACTCGAGCAATAAACAAAAAACACACGTGACGTCAATCATACGTCATCCTTTTTTTTTAATGTCAAAGTCTTCATTTATATAATTGTTAATTTGAAATTTCAAATCTGTCCAACAATTGTGTTTATTTTCAAACCTATATAAAAAATGTTAAAGATATTGTGATGTATTTTGAGGTCAAAGTTTTGTACCCTAAAAATATATTGGTGCATCTCTTCCTTTACTAATTTTACCCATTTATTTTTAAAATATATAAAATAGAGAAAAATAAAAATTTTTGTTAAAATGGTAATTAAAAGTAGAGGTGGGAACATAACGAAAATCCGCAAATATTCGACTATTCGTATTCATACTAGTATTCATATTCAATTTTACTATTCATATTCGTATTCGTAAATTCAAATATTAGTAAATTCAAATATCCGCAAATATTCGGATACTCTTCGGACACTGGTATCCATATCATAACCTTTTTTTTTGAAAAAAATGAATGAATAAAATTATACTAAAAAACTGATAAATATAAAAATATATTCCATAAGTAGTATCCAAATTAAACAAATACACAAAAATACGTAATATAAATAAACGAAACACCAATTTTCACATCAATCATCTAAATTTAGCTTAGTCGATTCCACTAGAGTAACCATTCATCTAACACAACGCAACAAATTATTAAATTATCATTTTAAATATCAAATACATTAAAATAAAACTTGTATAAAAGTTATATGCTTACAGAGTTATGTTTTTTTATATCTTGCAATGTATCATAATATTATCCATCCCATCTCGATTATAAAACCAACCTAAACCCAAACTCTTGAAAGAGGTCTAGACTGAGATTGAACTACTTTTTCTGTATTATCTTCCGATTGTGTCTTAGTTTATGTTGTAAGCAGTATTGAACTATATATTCCAGTTGCAACCATTGAATTTTCTGTTGTAGGCTCCATCTTGTTCTACATATATCAACAACAAAAAATCAACTAAACCCCAACATACAAATTTACGGAACGAAACTGAAAAAATAAACTAATTTCCAGCATATAAATGTCCACTAAACAACATGCAATCGATCATTTGAAGAGGGTTCAATTTTGATGCCAAACTATAAGAAGGATTCTTGTTTCTTACAGCTACATATATATGAATGGATTATAAAGCAAGTAGAAAAATGAAAATAAGAATAACATGCAAAGAAAGAGTACTGACCTAATTCAAGATGGACACGATGGCTCGAGCTCGAGGGTTACGTAATGCGGTCAATCTAATAGAGGTAATGCGACCAAGTTAATAGAAATATACAAATTTTCAATGAAAATCATGACATATACACCTAAACCAATGGAACAGAAAAAATCGACTAAAGAGGAGAAACAAAGTTTCGGGTGCAATGGCTACAAAATTACTTTAACCGGAGGGCGTGAGGGCGAGCGTCGAATGGTAGAAGATGTGCTTGGATGTTTAGGGTTGTGGCTAGAAGATGGTGGCATTAGAGAAGAGGGAAGCGATGATAGAATATTAGGTTAAAAACATTAGGGTTAGAAGTTACCAAAATAGATTTTAGTCCTCTAATTTTTAAATATAATAAATATAATATATATTTGTTTATATATTTTATATTTGGTATAGAATAAAATTAATAATGTTCTTTTATTTATAATTCGATCCTTAAAATTGATTTTATGATATATATATTTGTATATTACATAAAATATCTATTTAATACTTACGGATACGAATAATTGCGGATAATTGAATATACTAATTGTATGTGTATTTTTATTTGTCGAAACTCTAATTTATTATATTTGTTTTTTTTTATTTTTTTCCTTCGAATATTTGAATTTTCGGTTTGAATGCAGTTCATATACGAGATTTCTTCTTGTTTGTATTGAATCAGATATGAATACTTCGAATATTTTGCCCATCCCTAATTAAAAGTGTGATGTATGTTGAGCTTTTGGATGTATACAAGGAGATAAATGGTAAAATGATAATTATGGGTAATATGGTAATAATCGTAGCATGTTGGTTAAGTTTGTTGAGGAAGGGTCATTTGCAATTACAAGCAAGTTCAAAGGGCTGATGCATAGATATGTAGGTTTGCGGTTGATTTTGGTGTGTCTTCTTCGATTCATTTTCTCTCTTTTTTTCTCTCGAATTTAAGATATTTATTCTTGTTTGTATTGTATCAAACATAGAGAATAGATCAAATTTTCTCATGAGATGTAGGATGATTACATCGTTAAATCTAAACTCGTAACATTGTTATATTAATATTTCTTCATTTTTATGTTTTCTTCATTTTGGTTTTCTAGTTATGTTGCATTTCTCAATAATTGGTATCACAACGTGTTTATGATTTGGAAAAACCATTGGTAGTTAGATTCTTTGATGCAATTTTGAAGAGCGTAGACTCAAAAGCACATGCCGTGATTTGGTAGATCCATCACCGGTGAAAAGGATCTTTCGACACATTTCAAGGATCCTAAGCTTACAAAGACCCCATTTCAAGGATCCTAAGCTTACAAAGATGCACCTTGTTTTCAAGAATAATTTATAAAGAGATTCGGGGAGATGAAGGGGTGCAGTGGGGAATAAGAAGACAATTAGTTAGGTTCAAACTTTATCGATGAGAGGAGTGTTGAGAGAGCAGGTCAAAAGGGGAACGCAAATGAAAGTTTCAAAAGTTCAATGGTAATGGTGACTTCATGATCTAGGAAGATAAGGTATTCGAAAACCTTGAGATAATATGTTTGGAGAAGATTTCAGATGATAATCCAGAATTTTGCAAGACACAGGAGGATAAAAAATTAAGAACAGAGCCAATAACACCAAACCAAAGGAAAGAATAAGACTAACTGAAACCATTTGAACATCAAGAATGACTTCTATTCTGTTTCCAAGAGCTCCAGAAAATTAATGATCAAATAAAGGATGGAGTAATCTCTAAGGGTTAGAACATAAATCTCTAAGGTTTTAGAACCAATAATGGAAATCATTAAACCAAAAAGCTTGATGCGTTCAAATTAAAAACCTAAACCGATTCCGCGTGCACGTTTCTAGTATAATATAGGTATCGATCCCATAGAGACTTCACAACTCAAATCAAATCTAAATATTCTAGAACGATTAAGAAAATCTAATGATAGTTGGAGAGATATGAGAAATTGAGCTATTAAAAACGAGAGTTCAAGCAATAACAAACGCTCTAGGGAACTGGTTTAACCATTAGGTAATCCAAGAATCACACTTCAGCTACTAACAATCATGCATACTCCACAACACTTTAAAGGCGAACGATCCTAATTTATCTAAAACCCTATTTCAAGGCAAAGAAGACGTGCATAAAGAAGCAAACCCCCTACTTTCATGGGTGATCTACCAATTTATACCTTAAGCTCTTTGGTTCATTCGTTTTACCCCTCAATCGGAATGGCTCTACTTTCGTGAACCAATTCTAATTGTTTTAAACCTGTTTATCCGAAATTGAGATTCACCTCTTAGTCCATCTTTCAAAATCCTAACACATACATCTACTTGATCTAGGTAAATATACAACATGAAGAACACATATAAAGAATTAAAATAGAAAATGGAGCATTGCACTTCTTGTTAATAATATTTTCGTGGATTCAAGGATCATCTAGGGCTAATCACATCTACTAGAACAATGAAACTACTCACACATGAAGTCTATAACAAACATCATATAAGAGATAAAACACATGAGAGGAAACAAAGAAAGGAGAGCAAATAACCGAGAAGTTGGGATTCGGTACCCGTCTTTGAGTTCCTCTACGTTGATCCAAGCGTTGTAGCCCTCTCTAATATATAAGAACTATTGAATTCGAAGATCTCAAATGTGTTTCACTCTAAACTTGTGTATCTTACAAATGAGGTTTGGAGCTCCTTATATAGGAAAGTCTCCACACCTAAAAAGAAATACATTATTAAAATGACTTCGTGCTCCACTATCCATACTGCCCATACTATGATGTCCATGCTTGGTGTCCATACTTTGTGTCCATACTATGGTGTCCATTTTTGGTGCCCATACTTTGATGTCCATACTTGGTTCCCATGCTAGGTGTCCATATTTTGATGTCCATTCTTGGTTCCCATGCTTAGCACCCAAACTTTGATGTCCATTCTTGGTTCCCATGCTTGGTGCCCATACTTTGATGCTCAACTACCCATACATTGTGCCCATACTTTGATACCCATGTTTGGTGCCCATACTTTGACTTCCATACTTGGTTCCCATGCTTGGTGCCCATACTTTGATGTCCACTCTAGGTGTGGGTCGTTTTGGAAATTATAAAGATATTTATGAGAGTGGTCATATGTTGGTCAATGGAGAAATTGTGGAAGAAATTGGAGAAAATTGTCTTGTTTGCCATTCGCTTCTTCGTCGTTTCTCATCCTGTGTTACCCCAATTCTCACTTATTAAATCCCATAAACACAACAACAAAAGAAACAAGTAAAACTAATACATGATTACACGTAAACGTCACAACAGTCATCAAAATTGGTTATAATATGGTTCATAAATTATGTACGAAACATAGTAATCAAATGGATGAGAGTAAATCTGTTCGGAATGTATTGTCAAATTTTCAAAACTTGCAAATCAAAGTTGAAGAAGATGACCAAGTAGCATATCTAGTTATTTCACTTCCTTTCTCATATTAGTAGTTTCGAGGTCTTAAAATACTCAACTTTAATATCATTTGGAGAAGGCAAAGTTGCAACAAAGTTACAAGGCCGTAGGTGAAGGACTCATTGTTAGCTAAAGATTAGAACATCAAGAAACTAAGGGAAATAACACTAAATCTAGGTCAAAATCGAAGTCAAAAAAGACAACTAAATGCTGGTTTTGTGGCAAGAAATGCCATTATAACGAGGATTACTATTTGAAAAACAATAAGCAAAAGGAATCACAAACTAATAAACAAGAGGTTTCCTTAGAGAAAAGTAATATCCAAGAAATATAGGTGTTAACAAATCGGGAATCAAAAGTGTTGGCTATTTTTTAAGAATCAAAAGAAGATTTATTACTGGATTCTGAATGCACATTCCATATGACCCCAAGATAAGATTTTCTAAAAGAAAGTTAGGAAGTAAGGAAATGATGGAAAATGATACAATATATGATATATGAGGAATGGGAACCATTAAATTAAAAATAAAATATGCTTCAATAATTTAAATAACTAAGGTTAGTGATATGATCGTAGATAGACATTCTTTCGTTAAATGGATGGAAATAGACTGAAACAGCTAGAAATTCAATAGTAGAGCTTAGAACTTGTCTTTGCGAAGAAATGACATTCTAAACTCCAACTACAATCCAACTAGAAAACTCTAGACTTACTGAACGACACCAGAACACTTGTGATCTAGTATTGATAAGTCGAATAACACATAAAATATCTCCAAGAATTCAGTAGTTAAATATCAAGAATTAGAAACAAAAAGGTAATATTAATTAATTAAAGCTTAATTAAAATATCATACAATGTGTCCTCCATTTATAAGGACCAAATAGTAGTGGAAACTCAATAAAACAAAAAAACTTAACCAAACCCGACAAAAGTGCTTCGAGTGATTTAACCACTCGAAAGAGCTCTTTATAAGTCTTAAAACCTAAATCTACAAAAATTATGTATGTTCGGTCGAGCAATACATATTCTCATTTGAGTCTTTTCAAGCTCAGTCAAGCTATATGATGCTCGGGTCGAGTAGTCCAATCCTTCGAAAGCTCCATTTGTCTAAATAATTCACTCGGGTCAAAAAATCTTCTATTCGGGCCAAGCACCTTTGACTCCTTCTGATCTCGTCAACATGTCGGTAAGTCACATAAGTTTCTATTGACATCTCTTTGTGGTGCCACCATTCGAGCGAACAAGTTCTACATCTTCTGGGCTTTAGCCTTTGTGACCGATCCTTGTGTTATTGGTGTCTTGGGTTGAGTCTCATCCACATCATCTCCTCTTTTTTCAAAGGATTTGACCTCAAATATGAATCATCATCTGCATCAAAATGATCCAAGTCTGCAAATTGAAGGTTGAACTAATATTGCACTCACCAGGTAATTTAATCTTGTAGGTATTGTGATATGATCATAGACCAACGATATTTTGTTAGATGGATGGAAATAAATTGAAATCCTCTAGCTATTGAATACCAAAATCTAGAACTTATATTCCCAAAGAAAGGATAGTCTAATCTTAACTAAAAATTGATTAGGAAATCTCAGACACAACAAACAACATCACAACACTTGTGATTTAGTGTTCATAAATCTACGAATGACTCGAAATATCTTAATGAGTTTGATAGCTAAATCTCTAGGATTAGCAAGAAAAGACAATTTCAATTAATCAAAGCTTCCTTCTAAAATTTCACACAATTTTTCCTCTATTTATAAGGACCCAATAATAATGGAAACTAAATAAAATAAACCAGCTTAATTATATCATGCATAATGCTTGGTCGAGTGGTGGAAATGCTCGGTCGATTACTACATAAGACATTAACCCTAATTCTATAAAAAATTAAGTACATTTGGCCGAGCAAAGCCTATGCTCGATCAAGTCCTCCATCACTAAGGTAGAGCACTTCAGGTCTTCCGCATGCTCCATTTCTCCAGAGAACTAGCTCATATCAAGCGATCTCTACTCGAGCTGAGTGCATCGGCCTACATTCGTCCTGTGAGTTCGTTTGGGTCGAGCAGAACTTTGCTAAATCTGAGCAGAGATCACAACTTAATAAACACATCACATATGCTCGATCAAGCGATTGAATGCTTGCTCAAACATTGCATAAGACTTAACACTAATTTCACAAAACTTAAGTACATGGGTCCGAGCAAGGCCTATGCTCAGTCAAATTCTCCCACTCTCTGTCAAGTCATGCTAAGCTTTGGTATATTAGTTCAAGTCTTCCGCATGCTTCAGTTGTCCAGAGAATTCGCCCGGGTCAAGTGATCTCTACTCGAGCTAAGCGCATCAGCCTACATCTGTCCTTTGAGTTTGCTTGGATCAAGCAGAACTGTGCTCAGGCCGAGCATCTTTGGATTTCCTAGCTTCTTGCTTATTCCAGCCTCATCCACTTGTAGGTAGGTTACATAAGCTCCCCTTGACATCTCTTGATGCCTTTGTGATGCCTTTGCAAGCTTTTTCACCACCATTTAAGCAAACAAGTTCTGCATTCTCTTAGCTTTAGTTCTTGTGATCTAACCTTGGGTTATCGGTATCTCATGCAAAGCCTCATCCTCATAATTATCTCCTTCTTCAAAAGGATATAACCTCAAATAATGATCATCATCTGCATCAAAACGAGCCAAGTAAGTAACATTGAAGGTTGAACTAACATTGCAGTCACAAGGTAACTCAATCTTGTAGACATTTTCATTGATGCATTTGAGCACTTTGAACGGTCTATCTCCATGGGGCATTAGCTTGGATTTACGTTGTTGGGGAAAAAGTTCCTTGCGTAAATGGATCCATGAAAGATTATCAGATCAGAAGACCCTTTCTTTTATCCCTTGTTTGGTTGTTTAGTGTATTGTTTTGTCTCTCTTTCGATATTAGTTCATGCCTTCTCATGTATATGTTTCATAAACTCGGCCTTTTTGTTGTTATCAAGGTAAGTAAACTGTCATAATGATAAATGGACCATATCTAACGAGTCTAAACGAGTTAAATCCATACACGATAGGCAAAAACGAAGTAGCACTATGAATCGCTCTATTGTATGCAAACTCGACTTAGGGTAGAAAAGCTTCCCATGGTTTAATACGACTCCTATGAAACACACACAATAAGGTCGGAAATATCCTATTGACCACTTTTGTTTGTCCATCGGTTTGAGGGTAACAAGTAGTGGAGAATAAAATTTTGGTTCCTAAATTAGACCACAAAATTTTGAAAAAGTAACTAAGAAACTTAATATCCCTATCAGACATGATAGTCTTAGACATTTCATGTAATCGTACAATGTCTCTAAGGAATAAAACAGCTACATGTGATGCATCATCAATCCTATAATATGCAATGAAATGAGCCAATTTAGAAAACCGATCATCTACGAGAAAAAACAAAATCGTGCCCTGGTTGTACCTAGGGACTAACACAACATCCAAGTCCATGATGTATTTGGAATAGGTAGATTTGGCGTATTGAATACATATCGTTTGGTTACAATCCAGATTTGACCTTATTACACGTTATGCACCTTATATAGATGCATTTGACGTCTCTACGCAAGTGGGGCTAGTAGAAATGTTCTTGCAATACAAAGAAGGTTTTGGCCACTCCAAAATGCCCCATAAGTCCTCTCCCATGTGCCTCATGAACAAATAAATCTCTATTAAAACTTTTGGATACACACAACTTACTTTATTAGAATAAGGAGCCATCGACACAAAAAATACTTACTTGTAGCGGTATTATCATTAGACTTGAATATATTGCGAAAATGGATATCACTATCATATAGTTCCTTAGTTTTTTCGAAATCAAGCACCCCTTGTTTACTACAGAAAGCAAAATATAATGTTTTTGTGTTTTTCTCCTAAACACTCTTTACAGAGCCAATAACACCAAACCAAAGGAAAGAATAAGACTAACTGAAACCATTTGAACATCAAGAATGACTTCTATTCTGTTTCCAATCTAATTTTTTTCTTATTTTTGTTATTTTTTTCCTTTTGCTTTTTCTTCCTCTTTTTGTTTTCTTTTTGTGGTTTTCCTTTTCTTTTTGTGTTTAAAAAAATGACAAAAACTAACTACACTAAACTGAGAGTGTATCAAATGACAAAAAAAAAAACAAATAAAGTTGGATACACTAATGCAATAATGGAGATATGGCACCACTTGACATGATTCTAGATCAAAGTTTTTTTTATTTGTTGGATGGAAATGGTTTGAAAACCACTAGCAACATGATACCAGAACCTAGAATTTGTCTTCCTAAAAAAGGATGTCCTAAACCTAAACTACAACTCGACTAGAAAACTCAAACTCAGAGAATGATGCCACAACACTTATGATCTAGTGTTGATAAGTCAGTGAATAATTCGAAATCTCTCCAAGTTCATGTGTCCTACATGATAATCTAATGTCTTATTGTACACTAAGATGTCATCAAATTATACACCTTCGAATTTCCTAAGAGCACGATTTATCAAACTAAAAAACTTGCTAGGTGCATTAGTTAATCAGAAAGGAATAACCTTTGTCTTCCATTCATCACCCTCCTTAATGCCAATTTTGTGGTATCCCCACTTTAAATATATCATAGAAAATATAGAAGATCCACGCAGTTCGTCCAACATGTCATCAGAATGAAGTATGGGGTGACCATACTTTACCATACTTGTTGATTGCAGAATCAACACACATATGCCATCTGCAATCCTTTTTAGACATAAAACTACATGTACAACACAAGGTGACATGCTCTCTCGCACATATCCTTTTTCATGAGCTCATTGACTTTCCTCTCGAGCTCTCTAGTTTCCTTAGGATTTGTTTGGCATGTTGGGCGATTTGGGATGCTAGTGCCAGCTAGAAAATAAATTTGGTGTTTAATCCCACACAATAGAGGTAAGCCATTGGGTGTTTCATCGGGGGATACATCTTTTAAAACCTTCAACAGATTAGTGACAATACTAAACAAAGAAAGAGTACAACTCTTTGAACAAGAAACAAACAAAGGCTAGTTTAAACATCAAACCTTATTAAATTCGCTTACTCTCATTGAAAGAAACATCGTGCTCACGGGTTGTCTCTCGAAGTTCAGTTGTTGGGTTTCTCTCAAACCCTCATTGTTTTTATGAGTTACCTCATGGTCATTAAAATAATTTCCTTCTTCTCATTCTTTAGTAACCGCACCTCATCCTCAAATACTTCCTTAGGTGTAAGTAGAGCTAGGCGAATGTGGCGTCCTTTGAAGTAAAAGCATTACTTGTGGCTGTATACTTCTTGTTGTGCTCGAGTATAAAGTTGCAATTTTCGTCTCAACAATAGGTGTCCTGCTTGCATTGTAGCTACATCACATAGCATCTTATCCTCGTACTTTCGAATACTAATTAAACCTTTACCTGGCGGTGAATCTTAGTTTCATCACCATCATTTAACCACTATAACTTGTATGGTTTGGGATGATTTGTGGTATTCAATCCTAACGTTTCAACAAGAGATGCACGAGCTACATTCATGCAATTGTCTATATCCTGAATGATGTTACACACCTTGTCCTGAATGAGCTCACACTTGTAGAAGATATTCTCTCCTCTTTGTACGATAGCTTCTTCTTTAGCTTATAGATTTAAGAATCTGTGTGCTACTAATAACTCGCGCTTTACAGTCTTGTACTCCTCGAACTCATCATCTGAATAAGATACATACCTCTGATTTGTTGGCTCATCATCTTCCAATGTAGTATCATATCCTCCATCAACTCATGTAATGATGAGTTTCTACACGATCCCATATGTTAAGGTCGAGATGACTTATTTACCTATCCATTATTGCCTCCCAATCTTATGTTTGCCTAAATCATCAGGATGTCCATATCCTTGTGGTAGTCTTCGATACTCCCATTAACATGCACAAATCACCTAAAAACTGATTGACCTCTCAATAATAGCGAGAAGGACACTACATAATGGTACACATATCATCCCTAGTGGTGAAAAGACGGTATGCATGACACCTTTGAGAAAGATTAAGTTGAACCCAACACCAATGCATAATCGCTAAACTTGTCTGGTGCTACTTTTACCTTTTTCAGTTTGAAGTATTGATGGTAGTCGAAAACCATTCTTGTCTTCTGCTCACACTCCACATATGCTTTTGGATCATTCTCCTAGTCAAACACCTCAGTATACTCGTTCTCATCCATATCTAGAGGGTATGGACTATGAGTAGTGTTTAGTCTCCTCCTTTGTGGTACCTGACGTGCTACTACTTCCACCCGATCAAGTCATTTGTTGGCGATAGTGAATTCTTGCCACATGCATCTGAAGCTTTCCATCAACAACTGCATCTTCATTGCTCCCTCACTGTATGGTAGTTCGTCGGGATCATTTTTCATAACTAGACATCGGAAAGTTAAGAATATAAAAGATAAAAGAAAAAGAAGACGAACAAAGGTCAAATTCTCTTAGAAATAGTTTTCGCTCAATTTTCTTAGTCACTTGCTTGCCATTCCTCGACTTCTCCTTTCGATTTAGTTTAAAACTCAAGAACGACTCAAATTAATCTCTCGACAAATTAAAACTAAATCTTGAAGGTACAAGTATATAAAATCGGCACTAAGTTAAGTTTTATAATATATGTTGCTTTTATTTCAATCTAAGACTATTTCTATTTCTTTTCTATCTTAATTTTCTTTTGTTTTCTTTTTGCCTTTTGCTTTTCTCTTCTTTTTCCTTTTTTATGCTTTTTTATTTAACCTTTTCTCTTCTTTTTCTCTTTTTTATGTCTTTTCTTTCATTTTTTCTGTAAAAATGATAAACCTAACTAAGATAGATTTATATTAAATCAAATGAAAAAAATTGGATAAATTAATGAAAGAACGGATTTTTGATATCACTTGATATGATCTTGGACTGACATTCTTTTGTTTAATGGGTGGAATGAAACCCCTAGCAACCTGATAGCAGAACCTAGATTTTTTCTTCCAAAAGAAAGAACATCTTAAATTACATTTACAATCCAACTAGAAAACAAAAAACTCAACAAATTATGTCAACACTTGTGATCTAGTGTTGATAAGTTGGTGAACACTTAAAATCTCGCTAACAGTTCGGTAGCAAAATCTTAATAACTACCAAGAAAAGACAATCTCAATTAATCAAAGCTTATTAAAATTTCATACAATGTGTCCTCTATTTATATGACCAAATTATAATGGAAACTAAATAAAAGTAATCAACTTAATTAAACCCGACAAAAGTGTTCGGTTGAGCGTGTTCAACAGCATCGTTGAGCACATCATAATTCTTAAACCTTAAATCCGAAAGTATGGTCCCATATTCTCTCAATGCCAATAATTCATAAGAATCATTGATGATAAAACGAGGAAAGTATGGATCTTTCCATCAAGGTTTCAAGGATGGAGAATCCTATATGTGTGTTAATCCACCCAACAAAACGAAGGACGTATAAACATAACCATATTAGAAAATGTTAGAAATCTTCTTAGTCATTCATGTCTGGCAAAGAAATTTCTAGGCTGAAGGAGCAATAATGAATGTATATCTAATAAATGGGCCATCATCAATAGCCATTTATTTCTGTATATCTAAGGAGAGGTAGATGAATGCTAAAACATTACAATCATTTCAAGAAGTTTGGGTGTATTGCATATATACACACAAACCAAGGAAAGTTATAACCTTGAGCTTAGAAGGGGTGCTTGTATGGCATCAATTTGGTGTTAAATGCTATAAAATTTGGTTGTTAAATAAGATGAGGTGTGTAGTCAATAAAGATGTTATCTTAAATGAGAATCAGATAATTAAAGATATTGAAAAGATATCAAAGAAGGAAAGGTGAGACTCATAGATAGGAAATCTAGGTTCAAAAAATCATATGGTACCAATAAAAAATGCATGTTGTGGAACAAAAGACATATCACCATACATTTAGATGAAGGGTCGCATAAAAAGACACTAAGGAACATGGATTCAAGATCTATATCAATTAATCAAAGGGACGAGAACTCGATATAAAATGAAATTATGAACTAAGAAGATGAGCATTATTATAAAAGTCATGATTATCTTACTGATTTCCAACTTGCAAAATAATAATAATATTATTGGTTGAAGATGGATGTTATAATAAAAGGAAGGTATCCCAGGTATTGAACAACTGAGATTTAAAACCAAACCAGTCTCAACAAAATTTCAACAATCATAAGAAGTATATTATAATGAAATCTTTTTCTCTCGTAGTTAAACAATCTCGATAAATGTCTTGTTATCACAGGTTACATATCAAAATTAGAACTTTAATAGATTAATGTCAACACACCCTTATTTCATGGACATTGGATGAATATATATATATATGTTGATTTTAATGGTCTAGAACAATCTAAGGTTGTTCCCCATGGTCCCATTAGTTTTTAGATTTGTGCAAACAAAAACTAAAATGTGAAATGCTGCTGTTTACTCTCAGATTTGCTGGTGTTTATGTGAAAGAAAAAATTGTATAGAAACGTTGTCTGAAAATTTTACACTCATATATCATTAGGGTTTTGTTTACATATTTATATATAAAATACATCCCTTGGACATATTATATATATTTCATATTTTCCCAAGTTTTGGCCTTTTAACCAATTTGATTCTATTTTTGGTATGCAAATGATTATATGACCGTTGTGGAATCTTTGCTGCATTGCTGGAATTTTGCTGCTGAGAAAACATGCTGAAATGTTGTTGTATTTCTTGTTGGGCTTCTTCTCCACATTATGGGCTTCTAAGATTAAACTCTAGGCCCAGATCCCTTGCTTCCTCAGCCCGCATCTCCTTCAGGCCCAGACCGGTCTATTCCAGTTTGACCAAGTAAAGTTTCTTCTTCCAACTCCTCTTCATTGTCTGAAATCCCTAAGTCCAAACCTTCTTCCCCTTTTTCTCCAGAAGCTTCTTCCTCGTCGAACTCTAAGTCCCTTCTTGTTTCTTTTTGTCTAGTTTCTTCATCGATGTCACGCTAGAGAGTGTCAACATCATAAATATATATGAGTAAACTTGAAGGTTGTCTACGGTATAAGTCGCATATTTATATGGATTGAAGCAGTCACCTTGACAATAGAATAAATTTTTGATTCGTTTATGAAGAATCACATGTATAGTAAAGCCAGGTCAATGCTGGTGTTTACTTCATAAATTCTCACGTTCAATCATATATCTACCTAATCATATGTAGACGACATGTTAATTGCTCCTAAAAGTCAAGTTGATGTTAGGATGTTAAATGAACTTTGGGGTCTGAGCATTTGGAAGTAGTAAAATGGGTGCCAAGGGTACATTACAGTTGGAAGCGAAGCCTACAACATTTTTGGGCATTCTTGATCATCTCATTTTCATACGTATTTCTTGCACGATTTAGGAGACGTTTTTGATACATAAGTGATGTTTTACGT
>CM071876.1:24335930-24366438 GCA_036759665.1 Gynandropsis gynandra | reverse complement strand
GAAAGAGACGCAATAAAATCACATCCTCCGAGACTCCGTGTATCTTGAATGTACCGGAAAGTTCTAGGAAGTCTCTAAGATGCTGATCGGATCCTCGTGATTTCCACCCATGAATTGCTTCTGATAAAGCATGTTGATCATCGCCGGCTTAATTTCAGACTGTTCTCTAGCAACAGTAGGCATCCGTATGGCGGTTTGCATGTTGTTCGTGTTTGGCACCTCGTAATCTCTGAGGCGACGTGGTGGGGGATCCTAAGGTTCTAGCGGTTGAGGTGCGAGTTGCTGTTGCTGCATATTCCCCAAATTACCAAGGTAATCGAGTTTTTTCGTGGCCATTCTCTGTATTACCTTCTTCCTTGCCCTTTCTCAGTTGTCTGCAAGTGCGCACGATCTCGGGGTCGATTTGGAATAGACTGGAAGCACCTTGAGATCTGGTCATAAACCAACAAAGGACAAACAAACAGAATTAGGTAGAAAGAAACAAAGAAAAGAAAAGCAAAAAGAAAAACAAAACAAGAATGACTCTAGGCTCGAATCTAAGACATGTTGACAATAGTCCCCAACAACGGTGCCCAAAACTTGATGCGTATTCAAAGTTAAACAAATAACCTAAATTACCCGCAAGTGCACTGGACGTGTGTAGTACTTTAGGTGTCGATCCCACAGGGACTACACGACACAAACTAAATTCAAACTATGAATCAAACTTGCAAACAACGAAGTATTGGTTTTAAGATTGAAATAACTAAATACAATAAACTAACGAGTTTTTAACAGTGATAAAAACGTTCTAGGAATCCGGTTTCATCACAAGACTACCGAAACCAACAATCAACCTATCTAATCATGCAATCCCGATCAAGTTATGTAAGACAGACGATCCTAATATGATATCTATCCTCTCTTAAGACATAGAGACGTGATCTAGTCAAGTTATCCCCTACTTTCGTGGCTGACACCTTAAGCTAAACCCATAAGTTCTATGATTCATCCGTTTTACCCTCAACCGCTGCTACCCTACTTTCGTGGCCTAACCTCGATTGTTCTAAACCTAATCTTCTGGGACTAGAATTCTCCTTTCGGTCTTTCTCCTAATCCCTAACACATGCATCTACTTGGCCTTCGTCAATACAAGTCATTCTAGCACTCAGAAAAAGAATAGATAAACGAAAATGGGAAATTTCATTCAAAGATAAATCAAAAGCGGTTCCGGGATAGCCAAAGGCTAATCCCTTCTCCTAGAACAAAACGACTACTCGCTCATGCGTTCGAAAGAAAAATAATCGAAGTAGAAAGTCTAAAGAACATAAAAACCAAACGAAACCAAAGTCTTGATTTTATCTTCAATGCCCCTTGAATCTCCTCTACAAGAGTGTTCTTCTTCTCCGATTCTCTCTCTACTCTCTCTCACGTATGAATTCTGAAAACTAACTCAATCTCCTCGACTCTTAGCTCCTCTCCTTCCCTTTCCTTCTTCTTTTCTTTCCTTTTCTCCTGGTTTTTTTCCTTTTGGGCGTTCACTCCTTTTCTCTTTTTCGCAGCAGCCACCTTTTTTAACTTTTGCGTGTGTTTTCCATTCTTGATTAAGTTGGGCAATGTTTCCATTCTTTTCTCCAGCAAAATATCTCTTATTCCTCTTCTCTACGTCATTTTCCTCTTTGTATATGTAACTAACAAGTTCCTTTTCGTGTTTAGACAAGTTTCCTTTTCTGGTTTTTGCAGGATACAGACGTGACCCGCGCGGGCTGGAGTGTGTGCCTCGCGCGGGCTCCCTGGTTGTGTTGTGTTCGATGGAACTAGGCCCCACGCAGGCTGAGGTGTGCCCTGCGCGGGCTGAGCTGTGCCATGATGCGCGTGCTTATGACCTCCACAACCCGTGTTGAGTTTACTAGAGGTTGTAGCCCGCGCGGGCTAGGTGAATGCCCCGCGTGGGCTGTGTTATTCCTTGCCGATTCTCGTCCCGTTTGCTCCATTATGATCCTTGATGTTAGTACTTTGTCCCGTGTACGTCCTTTAGCTCCAAAATGAACCAAATACGCATTAAAAGCTGTAAGAACACGAAAACCAGTAAACCGGATACAAAATCATACGTAAACAACGCATCCATTCGTAAACATCGCTAAAATCGTGCAAGAAATACGTATGAAAATGAAATGATCAATGTACTTGGACATGAACTCAGAAAACAAAACATTAATAAAAACTATCTTGAACATAGGTACAGAACGAGATTCCACCCTTATTCTAATATTGTAGCCTTCAATAGCTCCTTTGTGTTCCGAGTTTGTCGCCCCATCTCTATCCTGTTCTGCGTTCTGCTCTATTCTCTCTGATGTACATGTTGCTTGATGCGTGTTCTGTCCGAAAATAACTTGTTTCCCCTTGCCCCTTCGTGCTTCTTTCCTCCTCTTTCTTTTTTCGTTTCGGCCCCTTTTCCTTTTCTTCCATGCACTTCCAATTTTTGTCCAGCGGCCAGCATTTCCATTTTTTTTCCAACCACCTACTTCCATTTAGCATTAGCTATGAGTTTTCCATTTCTTGTAGACCGGCGGTTGGTTTCTATTTCTTGTAGGAGTGTCCTCTTATTTCAATTTTGTGGAAGCAGCCGCGCTTCCATTTTCTTGTGTACCTGTCGTGCTTCCATTTTGTGTGCAACGGTTAATTCCATTTTAGTGAGCGGCGGCCATTGTTTCCATTATAGTGAGGGACGGCCATTGTTTCCATTTTAGTGAGCCAACCATGTGTTTCCATTGCTTGTGACGAAGGAGTCTTGGGTGTTGACGGTGTACATCTGAGCTTCAAATAGTTTTGCCAGCATTTTTCTGTATTTGCTCGTGTTTATAACCCGATATCTCATTTCCTGCAAAACACGACAAAACACTAGAAGAAAACTAAATGATGCTTAACACTCGGTAAAGTCTAAATAAATAATAAAACTAACTATAGGAAGATACAAAAATAACAGAACAAATTAGGCGTTATCAATAGATCAGAAAAGTCTCAAACACTTGCCAGAACAAATGTATATCACTAAGGACCAACAAAGGGGGACAACTAAGCTTGTTGTGTTAGATTTTGATATTAAATACAATCCTAGAAGTAACAACAATGTTGTGGATGCACTTTCAAGAAAAGAAGGTCCAAAAGAGAAGTTGAGCTTGAATGAAGTTTCATACTGGGAACTAGACATATCCATAATAATAAAAAAAGAACTTAAAGAAGATGCGAAATGGTCAAGATTGATGCAAGAAGTTCAAAAAGAGGAGATGAACACCAAGGGAAAATATACAATCACAGAAGGACTACTCTACAAAATGGAAGAATGGTTATATCCAGAAATTCCAGTTATAAACAAATTTTGCTGGAAATTTTCCACAACAGCTCCATTGGAGGACATGATGGACAACTTAAAACAATAAGAGATTGACGTCTGAAGTCTAGTGGAAAGGATTGAAGAAGGATGTAAAGAACCATATCAAAATTTGTGAGGTATGTCAAACAAACAAAGCTTCCACCCTCACTCCAGCTGGTTTATTACAACCTTTACCGTACCACAAAACATTTGGTCCATTATTAGCATGGATTTTGTGGAGGGGGTTACCTAAAACCAAAGGATTTGACAACATACTAGTTGATATTTATAGGTCGAGGAAATTGTGTCTAACAGAAATAGGATCTATCTGAATGAGTTTTGGATTTCTTTTTCCAAGGCTCAAGGAACCAATTGGCCTATCACTCTGCCTATTACCCGAAATCATATGAGCAAGCTGAGGTTACTAAAACAGATGCTTGCAAACTTATCTCATATGGTTTATTAGTGAGAAACCACAATCTTGGGTCACATGGTTGATGTGGGGTGAATACTGGTATGACACCTCTTACCATACTTGTTTGAAGACCACACTATTCCATGTATTATATGGAAGGGAACCTCCAAGACTCTTGAATAGACTCAAGATGCCTATAGATAACAAGTATCTTGAAGCATTCTTGAAGAAAGGGGAAGAATGTTTCAGGATGGTACAAAAAAGTTTTAATAAAGCTCAACAATGAATGAAGAACTCTACTGACAAGCACAAAAGAGAAGCAGATGTTTCAGTAGGAACTTGGGACAAGCCTAATGTCACACTTCCAAGTCGTTATTATGGCCTTAATCAGATACAAAAAGAGTTGGACAAGTTGCATGCAAGCTGAAGTAATACATCCAGTTTTCCATGTGTCTCAACTAAAATACGCTATCGAAAACCATTTTGTGCATCCTTTACCAGTGCGAACTACATAAGTCTTAGGTCTTTTTCTGGAACCAGCAGCCATATTGGAAATCAGGGACGTGAGGGTACCCAGAAGACAAAAGTGTTGATTCGATGGAAATGGATTCCTGAAGAAGAGACCACTTGGGTATCATTGGATGACCTCAAAATGAAATATCCAGACTTCCACCTTGAGGACAAGGTGAATGCTAAATGGGAAAAAACTAATAAGATATAGATTTATTTAACTCGTGCAAGAACAACAAATCAACACAAGATATCAAGAAACAAGATCCAAGATGAAAAACAAGAAGGAAAGAAGTGAATGACTAACAATAATGGATGACCAAGGAAGCATTCAAGTTCTTGAATTAGTTTTTGAGTTATTGTAATGAATTAATAGTCTTCAATCTTGGTGTATTGGCTATAAAAGCCCTATGAAAATTCATAATGAAAATAACAAAATTTTTGGTAAATACCTTTGGAGATTGGTGATCTCGAATACACAAAACACATTTAAGCTCTTTCTTTTCTTTTCAAATCCATTTCTTTTCTCAAGTTCGTTTGTTCTTATCAGTATATGAACTCACTAAAGATTTTAGAAATATTATTTTTATTCCTTTTGAAGAATTGAATCATATCTCGTGGATCTACTTACTCTTGTAGTGTAATTCATATTCTAGTGTACGAAGTATTGATGTCTCTGCCTAATGACCTAAATACCAAATGTTATTAACTACCGTACTTGCTCTCACAGTTCAAATTCCTATCCAACATCTAGACCACTCCGCACTAACCTACATGTTGAATGCATTATCCGCTAGATATCCTCAATCCTGGATTATTTAACCTACCTCTCGATATGATTATACATGTCTATCTAATGCATTTGATCTAGTCTAAGTTGATGTCTCCATCAAAATTAAATCATTTGATGAACAATTCAAGAGATCCATTCACGAATTGAAAGATTGAAACATGCATTAAAACGTGAAGTAGAATTGATAATTTTGATAATTAAATTCACTAAAACCTCACACACAATACTCTAGCCAACAAAAACAACATATTGGCCTTATTTCTACAAATATGCAGCTATTTCTATAAATATCAATTTTCTAATGTGAAATATACCTAGTTCCTTTTAAATTTTTTCTCATGCATAATTTAACAAAATTAATCCATGTAAATTTCTGCCACATCGTAAGATGTTTTAACACCCATCAATCTTGATGACAAGGATAAACAAGATAAGAAATAAGATTTAGGTATAAAAGTGACGTGCTTCATTGTTGGCATCTATTCATGTGTTTGTTCAATACCTCTAGAAAAAGCGTCTGATAAAATTTTTACATATGGATTGATCGTCATTATTTATATAAGATCCTCCTTATTTCTTTCGATTGTGTGGATTCTTATAGAGTCATACCTCTAACACCACTATCATCAATTTCAATGAACCAAACTTGATAATTCTCCATGAAACTGACCTTATAAGGGTGATTGTAAATAATTTCTTGATTGCGGTGTTTCATGTTTTCGTATTTTTTGCAGGGACATAACATTTTCCCACGTTCATGACACAAAGGTTGCATCGATGTAAAATTCATATATTGTTCCAAACTTAGTGAGTAGGAATTCTTGTGTAGCCTTTTTTAAGATCTTTTTTTTCTATACATCCACTCTCTTGACTTACATATATTTCTTTTTGAAGATGTTGACATTGTTTGAAAGTATTTTTATACCTAAATTGTTGATGTTAGAGAAAATAAGTTGGTTGTATAAATAATGCTATTTTAACTGGGTATCTAACAAAAATACCAACAGATGACTGTTAAACTGTAACTACTGCATTTTTCCAGCAGTTACATAGAAACTTGCAACGTGCATTCGTTGAAAAGCCATTCATCAAATGGATTTTTAAAGGCTATTTATCAGTTGAAACATCATTGTTAAAAGCCAACAGACCAAACCCGTAGATGTAGCGTTGATATTTATGACATATTTTTTAACGGATAACAATGGATGCCTAACTGACATATATCCATTGATATTCCATTAAAAGTTATAATATATTCTAATGGATTATTTATCATTGATATCCGTTGGAATTTCTAGGTTATTATCTAGGTGTCAATCCCATGGGGACTACGCAACACAATCTAAACTAAAACTATGAAACAAACTTGCAAACAACGAAGTATTGGTTTTAGAAATGAAATAACTAAAAGTAGATACACTAACGAGTTCTTAACAATGAGACAAACGTTCTAGGATTACGGTTTCACCACAAGACTACCAAAACCAACAATCAACCTATCTAATCATGCATTCCCAATCAAGTTATCTAAGACGGACGATCCTAATATGATATCTATACTCTCTCAAGGCATAGACACGTGATCTAGTCAAGTTATCCCCTACTTTCATGGCTAACACCTTAAACTAAACCCATAAGTTCTATGATTCATCCATTTTACCCTCAACCGCTACTACCCTACTTTCGTGGCCTAGTCTCGGTTGTTCTACGCCTAATCATCCAAAATTAGAATTCTACTTTCAGTCCTTCTTCTAAGTTCCTAAAACATGCATCTACTTGGCCTTCGTAAACACAAGTCAATCAAGCAATCAGACAAAGAATAGATAAAAGAAAATGAGAAATTGCATTCAAAGATAATTAAAAAAGGTTCTGGGATAGCCATGGGCTAATCCCTTCACCTAGAACAAAACGACTACTCGCTCATAAATTTAAAAACTAACAACATAATCGAAATAGATAGTTTAAAGAACAAAGAAAACCAAACGGAACCGAAGTGCCTATTCGATCTTCAATGCTCCTTGGATGTCTCCTCCATCAAGAGTGCTCACGAACAGCTCCTCTCTCTCTACTCTCTCTCTCTGCAATTTTCTATCTAACTCTAACGTGTGATGTCCAAGATTGAAATGCCTTCGACCCTTAGCTCTCCTCCTTCTCTTTCCTCTTTTCTTTTTTTCCTTTTCTCCTCTTTTTCCTCTTTGGCCGTCCACTTCCTTTTCTCCTTGTTGCAGCAACGGTAGTTTTACTTTTTCATATGTTTTCCATTCTTCTTTTCATTAGTTTCCATTCTTGAATAAGTGGCAACGTTTCCTTCCTATTTTCCAGCCATATGGTTCTCATTCCTCTTCTCTAACCATGTTTCCTTTTTGTGTAAACAATTAATCACTTTCTTTTCTTGCTTGGCCGACTTTCTTTTCTTGTTTTTTCAGGTGACATAAGCGACCCGCGTGGGCTGGTGAGTGTGCCCCGTGCGGGCTCCCTTGGTGCAGGTGGATCCGCTCGGGCTGGTGCTCAGTTCGAGCTGTGCTGAAGTTACTGGGGGTTATGCCCCGCGCGGGCTATGTTGATTGCCCTACGCGGGCTGTGTTGGGGTTGCTGGTCCGTGCGTGCTGATTTTCACCCCGATGTGTGCTGGATTTGCTGGAGGTCATGCCCCGCACAGGCTAGGTGAATGCCCCACGTGGGCTGTGTTAGTCCTCGCCGATTCTCGTCCCGTTTGCTCTGTTATGATCCTCAATTTTAGTACGTTTTCCCATGTAAGTTATTTAGCTTCGAAATGAACCAAATATTCATTAAAACCTGTAAGAACACAAAAATACAAAAAACGAGTAAAACAGATACAAAATCATACGTAAGCATCACATCTATCGTCATAAGTATCTCTAAAATCATGCAAGAAATACGTACGAAAACGATACGATCAAAATCCCCTAGACTTGAATGTTTGCTTGTCCCTAAGCAAACATAAACGTGGAACACGTGGCTATACTAAAACCGAGAATTCCCTTTTCTCCTAGAAATATCGCTAAAACGAACCTAATCGATCAACTAGCAAGTCAGGAGCAAATTCAGCCTAATGATATTCAGTCTTCATCCTAGGTTCACCATGGCTATCTACGAGAAAGAAAATCGAAGGTAAACTAAACAAGCAATCGTAACTCTCTCCACCAAACAAGACTTTAGACAAATGCTAAACGTAGAACAAACGAGGATACTTGGCACAACATTTACGAGCTTCTTTCTTTCTTTCTTTTATTTTTTTTCTATCTTCTTTCTTATTTTTTTTCTCACTTTTTTGAGTTATGCAGACACACTAGGTTTCTAGAACGTTGGATTTTAAGGGATCCATCCTCTACTTAGACCCAGACTACCGATCACGGTATACTCATGCATCTCGTTCAAGAGTGCAGCGGAGTAGGTGGCATTTTCATTGTGTCATGCCCTTAGGACGTCGAAAGATGATCGTCAACCCACCACTTAAACCCGAACCATCGAAACAGTGTCAAGGTCGATGCGATCATATCGATTTTAGATCATACTTTTAGGCATTCTTTGTATCGACAGCGGAGTTTTCATGTGTGCTCTTATTCTGCAAATCAAGCTCATTTTCATTTTATCTAATAATCCTCATCAAAAGAAGTAGAGCATCGTCTATATGAAGTATGATTATTTGGATAGATAGAATAAACAAGAAACTAGCCTAGCAACCTCATCTAAACCTCCCACAAGCAACACTAGGATTCCCAAAGAATTACGACATATTTTTTTTCAACCGACTAATATGCTCTAACGCTTCAGAAAAACCTAGCTCAAATATGCAAAATATCACGGAAAAGACTAGCTTTTTAAGTATCCTAGGTTCAGGGTTCATCTCAAAATGTGGCACCGGACAAGTGCCTGGGACGACTCTGACTCATGAAAAATAGAAAACAAACTAAAAAATATGAAATCAAAGAGAAAATAAAATAAAATGAATCGGCGTCACCTGACAAATGTGAGTTGTTCCCCCAGACTTGAACAGCACCCTCGACGTGAAACTCTGATGGAGGGTAAGGAAAGACAAGTCACGTTTGTGGTATTGTTTTGTTTTATATAAACCGAACAACTAAGAAAAATAGAAAACAAAGAGTTGGGTTACCTCCCAGAAAGCTATTATTTAACGTCTTTAAGCTTGAAGTCTTCATGCCTCATGCGTGAACGACAGATGGATCGAAAGGGGGAATGGAGTTTCCACTTTCGATTGCTTGAACGGCTTGGTAGAGCTTTAGTCGCTGCCCATTAGCTGTGAATGTTCCACTTGTCTCGCTCTAAATTTCTACTCCTCCATGCGGGAATACCTCTCGTGCATGAAAAGGACCAGACCAACAAGACTGTATTTTACCCAAGAAAACTTAGGACGAGAATTGAAAAGTAGAACTGAATCACCTAGCTGGAAGTCATGAGGTAAGTTCTTTTTGTCATGCCATCACTGATGCGCGATTGGATCGTGCGTTTCACTCGATTGTGCGGATGGATGCCTTTGAACCCGTAGACGGATACATGCTGAAGAACATTGGCCCAAATCTCAGTGAGATTGTCCAAAAACCTTGAGCATATGCACCTCTAGAACTCTTAGGACGATAGAAGACGCCACAAGCAACCATGGTTCGTTACTTGATAAGTCCAGTCGAGCAAGTCCCCGACTTGATCGATTTGTGTGAGATTAATCGCTCAATCTCAAGAACAATGAGCTAACCTCCTTCGGTCTGTAATTGGTTCGAAAATGACTTGTTTTTTTTTTATTATTCATGTGTGTCTCTTTAAAAAGGAAGAAGGCCAAAACAAACTTCCCACATTACACCCTATTCAAAAGTCTAAGACTCTTATTGACCACTACTCTTCCTAGATTTTATTCCTACTGACAATGCACAAAATAATCCCTACATTATAGGTGTTCTTGGTACAATTTGAATTCAAATTTGAATTTGCATGAAACAAATCCAAGACACTTCCTCTTGATGGGTCTTTGTGTGGTCCATGGGCTTGTGAGGCTCTAAACCGTTCAAATGATCTTGCTTTTTCGTCTCTTTGGCTTCTAAGATATCTTGAATCTTCTCCTGTAGCCTCCTGGTCTTAGATCTAGTCTAAGGCCCCTTTAACATGCTTGAAACCTCGGAATTTGTCTCTAAGTGTGCACTAGAGGCCTTGTTGGAAACGTCGTCGGAATATCGCCGGACAAGTGCAGTTCCGGTAGTGATCCAGTACTCATTTGAAAGAGCTTTGAGTGCTGGTTGCAATGGTCTTGGGTTGATCGAATTTGGACATCCGGAAGGCCTCCATTTAGGTGTTTTCCGAAAAATTCTCATCCCCGAGTTAGGCGACCAACGAATATCAGACGCGACCGTTAGTCCGCGAGTCTCATCAACGGTCTATCTGCATCCTCGTCAGCATCCTGTGCATCCTCATCAGTGTCCCACGTGTCCTCGTCAACGTCCCGTGCATCACGTGATTGTCTTGCCCGTTCGACCCATCCGTTCCGTCCCTCCGTTCGAGGCTTGCTTTCTTTGTGATGTCCTCATCAATTCCTTAGTGTAGTCGTCATTCGCATTGTGGATCATTGTCACTGCTTCTTTCTTTGGTACATCATGAATGGGGTTCACTCGTTCGCTGTCTGAGGTTGGATAATGATATTTGCATCAAAAAGTTTTATGGTCTCTTTTTCCATTACCTCTTTCAAGTTCGGATGGGATGTTGATGTCAAGCTTCTTGAGGCCCTCTAGAAATCTGTCTACTCGTTCTTCATTCTTGCTGCTAACCAACCGTTGAGGAAATGGTATATGAGGTTTGTACGCCGGTGGAGCAACATATGGTTTGTCCAAATCTGGTTCAACTCCTTCCATGATTGTGATGGTACCTTTGCCTTTATCCATAGACGTTCCAGTAACTTGCTCTTGCTCTTTGGAGAACGGGTGCTCAATCACATCACTATTGCACAAGGTAATAGCGTTTATGTACTCTCTCGAATTTGGATTGGGTTTTCCGAGAAGCTGTCCGGGATTCCGAGAGGATGGGGCAGCTTGTTGTGCTATGGAGTTTTCTAACATCTTCACATGTGTTTTGAGCTCATTGTTTGCAGTCCCCATCTCCGCATTGAATTTGGCTTGAATTGATTGTTGTTGCCTTTGTTCATTGATGCATTCAACCATCACCGCCTCAAGGCTTGACGAATGAGCTTGAAGAGGTTGAGAAGCGTGCGAAACTTGCTGGGATTGCTGGGTATCTTGCTGGTACTATTGCTGTCTTTGTTGAAATCCCAAATACTTCACCGGTTGGATCGTTCGATACGATAAGTTTGGGTGGTTCCTCCAATTCGGGTTGTAGGTATTCCCGAATTGTGTATTTCCTTGTTGTTGGGCATAATTCATGGGTTCTATGTCTCTTGCACAGTGCATTAATAAGCTACATGTTCTGTTTCTCTGCAATTCAACATAGTACATAGTGTTCGCTGCATTGCTCGTTCCTCTGCTTTGATTTAGCTTACATAAACCTCGAGTTATGTTCGGCATGCCTCTCGGTGTGGACCACATAGTATGGTTCATGGCGAGGTTATCAATTAGCTCGTATGCCTCCTCAACACTGAGTTCCATAAACGATCCTCTAGCAGCGTTATCCAACGTCGTTTGGTGTTCATCTGAAATCCCATCGTAAAAGGTTTGGATAACATACCACTGCTCGAGACCATGGTGTGGACACATCTGTAGAAGATCCTTAAATCTGCCCCACGCTTCAAACAACGTTTCTCCATCTCTGCATGTAAACATCGTGATTCCTCCCCTCATCTGAATCGTCTTGGTAGGAGGAAAGAATCGTTATATGGACAATGTGCAGAGCTGGTCCGAAGTAGTGATTGAACTAGCGGAAAGAGATTGCAGCTAAGTTTTCGCTCGTCCCCCTATTGAGAAGGGGAAGAGACGTAACAAAATCGCGGTCTTCGAGACTCTGTGTATCTTGAACGTACAAGAAAGATCTAGAAACTCCATGGATCTTCGTGATTTCCACCCATGAATTGCTTCTGATTAAGCATGTTGATCATCAGAGGCTTAATCTCAAACTGCTCTCTTGCAACAGGAGGCATCTGTATGGCGGTCTGAATGTTGTTCATGTTTGGTACCACGTAGTCTCTAAGGTGATGTGGTGGAGGAGCCTGTGGTTCTCGCGGTTGAGGTGTGAGTTGTTGTTGCTGCAAATGTCCATGGCCATTCAACATACCATTCTGATTATCCATCTCTTCTTTGATCTGACGACTCTGTGAAGGACAAATAAAAAGGATTTAGGTAGAACGAACGAAAGAAAAGAAACAAAACAAGAATGATCCTAGGTTTGAATCTAAGACGTGTTGACAATAGTCCCCAGAAACGGTACCAAAAACTTGATGCGTTCCAAGTTACACTAAATTAACCTAAACTACCCGCAAGTACACGACACGTGTGTAGTACTCTAGGTGTCGATTCCACAGGAACTACACAATACAATCTAAACTCAAACTACAAATCAAACTTGCAAAAAGAAGTATTGGTTTTAGTAATGAAATAACTAAAAGCAAATAAAGTTACGAGTTCTTAACAGTGAGGCAAACGTTCTAGGATTACGGTTTCACCACAAGACTTCCGAAACCAACAATCAACCTATCTAATCATGCATTCCCAGTCAAGTTATCTAAGACGGATGATCCTAATATGACATCTACCCTCTCTCAAGTCATATACACGTGATCTAGTCAAGTTATCTCCTACTTTCGTAGCTGACACCTTAAACTAAACCCATAATTTCTATAATTCATCGATTTTACCCTCAACCGCTACTACCCTACTTTCGTGGCCTAGCCTCGGTTGTTCTAAGCCTAATCATCCAGAATTAGAATTCTCCTTTCGATCCTTCTTCTAAGTTTCTAAAACATGAATCTACTATGCCTTTGTAAATACAAGTTAATCAAGCACTCGGACATAGAATAGATAAACGAAAACGGAAAATTGCATTCAAAGATAAATCAATAGAGTTTCCAGGATAGCCATGGACTAATCCCTTCTCCTAGAACAAAACGACTACTCGCTCATGAGTTTGAAAACAAACAACATAATGGAAATAGATACTTTAAAGAACATAGAAAACCAAACGAAACCGAATTCCTATTCGATCTTCAAAGCTCCTTGGATGTCTCCTCCATCAAGAGTGCTCACGAACAGCTCTTCTCCTTTTACTCTCTCTCTGTAAATTCTCTCTAACTCTAACGTGTGATGTCCAAAACTAAACTGCCTTTGACCCCTAGCTCTCCTCCTTATCTTCCCTCTTTTCTTTCTTTCCTTTTCTCCCCTTTTTCCTCTTTGGCCGTCCACTTCCTTTTCTCCTTATTGCAGCAACTGCAGTTTTACTTTTTCGTATGTTCTTCTTTGCATTAGTTTTTATTCTTGAATAAGTGGCAATATTTCATTTCTATTTTCCAGCCATATGGTTCTCATTCATCTTCTCTAACCATATTTCCTTTTTGTGTAAACAACTAACTAGTTTCTTTTCTTGCTTGGTCGACTTTCCTTTTCTTGTTTTTGCAGGTGACAGACGCGACCCGCACGGGCTGGTGAGTGTGTCTCGTGCGGGCTCCCTTGGTGCAGGTGGTTTCGCTCGGGTTGGTGCTCAGTCCGAGCCGTGCTGAAGTTGCTGGGGGTTATGTCCCGCGCGGGCTAAGTTGAGTGCCCTTCGCGGACTGTGTTAGAGTTGCTGGTCCGTGCGTGCTGATCTTCACCCCGACACATGCTGGATTTGCTGGAGGTCATGCCCCGCGCGGGCTAGGTGAATGCCTCGCGTGGATTGTGTTAGTCCTCGTCGATTCTCGTCTTGTTTGCTCTGTTATGATCCTCGATGTTAGTACGTTCTTTAGTTTAGAAATGAACCAAATTTGCATTAAAACCTGTAAGAACACGAAAACATGGAAACAAGTAAAACAGATACAAAATTACACGTAAACATCGCATCTATCATCATAAATATCTCTAAAATCATGCAAGAAACACGTATGAAAACGAGACAATAATTGTCCCACCCTGTGCTTCTTAAATTTTCTTCCACACATTGTGCCACTACGGTGTACCACCACATTATTACATTATATTAATTATTTGCTTTTTTCCCTATTGTTTGACATACCTCAAAAGTGAACCTTTAGAGCCTCCGTTATTTTACTTCCAGTGTAGCACATTATTGAAACCTAGTAAAATTGCAAGAACGTGTTATTTGTTTAAGACAATCAAAGATCAAAGAATTGCATAACACCTTGGACATGAATGAGTTGCAGTTTTTCTTGGATCATCCTGCATTCAAATACATATTCCATATGGAGAGAATAAAGCAAAATGTGGATGTTTCTTCTCCATGTTGTGGTGAGGAATAAAGGAAACGAATTATGGTTTGTTCTCAATAGTATTCCAATCCATTATTCACCAATAGAACATGGCTGGCAAGAACATAGTCTGACCTTCTATTATTAGAGGGATAGAAACATAATGAAACCTCTTACCATCTCGGTAGTAGAACCTAAAATTTGTCACTCCTAAAGAAATGACACCCCAAACCCCAACTATAACTCGAGCATATAACTCCGAACTCGGAGAACAACACCATGACACTTGTGATCTAGTATTTATAAGTTGGTGGCTACTTAGAATTTGTCCAAGAGTTTGGTAGCTAAATCTCAAGAAATTGCAAAGAAAACACACTCTCAATTGATTAAAACTTAGTTTTAAAATATCATAAAGTGTGTCCTTTATTAATAAAGACCAAACAATAACGAAAAACTGAATAAAATAAACTAAATTAATAAAATTCTATACAAATGCTCAGTCAAACTGTATAAAAATTCAGTCGAGTATCACATAAGTCTTAGCCCTGAAATCCACAAAACTAAAGTGTGTTCGGTCGAGCGCCTTTCACTTTTGATCGGGTTCTCCAATGCTCGGTTAAACTATGTAATGCTTGAGCCGAGTGATCCATTCTTCGAATTTTCTATCATGTATACAATGGTCTAGAGAATTTGCTCGAGTCGAGCCATTTTCTGCTCTGGGTGAGCATTTTTAGATTTTTCAGCTTCTTATGCCACTTAGCCTTATGTTCTCGTAGGGATCTCTTATCGTGTAGCTTCATTGCTCCATGAAGTCTTCATAGGGTTTTTATCCATACATCCATGTCCATGAGAGCAAATAAGTTTCAAAGGTCCTTTTCCCATGCCCTCGTACAACTTGTGGTGGGGTCAAGATCTCATCCTCATCAATGATATCATCTCTAGACCCAAATGTGACCAATATCAACAAAATTGGTTCATAGTTGGAGGCATTGGGTTCAAGGAGATGAATTGGCTGACAAATAAATTAGTGTCTAAGGCAATTAGTGCAAGGTAGTAGAAGTGTAAAAGACCACTACAAAGAGATGGGATTCAAGATGATTGAAGCAAACGTAAAAAAAGATCAGGATACACTAATGGATTGGTTTTTAGGGGATCTCAATCTTGACATATAGGACCGTGTTGAAATTCACCATAAATATACATGGAAAGCTTGTTTCATCTTGCAATAAAGATCGAGAAACAACTAAAGAGAAAAAGCAAAGCATTCTAGAGGTACGATAACTATTTTAACTATCAATATGAAACTAATCAGTTTTAGAAACTGAACGTGGGACACAAACTTTAGTAGAAGGTAGAGGCATCACGATCTAAACCAGCAACTACGACAAAGACAAACCTTAAGACACCATGATACTCACCGCTTTAAGTGTCAAGGTTGGAGTCACTTTGATCAAGACTATCCGAACAAGAATACCATGATCATGAGAGCTGATGAAGGATATGAGACTACACCAGAAAAGGATTAGCTGCACAATCAAAGGTATGTAGCTTATACAAATAATATGTTTGACGAGTATAAGGTTGTAAAGGGTGAATTATTAGTAGTATGTACAACATTAAATCTACAAGCTAAAATGAGAAGTCATCATACAAAGCGAGAATATCTTCTGCACGTGCAGACTTGTTCAAGAAAGGTTTAAAGCATCATTGTCGATGGAGGTAGTTGCATGAACAAGGCTAGCACATATGATAACACGTAGTGTGGGTTAGTTTTAGGCTACACATTTAGATCATTTCTGCGTTGTTTGCATAGCACGAGTTACAAAACCGAAACAGTTGTCCTCTATCCAAACTTTTTATTGATTTTCAAGTTTTAAGGCGGTAAGGCCTAATCGAGCTTAAGGATGTTGGAGAAGGGAGGAGATAAAAACCAGAACTTCGGTAACGAGATAAGGAAGTCCGAGGCATCGTATTCCTTATTCTTTATCATGTCTATTGTTGTTTTCTCTTATTTTATAGTAGAAACCGTGAGTGAGTAAGCCTTTACCTATGGGTTAGGGATACGGTTTTGTAAGGGATGCTTGTAGTTTTGCGTTAATGCTTAGACCTTTTGAAGTTTTCTTGTATTTTGGTTCTACAATCAATATGTTGAATGTTCTATACTTGTGCTATCCGCTCGTTAATTTAGGAATTCATGTTTAACCGGAAGGTTAGATTATGAACCCGGAATCATTGATTGATGATTGAGTTCGATCGATGAGAATTGACCGGTCGGTTAATCGACTTAGGAATTAGGATTGCATGCTTAATGTTACCGTAATTACAAGTTAATCGCTACCAGAAGGTAGAATTGCACGTTATTGTGGTTAGGAGGTTTAGGTGTCGAGAGAACCATTCCTTACTTATGAGGATGAATTTCCCATTATGAAGAGAATTCGATAAGTTTATGATCTTTTGTCGGCTGCACCCTTGCAATTCCGGGAACCCAAAGCCCGTAGTGTTCTTAATTATCAAGTCTTTCGCATGTCCATATTGCTATCATAATTCATTTTAGCATTCTCAGATTTACCCCACATGACCACCGCTTTCATATGTCTTAGTTTAGTTATATTCTGAGCTTAGGTTGCATTAGTCCCTAAATTTCGATCCTGGTATTACACCGATCCGTATTCTTGCGGTAAATGGAAATTAGGCATTTTATTTCCTTGATAATTCGCGTACCAAGTTTTGGCGCCGTTCCCAAGGACTAATTATGGTCTAAATTAAGAATTTGCTAGATTACGATTTTTTCCTTTCTAGAGTCTTAGTTTTTTTTTTTTTTGCACACCTAGTTGCTATCGTGCATAGCCTGTCTGATGGCAAACCAAAGATGAGCTGCAATTGGGTTTCATTCAGATGCTCAGCAATTCTTCTTTCAGAGAAATGGAGAATGAGGACCCGAATGCACACCTTACTGACTTCAAGATGTTCTGTGGCACCACCAAAATTGACATGGGAGTCACACGTGAAGGACTTATACCTGTCTATATTCCCATTCTCACTCAAGAACCTAATCGAGAACATGGCAAGGGAGGGAGGCAAGAATGTCGGAGATTACAACCGTGATCTACCAACCAAAGCTTATGTAAAAGAGTTAGGTATTGCTAACTCTGATTTGACTGACATAAAACATCAAATTGGTGAGATCTACAGGATCATGGGGGGTCTACATGTAGAGCAACACAACACATATATAGGCTAGGGGATGGAGGAAATCAACTACATTAATAACTGGCCTATCCAAAACAACTACATTAAGAGCCATCCAGACCTCTCCTATGGCGATACAAGTAACATTGCAAATCCGCAGGACTTTCAACCGTGGATGATGACAAGAAACCAAAACCAAGGTTTCCAGCAAAGGGGGAGTGGTGAGAAACAAGGCTATCAGCAACGGGCACAACCCTCAGGTGGCTCCGACGTTTTTCCTATGTTGCAATTATTGCTGCAAGAACAGAAGAATCACAACTACACGCTTCGAGAAATCAAGGCTGAACAAGATGATGTGAGGAAACAAATGGAGAGCTTTCAAGCACACCTAAAACACCTGGATACACAAGTGGCACAGCTGGCCTAAGGGTTTAGCCGACAGCCTGTACAGCTCCCTAGGAAGCCTGAGGTAAACCCTCGTGAACAAGTCAACGCCATCTATCTGAGGAATGGCAAGATGGTGAAGCAACTTATGCCTTCCACAACCATGAGAGAAGATCCTTCGTGTAATACAAATGAACGACTCGTTGCTCAAGGCGTGGAAGAGAAGGAGACCGACAAGGAAAAGGTACATGAAACCTACCCCGAGGCCACCATCCTTACCCTTCCCGCGGTGCCAAAGAAAGCAGAACGACGATGCTCAATTTGCCAAATTCGTGGAACTCCTAAGGAAGATGCAAGTCACCATCCCATTCTACGATGCACTCATGAAAATGCCCTCTTATGCGAAATGCCTCAAAGACATAATAATGAGGAAGAGGACCGTAGACAATGAGGTAGTGATGGTCACTAACTCTTTCATGAAACAACCCACCATGGCTAAGAAGATGACCGATCCAGGTAATTTCGTCATCCCTTGCAAGATTTATGATTATGAGATTGATTATTCATTAATCGACATCAGAGTGAGTGTAAGCTTGCTACCTCTGTCACTTGTTAATAATCGAATAGGAGATCTACAGCCTATGCGCATGCTGATTACCTTGGTCGATTAGTCCGTACGAAGTCTCGTAGGCATATTGACAAATGTCGTTGTATCAGTGACAACATTCTGGTTCCTATTGGACTTCATAGTAGTGAACATAGAGATAAACCCAAAGATTCCCATCATTTTTGGAAGACCATTCCTCAACAAAGTGAATATGGTTATATATTGTGCTGAAGGCAGACTAGTCATGAAGTTCGGAGACGATTCCATTGAGTTCAAGCTCGACGATGCGCTCAAGAAGCCGTACATGACTTAACCCGTGATGCACATTAACACGATGGATGAACTAGCTAAGGAAGTTCAACATGAATATCGATACATCCACCCCGTGGAGATAACACTGTCAGAATGCACCGGGAGCCTATTTCAGTCACTCCAAGACGTCGAGGAATGCATACAATTCACGGAGGAGTTGACAGCACCTAAAATGAGCATCAACCTGTGTGTCCCACACTTCTATCCGTGATATGGTTAATTTCAAGTAATAATTACCTAGACTAAGGTTTCCGCAAGAATATAGACCGTGTAGTATCTGGGTCGAATAATAGGGAATCGATGCAATTATATAAAGCTTAGTATGCTAATGAATAGGACGTGTAAATTAATAAGTGATTGGAATGCAAGTAAAGATAAACTAACTAACTAATTAACGGATTAAACTTAATGAATTAAACACCATAGGTTTTGAGAGATGCACGATGATGCAATGAAGTACTAAGAAGATCATGGTTATAGATATCATTACGTATTCGGGGAATTCAAGCTCTTTCCTAAGGAATGATTTTCCCGATGCCTAAACCCATTATCTAGCATGTGTACTACCAATCTCCCAATTGTGTAATCTTACTCACTAGATGCATTAAGATCTCTATCCTAATTCATAAGTCCAATTAAACGATTGGCCAAGGTTCTAATCAATTTGGACTTCAAATCATGGCTACATTCCAAAATCTAATTCATCTCTCAATGCAATCAGACTTTTATAATCATTCAATCAAGCGGCCAACAAGAATAAAAGCATTAAGAACAGCCAATCAATCTGAAAACGATCAAATATTATAATCAAGCATTAAACAAACAACTTCATTACATATCGAAAAACCTCTAACCCGTGACTATGGATCTACTTGGACATGGAGTTAGAAAAACACACAAAAAAAATCTATATTCAACATAGATAAAGAACGAGAAACCTCCCTATTCTAATACCAATGTCTTCAATAACTCCTCCGCGTTCTGAGTTCGTCGCCCCGTCTCTATCCTCGTATGTGTTCTGCTCTCTCCCTTTCCCTCTCTACGTTGCTATGTGGTTTGGTTTGTTCTGTCCGAAACTGAGCTTGTCCTCTTAATTCGTCTTTCCTTTTCTTTCCTTTCTCATTCTTTTCCTCTTTGGTCGTCCTTCCAATTCCTTCAGCTCCAGCGGTCTTGTTTCCTCTTCTTGTTCCAGCCGATTGAATTTTCCTTTTCTCTTCCTCACGACTGGAGTTTCTATTTCTTGTGTGCAGCGGTTGCCTCTTTCCTCTTCCCGCAAGTCTCGATTTCATTCCAGTCGTACCCTTCCAAGAACTGCTCCAGCAAGTTTCTATTTTTTTTTGTTCCAGCCACCTACTTCCATTTAGCGTTGGTCGTGAGTTTTCATTATTGAAGGCCAGCGGCTGGTTTCTATTCTTGTAGGTTGCGGCTACTTATTTCCATTCCTCATCTCTAGCCATGTTTCCATTTAGTGTAGGCAGCCAGCACATTTCCATTTTGTTTGAAAGACCAACAATTTCCATTTTTGTAAGTGGCCATTGTTTTCATTTTGCTCTAGCCGTGTAGCTTCCATTTCTCTTCCTCGGTTTATGATTCTTTGGATGCTGACCGTGCATGGTTGATAGAAGAGTAGTTTTTGCTTCATTTTCTCATGTTTGTACTGTGATATTTTATTTCCTGCAATAACACGAGAAAACACTAGAAGAGGACTAAATGATGCTTAATGCTCGCTAAAATCTTTGTTCCAGCGGCTGTAGTTTCCAATTAGTGGAAGCAACGGCTTGGTTTCCAATACCCTTCTCCAGCCGTTTTTCCATTTTGTGGAGGCAGCAACCAGTTTCCATTTCTTTTAGGCAGCAGCCGCTATTTCCATTTCTTGTGTCCAGCCGTGTGTTTCCATAGCTTGTGACCAAAGGAGTCTGGGGTGTTGAGTGTGTACAGCTGAGCTTGAAGTATTTTTTCCAACATTTCCCGATATTTGCTCGTAAAGTCCAAATAAATGATAAAACTAACTATAAAATTAGATGAAAATAGTAGAACAATTTAGACGTTATCAAGCTACATAACTCTTAGCACCCGTACATATCAATGCATGCCAATCAATGAGAGTTCAAGCCAAAGGAGGGTATTCCTGCATCATTACATTCCTTAGCGATATATCAATGTATGAGTTTATGTATCTAGAGAAACAAAAATCCAAGTCTTTTGAAATAATTAACAATTATGTAGTGAAGTGTAGAAGCAAACAGGAATGGCCATCAAAATGTTGAGAGATGACCATGGAGGGGAATATCTCAGTGACGAGTTTATGGATTATCTATTGAAAAATGTAATTTTTGTCACAGTAGACTTCTCCTCAAATTCCGCAGTATAATTGTGTTTCTGAAAAGAGACACCACATTGTGTTAGCTATGTTATGATCCATGATGGGTTTCATTGATTTTTCGATCAACTTATGGGTTACACTTTAGAAGTGGTTGCTTACTTGCTAAAAAAAGTTCCGCAAAAAGAAGTATCTAAGACCGCTTATGATATATGGACAGGACATACGTCAAAGTTGAAATTATAGGGTTGTCCGACTCTCATTAAGAGATTGCAATTAGATAGGCTCAGGATTAGATTTGATAATTTTCTTTTAATCGGATATCCCTAAGAAACAATGAGATATTATTTATATCATACATTTGTGTACAAAGTATTTGTAGCTAGAGGCACAACATTTTTGGAAAGGGAGTTTTGTTATGGAAAAAGATCATGGTGAAGAAATAGTTCTTGATGAGATTCAAGAACCCATAGTTTTGACACAAGCTCAGAAGCATGATATGCATGGAGCCAACCTTTTGTAGATGTGTTGAGGATGAACAAGGATGTTCAATCTTCAAGTGTTTAAGCTCAAAGACAAGTTATGAAACCCATCTAAGAACCTATCCAGCCACAAAATCCTAATGAGACAATTCCTTCGATACAAGCTCCTTTTAGAAGGTCTACACATGAGATGTATGTATAGAGTATATATATATATACATGTGTGTGTACTACATATGAGATATGCAGTTGTCCATGATTATTATTGGAAACTCATCACCATGATAGAGATCATGATAAAGAGATATGGGTTTTATCGTATATCAATCAGAATGTGGTCTTGATCATATGATGACTAATAGGACACTAGTTCTGGTTCGATAAATATATATGTAACAGTTTATATCAGATAGAAAGTAATAGATCTCTTTTACCAAATCATATCTATATATATATGGATGATGTACATGATGATGTGATCATTGAACTTACCTAAAGTGAGATTTCTTAATGGTTAAGTTACCATTAATCTCTCAATACAAGACCTCAAAAAATATCTGAATGTTAGATTTTCCTTTCACCTGAGCTCAAAAGTGTAATCAATAAGTTATTTGTCATTATTTGATTCTGGAAACCATATTATCATAGATTGTAACGAATGGTAAAGTTTTTGGCCAAAGCGATTGAATGATAAGAGAAAGTGGTTTTTTCAGTTCATTGATACTCGATTGCGATAGACATGAAATATAGGTGATACTCTATTGCGGTTTGATATTAAAACTATACCCTAGGATTTTCCAGAGCTGAAAGGACGAAAAGAAATACTGAATTACCTTTCACAACATTTCATCGGGATCAAGGATATTTACACCATCAGCCATTGAGGAGTGTTGGTAGATGTCAACCTTAATTAAACAAATAGTGAGACTAATCGCCTAACAACTTAGTGTTGAACCCATAAGGTCACACATTGACAAGTGTCTCAATATTCACTAATGAATGTTACGTGTCAACAACTCCATTGTCTTTGTTCTTGTGGTTGCTTTAACTTCTTTAACGGTAATGGTTTTCTTGAATATTTAAGAACAACTTTGAGTTGTTCATACACTGGTGGAAGAGAATTTAGCAAGTAAATTGTCTGATACTCTTCTTCTACCTTCACTTGTTGATTCTAGAGATGAGATAACATTTTCTAGAAAACATCAAGATTCATCTCAATTTTCGTCTATTCTTTTATTCTAACAATTGAAATTACTTGCATCAAATACATCATATTTGAGTTTAAGAAGCAATCAACTATAAGATTTTGAACCATTCTTTTTCTGTCAATCCTGTTCTGAAGAACTCAGTATTTAACATCCTTTTCAACAACTTTCACTAGGGAATCAACTATAAGAATTGATGTTACGCCAATTGATTTAGTTAAAATTTTCTCGTCCAGACATTGCTACCATTCTGTGTATCTAGCTTAGCGTATGAGCTTGATCTCAATTTCTTGTATCTAGATAGTACGATTATCTTACAAGGTATCCAATAATCTCATTATCTCAAGTCCAATTTGGACTTTTTTCTTTCCACTGAACGAAATGTCATTTCCGATCAAATTTATCGATATCTGGTTTATGCATTTGAGTCATTTATCTACTCTTATATTGAATCTTGGATTTCTTGAAATTATTTAAAAAAATAAATTTCAATCTTCGACAAGTACTTCAAAATGCCTTTTGAAGAAGAAGAAGTTTAATGTCGGAAACTAAAACTTGAATGCAAACCAGCAAAGGAAACTAAAATTTATGAGTTCTTGAGCATAATTAGCTAAGAATCAGTACTTATGGTTGATATTGGACATTTTGATCCCTAAGCTAGCATAAAAAAGTGTAACAAAAGTCATTTATTTGTTAGGGAACTTAAAGATCATAGTTAACCAACCCACCAAGAACAATTTCCTTCTCCTTCTTTACACCTTCTATATCAAGAGACACTGTTCTTCATCAGATGATACTTTATTGACCAAAATATAAGAGGCTTTGTTCTTAAATTCATATTTTTAAAAAACTTGGGTTCTATCTGAATATCAATACATAAAAGGTTCCATACTCGCACATCAACTGTAATGGAGCTTTACCACACAGTCACAACCCTAAAACCGTCGTGGAAGCTCACCTCTACGAATTTCCAGCAAAAGGGCACAAGGTTGAGATCCAGTTTGACCTTGTCGACGACGTCAACGGAGAGATTAATAGCGAGATAAATGTTTAGATCAGAAAGAGGTATCCCGAGAGAGAGCATGCTCGTGGTTTTCTTCCAAAAGGATATTCTAATTAAGGATGCTAAATGAAGTTAGTCAGTCTTAGTCTAGTCTAATGATTTGGATTGTTTTTTTTTTAGCTCAATCTATTTCATATGAATTATAAAATTTATGTCCAATTCAATTCACTAAAATAGGTGGTTAGATCAATCAACATTTCTTTTTAAAAAATTATAACATTAAAAATTAAATTTTATCTTTTAAATATGATTGATACATGTTATGCATATCTTAATATTTATGGTTTATCATGCATTTTCATGTTTTTTATGCTACTCTGGTTCTCTTGCAGATGATATTCTGGTTAGTATAGAGATTTGTTGAGGCTTTTTTTAGTACGTATCATCTGGTCAATATAGAGACATGTGGAAACTTTTTACTACGAAGGCTTTTTTTCTGAAGGGAATTACTTATTATTAGGTGGTTATGTCAATCTGATTCATTACTATGTTTGTTGCACTATCGAACTACACTTGTTTGGTTGATTGATGACTTAATATTCATTGTTTTCTGTTTGAATTGTTTATGGAACTAATTGAAATAATGTTAGAATATACAGAATGATAAAAACAAATTGTTGAGGAAGGTAGCTGAAACAAATGTTGAGAAAGTAAGTAATAGTAGCAGGCCGGACCCAGCATTGTAATATTGGGAGCATATGCTCCCAATCACTTTTTAAAACTTTTTTGTAAAATGTTAAAAAATAATACTAAATATTATTACTATTATTGTTATTATTATTTTAAATATGATTCCAATTTTTTCATTAGTCTTTTCTCTTAATCTTTTTAATTTTTTATATTGAATTAAATTTGACTATCAATGATATAGATTTATTCATTTTTTAAACATCATATTTTAATTTGATAAAGTTCAAAAACAAAAGGTAATATATATTTTATAAATTATTAAATTAAAATAAAGTTGATTTGTGTTAAATTGAATTGAGATGGAGCACAAGTAAAAAATATCGCAAGAATTCAAATAGTCGCCGATCAAAAATATATTTTATATTCGCTGTTGTTACTGATCGCTAACCGATATGCCTTGCAAACAACGAAGGTATATACGTATGTAAAAAAAATAAGGGGATTGTTTAATCGTGGTGTTACGAATGAAACAAGATACACAGTCAACGAAGCAAATCTCATAAGCATATTTTATATAAATGAAAAATTTTAGTAAATTCAGTTCAGTAAAATCTAACGGTTAGATCAAATCATAAATTTTTTAAAAAAATTATAAAAATTAATTTAAATAATACTATAAAAAATAAAGTCATAAAATAAAAATAAAATAAAATTTTAAATTCAAAATTATTAATATTATAATTTTATTATAATACTAATAAAATATATCTAAAATTAAAATTAGATAAGTTATTTTTATAATTTTTAGGGTTAATTAATTAATTAATTTTTTTAATCAATTTACCAATGTGATATGGATCAAGATCAATCTACGGATAACGATCCAATTAATACCCTAACAATATTGTCGAACTTATCATGTCCAAGAAACCCATCGATTTTATTGACGGCACATTTGACAATTTTAACTCGCTTCGTACGGTCCGAAAATATCTAATTCACATCATTCCACACGACCGCGGAAAAAAGATTATGCAACGCCTTAGAATTCACCACATCATTCCTCTGCACTAATCATATATATTCCGCTTTAGATGTTGGATATGTCAAGGCATTTCATTCGTTGACCATGATCCTTTTCGATAATACAACAATTCACAGGGCAAGATGAACATTGCAAAAACTTCACCATAAATTAAGCTTATGCTTTCCGGTCAAAGCAATGTGAAAATATGTCTGAAAATGAATTTGGCTTAAGGAACGATGACAGACCTTGCAATATTGTCTTGTGATTCAATTTTCTTGAAGTATCACAACTCATTGATTCAAGGCTATTAAAAAGGCCTCAAAGCACTTTCTACAAATCTGCAAAGAAACTACTCGTGTCTGAAGGATTTGATTTACTTGCTATTTTCCTCTTAGTTCCTGAACAAAAGAAAGATGGAAGCTTAAATGGTTTTGAACCCTTGTGGCATGCCTGAAACCATAGTCATGTCTCAAGAAAGCTTTTACCTTTGGAAGACTTGGGAGGATCGGCGTCCACTTCCATGTCATCATCGCTGTCACTGCCTCCTGCAGCCGCAGCATTCTCATCCAATTTGTGGTTAGAACCTTCTAGTATCTCTTCCAAATCCCATAACTTTACCACATCCAACAAAAATCCAATTCATGTAACTCTAGATCCAAGCAGTCTTGCTTTCAAAGTGAGGGAGAATAAGTAAGATGATACCTTCAGCGTACTGTCATGTGCAGTGCTACCAACAAACTTTTTATCATAAGATAGCGCTACAAGGTAAAAACAAGAGCAATGAGTTAGAGATTCTTCTGTTTAACCATCGAAACAGTAACAACATAACTGGCTTGTGTTGCCTTAAGACTGACATGACATTTACAACCTACATGTTCCTAAATCCTAAGGATCAATTAGTGAAACTTCGGTAAGCATAATGAGCAAGATGATCAATACCTAGATCTTCGACGGGAAACTCATGTTCTCCAATTGCCTGTATTATTCTGTTTGGTAGTATTCCGACAAGGCTGAAAAAAAGTATATGCACCCCGAGTCAATCAAACAAATTCAAAGTGCATAATAACCATCCTCAGGCAATCTGCTGAGTTTCACAGTTACAGATATATTACCTAATAATTCCGTTATCACTTCCAGTGATAACTTTGTCCTCGTCAAGCTACAGCACAAAATCACGAGATTTCCATTAGCCAAGGCCCTTGAAGAAAGCAACCATATGCTAACAAAAGGAACACCACTCACCTTTAATAGAGCATCAACTGAATTTGGAGATAGATCAACAAAACGGTCACTGTAAACCAGAGAAAAGTTTAAGGCTGCTCACAAATAATTTGTCAAGACATAACGAAGTATCTGTGTAACAAGGTGAATTTCTCAATGACCTAAATAGACTCTTTTCACTTCCATTAGCTTATATGAATGTAAGACAAATTTTACCTGCAATCCTTGAAAAAGCCCCACGAATACAACAAGATAGTACCACTCTGTGATCCACATATAACTTTACGGCCATTCTGAAATGAAGTAGGTGAATGAGAGCAAACATGAATATAGACTTTTCAGAAAGCGGACAAAACAATTCAGACAAATTAGCTTAGACATATGGTTTATTTTTCCATTTATATGAACCATTCAATAATCCAGCCAGGACATTTATCATCCAAAGGGGCTAAATCTTGATCTTCTTCAGGGAGAACAGGAGCTCCGACAAGTCTCAAGATGAAAATAATGCTATGGCGTTCAGTAAACTATTTATAACACAGGAAAGAAGATGACTCTAGAGCCATAGTGAGAGGGAATTACCTTCATTATAACCACAGAGAGCAGCTCATCTTCAGAGAATTCAGATTGAGATTGGATCTGCCGTATAACATTCAATTAAACAAATACTACTGAAGACATGAGCTACAATTGCCCTAAAACATGCATAAATTGCAATAAAACAAAACTAGAACCTTATTTGTTCTGAGATTGCAGACAGACATAGTCCCATCTCCACTACACAGCGCCAAAGAAACCACAACATAAGGAAACATCGAAAAAGCTGCATCAGACAGCTGACAGGGTTCCTTCTTACAAGACTATTAGTTAAAATGTCTAAAAGTAGAGATGACTACAGAGCCCATTACCTTGTTGCCACTAGTTTCATTGAATCAGATGCAAAGGTCATACCAGAAACGTAATCTACATGTGCACCAAATTCATTGCAGCAATTGCGCTGTCTGGTGTCCCAAACCTAAATAGTAATACACAATCACTTAAAACGGGGCATACATTTTCAAGATGTGTTACCTTATTGTAGATTAAATTTTAAGGTATTAAATATATGAGAAGAATCTCAGGCACCTTAATGCAACCACTGTCATCCCCAGATGCGATTGAAGTCTCAGTGACATTTATCAAAGCATTAACGGCCTCCCTAGAGAAGCAACACAAAATATAAGAACCATCAAAGATGAAAAGAGGAAAAAGCAAAATAAGAGAATCAATCAACATTATATGGTAAAGAGAAGGAGAATACTCATGAGCATTCTCAAGACGAGCAACAACAGCCCCAGTCTCCACATCAGACGCTAAAATTGAGCAATCAGCCGAAGCCGTGACAATTCCTGATCCCATAAAAAAAATTAATAGCATCACTCAGTACACATCTATTATGTGCATATGCATAGAAGAAGGGCGTAATTGTTTGATAAACAACTTTGCCCATCATCAATGAACCGAGTAGCTCGGCAAGACTCCTTATGTGCCCGAACTTGCAGCACCCTGCATTCTCAAAGTACCTCATTCAGTAATCTCCCAGAAAACCCACAAAATGGAACACATTAGGAAATGTAACGGAGAATACCTGAGAGGTGTAGAATCAGGATTATATCGGTATCTGTAAGCACCCACATGGATTCAAAATTAACCTTCGATGCTTCTGAATTGAAAGTAAGCCAAAGCAAAAAGAAAACAGTGGAGGGTTTACATATGCAAGTTGCCATCGATGAGACCTGTAGCGACCAGATTCTGAGACGGATGAAAATCAACGCCGAATGCGTTTGCCCCCAAATCAATCTCCATCCCCAGAAATCTTAGTCACAGAAAGTGATGATTTTCTGCCAGAATTTTCAAAACTTCAGAATCAATACGTACCATCTTCAATCACCGACAAGCACCGCATCAAAACAACAGGGAAAATAAGAATAGTAAACACCAAAAAATTACACTCACCTACAGCTGAATTAAGGATTAAGGGATGAAGACACCGGATATGTTACAAATCCAGTCGGAATATCACCGGAAATAGAACAGTAGTTGGTGGAGACGAACGTGCGTGCCGCCCTCGGTTACAGTGGTGAGAGAGGGAGAGAGGGTTTAGTTAGGGTTTTCCAGTAGTTTAGTGAGAGCGGACCTCTACTGAATGTTTTGCAATTCCCAATTCAGCCTCATATTTCGTTTTTAATTACAATCACGGCCTGAATGTTTTTAATTACATGTTGTAAACTTTTATTGTTCATGTGTTCGTGAATGACCAAAAAAGCAAGCAATTCATCAGATTAATTATATTACAGCTCAAGAAGGCGGAATATCATATATAGTTTCGTAGGGCTAAAACGCTTCAAAAATACCCTTCCCTAAAATAATTATTTAATCGGAAAAAAAAACTGGAGAAAAGACAAATTTATCATTAATTTTCGAACGTGGGAAAAACCGCATTCTGGGAGAGTAAAAGCCAAACCCGCATTCTGGGAGAGTAAAAGCCAAGAAAGAACAAGTGATTCCGAATTTGAGAGGGATCGATTCGAAGTTGGCAAGAAGGAAATTCGAAGTTGGCAAGAAGGAAATGGCTAGAATCAGCAGCGGTGGAGAAGAGAGCACGAGTCAATCTTCAATGGCGTCAATAAGTGTAAGTAGATCGATTTCTAAGGTTTTGGAGGATGTCGAGTCCCAAAATGGTTTATTGATTTGAAATGGTGTGAGTGTCAATGAGTCGGTTGAGTCTCAGTGAGTCGGTTGAGTCGCAAGAGTCGGTTGTCTCAGTGGGTCGGTTTGGGTCGCGATGGTCGGTTGAGCGTCGATTTCTAGGGTTTGCAGGCTATCGAGTCCCATAAGGGACGAAACATGTTTTATTTTTACTCGTCTAATTGTTTAATCTTTTGCGTGTTGAACTTTTTAGAGATAAAACGTTTAAATTGAAATTTTTATTTTACTCATTTAGTTGTTTAAATTTTTACATTTTGAACTTCTCATACGTAAAAACATTTAAAATTTAGTAAAGAATGTTTGGATATAAATTTAAGGTATTGAATGAGGTGACTTTTTATATTCCAAAATAAAATAAAAAAATGGTTGATGAGGTGGCTTCACCACAAGCCACCTTTTGCAAGAACTTTTATATATATAATTTTACATTTATTTATTAATTAGGATATTTTACACATAATAATAATATTAAATCTAATATTTTCACGGTCAAACTCGATTCGAGTTGGGTTGGCATTGGCGAGACCATCCAACTTGACACATTTAGATGTAATATTGGTATATTGGATCTCGAAAAAAATTAAAGCGTAATATTTAAAATTGATATCATTTTTACATGATATCGAGAAGAAAATTTAAAATATATAGACAATGAGTCTATGATTTTCTTTAAAGAGAGAATTCAAATATTACATAAAGCATAATAATAGGATGATAAGGTAAAACCATCTTACAACTTTGTATTGCATCACATAATCGCCGAATCCAAACTAAACACGGTTGGACGAGAAAACCCTCCATGAGTTATTGGTAACTCGAGGAAATCTAGATTAATTGGATCATACAAGGTATAGTCTTAATTATCATAGAGAAGAATAAATCG
>CM071876.1:24317916-24333096 GCA_036759665.1 Gynandropsis gynandra | reverse complement strand
TATCTTGTTGGAAAAACAGTCTATTCCCCCTTTGAAAATCATGTTTTAGTCCTATTCCCCCCTTGATTTTGACCCTCATCCCATTTCCCCCTCGATTTTCAGTTTTCATCCTATTCCCCCCTAAATTATCAAAAATCTGCCTAAAATCCCCTCCGTTAATTATCCATTAACCGACCCGATTTTGACCCAATTTTGACCTGATTTTGACCCAGTTTTGATTTTAATTTTGACCCAAATATGACTCAATTTTAACCTAATTTTGACTCTATTTAATCCCAATTTATACTTAATTTTGACCAAAATTTTTACTTAATTTTAACAATAAATCAAGTTAATTATTCAATTTAATCAACTTACTTGATATAATTGATTTCAAATAAAACTAAGTACGATTTTTTACTTGAAACCAATTTTAACCCAAAAGTGACCCTTATTTTGACTCAGTTTTAACCCAAAATCGATCCAATTTTGACCCAAACCATGATCTTAATTTTGACTCAATTTAATCCAAATTTTTACTTAATTTTGACCCGATAAAATTAAGTACGATTTTTACTTGAACTGTAATTTTTACCCAAAATCGACACCAATTTTGACTAAAATTTACTTAATTTTAACCCAAAATCTACCCCAATTTTAACCCAAAATCGATCCTAATTTTGACTTAATTTTAACCTAAAACCGATCCATTTTTAAGTAAAAATTAAGTAAAAATTCAGATTAAATTGAGTCAAAATTGAGATAATAATTTGGGTCAAAATCGGATCGGTTTTGGGTTTAATTTGAGTCAAAATTAGGGTCAATTTTGGGTTAAAATTGGTTCCAAGTAAAAAAAACCGTATTTAATTTATTCGAAATCAATTAAATCAAGTAAATCGATTAACTTGAATAGTAACTTGATTTATTGTTAAAATTCGAGTTAAAATTAAGTAAAAAATTTGGTCAAAATTAAGTACAACTTGGGATTAAGTAAAAATTCGGGTCAAAATTAAGTAAAAATTTGGATTAAATTGAGTCAAAATTGAGATCATAATTTTGGTCAAAATTGGATTGGTTTTGGGTTAAAATTGGATCGGTTTTGGGTTAAATTGAGTCAAAATGGGGGTCGATTTTGGGTTAAAATTAAGTACAAACTGGGTTAACATTTTTACTTAGCCAACCCGATTTTGGGTTAACCAACCCGTTAATTATACGTTAACCAACCCGATTTTGACCCAATTTGTATGAAGGCATTAAGCGCAAATCTATAACCTATCGAACCATTCAATTGAAAAAAACCGAAACTCAAGCATTAATAACATAAAACATCCATTACAATGGCATCCCTAACCCATGACAATAGATCTACTCAGAAATCATAGAGAAACAAACAAAAACAGAGTAGATGTTCGACTCCCCTATCATCCCGAGCGTTGTGGTTCGGATGAATCCTTCGGATGTCCAAAGTCTTCAATCCGTGTTCTCTCCTCTTTCTTGTGTGTTTCTAGGTGTCCTCTTTTGTCTTATGTTCGTCCCCTTGCCCTAGATGGCTTGTTTTTCCTTTATTTGCCCGTTCAAACCTTCAAAAGAGGTTGTTCCGGATTAGGCGACCCGCTCGGGCACCACATGTAGCCTGGTCGGGCTCCCATGCCCGCGCGGGTCAACTAGCAGCCGGAGTCGGGCAAACTCTCGGCGAGTTTCTGGTCCAATTTGCAGCCCGATCAGGTACACATACAAAGCCCGAGGGGGCACACATGCAATTGTTGTTTCCGCTCCTTTCGCTCGAGGTTTGAGTGTTCCGTTTGCTTCCATGGCCATGCACATGAGGTATCTTGTCATTCAAACACGTTTTCAGGTGGAATTGCTGTAATCATTTGTGTTTTCCTTCATGTCTTCATTTCCTACACAAAACACGAAATAGTAGATAAAAGCCTCAAATAAACTCAAATAATCGGTAAAATCCATGAAATCTAATCAAAAGTAAACCTAAGAATGATGTCGATACTATGACGGATAACATGTTATCAGATGGTATCCGTGAAACATCCGTTGAAATTTGTGATAGATTGCAATGGATGTATGCCCGTTGAAAGTTCTCGTAAATCAGTTACAATCCGTTGCCATTTCTCATCAACAGACGGATCCGTTGCCCCGTATGTTGGAAATAGCCTTTTTTTTGTAGTGAGTCTTGATTACAATTGTTGCTACCTGGTTCTATATCTACTTGAAATCAGCTTTGCACGACCTTTCTCTCTAAAATTTTCCCATCGCGCAAAACTTTTCAGTACCGTGAGGAGATTACTGCGTTTCCATGCAAGGGGAGAGAATCAATCTATGATGCTTGGGACAGATTTAAGGAAATTTTACGTTTATGTTCTCATCATGTGTTGGAGCAGTGATTCATTATGTAAACATTCTACAATGAAATTAGTGATGAGCATAGAACGATCCTAGACATGTCTGCTAGAGGATCTTTCATGGACAAGAGCGTGAATGAGGCGTTCACTTTGATTGATGGTTTATGTCTGAACCATGTGATGTGGTCTGCACCACGGGGTGTGTCACGACAATCATGAGGAGGCCTCTATGAGGTCAATAATAAACAAGCACAAGCCAACGTGAATGCCATATACTGCTCAAACTGTATGGATACAGAACACATGGTTTTTCAATGTACGTATCAAGGAGAAGTGGAGCAAGAGAATTATGCTCAAATTCAAAGCAATAACCCATACTGCAACACGTACAATGATGGTTGGAAGAATATCCCATTTTTTCCTATAAGAACAACCAGCCTATCTGTTTCCAAGGAAGCGGAGAGAATTCCAATCTACACTGGTAAAGATTAATGATGCGGTAAGTACCAACATCCAGAAGCTTAAAACACAAATGGAATCCGTGTGTACACCCATGAAGATGTTGGGGAACTCCATAGCTCAACAAGCTGCCTCATAGTTGCGAAGTCCATGACACCTTCCAGGTAAACTTGCAATGAACCCAAGAGAACATGTGAACGCTATATCTTTGCATAGTGGCAGGGGAGTAGACAGTCCTCCACCTAAAAACCTCGAAGAAGCTACTAAAAATATCTATAGGAAAAAGTAAGGGTGTGATGAAAGAAACTGAAGCTGAAAGTGAGAAAGAGAAACCATACTTAGCTCAATCGGCTTACAAACCGCCCATTCCATTTCCTCAACGATTAGTGAGCGACAAAGTTGATAAACAATTCAGCAAGTTCTTGGACGTGCTTAAGAAGCTTCAATCAACATTCCACTCATTGAAACACTTCAGAAAATGCCTTCATACGTTAAGTTCCTAAAAGATATCCTTTCCAAGAAGAGACGTATAGAAGATATCGAGGCGGTAGCTCTAACTGAGAAATACTCCAAAACAAGCTACCCAAAAAGTTAAAAGACCCCAGAAGTTTCTCCATACCATGAACTATCGGTGATATCACTGTAGAGAAGGCGTTATGTGACTTAGGAGCAGGTGTCAGCCTCATGCCACATTTGGTCTACAAAAGAATGAATTTTGGAGAATTTAAACTAACGAAAATATCACTACAGCTTGCTGATCGATCGGTAGGATATCCCGTCGGTGTTGTAGAGGATATACCTATCAGGGTAGGTAACTTATATAAACCTGTAGATTTTGTTGTACTTGACATCGTGGAGGACACTCACATACTCACTATTTTGGGTCGACCGTTCCTAGCTACTGCAGGAGCATTGATTGATGTTAAACAAGGCAAGTTATCTCTATGCATAATGCATGAGAAGATTGAGTTCAATCTGACCAATTCCTTGAACGGACCCTAACTCAAGGAGTCATGCTTCCGAGTCGACTTATTGGACAGTTTGATACATGAGATTGTAAAGCATGCAAATACTTCCTATCCTCTAGCAAATTTCCTATCATTTGATGCATGACTCACTTATGAGAAGGATGAGCTTTATGACGAGTTTATGGATGCAATCCAGAAGCTACGAGAAGTCTCACAAGAAGATCCTCCACCCAAGCCATCGGATTGGAGTTCACCTTTTGAGATCATGTGCGATGCTAGTGAGTACAAGGTTGGAGCTATTCTAAGACAACGAAAGGACAAGAAGCTTCTTGAAATATCATATTCTATTAAGACGCTAGACGATGTGCGGATACTCTGTGGCACAATAGAAAAAGAACTTCCAACGATCACACACACGTGAGACCATATCTTGTCAAGCTTAGCGACATTAAACAAGCATTTCTTGGAAGGGAATCCAGTGTTTAATATCTTTATTTTCATGCTTATCTTTATTTTACAAAAAACCTTGAGCACCTCTTTCTCACCCTCTTAGCTAAGTTTTCATTTTATTTGAATTTGAGTCATCCCAGACACTTGTCCAGTGTCAAGTTTTGAGATGAATCCCGATCCTAGGATACTTAAGATACTAGCCTCTTCTGTAAATCTTGCATATTGAGTTTAGGTTTACCTAGACGTTTGAGCTTATGAGTCGGTTGAAAGTGAAAAGGTTTTAATGCTAAGAGAACCCTAGCATGTTTTAGGGTTGCTAGACTAGTTTCTCGTTGATTTATCTTCATCCAAGTGGTCATGCTACGTATAGACTATTTTTCGTTTTGAAGAGGGAATGTTAAACGCATGACATAAAATCGACATGAGTGCATCGATTGCTTAACCTATTGATGGTTTAGATCTAAGTGGTGGGTTGAATACATCCTCTACATCCTAGGGGAAGGTCGAATGAAAGACCGAAAACTACTTCGATGTGGTCTCAAACGAGCTGCATGAGTATACTTTCGAGGTTGCCTAGATCATATGTAGAAATTGTATTCTTCAAATCCGACGTCCTAGAAACAAAATGTGTTTGCGTATTAAAGAAGAAAGACAGAAACAAATAATAAGCTCATTGAAAGATAGGAATCCTCTAGTTTTACATTATAAAGTCAGAAGTCTTGCTTGGTACAGAAAGTTACGGGTTCTTGTCTAGATAAACATTGAAATGCTTCTCTTTTGTATACCTTGGTGAATCTAGGATGAGAATACAATCAGTATTAGACCGAATTTGCTCACAAAGACGGGTATTGAATCCCGACTCCCCAGTTATTCGCTCTCCTTTCTTTGTTTCCTCTCATGTTTTCTATCTCTTACGTGATGTTTGTTATAAACTTCATGTGTGAGTAGTTGCATTGTTCTAGAAGATGAGATTAGCCCTAAGGGATCCTTGAATCCACAAAAATATTATTAACAAGAAGTGCAATGCTTCGTTTTCTATTTTAATTCTTTATCTGTGTTCGTCATGCGGTATGTTTACCTTGATAATGTAGACGTATGTGTTAGGGTTTTGAGAGATGGACCGAGAGATGAATCTCAATCCCGGTTTATGTTTTTAACTAGAATGCATCATCGACCTCCTCCACCACACTGAAGGGGGTTCTGGTTACGAGGTACATATTGCACCAAAACTTCGGCTCTGAACTTTTCCTTCGATTAAAAATAGTATGCTATTTATGCCATCTGCATAGTATACGCGGGAAAACAACATTATGCTATTTATGCCATCTGTAGGAGAGCTCAAGCAGGTTTGGTAACCCCTTCTCCCGCTACCACATCAGTCATCTCCTCTTACATCATTCTCCACACTGAAGGGGCTGGTTACGAGGTACATATTGCACCAAAACTTCGGTTCTGAACTTTTCTTTCGATTAAAATTAGTACACCATCGATGCCATATGTTCATCTACCTTCATTGTATTACCTGCTCGATTTCCATGCTTTGTATTCTCGGTATACTCTGCAATTGGCAAGAAGTATTATTCTGTTTGAGGATATATTCATGGTTGATAAATTGGATACCGTTTTTTCTAATTTTGATTGATTGAATACTGTAAAGGGTGTGAATTCTATCTCATTCAAACATCATTGCTTTTGAAAATCAACTTTAATGGAAATTCTATGCATCTAACCCTTCTTCAATGTATTTATCTTATGCTTTCCCTGTCCCTTTTCTTACAAAATTTAATCGATTGAATGTGTAAATTCAAGATTGCAGTAAACATTCTGCCAGCACCGAGGGGCGAGAAAACCCTTGCGATGGGATGCACAAAAACCTCACCGCCATGTTTCCATTAAAGACCTTAGATAGCTCAGGAATTCCCGAAAACCTCTTCCCTCGGCTGCCACAACAACCGTCTCATCCTCGCTCCTTCACCACACTGAAGGAGATTCTGGATACGAGGTTAAGTTTACTGTTCTCACCTTACCTTCATTGTATTATTTGCTCTATTTCCATGTTTTGTTTTCTTGGGTATACTACTAGATGGCGAACCTCAGCCCATTAATTAGAAACGTGACCCAATAACGAGTTTCGTCACCACTAAAATCATTAAATAGAAGACAAAAGATCGTATTTAAATAATTCGCAAAATAGTTTCTTCCCTAATTTTATAATTTATAATACTGAAATTATATATATATATATAAGTTTTTGTAAAAGGAGGTTTGTGGTGAAGCCATCTAAACAGGTCTTTTTTTAACTAATTTTTTATTAAATATAATTATATTGATCATTAATCTAATTAAATGACTTAAAATTTTAAATATCTCTTTTAGTATCTTATTAATAGCTACAAAATTTTTACTTAAAATCTATATATAAAAAGGAGCAAAATCCTTGGCTTCTCATACTGCCACGTAAGCATCATTATTTTATTTTATTTTTTTTCAACAAAAATTATATATATAAAAGTTGTTGCAAATGGTGGCTTTTGGTGAAGCCACCTCAGCAACAATTTTTTTAAATATAATTTTTAATTTAATAAATATTATTAATTTGGTTTTTTATTGTTATTAAAAAAATTTATTTCCATTTATTTATAATAAGTTAAAAAATTTAATGCATTCAATTACTATTCCCACGTTTCCACGGAAATTAAGTCCATTCTATTGTAATTTCTGACGGTTTCATGACTAGAAGCTCAAAAGAACTTCGTTTTCGTATACTTTGTAATGCTCTTCCTTCACTATCATCATCGTCACTTGATTTCCTTCCATCGCTCCAGCGCCCGAATCATGTTTTCTTTGAAATTTTGACCTATATCACAAATTTTTAAAATCAGATTCATTTTCTCACCAACCAAGCAAAACCATGTATCTGATTCGCGCAACCGTTACCTTGTCAAATATCATGCTCTCCTGAGCTGCCATACATGTCTTTTTGAACACCGGTGCTAACTCCTCATCCACCATCGCAACTCTCCTCATTGCCATCTTCGCTGAGTTCCTCGCAGCCCAGTCGTCGCTGCTGAGAAATTCTGTCAGTGATGGAACTAATCACTCCAAAATCACCTTTTGTTCTCGCGTTGTGGGTGCCGATTACGCTCCCTACAGCGGTCAACAGTGTCGCCTTCGCCTTGAAACCCTCGCTCTTCACTAATATCCCCACCTCGGTAGCTCCTTCCTTAGCTAATCAACCTTCGGATCCGCTGCTGCCTCCAAGGTTACCGATAAGCACATCGCCGCCCCCATCTAGGCGTTGGAGTCCCCATCCTAGACAAGCGTATCGATCAGTGGCTTCCCGACGGCGGCGTACGGCTCGGGTAAGCGGCACACATGGAGGAATCCGAATCGTGGAGACGGTGACTTAAGGTGGAGACCATCTTGGATAGGTGAGGAGAGAGAGTCTCCATGGTAATGAGAGAGAATAGAAAAGAGAGAGACGGATTCTTCCTCATCGGGGATTTACTCCATGCGTTCAGGTATGCCATTGGCAAGAGTAAAGTGCCCATCCTTTTTTTTATTATACTTTCCCTTTTTATTCTTTTAAAAAGGGTATTAACGAATTCAAATATTATTAAATATTATATCTTTTGTTATTATTAAAATTTATCATTTTCTAATTATTATATATATATATTTATCAAATTTTCAATAGAAATATAACAAAATAAACATATAGGAAATTTGAATCAACACCTTTTTTTTTAAATTTAATCCAAATTCGGCCAATTTTTATATTCTCTTTTGTATTTATATATCGCTGTTTTTAAAATATATCTGTTATTTCCCATTTTCTTAATTTTTCTTTTGGAGGAAATAGATTTCCTATTCCTCTACAATTTTTTTTCATACGATAAATTGTGTCAATTTCTCTTTATTTTTTTTCCTTTTCTGAACACTCATAAATTATAAACGTTTTACCGTTTAATCTATCGTAGTGTATTAGGTTTCGAATCTATTTTTAAATAATTGTAAAAATAAATGTTCAGAACATAGTAACATATATGTTATATATAATTTAAAATATATAAATAAAACCCATATTATAAAAAATTGAAATAAACACTATAAGTTCCATGATAGATTAAATTTTGGGGAAAATGAGTTTAACAAATAATAAACATTAGAAATTAATTTTAATATTAATGTTACAAAATGCATTGATGATTATATTAATGGTAAATAAAAAGGAACATTAATATCAAACTTGCCCACAAAAATAAGTTAATGTGAGTGGGAGTGAGAGAGAGCGAAAATGCGGCTATGGCTACACAGATTTATGGAGGATTTTATTTTAAGTTAAATGATTATTTATTTTTAAGAAATTACAAAATAATTGTCCTAGAGATTAAAAAAATGCATTGAATAAATGATCTATTTTAAGCACTCAATTGAATCCCACTTCGTCCATATAATATGCCTTCTCGTCTTCCCTCCTCATCATTTCAATTTTTCTATGTGAGTATTTATCTATCTTTAAGCTATACAATTACATGTTAATTGATATGGATTTTGCAACGCTTTGTCATCTCATTATTTTTTATCTTTATGGGAATAACCGAATAGGAATCTGCGGCCGCTCCACTATTTGCTCTACTATTCAATGGCAGATTCATCAAATCAAAGAATTATTATAAGATTTGAAAAAAAACAAATAAATAAAATAAGAGGTTGGAGAAACAAGATAAATATATGTCTCTACCGTATTTTTTTCCGGCTTCAAGATTCGGTGCTTCCTATCTACTTCTCTTTCATTAGTTGCTTTAGTTTCAACATGAGGAAGTCTCCAAACACAACACTAAAATCAGTAAGCACATCCGAAATGATTTCACCTGATGATGAATAGATGCTTGCAACATATAACAAGATGAATGGTTTTCTTTCTCTTACAAAAGTTTTTGTTTTTTTCAGATCCGCCTTTGCTTTCGAGGAGAGCCAAATATTTCCATTGAAATAATGATTTATATTGGATATATATTTAGTATTTATAAATATTATTATTAGTAAAATTGATTCAGATCATTATAAATAATTATAATAGTATTAAATAATTTAGTAGATAATTATTATTAAATAAATTTAATTTGTTCGTACTATTTTTTGTAATATTAGGAATTGTTACCGCTTGCTATTATTTTTTATTTTTAAAATTTTTAATGTTATAGTTATATAAGTTCATATTTAACATTAATTATTATAATTAAAACTATCTCAACTCTCAAAATCTTTTTCAACTATATATGTGATAATTCGAAATGTACTTCATTGATTTGATATTTTTTATTTAGATCTTGGAAGTTTCAATTCATTTCTTCATTCTATGATGTTTCGATAAAACAACAATTAATTTAGAATATATATATAATCATTTCACAATGTTATTTTTTCATTATAAATTGTTTTATAATCATAAAGTCATGGTGATTGTATATTGTATTGTGATTATTGGATTTTACGTAATATGATATTCAAATTATATTTTTATACCAACAAATGTTGTTATAAAAATAACCACCCGCGCATCGCACGGGGTCTCTACCTAGTCATATATATAAAAAAGAGGATTTTTTCTCCTCCCTCGTGCTGTCACGTCAGCTGTGGAGAAAAAATCCCCTTACCTTTCCTTTAAACCGTCAGCCCCTTAGCCTTCCTTTCATAAGCCTTAATGTCCGCTTTTTTCCAGATTCATCCCTTCTTCCTTCCTTCCTGTTCGTCTTCCTCTCTGCGTCACTCTTCCTCTTCAAACCCAGCCAAACCTTGGATCCTGATGGCATGCTTGTGTTTCTAGGTTAAAACGGAGAGCGGGTATGAGAAGTGGAAGGCGCTTGCTTTGTGAGATCGATGGAGCTGATAGTGACTGAGCAACGTTGAGGCGTGGCAATTGATCGGTCGCTTTTGCTTTGTGAGCTCGATGGAGCCAATGGTGACTAAGCGATTACTTTGTGAGATCGATGCAGCGAACGGTGACTGAACAACGTTGAGGCGTGGCAATTGATCGGTCGATTTTGCTTTGTGAGCTCGATGGAGCCAATGGTGACTGAGCGATTGCTTTGTGAGATAGATGGAGCCAATGATACAGTCGCCGGTACATGCGCCGATGATGGATTTCCTGAGCCCGCTTCAACAATTCCAAAGGTAATACTTTGATGATACAACTTCTTCCCTTCAATTTCCATCCTCAGCATCTTCTTCCTCTTCACTGGTCCAGCGAAACAATGGGGAGCAACGGGCGACCATCAGCCAATTCACGCAAACAGATACATTTGAAGCAGTTCTTTGAATCCTCGGGTTCTTCTTCCTCTTCACAGATCCGACTAAATAGAAAGGAGCACCGGGAGACCATCAATCGATTCACCTAAATGGATATATTCGCCGATGCTGCCTTTCCAGAGACCACTTCGATGATGTCGGCCGATTAACCCTAGCAGATCCCCGTTTCAGTGAATGTATTTGCTTAGGTGAATCGGTCCATGGTCTTCTGCTGCTGGATCCATGGATCTCAGCCGAAAGTCTCCCGCTGCTTCAACCCTATCCCTTCTCCACCAAGGACCGAAGGCTCTTCTTTTTCAGAACGGGGAGCAGGGGTTTGTCGGCTTTCTGTGTTTATGCCTCGCCTCCTTTTCCATCGAGGTACAAAGGTATGCAAGATTACTTTGCTGACTTGATTAGTTTCCTTGACAATGTGGTACATAATTTTCTGGAAAATTGTATATGCAATGTGGTCCTTTGAAAAAAAGACAGATTTTATAAATTCCCATTTGAATGTTTCAAACGGATTCGCACTGAGAATGCATCTGTGTCAGAACATGCACCAGAAGGAAATGAGAAATAGCACAAGATTACTAGTTGCAGAAGAGCGTGGAAGGCCTCTATGTTGGAAATATGATTCTCTAATAGAAGAATAGGAAGATAAGAAGAAGAACACAAGAGAATTAGTGTTTGAGTTGTGTTTTTTCCATTCCATTTCATCCCTATTTATAGGAGAAAAATTACAAAGCAATTAATTACCCACTACCCCACTAACAATGGTTAATGCACCACTAACCCACTAACTCAATGACCCACTCACACCACTAACTCACTAATTAAGAAATTAAGAAAACAAAAGAATTATTCAACAAACCAGTCCTGAATTAGTTAGAATTTCAAAATCTAACTTAACAAACACAAATTTACTACAAGGCGAAAATCATCCATTTCTTCACACAAAAATAATTTTAATTCATATTGTAGCTTCTGCATTCCAAGTGAACCCAACAGCCAAAAAGTAATACATTGAAGATAATAACCACAAGGTGTGGTTTACTAAATAAATAAATAGAATTACATGGAAAATGTCGATGTGTTTGCTCCGGTCGTGAAAGACGGGGTTCTTGCTCAATGCGATAGCGGATTTATTATCCACCCTAAGCTCCGACGCTTGAGTTTCCGAGCCAATGAAGCCACTCAAGAGTCGAGCTAACCAGACGCCTTGACAAGTTGCAGCTGATGCAGCGATATATTCTGCCTCACATGAGAACAATGCCACCACCTTCTGTTTTGCCGACTGCCAGTTGACGGGGCTATCGCCAAGGAAATAGAAGATGCTGCTTGTGCTCTTTCGTGTGTCGATGTCACCTGCCATGTCGCTGTCGCTGAATCCAACCAGACGTGGTTGACCGTCACGTTTCTCTCCATAGAACACTCCATATCTGCGTGTCCCAGAAATATACCGTAACACATGCTTCACTGCCGTCATATGATCCTCGTGTGGCTTCTCCATGAAGCGACTCATGTACCCTACCGCATAGGCTAGGTCTGGTCGCGTGTTCACAAGGTACCGAAGTCCACCAACTATACTTCAATATTCGGTGGCTTCGACCAGCGGGCTAGAAATTTCCTTGCTAAGCTTCAAACGTGCTTCCATAGGCGCCTTGCATGGGTTGCAGTTGCTCATGCCGCATCTCTCCAATAATTTCTCTGCGTATGCTGACTGGCAGAGCATGACGCCGGTTGCACTTTGATAAACCTCAAGCCCGAGATAGTAGGTCAACAACCCGAGATCGCTCATATTGAACAAAGTCTTCATCTCAGCTTTGAACGCTTCAATGTCGCCTTTTTCAGACCCGTGATTATCAAGTCGTCCACGTAGACACCCACGATAAGCCGTGATGCTCTTCTACCCTGAGTGTATATCCCATGCTCAGAGGTACTTCTTTTGAACCCAAGTGACTGTAAACTTGCATCTAACTTGGCGTTCCATGCTCGTGGTGCTTGTCGAAGTCCGTAAAGGGCCTTATGTAAGCGTAAGACCTTCTCTTTGTGGTTCTGGTCAATGAACCCTGGTAGTTGTGTCACATACACCTCCTCTTTTAGCACACCACTGAGGAATGCACTCTTGACATCCATGTGATGGATTTTCCACCCTTTGCTTGCTGCTAAGGCTAACAAGAGTCGTATAGACTCGATGCGTGCCACGGGCGCAAAGACTTCGTCGAAATCAATCCCCGCACGCTGCACATATCCCTTTGCAACCAGTCGTGCCTTGTATTTAACAATGGCTCCATGTTCGTCACGCTTCACCTTAAAAACCCATTTGAGTCCAACGACTCGGTGACCGATAGGAAGGTCGACGAGCTCCCAAGTACCATTGTCGTTGATGGCTTTCATCTCCTCAAGCATTGCTTGTCGCCAATGTGCGTGTTGCTCTGCCTCAGCAAAAGACGATGGCTCTTCTACTGTGGTAAAGAGCAACTCTTCAGTCTCTAGGGCATGAGGTGCAAACCCCCGTGGTGATGATGGTCCGAGGATGTTGTTGATCGTGCGGAAGCGTAGAGGTGCATCATCATGATCTGCATCAAGGTTTGGTTCGACATTTGTCGGCGGCGATGCAAACTCCACTGTCTCTAGTGTTGCATCAGGAGTTCGAGAGGACTCTTGAACCGTTTCTCTTGGGCCTGGTTCACTCGTAGTGATATACTCGATGCTAAATGGCTCCAATGAAACGGTAGTACCACCCTTGTCATGGGTCTTCCAATCCCATTTAGCCACCTCATCAAAGACAACATCTACCCCAGAATTCTGCTGGAAGACCTTTTGCCTTCAGCATGCATGCATCGGGGCAACAATTGTCTGGTTGTGGCGTTCAACGACTCCATTTTGCTGTGGCGAGTAGGGGGCCGTTAACTGTCGTTGGACTCCCCTATCAGCACAATATTCCCCAAACTCCACCGATGTAAACTCACCTCCACGATCAGTATGAAGCACCTTGAGCTTCCGTACCGATTGTACCTCTGTCGCAGCTTGGAACCTCTTGATTGAAGCTGGAGCTTGGTCCTTGCTTGCGAGAAGAGTGAGCCGCATGTAACGACTGAAGTCATCTACGAGCAGTAGAACGATTCCCACTTGGTGTCGTCGGTGTGATGGGCCCACATAGATCACCATGGACGAGATCCAAAAGATCTACCGCGCATCGTCGTGCCTTCTCCGGAAACAAGTTCCGCCTTTGCTTCCCCACGAGGCAACTATCACACACTTGGTCAACTTGACCAGTATGTGGCAACCCACGCACCATGTTGTGTTGAGCGAGCTTCCGTAGTGCATTAAAATTAATATGGCCGTATCTTGCATGCCATTTCCACGATTCTTCGGAGCCTCTTGCTATCAAACACACTGGTCGTGTAATGTTGAGGCAGATCGAATAGAGCCTATTGGAGGATCTTCGGACTCGTGCCAATAATCGTCGTTGTGGATCTCTTATAGTTAAGGTGCCCCCTTCGATGATCGTCTGGCATCCAGAGTCGTCCAACTGCCCCACACTGATTAGGTTTGTGGTGAGGCGAGGAATGTAGTAGACCCCCGTTAGTGCACGATGCTCGCCGTTCTTGCATGAGAATAAGATCATTCCTCGTCCTTCAATCTTGAGGATAGATCCATCTCCAAACTTCACGGTTCCAACCACTGATTGGTCGAATTCGGAAAACACAGCACGCACACCAGTCATGTGGTTCGTCGCCCCGGTGTCAAAGAACCATATATCACCTTTGCACCCCTCCTCACGGCTAAAATGGGCAGTAACCTTCGTCTCCTCAAGGTGGATAGGGCACTTATATGATGGTAGTGACCCTGACGGTGTAGATTGTGATGTCGATGAATCTAGTTACGGATTTACGACGTCGTTGTTTTCGACGACGTTTCTCCGACTTAGAGCCTCCAAAGGAACAATCTCCTTGTTTTCGCTCCTTCATTCGTGCAATCCATTCCTCTTCAGTGAGTAAAAGTTTACCCCCAGCCCCCGATGTGGGCTCCAACGGATCAAACCGTTCTTCTACGGCCTTCAACCTCCCAGTAACCTCTTCCAACGAAAGTGTTGACAGATCCAGCAAAGTTTCAATGGACAATGCGATCTGTCCAAATCTGGGAGGGACGACCCGTAGGTATTTCTCAACCACCTTATGTGACGGTTCAGGATCTCCGAGAATAGCTAGCTGATTCACTATGCCGGAGATACACATGGCAAAGTCATCCATCGTCTCACCATCACGAAAAGCTAAATTCTCGTACTCTTTGCGTACTTTCTGAGCGCTAGCCTTACGTGCTCGATCAGAACCGACACGCATAGACTCAACCGCTTCCCAAGCCTCTTTCGCACTCTTCTTCACGGCGAGCGAAGAGATCATCTCTGAAGGCACACCGCGCAGAATGGCTTCAAGCGCCATCTGATCTTCCTGCTCGTCATCGGTGCCTACCTCGACGGCTGCCCAAAGTCCTCGTGCTCGGAGCATCACCTTCATCATTAGTGACCAATCTCCATAATTAGTCTTCGGGAGCATTGGAAATGTTGCACCTCCCACCTCTTTGACCACCTTTTGCACCACGTGGTTACCATCATCCCGACGTCGACCACGACGGGGAGGAGGAGAAAGAGATTGTCGACGTCGTCCTGT
>CM071876.1:24306465-24317804 GCA_036759665.1 Gynandropsis gynandra | reverse complement strand
AAATGGTTAATGCACCACTAACCCACTAACTCCATGTCCCACTCACAGCACTAACTCACTAATTAAGAAATTAAGAAAACAAAAGAATTATTCAACACTCTAAAGGTGTCTATGATATGATAAAGGGTCTGACGCGATACAACATAGCTTGGCATCTAGACGATGAAGAGAAAGAAATGATGCAGAGGTGTCTCAGAGAGCAGAGTGCAAGTGTTGATGATGCTATTGACGATGAAGAAACAGAAATCATATCTGAACTACCTACTGACTCGGGATTGCAAGAAAATTGGACTGTGCTTAAACAGATGTTTAGGCAGATGTTCCAGACAGTAGATACGAAGAGAGGGGACGAAGTTTGATACAAGTTTTATCTCATACAAGCGTCATTCTTGCTCTGATCTGAAGTTCCTCTACTCTAAAGTTTCAAATATTTTGGTCATGTAAAATAGGCCCCAAGAAAATCAAGGGCGAGTTTGGTGAAGGGAGCATCGCGATCTGTTGCCAACATCGCATTTGATCGTGGCTGCTGCAATTAGACCATATGTACGTACATTTATGCGATTTAGCTGACTTAAATCAGGATATGGTGCTTGAATCTGCTATAAAGTGGAACAAAGTTATGAAAACAGGAGGATTAGAGGTCAAATTAATGTGTGTTGCTCTAAGCACTATAATGTTCAATGTGCAAGGTGGGAAGTATACGCTGGAGGTAAAATTTGGATCTTTGACATTGTTAATACAATTGATCGCTCTAGACATTTTATATCTTCTTGTGGAAAATTTTCAGTTGAAGGATTTCATCTTGCCCCCACCGGAGGCTTATGGGGTTAAGATAGGGGAACAAGTGTTTCAAAGACCTGGTGATCATCATTGAGAAACATTACAATGAAAAGAAGGATGAAGGCGATGATGCCAGAACTAACGATGAAGCTCAAGTTAAGGATGAGTTATTGTTCTTATGAAGACAACGAGAAGTAGGATTGTCACTACTCAATGGTAAGGACAAGAATAAAATGAGTATTACAGAATGACACTTATTTCAGTTTACTGCTAAAGGTGGTGAGCTCAATAACCTGAATCCTGGTAATGCCCTGTGCTTCTGTTCTCTCTTTCTCGGTGTTGTCTCCCCAATTACCTGATCCAATAATATTCAGAAATTCCAGTACAAGATTCTTATAACTACAATATGTAAAAAGTGTTCAGAGAAGGCCATTAAGAAGAGTTGTCAGAAGCCATTTCATTGCTTGAGGTTTATTCGTTCACCCCATTTCCACTTAGTGACTTTGCATTTCCATACAAATATCGTATCATCTCTTACTTACCTATTACTTATATTTAGGCTGTAGTTGCTGCATGTAGAAGATTATATTTGTCTTTGTTTTCTTTTTGGTGAGCAATCAAGAGTGTCTTATATCTCTAATGTATAACGTTTCCCTTTGAATATTGAGTATCGTGAAAGCATGTATTGCCATTTCCAAATTCATTCTATATTCTATGATGCATTGTTCTCATGCTTGATCATTTCCAAATTCATTATATATTATTTCTATGATCCATTTTGAGTTCATGCTTAAGAACATGTTTGATGTCAGGATCAATTCATCGATTTTCATGGTAATTCTAGGTTCATGGTAGTTCTGGGTTTGTTTTTGGTCTCTTCGGATACTTCTTGGTTTGTTTTTGGTCTGTTTTGTTTTCGGTCTCTTTGGATGCTTTTGGGTTCGTTTTCGGTCTCTTCGGATGCTTCTGATTTTCAGTTTCGTGCATATTTTTGGAATAGCATGCATTGGTGGGTTTGTGGTCCTGAGCAGCGGCTGGTTCTAATAATTTAGTCCGTAAATACTCTTTCTGAATGTATTCATTGCATCTCTTAGGTTTCGGCGTTTCGGCGTTGTGCAGGTTTTTGCAGGTTTCGGTAGGTTTGTGCAGGTTTCGGTGTTGGAGATGGTGATTAACAAAGGAGGAAATGTTCCAGAGAAAGAGCCATCATGGAAGATGATATGGATGAAGTTAGTGTTGGCCACAAGACTAAAGCTGAATTTCTTGAAACTTCCTTTTAGCAAATGAAAGTGTGTTTCTTATATTTAAGTTTAGGTGTTGCAGCAAATGAACGCGTGTTTCGCCATCATCGATTCATCAATTAGGCGTTTCAAACCATGGTACCCCTTCCATCCCGGAGAGAATTCCGATAAGGTTTAGACTCTCTTGCATATCAGGTTCAAGCTAATGTTAAACGTAAGGGTAATTCATTCCAATGAATTCGGGTAAGATATTTTTTTAGGTCAATTGAATAGATTTGAACTAACGTCACATTGGGCTGCAAAAGTTTGATGTGGAGTGTTAGATCTCATATTTGATCATAGGGAGGGTAATTTGTGCAGAGGTAAATAATTTACTCTATAGCATGTTCTTAATCAACTTCATCTTTGGCATGCTTTATGCCTTTCAATTTGCATGTCAGCCTCTTAATTTCCAATCTGAGTTCATGCTTAAGAACATGCTTGATGTCAGGATCAATTTCGTCGGTTTTTATGTCAAACTTAAATTAGTTTATGTTTTCAGACCCTCATATCTTCATCTACAATTTAAGAAAGAAAAGTAGGAGGACCAAAGGGGGCAAAAATCAAATCCGTCGATTGGTTAGTCCAACTCATCGTCATCACTAAAATCATCCACTGAGAAATCATCTTCCTCGATGTAATGACTCTGTGATGTTTGTATGTAGTGATTACATATTGTATCCACTACGGTATTTATTAGATTCTCACATGGGAGTTTTATGCTCACGGCCATGAAGAACTTCTTCCCCGTCGTTTTGTTGGACCCCAGGTACTAATTTAACAGCTCAGATTTGTTTTGTTCAGCAGCGCCGTGTCAGCCACAGAACTTAGATAATAATTGTGTTCAATGGAGTTCTCAGATCCTTATCTTTGTCATTACCGAGTCCAACTGAACTTTTAAAGAAATATGATTGTGTGTCAGTTCATTTTCTGATTATATTCAAGTTTCGGGTAGTTCAAGACTGGAATTAACATTCGCTCTAGAACTGAAGGAAACTTTTCTTAACCATGCAGGTGAATAGGTACTTCAGATAGGACAGGAGTGTCAGAACTAATTATCTGAATTTGGATTGAATGGAGCTCTTCAACAAGAAGACTTGCTTGCAAATGGCAACATGTAAGTTGATGAATCAATACAACTTCTCCCTTTTGTTTTTTCATCAATCAAATTTTATTGTGCATATTTTCTGATGGTTTGATCCATTCTAAGGGATGCTAAATGTTTGCTTCAGGATCGTGGCTGCTGGATGTCACTTAAAGAGAAGCTTGGAGTCGCATTCACTAAATGACTTCGGCTTTTCCAAGAGATATGTCTGGTGTTTGCAGGTATTCTCTCCATTTAGTTCTTGATTTCGGCTCTATTTTCACAATCTTTTGGTATTCTCATCGTTTTCTCCTATTTTTTTCCTTCTCGCCTTTGATGAAACAAATATCTGAGGTTGTTACCAGCATGAGAGATCTGATTGCCTTCTCCCGCGACCAAAAGGTTGGTCCAATTGGTAATTTCATGCTTGACTGCAAACTTTGTCCAGATAACATTGTTCATGTTTCTTTGTGCAGGTAAGAAGTTGTTGTTGGTTCTGTCAGATAATGTAATGATGTGTTTTGCTTGTGTTTCTCCATCCGTAGAGGCATTGAAGAACTATCAACGACATATGAGCTCGACTAAACTCCAGATGCAGAAAATCCAGGAGATGGAGCAACTGAGAAATGCTCGAGATTTCACATGGATAGGAACAGCCTCAACCAGGTGATGGCTTTGCAGAATCATGGGATAAACATCCCCATGAACAGTAATAGCCATAATAATCATATGGCACATGGAGCACATTCATGAGTCGATTGAAAGGAGATCGTTCTTTGAACAATTCCAGCCACACAAAGGAAAGGCTTGCTACGATTTCAATCTCACACTTTTCTCGCCATAGACCCAGATTGATGAGTCTTCCTGTTCTTACTTCTCATGAACATTGATTGGGAACTAAGGAGAGAGATGAAGAAATTGTTGCCATGCATGCTTCGCTGACTTTGAAAGATCAAGAACTCGATACAATGCAGAATGAAATCGCAAACAAAAGCAAAGAGGTCTATGTGGCTATTTCTGAAATTCAAATCAAATCTCAACTTCTAAGAAAAGCCAACAAAGTTGTTAAGAGACAGGAAGTGGAAATACTTGCACTTTAGAGGGCCATCAAGGCGAAAGAGGAAGAGCTGGAAGATTTAGAGGCTACAAAGAAACTACATATGGAAAAGCTCAGAGAATCAGAAGCCAATTTGGAAAAGCAAACAAAGGAATGGTTGATAGCTCGGGAATAAGTGAAAAAGCTTGAAGAGGAAGCATTGAAACGCATAGTAGAAGCTAATGAAACCATGGAGGACTTCGTAAGAGTGAAAAAACTGTTTACCGTTGTTCTAGGTATCCATTAATATTGGAGAAACCATTAGCATTTGAATGCATAGGAGTATATTGCTGGATTAGCAGACAAATATACCCAGAAAAAATCCAAGCAAATCTCATGGTTTATTGGATGACATATAAGGAACATTGTGTGCAAATTTCTGCTTGTGTCTACCATCTGTTTCTTATATGTGATCTACATGACAATTTATGCTTTTATGTGCTGTGATTTTTGTACCAGGTTGGATGATTCAATTCCTATCAAGGAGATAGTGACGTCAATGAACTATGTAATTGACAAGGGGTAAGCATTCTCTTGGGGTAGGAGTGAGTTGTTTGCTTTGATTTTGTTGAATAGCTAACCATAGTGGTTCAGAGTTAGAAAATATTGTAGAAGGTTCGTTTATTCCAAGTCGAATAGGTCATTGGAGCGACCAAGGGAAGTTAGGAATTCTGAATTCGTATCCTCTCCTCTAAAGTAGTATCTTCGAGTAAGTTTAGGGAAATGGATTTTCTTTGTTAGATAACAGGTTCTTCATGAAGAATTTTGTTATCCTTTAGCTTTTTGCATCAACTTGATTCCGTTATTATTATTTTCTCTTTGATTTTCTATGATGCTATTGGATTGAATTTTGTGAATGCTCTTACGTATCGATTTGGTGCCAAGATCTTGATATGTGAGTGATTCTTGCGGTTTGGTTCTCATTTGTTGTTTCCCCACTGTCATTTATGTCCTCCATAATGGGCTCAATAATATCTTGACAACTTACACCCCTCACTTCCTCAATTCTTCAGCAGCTTCAACCTCCATCCAAGGATCTACATATCTAGAACCATGGATTGGGATAACTTCCCACATGGTCACAAATGCGGACGCGGATTGGCATATGGAGAAAACTCAAAATCTAGAACGATGGGTTGGGATGACCTTTCAGCTTGTAGAATGCTTAGGACTCTTTTTTGGTTCTGTCAATATCTTTAAAACTCTAATCATTATGTCTAATGGTTGCTTTGTTTTTGGTTCAGTTGGTGGAGAAGGACCCTGAAAGACCAATGCCGTTGTTCTAGGTAGCCATTAATGTTGGAGAAACTATGAGCATTTGAATGCATAGGAGTATATTGCTGGATTAACGGACACATTTGCCAAGAAAAAATCCAAGAAAAACTCATGGTTTATTGGATGAAATCGGCGGTGTTTTATACAAGTTTATATATACAAATATGTTAAAATTTGTAAATACCATAACTATATTTACTGAAATTCTATATTCTAACTATTTTCTCCTTCAAAATCTAAAGATATTCAAACAACTCTTTCTTCTTTTGTACCAAGCTTCTTATTCTTCTTCACTGGTTAAAAATCCCGCATTATATTGAAAAAATGAAACGGCACAGGCATCTTCACTCATTGAGTATCACATGTTTAATATTCATAATAACTAATATAATTTGAAAAATTTTATTTTTTACCGAATTATTAAATGATTGTACAAAAATAAACTTTACATATATCATCCTGATTTCAAAAGAAAATATCATGCGTTAATATATTATTCTTTAAAAAGATATATACATAAGACAAACTAAAGATTCCCATATTATAAATCCAATATTGCAATATTGATTAGAGATTAATTTAAACATTGAAAAAATATTTTAAATAAGTTTAAATAATCATTCATTACATTATATAACTTTATATTGTTATATTATTTGAAAATTAAATAGATAAAAATATTCAAATAAAATTAGAACTTCAAAAAACATCCGTGTAAATCGATTGAAGAGACTTTGGTTGAAAACAACATTGATTAGCTCATTAATATATTTTTTTTTCTTTGTCTTTTCCATTTCTACGATCAATTAACATTTGCTACGAAGAAGACATAAGTGAATAATGCTATCTGGTTATCTATATTTTTGTAATAAGTGATCATTGGGATATTATGATATATTGTGAAGAAGTGGCAAAATTCTGTATTTGGAGAATAAACTTGATTCTCTAAATTACAGAGTCTTAATTCATCTTTTCCATATATTAGTTTGCTACTCTAGCCTCATCGATTATTTTCATTTTTTTACGTTTCTATTTTTTTATTAAGTTTAACCATAAATATCTCGTACAAATATTCGATTACTTATAAATGGTGGAAAGTGAATCCCAATAATAGAAAACATATATCTAACACTTGATGCAAATTAATTAAACTTTGAAAAATATTTGAAATGCACTATAATCACTAGTCAATTAATTACATCAAATTATATTGATCCATTATTCTAAAATTAAATAAATTATCATATGCAAAATAAAATAAAAGATTTATCCACAACAAGGAAGCATGCCATAACCCTAAGGAATCAAAATTGACCAGCTGATATGACCAACATGTCCTCAGCAAGGCATGTGAAATTTTTAGTAGTGACTCCGAGTTATTTTGGGTCTTGTATTTATTGATCTTTTAAGATTTTGAGGTTTCACGTAAAGTGAATTGCAACTGCACTGTAGGAGAGCGGTTTAAAAAAGAATACGGCATTATATGCAAATTGTAAGATAAATATATTTAAATTATCACAAATCCGCGTGTAGCGTAGTTATCATCTAGTGAAGATATAATTAGGAGGTTGATGTGTAATAATTGCAATAACTACTATAATTTTATAAAAATAGGATGTATTTGGAAACAAGCAACGATAAACAAAAAACGAAAAAAGAAAAACTCATTCTTAAACGCTATATATCTTGGTTGGAAAACTTAAAAATAGGCATATCTCAACATCTATAAATTTATTAAATCAATTCCATTGTAATAAAAAAATAAAAAGACTAAATATTTTACATACCATATTACCTTAACGAAAAAGGGTACGTGATGGCTCCAACAACGAAGAAAATATGCGAAGTCGTAACCATCGTTGCATTGTTGGTGATGTTATGCGTCCAAATGGGAGAGTCGGATGATAGTATGGAGGCATGCATGACGAACTGTATTACGAACACTTGCGTGAAGGTGGTGGCGGAGAAGGCAACTCCTGCATTATGTGAGAAGCCATGCAGACTAATATGTGACCCACCAAATCACACAGACTTCTATCTTCCACCAAGTGAAGATACACCTAACACATCTCAAGATCTCATTAGAGACATGTTCTGCATGTTTATCACATGTTAATTGTATTTTGTTATACACACCTTCAATTAAATACATATTTACCGTATCAAAAGAAGATCAACTAAAAATTTATTAATAATTTTCTACAGGAAAATAAATATATGTGTTTGTTTAATATTTCTTTATTATATTTATGCTTTTAGGGATATGATATTATTAAGAATTTATTTATTAAAATAATGAATCGAATTTAAAACGTAAAACTCTATTCACTTGTTTAGCTGATTTATTTTGGATTGTCAAAAGTGTTTTTCGATGTCACATGTTTTTTTTCATGTTGCATTAAAGTATATAGCATATCCAAATCATTTTAAAAATTTATGAACCGATAAATGTCAAATACATTCTTTTTCTCCAATTATTTACAAGAATTTTATTCCTATAAAGAGGTACAACATCAAACCAAATGAAGAATAGAAAGTATTTATATCGATTTATTTTCTATTCCGAGAGCATGATCCAAAATTTTTTAAAAATGTAACTTAATTAATATTTTTCAATTTAATTATTCAGCGGTCAAAACATATAGATTTATTTTTTTTATATTTTCGGATAAAATTTACAGATTTACCGTTTATTGCATTTTCTTTTCAAATAAACTTTATAAGTGTATTTTTGTTCTCTACTTACAATTTAAATAACTCATTTGAAATAGCATATTTTCATTTTGTTTAGTGGATTACTTACATGTGCATTAAAGCACTATATAATATACGATTTGATTTAAACTATATAATAGTGAACTAATTTCGGGCTGAGATGCACCAAAAACTCACCCAAGTCGCCATCGAAGGCCTTGGAGAGCTCAAGCAGGCCTGAAAACGCCTTGCCGCTACTGCCACAGCAGTCGTCTCCTCCTACCTCCTCGACGACACTGAAGAGGATTATGGTTATGAGGTATATATTGCACCAAAATTTTGGCGTCTACATCTTTGCCCAGATATCATCACGACTTGCTCTCTCGGGTGAGTGGTCCAATCAAGCAGGCGTGTGGTCTTGAAGACGTTCGGGCTGGGATGCAATCTTTCCCAAGTTAACGTTGAAGACCTTGGAGAGCTCATGCAGGTCTAAAAACGCCTTCCCTCTCGCTTCCATAGCAGACGTATCCTCTTACTGATCACTACGTTTCGTACACAATTTATGAGTGATATTATGATCGATTTTGATGAATGTTGTAATGTTTACGTGCGATTATTTATTAGTTTTGCTTGTTTCTTTTGTTTTTTGTTTGTAGGATTTAATAAGTGAGAATTCGGATAACACGGGATGAGAAACAACGAAGAAGCGAATGACAAACAATATCATTTTCTCCAATTTCTTCCAAAATTTCTCCATTGACCAACATAATACTACTATCATAAATATCTCCATACTTTCCAAAACGACCCACACCTAAAATGGACATCAAAGTATGGGCATCAAGCATGGGAACCGGGTATGGACATTAAAGTATAGGCACCAAACATGGGCATCAAAGTATGGGCACCAAGAATAGAAACCAAGAATGGACATCAAAGTATGGATACCTAGCATTGGAACCAAGTATGGGCCCCAAGTGATCATCTCATTTTTCGTACACGTTTCTCGCATGATTTTTAGAGATGTTCGTGATGATAATTGCGATATTTACGTGTGATTTTGTATCCGTTTTACTTGTTTTGTGTTCACATGTTCGTGCAGGTTTTGAGGCGTATTTAGTTCATTTCAAAGCTAAAGGACATGCACGGACAAAATACTCTCAATGGTTTTTAGGCGACAAGGCATAATCTAGCTTAAGGATGTTGATTCTTGGAGTCAACTTCAAATACTTGGAGCTATAAACCACTCGGAGCAGATTCAGGCCAAGGAACCTAACTAAATACCCGAGCATCAAACGAAAGTAGCAAACACGATCATGCCCCATGGAAGGAAATGAACTCGTGCGGTCCCCTTAACCCGTGCGGGCTGCACCATCCAGCAGAATCTACATGACTCGGGGTGCTTCCAAGCCCTCATGGATCAACAGCCAAGAGGAGCCCGCGTGGGATGGCCACTTGGCCCATGCGAGACGCGTGCTAGACGGAAAGGAAAGAAGGGAGAAAAGGGGACGATGTAAGCCGCTGGGAGAGAGGAGGAAACCAACACGTTTTGAGAGGGGAGTTCGTATTCTCTCATCTCATTGAATATCCGTCAAGCAGGAGACACAAGAGTGAGCATTGGAAAATCAATCTGGACCTTGTTTTGTTTGATTTCTATGATCTCTAGACTATCTATTTCTTTCATGATGCTTTGTTTCGAATTCATGTCTGAGTAGTAGTGTTATTCTAGAAGAAAGGTTTGCCCTTGGCAATCCCGAAACCTCTTTTGGTTGATTTATGAATGCAGTTCCCTATTTTGGTTTTCTATTCTTTATCTGAGTATTTAAATGTTGTATATTTGGGAAGGCCAATTAGATGCATGTTTTGGAGTTTCAGGAGAAGGACCGAAAGGAGAATTATGATCTCGGACATCCAGGCTTAGAACAACTGAAACTAGGTAACGAAAGTAGAGTACTAACGGTTGAGGGTTTAAAATCAATGAATCACAGAACGTGATGGGTTTAGGTTAAGGTATCAGTCACGAAAGTAGGGTGTAACTTGACTAAATCACATTTTTATTCCTTGAAAGATGGTAGAAATCATATTAGGATCGTACACCTTAGATTCCTTGATTGGAAATGCATGATTAGATTGATTGATTGTTGGTTTCGGAGAGCCTTGTGGTGAAACCATATCCTAGAACGTTTGTTTAATTGTCGAGAGCTCGTTAGTTTATTGCATTTATGATAATTTCAGATCTGAATTAATGATTAGAATAAGCCTAAACGGCTATAAGTACAAAATACAACATTAGACCTAATTACAACATTAGACCTAATTATAGAAGTCACGGTTCTACCCTTTTTACATGTATATTCTTTACACGTCCCCTTGACGTGTGGAAACACGAGTTATAATTAACCTAGTCCACTTCACCGCAAGTATACGGATCTTGTAGTACCAGGGTCGATCTCAGGGACTAAAACAGCTAAACTAAGAACGAGACTAAACTAAGACGAAAGATGATAGAGTAGGATATGATCCTAATAAACCTAAAACTATCCGAAAGATGAAGGATATGATCCTAATAAACCTAAAACTATCCTAATGGTGACAACGAAACTAGGGTAAAGATGAGACTAGATATGGTGAAGGTGAATGGTGTACGGGATACCGGGAATTGCATAGATGAACGACTAAGGATCATAGATCTATAACATCCTCTTGACTACGGGAAATTCATGCTCTACGGTGAGGAGTGATTCTTCCGAGCCTAAACCTCCTAACCATGGATACATGCAACCCTACCTTCCAGCAGCGATTAACATATACCATGGCAGCGTTACGATCGCAATCACTATCCCTAAGATGACTAACCGACCGGTCAGATTCTCATTAGCCAAAGCTTAATCTACTACTTAGCGGACCGAATTCGTTCCTTAACCTTCCAGCAAGGTTCGAGATCCTATGTTGTTGAGCGGTCAGCACTAACGTATGAATGATATTGCTAAGCGTAGAACCGTAAATCAAGAGTAAAAATCATAAAACTAAGCATTAACGTAAAACATCGTTCATACATACAAATCCGATATCCCTACCCGCAGTAGGAACTCTACTCACTCATGGAATATACAGACGAAGAAGATAACAA
>CM071876.1:24257063-24268442 GCA_036759665.1 Gynandropsis gynandra | reverse complement strand
AATATCGGAATCGGAACTGGCGCTTTACCATCTTCACTTATATGTAACTCCTTCCGTGAGCAATACTCTGCGAGATCCTTCCGTGATTTATCCTTCGTTTATTCATTACTGTATTCATGATATTATCGAAACTTTTTTTCTCTATGTGCATGACATCAAGATTGTGACGAAGCTTCAGATTTTTCCAATACGGAAGATCCCAAAATATGCTCTTCTTGTACCAATTATGGGTAATTCCATAACCATCAATTCTCGGATGATTGTTTCCTCCAATCTATACTCCTAGGAATACCCAAAGCGAGAAGTCGTTCATACAATATCTCTTAGCCGATCAAAATTGGAGGAGGAGATTTCCGCACAACAATATTCCTTCTGAAATTCCTCTTGTTGCGTCGTAATGTATCATCAGAAGGAAGAAACCGGCGATGACAATCAAACCAACTTGTCTTTCGTCCATACTTCAACTGAAAAGCATCTGTTTCCTCCATGCAATATGGACAAGCCAATCGACCATGCGTTGTCCACCCAGATAGCATACCATAAGCTGGAAAATCACTTATTGTCCATATTAGAGCACCTCGTAATATAAAATTTTGCCGTCTTGAAACATCATACGCTGGAACTCCTTTCCATAATTCATTTAATTCTTCAATCAGTGGTTGAAGAAATATATCCAAACTTCTTTTCGGATGATTAGGCCCGGGAATTAATATTGTTAAGAACAAAAACTCACGCTTCATGCACATATCTGGTGGTAAATTATACGGTGTCATAATAACTGGCGACAACGAATAATTTCTCCCAGACATCCCGAATGGATTAAAACCATCAGTGCAAAGGCCTAAATAAACATTTCGACTCTCAGCTGCAAAATCAGGATATACCTTGTTAAAATGTTTCCACGCCTCACCATCTGAGGGATGACACATTTCTCCGTCAGGACTTGAATGCTCGGCATGCCATCTCATGTCGCTTGCAGTCTTCTCCGATTGATACAATCTTTTTATCCTGTCTATAATTGGTAAATACCACATACGACGAAACGGAATCGATTTTCCATTTCGTGTCAAATAAAATCGATATTTTCCACAAAATCGACAATTGATCAAGTCCGAAGTTTCTTTCCAGATAATCATACAATTGTCTTTGCAAACATCAATCTTTTGATACGGAAATAAACCCAATGATCTCATCATCTTCTTTGTTTCATAATATGACTCGATTACATTATTATCTTCGGCAAATAATCTCTTACTAATTGCGATATAGAATCCATGCAATTCTGAGAAAGATTATTTTCTATCTTCAAATTCATTAACCGTGTAGATAAAGACAACCGTGATAAACCACTTCTACAACCATCGTACAGTGGATGCCTTGCATTTTCTAACATTTCAAAAAATGTTTTTGCTTTTTCATTCGGATCTTCTTCAATATTTTCATATTCGTTTCTTTCCACGAACGCATTTTGCACCATTTCTACATAAGGGTTTTCTACATCTTGAAAAGTCTGAGACACTTCATGATTTACGATACCCCTACTAAAATTTTCCACAACACCCCTCGGTCGTGGTTCAAAATTCTCTCCATGAGATAACCAAATAAAATAATTTGGAGTAAACCCTCTTAAATAGAGATGATTCCAAACGGTTTTCTCATTAACGAATTTTTCATTTTTGCATTTTATACATGGACAAACCAACTTACCGTTTTCTCTATAAACTTGTTGATTTGTCGCCACCGTCATAAACTGTGTAAGGCCTTCTACAAACTCCTTCGATACACTTTGAGTTTCCGGATCAATTATTCTATACATCCATTGTCTCGAAACGAAAATATTCGATCTCGACGACGATGCCATTACAATTAGAAACAATAACAAGATATTAAGAGAAATATAGTACATTTGTGTGTGAGAAACGGGTAGAAGATTAGAGATTAAATAGAAAATTTTAAGAACGATTCTGGACGGATTGCAGACTGGGATGAATATTTCCCGACGAACCGTCCCTAATACGTCCGAAATTTGCGGACGGTTTGTTGACGGTAAGTCCCAACTTACGGACGGAAAACAGTGGTCCCTAAACCGTCCGCAATTTTCTGACCGACGAAAGTTTAGTCCCGATTCCGTCCCGAATTCTGGATGATTTAGGGACTACCCAACGGTCCCCAAATTTAGGGACGGATTTGGGACGGTTTTCTTAATCTGTCCTTAAGTAGTCCCTAATCCATCCCTAAATTTAGGGACGGATTACTCAGTCCGCAAATTCAGTCCCGAAATCCGAATTTTCTTGTAGTGTCATTATATGTGGCCATTTTGCTTTATATACTCTTGATTTCTGCGTCTAAATCACAAAAGTCACTTGTAAGGAATATATTGTGGAAATATGCACACAATCGCATACAAAACATCGAAATGTCCTCAAAATGTGATAAAAAACCTATGCGATTGCTATGCAATATGAACACTCATCACTTACACAAATGGAAACCATAGATGCTGGATAGGAAAATGGATATGCATGGAGAAAGGAAAAGAGAAGGAGGACAAGGAAACTAGAGGCCTTAAAACAAGAAGAATACGTTAGTTTGCAAAGGAGGCTGGCTGGGGAGGCCAAATTTGCACCGGAAGGCCAAGCTTCGATTCTCTCACAGGCAGACAGAGCAGAAGGCCGAAGAAGGGTAAAGACATGGAGAGGAACTCTGAACGCGGAGGAACTCTTGAATGGATGAAATTAGAATAGGGAAGCATATTTTCGTGTACCTATGGTTAAGATAGATTTCATTCATGCTTTGTTTTCTGAACCCATGTACGAGTACATTCGTTGCCACGGGTTAGAGTTTTTCTGATATTTAATGAAGGTTGTTTTTTAATGCTTGGTTATAGTATTTGATCATTTTCAGATTGATTGGTTGCTTCTTATGCTTTCATTCTTGCCGACCACTTGAATGAATGATTTTAAAAGTCTGATTGCATCCGGAGGTAGATTAGACTTTGGAACCTAGCCATGATTTGGGATCTCAATCGATTTAGAACCTTGACTGGTCGGTCAATTAAACTCAGGGATTAGGATATCAGTCTTAATGCGTTAATTATGTTTATTGTGCATTCAGGAGTTTGGAAGTACACATGCTAGATAAAGGGATTAGGGATCAAGAGAGTCATACCCTAGGATAGTTGATCATCTCGATTTCATACGTATTTCTTGCATGATTTTAGAGATGTTTATGATATATATGCGATGCTTTACGTATGATTCCGTATCCGTTTTACTTGTTTTCGTGTTTTCATGTTCTTACAGGTTTTTATGCGTATTCGGTTCATTTCGGAGCTAAAGGACGTGCACGAGACAAAGTACTAACATCGAGGATCATCACGGGACAAACGGGACGAGAATCGGCATGGAATAGCCACTACCCACGCGGGTAACTCCCTAGCCCGAGCGGGCATTTGTTACGGTGATTTTTTCCAGCGAATTTAGCACGATTCGGGCAAGAAATACCACGCCCGGGGCTTGAGCCCGAGCGGGCAGCACTTGAGCCCGAGCGGGCAGACCATGAGCCTGAGCGGGCAGCCCTAAGCCCGAGCGGGCAGGCTCTTTTCTCATCGCGATCCCGTGCGAACTTCCGCACCGTACCCGAGCGGGTCACTTACCCCTCCCGCGCGGGTCGCGTCCGTCACCTGTAACTCCAAATAAGTTAATTTGATTTAAAACAAATGGGAGTTTGTTGGGGACTTATACAATAAGAAAAATGACTTTAGAGAAGAGGAATAAGTGATATTTCGCTGGAGGAACTAATAGAATAATCATCCAACTTATTCAAGAATGGAAACTCATGTAAAGACAACAATCGGTGGCTGCTGCAACATAAGGAATAACTGAACTTCCAGAAGGAAAGAGAGGGAGAAAAGGGAAGAAAAGAGGAAGGAAAGAAGAGCAGAGGAGTGAGAGGTCGAGCTCATTCAACTGAGTTTCAGTTCTTGATCGAGGAGAGAGTAGAGAGAAGGAGGAGGTTCTTGCGAAGGAGATTTACGAGGAGCATTGGAGATCAACTTCACACTTCGGTTTCGTTTGGTTTTCATGTTCCTTAGACTTTCTATCCCGGAACCACTTTTGATTTATCTTTGAATGCATCTTCCCGTTTTCTATCTATTCTTTATCTGAGTGCTTAATTGACTTGTGTTTGCGATGGCCACGTAGATGCATGTGTTAGGGATTAGGAGAAGGACCGAAAGGAGAATTCTAGTCCTATAAGATCAGGTTTAGAACAACCGAGGTTAGGCCACGAAAGTAGGGTAGCAGCGATTGAGGGTAAAACGGATGAATAACAAGTCTTATGGGTTTATTTCAAGGTGTCAGCCACAAAACTAGGGGGTAACTTGACTAGATCACGTGTCTATGCCTCGAGAGAGGGTAGATATCATATTAGGATCGTCTGCCTTAGATAACTTGACTAGGATTGCATGATAGATAGGTTTATTGTTGGTTTCGGTAGTCTTGTGGTGAAACCGGTTTCCTGGAACGTTTGTCTCATTCTTAAGAACTAGTTTGTTTATTTGCTTATAGTATTTCATTCTTAAAACCATATTTCGTTTGTTAGCAAGTTTGATTCGTAGTTCGAGTTTAAGTTGTGTTGCATAGTCTCTGTGGGATCGACACCTGAAGTACTACACACGTGCCGTGCACTTGCGGGTAGTTTAGGTTATTTATTTAACTTTGATAATGCATTAATAGTGCTTGAATTCCGTGAATATTTTATAATATCTATAACCATGATCTTCCATAGCACTTCATTGCATTATTGTGATGGATTCTTTTGGATCTTAATGCTTGAAGTAGGATTTGTTCTCTCAATTGGTTTTATGGGTTGTTCTTAATGCTTTCATCCACGTTGATCACTTGTTTGAATGAGATTGGAGGCTTTTCTAGGTTGAGAAGTCAGATTTGAGTCTTGGAATTAACCCTAGAATAAATTCGATTAATGAGAATCTAACCGGTCGGTTAATCTACTTAGGAAACGTGATAATTGAGGTTGAATTCCATATTGAGCTTGAGTTCCCCACTGATCTTAATGCATCTAGATGTTCGATTTGCTGCATCGGAAGATGAGTACGTTGATTTCTTAGGTAGTGTATGTCGGCATTGAGAGAGTCACTTCCAATAATTGAGTTTGCGTTTCCCATTGATTCTAGATGATCCGATTTCATGATTCATAGAAACGTCCATTACATGTCCCAACATTTCTCAAATCCTATGGTGTGTTATTTTATTGAAGTTATCTCGTTAATTAGTTTAGTCATTACTTCGCATCCACCAATTGATTTATTACCCATCCTATTCATTAGTTAAGTAACTTTATAGCTGCATCAGTTCACCAGCATTCGACCCTAGTACTACACGATCCGTATTCTTGCGCAAACGTTTGTCTATGTAATTTATTACTTGAGATTAAACACATCAATTTTTTGGCGCCGTTGCTGGGGAACTAATTACAACATTAGAGTTAGGATACTTTTGAAATAGGACACAATCCTTTCTGGAGTCTTTAGTTATTTTTCATAGTTTTTCTTTTCTTTTATTTTTTAAGTCATTTTTACCTTTCAGAGCTCACCCGATTCTTGTGTTTTGTCTTTTCTTATGCAGCTCATTCATGCAGACGAGAGCGAAGAGGAACAAACTGGCATAACATCAAGCTCGATCGGACTGTTAGTGATGCACGATCGGGCTCCCACATTTGAGAACAACACGACAGGGCAAACATCAAGCCCGACCCGTGTGTTCCTCTTGGCAACAATTGAGAACGACAACAGCCCGACCGAGATGTACTATATGCACGACAGGGCTATCATCTTGGAACATAGCCCTAATGATTAGAACTCTAAGAGCGATTAGGCTCCATCCTTTGAGAACAACACGACCAGGCTTATGGGGAACACGACCACACTAACTGGTTTGACAAGAAGCGTGACCGATCTCAGTTCTATGCCCGACCAAGCATTCTTTGCCAACATTATTTCGCAGTGTCCTCCATCCGCGAAGCATTCTAAACCCAATAGGAGGATTGAGAAGGCATCAGTATGCACAATGGGAAGGAGATGACGCACGAGACACCACACACGATGACGAAGAGGATCCCCACCTCGATGATAATGAGTGGAGCTTCTTGGTCAGGCTCGAGACCTTAAACAAGCACTTCTCAAGAGTCAACCTGAGCTTCGTATCCTTTTTATTTATTTTCATTTCTAGGACTGAATTATTTTCTTTTTCACATGTATGTACTCTACAAGCTGCCATGATGCATTGTAATTATTCTATTTCCCGTTGCATTGAAGAATTACGATACATCTTCTATTTCACGCTGGATAATAGTACATGTGTGACTTTTTCACATGTGTGACTGTTATCCAGGTTCTCCACTTTGATTTTAACCACAACGGAGTAAACGCATACCACATCCAGCTGCACCACCAACTCGGGAAAGCAAGAGTACACCAGGTGTACACGTTCTTAATTTCTTTATCCTCTCCCGAGTTTTGGCATACGAGTTTCTCTCATAGATTTTGAACAACGGGATACTGTTCCGTTCAAGTTTTGTAGAGGGGGGGGTACTCTTTGAGTGATATGTTTTTTATTAGGATTAGACGTTGAGTTATTCCTTTTTATGTTAGTATTTACGTATATCTAGGATTAGGATTAGATGGATATCTATGAGACTTTGAACTTCAGCCATTTTCATGCAACTTTGTCGAATCGGGAAAAAAAGCCTAGGTTTGCTAAAAAGGACTTGTATATATTGGCTAGTCTAGTAGTTGTGAATGAATCCATGGTTTATAGTTGTATTCCACCCCATAGGTTTCAATCCCACATATTTGTATCTCTGTGTATCCCGTTCATTCTTTGCTAGGTCGGATACCTTTTAGATTTACTTTTCTATTTTTATGATTCCATGCGTTTACACTCCGCTGTCAATAAAATAGGCTTCTAGCTATTTCCGCCTTACATTGATATGAATGCATTGATCTCAATGTTTCGGGTCTAAGTGGCGGGTTGAGGCGCTTTTCTACGTCTTAAAGGTCAGAGTTGATGTGCGATCTCAATAGTTGGTCTAAAGAATTCTTCAAATGATGCAACCTCTTCACTCCGTTAAGATTACAAGACTTTATGAGTGTGTCAATCGAAAACCTGGTTCTAAGTATAAAATTGTCCTCTTCGACTCTGATGTCCTAGAAACAGAGCACGGATTTTCAAAGAAAAAATAGAAACCGAAAAATAAGAAAAGAGAAAAGAAGAAGAAAATAATTATCTTTAAGAAAGGTGTCTCACTTATGATAGGTAAAATGGTATGGAGATCGCTTAGATGTTGTCTAGGGGTTAGTGAAATGAACTTGAGTGATGTGTTGGATTGCACGGCTCACGGCTTGATAACGTCTATTTTGTTATAGTATTTTGGTTTATTTTCATACTTAGTTTAATCATTCATATAGACATTACTGGGCATTAAGCATCATTTAGTCCTCTCATAGTGTTTTCTCGTGTTATTGCAGGAAATGAAATATCGGGATACCAACACGAGTAAATGAAGCAAAACTAAGCAAGACCACTCCTATCAGCTATGCATGGTCAGCATCCAATGAATCATAAACCAGAGAAGAGAAATGGAAGCAATGGTTGCTTACAAAAATGGAAACAATGGCCATTTACAAAATGGAAACTTTCGGTTGCTGGAACAAAAATAAGAAGAGCACGATTGGAACATGAAAAAGATAACATGGTTTACATAAAATATAAGAAAGTTTCTTGAACAAAATGTAAACTTCGAACCGCCTACACAAAAATGGAAAGATAGCCGCCTACACAAGAATTGGAAACTGCAACCGTTGGAGCTAGAAAATGGAAATGGCTGCTGGGACAATAAATGGAAACGGATGGGCAAGAGAAAGAAGGCAGCCAAACAAAGTGGAAAGGATAGAAATGAAAAGAAAATCGTTTCTGTAAAATAGACAAAGGAAACACAAGCTACTGAAGAAAATGGAAACCGAAAAAGTGGAAACTATCCAAAGAGGAAAGAAGGACGAAAAGGAATGGGCTGGAGAGCTTAGATTCAGCCAAAGAGGAAAATAAGGAGAAAAGGAAAGAAAGGAAAGAGGAAAGAGGACGTAGGGATCAAGAGGGCAGAAGCAATTCGGACAGAAGACACACACACTGTGAAAGGTAATTCAAATCTGAAAATTGTATTTCTGAATAATGAATTACAATAGCCCTAAGCGGCTATAAATACAATAGGTTAAGAGTTAAACCTAATTACGGAATAAGAAATTACAAAAATACCCTTATGTACAATAATGTTCTAATACTCTTTATACACACCACACAACACACACGCAGAGAGAAGAGAGAGAGACACACACCAGAAGGCTGGAGACGGGGCGACGAACTCGGAACACGAAGGAGATATTTAAGACATTGGTAATATAATAGGGAGGGATATCATTCTTTATCTATGTTGAATTTAGATTTCTTTTGTGTTTCGTTTTCTAAGTCCATAACCGAGTAGTTTAGTAGCTACGGGTTAGAGAGATTTTTCGATATGTAATGAAGTCTTGTGCTTAATGCTTTGTTATAATATTTGATCATTTTCGGATTGATTGACTGTTTGTAATGCTTTTATTCTTGTTGGTAGCTTGAATGAATGATTATAAAAATCTAATTGCATTGGAGATGAATTAGATTTTGGAACGTAGCCATTATTTGAAGTCTCAATTGATTTAGAACCTTGGTCGGCCGGTTAATTGGACTTAGGAATTAGGATAGCGATCTTAATGCATCTAGTAGGTGAGATTACACAATTGGGAGATTGGTAGTATGCATGCTAGATAGTGGGTTTAGGCATCGGGAGAGTCATTCCCTAGGAAAGAGCTTGAATTCCCTGAATACATAATGATATCTATAACAATGATCTTATTAGCACTTCATTGCATCATTGTTCATCTCTCGATACTTGTAGTGATTAGTGAATTGAATTTAATGCGTTAATTAGTTAGCTTAGTTTCATTCGCATTCAAAACACTATTTGATTTTAACCGTCCTATTCATTAGTTTACTAGCTTTAAAGTTGCACCGATTCCTCGTGTTCGACCCTGGTACTATACAATCCTTATTCTCGCAGAAGCGTTAGTCTAGGTATTATTACTTGAGATTAACCACATGAAATTTTTGGCTCCGTTTCCGGGGAATTGATTACGGTTTTAGAGTTAGGATACTTTTGGATTACAACATATACCTTTCCAGAGTCTTATTTGGTTTTCGTACTTTTGTTTTATTATCTTTTTCTTGAATCAATTTTTTTACCTCTCAAAACCTACCTAACCGATTCTTATATTTTTATTGTGTAAGGTACTTTATTGCGCAAGATTGAAGAAGAACAAATGGTAGAATGTCGCGTCCTAAACGTGTCACCAATGCAAGCTACATTAACCTATGGATCATATACAGCTCCTAGAGACAGAACTCTTGGCTTGCATTGTTAGGAGGGACGTTCGCGTCGAATTACAACCGGCATTCATCCAAATGCTCAGTAATGCAGCTTTTAGAGGGAGACCCATCGAGGATCTGAACCAGCATCTTACGGACTTTAAGATGTTTTGCAGAGCAAAACCATCAGAAACGGAGAAGGAGTGTCGGATGAAGACGTCATGCTCGTTGCCTTCCCAATCGGCGAATTTCATACGATTATGGGAATAACTAGAGGAGAAATTCATGACGCGAATCTACCCTAAGAGTAAAGCTTAGCTCCCCAAGAGTCAAATCAACACGTTCGTCCAAGGAGCAGCTGAGAGTCTATATGAAGCATGGGAACAATTTAAAGGCTATCAACGCCTTTGCCCAAATCACAACATCATCTAAGTTACCTCATACACAATTTTCTGCAAGGACTTATGGACAACGCGAGGATCTTGATCATAGCCGCTGCTAGAGGTTCCTTGAGTAACCTCATGTTTCCATAAATCAAAGATTTGATAGATTCAATGACCGACAAAGGAAGCAAGGCTGCTGGAGAATACAACTGCAACACTCCAGCAAAAGTAGCCCATGTGAATGAGACGCACTCCTTATATGTCGATATAACTGAATTAAAAGATCAAGTTGTGGGAATTTACAATATGATGTCCGAAGTGCGGCGTTCGCAATACTTAGAGCAGCCGGGAGAACAAGGAATTAAAGGGTACAAAGAGGTGAATTACGTGAGCAAACATCAGCCTCTAGGTAACACTTATAATCCTGGATTGAGAAATCACCCCAACCTTTTGTATAAGAACTCCAGCGGTGCGTTTAACGTGCAACAACTATCGGGGAATTTCCAACCGCGGGTGCTGCAACGAAATCAAAACGTTTAGCCAAGGACACAACCCCAAATTCAGAACTATCAGCCACATAGGTCTCTGGCCCAGAAAAACCAATCCGAAGCAGCCCCCGACATCAACGCCATGTTCGCCCGTCTCCTCCAAGTCCAACAAAATCAAAGTAACTTGCTGATGGAAGTGAAATAAAATCAAAATAATCAAAATAACTTGTTGAAAGAAGTGAAAGCGGATCAAGAGAGCACCAAGAAGCAGATGGAGGGCTTTCAATCTCACCTTAGACACTTGGAGACGCAAGTTGCACAACTAGCACAAGGAGTAGCACGTCCAGAAGGAGTTCTACCGGGAAGACCGGAAGCGAATCCCAGTGAACACATCAACGACATATACCTAAGGAGTGGTAAGACAGTGGATCATCCCACTCCGTTGATATTTGAAAGGGGTGAAGCATCTAATACAGCGGTTGAAAAAGGCAGCAATGTTGAAGAGCACAAGAAGAAAACCAAGGAGGAAGAAGACCCAAAATATGTAAAACCCGAACCAAGAACGCCTCATTTGTCGTTTCCCCAACGTCAATGCAAAAAGAAAGAGGATGCTGAATTTTCTAAGTTTTCTGAGATGTTGAAGAAGATGCATGATAACACGTAATCCGTTGTAGTTTTTATATCATTCTTAGGTCTAGTTTTAAGTAGATTGCTTAGATTTCATTCATTTACCGAGTTTATTCGAGGACTTCATCTACATTTTGTGTTTTGCATAGGAAAACAAAGACATGAGGAGAAACACGAGAGATTGTGGCAATTTAACCCCGAAAACGCAGTTGAAGGACAAGGTTCAACTTGTGCAAGGACATGGATTGGAAGTGAGCACTCAAACACCGAGCAAAAGGAACAGAAACAACAAATCAATGGTGCCCGCTCGGGTGGTAAATGAGTGCACGATCGGGCTATTTGATACCAAACAACCCCGTAGCTTTGCACGACTCGGGCACTCAAGGAACACGACCAGAATAGAGTGCC
>CM071876.1:24235971-24254790 GCA_036759665.1 Gynandropsis gynandra | reverse complement strand
GTCGGGCATAAGGCCTGCACGAGCGGGTACAAGCTGTGCCCGCTCGGGCCGTTGATTTTCTCAACTAATTCCCAAGATTTAGAACAACCTAATCATGAGAAATCAGATCTATAAAAAGGGGATTCGAAGGAGATTTAAGAGGGGGGACTCAAGGACAATTCAGTGCCATAGAAGACACACTTGGAAGGATTGAGACGGACGGAACGAAGGATCCGAAGCATGGAGGATCTATTGAAGACATCGGTCGATGAATAGGGAGCCTTCTCTTTCTCTTTCTATGTCGAATTTAGATTACTTTTGTTTCGTTTCCTGAGTTCATGTTCGAGTAGATCTATTGCCATAGGTTAGAGAGTATTGCCAACATGTAATGGAGTGTCGTGCTTAATGAATGGTGGATCTTAATGCTTTCATACTTGTACGCCACTCGATATGAATGAATTCGGTATTTATCATGTTTGCAGATTTCATGGTTGATCTTAATGCTTTCATTACTTGTACGCCACTCGAATGAATGATGTTAGAAGTCTAATAAACCAACGCAAGGGCATTAGACTTTGGAACTTAGCCATGATTTAGGGTTTAATCAGTTTAGGGATTAGTTTTGGAACGCCAGGTCAATCGATTGAATCTAGGGATTAGGATAGCGGTCATAATGCGTCTATCCATGTAAGATGCGCAATGGATACATTGGTATATGCATGCTAGATAGTGGACAAGTCTACGCCAGTCAGTTCCTATAGGAGAGCTTGAATTCCCTGAACTCATGATAGTATCTAAGACCAATTATCTCGTTAGAACTTCGTTACATCGTTGTGCAACTCTTGATACCTATGGTGATTAGTCTTTGAGTCATCCCTATCTTAGGTTTAGTTTGCATTTGCATTTGCATTCCATCCATTAGTTTATTTCACACGTCTTATTCATTAGTTTAATAGCTTATAAGTCGCATCAATTCCTTGTGTTCGACCCTAGTTGCTACACGATCCGTATCCTTGCGGAAGCGTTAGTCTAGGTAATTTATTACTTGAGTCTAGCCACATCAACATGCATCGCAATCACAGCCAAACCAATCCGATGAAACACCCGATTTCAACGCCAAGCTCAATAATATCCTCCAAATACAAGGTACTCAAGCTAATTCGATTGTGGAGATTCAAAAGATTCAGAGTAACACCCAGAAGCAGTTGGAGAGCCTTACAACTCACATTAGACAGCTGGAGACGCAAGTCGCACAACTTGCGCAAGGGGCAGCGCGACCGCAAGGAGTTCTACCGGCGCGGCCGGAAGCAAATCCTCGTGAACACGTCAATGCATATATCTACGGAGTGGCAAAGTGGTGGATCAGCCAACTCATTTGATGTTTGAGAAGGATGAAGCAACTAGCACACCAGTGGAAAATGGCAGCTACGTTGAAAAGCGAAACATGAAAACCGAGGAGGAGGAAGAGCCAAAGTACGTGAAACCGGAACCAAGACCACCTCCTCTCCCATTCCTACAACGTCAACGTAAGAAACTGATGGATCAAACCATTCCCTCGACATTTGACAAAGGTGAACAGTCCAATAAAGCAATGAAAAAAGTCAGTAGCGGCAGAGAGCACAACAATAAACCCGAGGAGGAAGGAGAGCCGAAATACGTGAAACCGGAACCGAGACCACCTCCTTTGCCATTTCCTCAACGTCAACGCAAAAAGGATGATGATGCTCAATTTGCAAAGTTTGCTGAGATGTTGAAGAAGATGGACATCACGATACCATTCCATGAAGCGTTGAAGAAGATGCCTTCATACGCCAAGTTCCTCAAAGAAATACTTGCGAACAAGCGAGATGTGGAGATGGAAACCGTTATGGTAACTGGAGGACGAGAAAATCCCAATCATCCTCGGTAGGCCGTTTCTCAATACGGCAAAGACGATCATACATTGTGCTGAAGGTAGACTCACACTTAAATTCGGGGATGAAGAAGTGGAGTTCAATCTGAACGACACACTTAAGCAGCCTTGTATGGTGGATTCGGTAGTCCACATCGACATCCTAGAGGAGCTGGGCGACGAAGTCTTTGAGAAATTTGGGAAATTGGATTCTTTTGAGATGGCTCTTCCAGCAGCTAGAGAGGGACTTTGTATGAACCCTAACGGAGCGAAGCATTATATAAAGCTGCTGGATAAAAAGGATACAAAAGAAATCCCGAACCCCGAGTTAGATGAACTCCGAGCAGAATTCTGTGCGACTGAGCGCAGCAGGTTGCAACCTCAGAAAAAGATGGATTCTCGGGTAGTCCTCATCAAGGAAACTTCTCGGGTAGTCCTCATCAAGGAAACTTCTATACTCATGCACATCAAGGAAACTTCTCCAGAAAAGGATGGATTTTCGGGTAGTCCTCATCAAGGAGACTTCTCAACTCATGCGCACATGAGTACAGATCAGTTGGAGAGGGATTCAAGTCTAGAAAACGTTGCAAGCCAGCGCACAACCCTCCGAGAATGCCAGGCAGATTCCAGCGCAGCTCAAACGGCTTACACCATTCCTGAGACACCTAGCAGCCACTACAAACGTCCAGCATCAATTTGGGACATTGATAAGGCATCCAAGATGAAGATTAAGGTGAAGATTAGGGACGACATGACTGATCGGGGAAGGAATTCAATTGATCCGCGTGCTACACTCTATCGAGCACATTATGCACGCAAGATGCTACGCACACAACGACGTCGAGGACGTCCATCTAATGGGTAGCACATTTTGGTCAGGCTCACGACCTTAAACAAGCGCTAGTCGGGAGGCAACCCGACTGTTTCATATTTCATTTCATTTTCTTTCGGACTATTCCTTTTTCTTTTCATGTTGATGTACTTGGTGGGATCGTATTCCTCTTTTTGGATTGTGTGAATCTTTTTCGCAGGTTCTTCAAAGTCCATATCATCCTTGAGGAGGAGACACAAACTCGGGATTGGAAGTTATACAAGGTGCACACGTTCCAACTCTTACCTTCCCGTTGTTTTGTTTATGATATCCTCTTAGGTTTTGAACACCGGGACGGTGTTTCATTCAAGTCTGGGGGGGTACTCGTTGAGTATTGTCATATGATTAGGATTAGATGATTAGGATTAGATGTAGATTTTTTGTTTTTAGGAATAAACGGATGGATAATAGCATGAATTTTCAAGCTTTAGTCATTATTGTGCGACCTTGTCGAATCGTGAACTATAGTCTAGGTTTGCTTAGAAGACTTCTTGATTCCGATTAGTTGAGTAATTGTGCAAGAAACCATGACTTATAGTTACATTCGCCTCCTAGGTTTCAGTACCAAGTATCATATCTCTGTGTATACCGATTAATCGATGCTTGTTTGATAGATATTTAGCGTTCATAAGATTCCACACGCTTATACTCCGCTATCAATTTTTTCTCCTTGGATAAGTCTTAACTATTTAAGGTTTTGATTGACATGAGTACATCGAGATCGATGGTTCGGGTCTAAGTGGTGGGTTGAGGCGCTATTCTACGTCCTAAGGGTTAGAGTTATGCGTATACTTCAAAAAAAAAGAAATAAAAAAAAAGAATCAGAAAATAAACTTCAATGACGCATCTCTTCACTCCTCTAAGGCCGCGCAACCTTATGAGTGTGCCATAGGCAGCCTGGGTCTAAGTAGAAAGCCACCCTCTTCGACTTCGACGTCCTAGGAACTAAGCGTGGAATCATAGAAAAGAAAAAAAAAGAATAAAAAAAAGAATAAGAATGAGTATGAGCTTAATGATATCTCAAGCTTAGGAGAGTTGGTATGGAGATTGCTTGGACGTTGTTTAGGAGTACGGATTTTTTCACTTAGGTCATTGGTAGGATTGCATGGTTCGAGACTTTCAGTTGATAGAAGTCTGAACTTGGTACGCTTAGGCTTGTGTTCATGTGACGCGTTGTTCTGCATATGGATAATCCCTTTGATGTATTTGTGTTAGTATCCATTGTTGTTTAGGCCGAAGGTTTGCACGACTCGGGCTCAAGAATCACACGATCGGGCATGGTGCCCGCTCAGGCTCAATTGTGTGTGCACGGTCGGGCAAGTGACCTGCACGAGCGGGTAGAGGACATGCCCGCTCGGGTCCTTGTTTCTCTCAACTAATTCCTAAGTTTTGGAACGACCAAATTAAGGGGAAATCAGATCTGAAAAAGGAGTTTTCGAACCAGATTGGATCAGAGAAGATTCAGAGACATTAGGGCAAAAGGAAGATGGAAGAAAAGACGGATCTACGGATCGGGAGCAAGGAGAATCTATCGAAGACATCGGTTTATGAATAGGGAGTCAGCTCTTTCTCTATCTATGTCGAACTTAGAATTCTCTTGTGTTTCCTTTGATGTGTTCATGTGTGAGTAGATCCTTTGCCATGGGTTAGAGAGTATTGCCATGTTGTAACGAAGGCTTATGCTTAATGAATGGTGGATCTTAATGCTTTCATACTTGTACGCCACTCGTTATGAACGAAATTGGTATTTTATCATGTTTTCAGATTTCATGGTTGATCTTAATGCTTTCATTACTTGTACGCCACTCGAATGAATGATGTTAGAAGTCTAATAAACCAACGCCAGGGCATTAGACTTCGGAACTTAGCCATGATTTAGGGTTCAGTCGGTTTAGAATCTACGCTAGGTCAATCGATTGAATCTAGGGATTAGGATAGCGGTCGTAATGCGTCTATGCATGTAAGATGCGCAATGGATACATTGGTATATGCATGCTAGATAGTGGACAAGTCTACGCCTGTCAGTTCCTATAGGAGAGCTTGAATTCCCTGAACTCATGATAGTACCTTAGACCAATTATCCTTTTTAGAACTTTGTTACATCGTTATGCAAACTCTCGATACCCATGGTGCTTAGCTATAAGTTTATCTCATCGATTTAGTTTAGTTTAGTTCAATAACAATCCCATCCTTAGTCACCTTACACGTCTATTCCATTAGTTTAATAGCTTATAAGTCGCATCAATTCCTTGTGTTCGACCCTAGTTACTACACGATCCGTATTCTTGCGGAAGCGTTAGTCTAGGTTTTATTACTTGAGCTTAACGCACATCAATGCACATCACCATTCAATTCCATGAAGCGTTGAAGAAGATGCCTTCATACGCCAAGTTCCTCAAAGACGTACTTGCAAACAAGCGAGATGTGGAGATGGAAACTATGATGGTAACAATTCGATGCTGCAATCAAACCTACCCAAGAAGATGCCCTATCCAGGTATATTCGTGATCCCTTGTAAAATGGGTGATTATGCAATTAACCATGCACTGATCGATGTCGGAGCAAGCGTAAGCGTGCTACCATTGCCGTTGTACAAAAAATTGGATCTTAGGTGTAGAATGGATCTTCAACCTACATGAATGATGGTCAACATGGCTGATCGAAGTGTTAGGATACCCGAGGATATGCTGGAAGACGTGCCATTACAAATTGAGAAGTTCTTCGTCCCAGTCGATTTCGTCGCCAGGGATATGGAGAATGACAAGAAAAACTCAATTATCGTTGGTAGGTAGTTTCTCAATACGGAAAAGATGATCATAGACTATGTTGAAGGTAGACTCACGTTAAAATTCGGAGATGAAGAAGTGGATTTCAATCTGAACGATACACTCAAGCAGCCTTGTATGGTGGATTCGATATTCCACATCGACGTCTTAGAGAAACTAATCGAAGAAGTCTTTCAAGAGTTCGGGAAATGGATTCCTATGAGATTGCTCTCTTAGCAGCTGAAAAAGAAGTTTATAAAGACCCAAACAACGCAACATGCTATACCAAACTGTTGGGCAAAGAAAAGACGAAAAAGATCCCGAACACCAAGCTAAAAGCACTCCGAGCAGATTTCTATGCAACCCGAGTACACCAGGTCGTAACCCAAACCAAAGGTAGAATTTCGGACAGTCCATATCAAGAGCAATGCTAAGCTTACACGTACACAAGCACAGTTCAAGTGCACCTCAGTTCAGATCAAGAAAATTTCATGGATAAGTGCACAAACATCCGGGCGTCCCAGGCAGATTCGAGCGCGTCTCAAGCAGCACGCATCGCGAGTTCAACAACTCTTGAGACGCCTCACAGCCACACCAAACTTCCAGCACCTAATTGGAGCATCGATAAGGCATCCAGGGTGAATATGAAGCCTTCACCACAAGGGCTCACGCACCAAAAAAATTCTGGAGACTTTGAAGGAAACGAGAGACGAGCGCCTAACCGGTTCCATGGAGTGCACAACCGGATTTATGGACAGCTCGACCAAATTGGACAGCACGATCTAGCCCCCAACTTAGGGAACATCATGACTAAGCTTAGAGAGGATATGACCAATCGTGCAAGGAACCTAACTGATCCGCGTGCTACACCTGATCGAGCACACTATGCGCGTGAGACGCTACGCACACGACGATGTCGAGAACGTCCACCTAATGCGTAGCACATCTTGGTCAGGCTCATGACCTTAAATAAGCGCTTCTCGGGAGGCAACCCGAGCCCTATATCCTTTTAGTTATTTCGTTTTATTTTCAGATTTTGATTCTAATTCATTTCAATGCATGCACACTACTAGCGACTTCGATGTATGTTCTTGATTCTAGGTTTGTTAAAAATACCTTTAGATATCGATTAGTTAGTGGTCGTGCATGAATCCATAGCCTATAGTTGTATTCCGTCTCTAGGTTTCAATCCCAAGTATTTATATCTCCGAGCATACCGTTCATTCTTTGTTTTGTTTCAATCACTATATTTCCACGCACTTACATTCCGCTATCAATAGAATAAGTTCTTTAACTATTTCAGCTTACATTGACATAAGTGCATCGATATTGATGGTTCGGGTCTAAGTGGTGGGTCGAGGCTGTTTTTCTATGTCCTAAGGGTTAGAGTCGATGCGTAATCACAATAGTTTAATCAAAAGAAAAAATATCTGCAGTGGCACAACCTCTTCACTCCGCTAAGGTTACAAGACCTTATCAGTGTGGGTCTAAGTAGAAGGCTGTCATCTTCAACTCCGACGTCCTAGATACCGAGTGCAAATTTTCAAAGAAAAAAATGTCTAAAAACCTAAAAGAAGAAAAAGAGAACCGGAAAAGAAAAAAAATAAATGTCTTAAGAATGGTATCGCACGTAAGCGTATTAGAATAGGTATGGATATCACTTGGATGTTGTCTAGGGGTTAGTGAAATGAACTTAGTATATGTGTAGGATTCACGGTTGGTGGCTTTTGGTAGATAGAGGTCTAAATTTTGTGCGCTTAGATCTATGTTAATGTGACGCGTTGTTGTGCATGATGGCTGATTTTGCAAATTGCTTGTGCTAGTATCCGGTTGTTGTCTAACTCTTCTCATGCTTAGTTCTACTCTTCCTCGAGGACGAGCGAAGGTTCAAGTCTGGAAGAGTTGGATAACGTCTATTTTGTTATAGTATTTTAGTTCATTTCCATACTTAGTTTAATCATTCATTTAGACTTTACCGAGCATTAAGCATCATTTAGTCCTCCCCTAGAGTTTTCTCGTGTTATTGCAGGAAATGAAATATCGAGACATCAACAAGAGTAAATGAAGAAAATGAGCAAAACCACTCTCTTATCAGCTATGTATGGTCAGCGTCCAAAGAATCATAACCCAGAGAAGATAAATGGAAGTAATGGCCGCTTACAAAAATGGAAACAATGGTTGTTTATGAAATGGAAACTTTCGCTTGCTGGAACAAAAATAAGAAGAGCACGGTTGGAACATGAAAAGGAAACATGGTTTAGATAAAATATAAGCAAGTTGTTGGAACAAAATATAAACTTCTAACCACCTACACAAAAATAGAAAGATAGTCGCCTACACAAGATTTGGAAACTGCAACCGTTGGAGATAGAAAATGGACATGGCTGCTGGAACAATAAATGAAAACGCATGGACAAGAGAAAGAAAGAAGCCAACCAAAGAGGAAATGATAGAAAAGAAAAGGAAATCATTGAAGAAAAAGAGGAAAAGGAAACATAAGTTGCTGAAGAAAATGGAAACCGTAAAAATGGAAACTAGCCAAAGAGGAAAGGAGAACGAAAAGGAATGGGATGGAGAGCTTAGATTCGGCCAAAGAGGAAAAGAAGGAAAAAAGAAAAAAAAGGAAAGAGGAAAGAGGATGTAGGGATCAAGAGGGCAGAAGCAATTCGGACAGAAAACACACACACACCACACAACACACACGTAGAGAAAAGAGAGAGAGCAACACGCCGGGAAGCTAGAGACGGGGCGACGAACTCGGAACACGGAGGAACTGTTGAAGACATCGTTACTAGAATAGGGTGGGATCTCATTCTTTATCTATGTTGAATATAGATTTCTTTTGCGTTTCGTTTTCTAAGTCCATGTCCGAGTAGTTTAGTAGCTACGGGTTAGAGAGTTTTGCCGATATGGAATGAAGTCTTGTGCTTAATGCTTGGTTATAATATTTGATTGTTTTCGAATTGATTGGTTGTTTGTAATGCTTTTATTCTTGTTGGTAGCTTGAATGTATGATTATAAAAATCTGATTGCATTGGAAGATTAATTAGATTTTGGAACGTAGCCATGATTTGAAGTCTCAATTGATTTAGAACCTTGGTGATGCGTTCTCAAAGTTAAATAAAATAAGCTAAACTACCCGCAAGTGCATGGCACGTGTGTAGTATTTTAGGTGTCGATCCCACAGAGACTACGCAACACTATCTAAACTCGAACTATAAATCAAACTTGCTAACGAACGAATATGGATGAAGAATGAAATACTGAAAGTAAATAAACGACTTGGGTTCTAACGATAAGATAAACGCCCTAGGAATCCAGTTTCACCACAAGACTACCGAAACCAACGATCAATCTATCTATCATGCAATTCCTGTTAAAGTTTTCTAAGGCAGACGATCCGAATATGATATCTACCCTCTCTCAAGGCATAGACACGTGATCTAGTCAAGTTGCCCCCTACTTTCGTGGCTGACACCTTGAACTAAACCCATAAGAACTGTGATTCATCCGTTTTACCCTCAAACGTTGCTACCCTACTTTCGTGGCCTAACCTCGGTTGTTCTAAACCTGATCTTCTAGGACTAAAATTCTCCTTTCGGTCCTTCTCCTAATCCCTAACACATGCATCTATGTGGCCTTTGTAAACACAAGTCAATTAAGCGCTCAGATAGAGAAAAGATAAACGAAATCGGGAAGATGCATTCAAATATAAATAGAAAGTGGTTCCGGGATAGCCAAGGGCTAATCCCTTCTCCTAGAACAAACAAACTACTCGCTCATGCGTCTGTAAACAAACAAAAACAAAGTAGAAAGTCTAAGGAACATGAAAAACAAGCGAAACCAAAGTGTCGGGTTGATCTCCAATGCTCCTTGCTTGCCTCCTCGCAAGAGTTTCTTCTCCAATTACGAACCGAATGAAAGGTCCAATGTTCGCCGTCTCTAATGACGTCTTCTGGCCTCTTTTATGCCTCCTAAGTCGGTCTAAGTGTTGCCTTAATTTCCCCCACGAGTTCCCTTTTGTTTTAAGTTAATTTTACTTAACTTTGTTGGTTTCTCGGGTCGCGACCCGCTCGGGCGCTGAGTGTGCCCGCTCGGGTGCGGCTAGGGTAAGTCGTGCAGGTCGTGACCTGCAAAGGGTGCCCGATCAGGCATGGTGAGCACCCGCTCGGGTACAAGGCAGCTGGTTGGGCATTTCCTTGCCCGAATCGTGCGTGACTTGTGCACCGAAATTCTCCGTAGCCTTTGCCCAATCGTGTATGAATTGTGCCCGACCGAGTGGAGGTTTTCCATGCTAAATCTCGTCCCGTTTGTCCCGTGATGATCCTCGAAGTTGCTCCTTAGCTCCGTGCATGTCCTTTAGCTCCTAAAATGATCCAAATACGCGTAAAAACCTATAAGAACATGAAAACACGAAAACAAGTAAAACGGAAACGGAATCATACGTAAAACAACACATATATATCAAAAACGTCTCCTAAATCGTGCAAGAAATACGTATGAAAACGAGATGATCACTTGGTCGGTCGGTTGGTAGTACGCATGCTAGATAGTGGATTTAGGCATCGGGAGTTATACCCTAGGAAAGAGCTTGAATTCCCCGAATACGTAATGATATCTATAACAATGATCTTGTTAGCTCATTGAATCATCATGCATCTCTCGATACCTGTAGTGATTAGTTATTGAATTTAATCAGTGAATTAGTTAGCTTAGTTTCATTCACATTCAATACACTATTTGATTGTAACTGTCCTATTCATTAGTTTACTAGCTTTAGAGTTGCATCAATTCATCGTGTTCAACCCTTGTACTATACGATCCGTATTCTTGCATAAGCGTTAGTATAGGTATTATTACTTGAGATTAATCACATCACGTCTTTTGATCGATAGAAGTCTAAACTAAATTTGCTTAGGTTTATGTTCGCGTGACGCGTTGTTGTGCATGATGGCTAATTTTTTTATGTACTTGTGCTAGTACCCGGTTGGTGTCCGACTCTTCTTCTCCTTAACTCTAGTTTTCCTCGAGAAAGAGCAAAGGTTCAAGTCAGGGGGAGTTTGATAACGTTTAATTTATCCTAGTATTCTCATCCCTTTCTATAGTTAGTTTTTTAATGATTTTAGATTTTACTGAGTTATTAAGTATAATTTAGTCTTCTTCTATCTGTTTCTCGTGTTTTGCAGGAAATGAAGATATCTGGATACAAACACGAGCAAATTCCATAAAACTAAGCAAATAAATTGCCCTTGGTTTAGTAGTGCACGTTCAACATCCAAGATTCCTAAAACAACAAAATGGAAATGCAGGGCTGGAACACAAAATGAAAACACACGGCTGCTTCCATAAAATTGAAACCGTTGGCCGCCTACACAAAATGGAAACAACTGCTTCTTACAAGAAAAGGAAATGCACGACTGGGTTACAAAATATGGAAACTGCAACTGCTAGACAAAATGGAAACCACACGGCTTACACAAAATGGAAACCGCAGCTGCTGGACAGGAAAATGGAAACGCATGGAGAAAGGAAAAGAAAACGAGGAAAAGGAAACCAGAGGCCTTTAAAACAAGAAGGAGACATCAGTTTGCAAAGGAGGCTGACCGAGGGGGCTGACCAGGGAGGCCAGTTTTGGACTGGAAAGCCAAGATTGGATACTCTCACAGACATACAGAGCAGAAGGCCGAAGAAGGCTAGAGACGTGGAGAGGAACTAAGAATGCAGAACTATTAAAGGCTACGGTATTAAAATAGGGAAGCATTTCTTTTTGTACCTATGGTTAAGATAGATTTCATTCGTGCTTTGTTTTCTGAACCCATGTACGAGTAGATCCGTTTCCATGGGTTAGAGTTTTGTCGATACGTAATGAAGGTTGGTTCTTAATGCTTGGTTATAGCATTTGATCATTTTCAGATTGATTGGTTACGTCTAATGCTTTTATTCTTGTTGGCCACTTGAATGAATAATTTAAAAGTCTGGCTGTATCGGGAGGTAGATTAGACTTTGGAACCTATCCATGATTTGGACTCTCAATCGATTTGGAACCTTGACCGATCGGTCGATAGAACTCAGGGATTAGGATAGCGGTCTTAATGCGTTTAGTATGCTTGTTGCACAATCGGGAGATCGGTAGTACACATGCTAGATAGTGGGATTAGGCAATTGGAGAGTCATTCCCTAGGATAGTGCTTGAATTCCCTTGATTTGTAATAATATCTACAACCATGATCTTCAATAGCAATTCATTGCATTATTGTAATGGATTTGTTTGGATCTTAGTGCTTTATGTCCGATTTGTTCTCTCAATTGGTTTGATGGCTTGTTCTTAAAGCTCTCATCCTACTTGATCACTTGTTTGACTGAGTTTAGAGGCTTGTCTAGGCTGAGAAGTCAGATTTGAGTCTTGGAATTAACCCTAGAATAAATTAGATTAATTAGAATCTAACCGGTCAATTAATCTATTTAGGAATCGTGATAATTGAGGTTGAATTTTCTATTGAGGTTTAGTTCCCCATTGATCTTAATGCATCTAGATGTTTGATTTGCTGCATCGAGAGATGAGTACATTTATTTCCTAGGTAGTGGATTTAGGCATAGAGAGAGTCACTTCCAATAATTGAGTTTGAGTTCTCCATTGATCGAGATAATTTGATTACGTGTCCCTGCATTTCTCGAAACCTGTGGTGTTTTGTTTTATTGAATTTATCCCTTTAATTAATTTAGTCATTACTTCGCATCCACTGAATTATTTATTATTTATCCTATTTCTTAGTTGAATAACTCTATAGTTGCATCGCTTCCCCAGTGTTTGACTCTAGTACTATACGATCTGTATTCTTGCGGAAACATTGGTCTAGGTAATTTATTACTTGAGATTAACCACATCAATCCACCCGTCACGAACACATGAGGCATGGAGAGGTCAAGCTTAAGGATGTTAAATAGGCATTTTTAGGGAGGCAATCCAACATTTTCTTTTCTCATTTTCGTAGCTCTTTAGTTTAGAACTTATATTTTTGAATTAACAAAACAAAAAAAAAGTGATCACACTTCTCTTACCCTCTATCTGAGCTTCACGCCGAGAACGTCATTCGATTCAAGTCTGAGGGAGTGTTTCCTTTTCTTTTACTTTTTCTCTTTGATTTTTTAGTTTTTAGCTTAGTTTTAGTTTTGTTTTGTTTTCTTGAGTCAGAGTTGTCTCAGGCACTTATTCGGTGCCACGTTTTGAGATGAACCCTGAACCTAGGATGCTTAAGAAGCTGGCATTTTTCTGTGATATCTAGCATGTTTGAGCTTAGGTTTACCTAAGCGTTAGAGCTTATTAGTTGGTTGAAAAGCGAAAAGACCGTAGTTCTTTGGAAATCCTTGTGTTTCTTGTGGAAGGTTTAGACAAGGCTGCTATGCTAGTTTCTTGTTAATTCTCTCTATTCATATGATTATACTTCGTGTAGACAATGTTTTATTTGTTTTTTATGAGGTTATTTCGATCATATGAAAATGAGCTTTTTTCAGAATAAGAGCTCACACTAACACTCCACTGTCGATAGAAATAATGCCTAAAAGCATGATCTAAAATCGATATGAGTGCATCAACCTTGATACCTTTTCAATGGTTCGTATCTATGTGGTGGGTTGGAGACCATCTTTCTACGTCCTAAAGGCATGGCAAAATAAAAAAAAGCCATCTACTCCGGTGCTCCTTAAGAAAAAGCTTGGGTCTAAGTAGAGGCTAGATCCCTTCAAATCCAACGTTCGTTTTAGAGATAAAGAACATACACGGGACGAAGTACTCTTAATGGTTTTAAGGAAACAAGGCATAATCGAGCTTAAGGGTGTTGATTCATGGAGTCCACTGCACATACTTGGAGCTACAAACCACTCGGAGCAGATTCAAGCCAAGGAGCCGCACGGAATACCCGAGAATCAAGCGAAACAAACAAACAAGACCATGCCCCATGGAAGGATATGAACTTGTTGGGGTGGTCCCCTTAGCCCGCGCGGGCTGCACCATCCCACAAAATTTGCATGACTTGGGGTTCTTCCAAGCCCGCGCAGTCAGCAGCCAAGAGGAGCCCGCACGGGGTGGCCACTTAGCCCACACGAGGCGCATGCCAGACGAAAAGGAAAGCAGGTAGAAAAGGAAACCTGACGAAAAAGAAAGAAGAGAGAAAATGAAACGAGGCAAGCCGCTGGGGGAGAGGAGGAAACCAGCACGTTTTAAGAGGGAGTTTGTATTCTCTCATCTCATTGAGCACCCATCGAGTAGGAGACACAAGAGAGAGCATTGGAAAATCGATCTGGACTTGTTTAATTTGATTTCTATGATCTCTAGACTATCGATTTCTTTCATGACTCTTTGGTTCGAATTCATATCTGAGTAGTAGTTTTGTTCTAGGAGAAAGGTTTAGCCATTGGCAATCCCAGAACCTCTTTTGATTGATTTATGAATGAAATTCCCTATTTAGGTTTTTCCATTCTTTGTCTGAGTATTTGAATGTTATGTATTTGTGAAGACCAAGTAGATGCATGTTTTAAAGTTTCAAGGGAAGGACCGAAAGGAAAATTATGATCTCGGACATTCAGGCTTAGAACAACTGAGACTAGGTCATGAAAGTAGATTAGTAACAGTTGAGGGTTTTAAATCGGATGAATCACATAATTTGATGGGTTTAGGGTTAAGGTATCAGCCACTAAAGTAGGGGGTAAATTGACTAGATCAAGTTTTTATGCCTTGAAAGAGGGTAGAAATCATATTAGGATCGTCCACCTTAGATGCCTTAATTGGAAATGCATGATTACATTGATTGATTGTTTTTTTCGGATAGCCTTGTGGTGAAACTGTATCCTAGAACATTTGTTTAATTGTCGAGAGCTCGTTAGTTTATTGCTTTTAGTTATTTGATCTCAGAACCATATTCGTTCATAGCAAGTTTGATTTGTTTGTTTGAGTTTGATTTATGTTGCGTAGTCCCTATGGGATCGATATCTAGAGTACCACACATGCGTCGTGCACTTGCGGGTAGTTTCGGTTAATTTATTGAACTTGAACGCAGCATCACCAAGCAAGTGCACCATAGTATGGTCACAAAGTATGGATAGTGAAGCACTAAGTCATTTAATAATGTATGTTATTTCTTTCTAGGTGTGGAGAATTTCCTATAAAAGGAGCTCCAAACCTCATTTGTAAAAGACACAAGTTTGGAGTGAAATACATTTGAGATTTTCGAATTCAAATGTTCTTATCTATTAGAGAGAGCTACAACGCTTGGATAAACGTAGAGCAACTAAAAGACGGGTCTCGAATCCCGACTCCTAGGTTATTCACTCTCCTTTCGTTGTTCCTCTCATGTTTTCTATCTCTTACATGATATTTGTTATAGACTTCATGTGTGAGTAGTTGCATTGTTCTAGGAGATGAGAGTAGCCCTAGGGGATCCTTGAATCCACGAAAATATTATTAACAAGAAGTGCAATGCTTCATTTGCTATTTGAATTCTCTATATGTCTTTTTCATGCGGTATGTTTACCTTGATCAAGTAGATGTATGTGTTAAGGTTTTGAGAGATAGACTGAGAGGTGATTTTGAATCTTGGATTAATAGGTTTAGAACAGTTGGAATTGGGTCATGAAAGTAGAGCAATTCCGAATGAAGGTTAAAACGAATGAATCATAGAGATTAAGGTATAAATTGGTTGATCAACCACGAAAATAGGGGGTTTGCTTGTTTATGCACGTCTTCTTTGCCTTGGAAGAGGGTTTTAGACATATTAGGATTCTCCGCCTTTAAAGTTTTGTGGAGTATGCATGATTGTTAGTAGTTGAACCGGTTTCGTAGATCATTTGTCTAATTGCTTGAACTCTCGTTTTTAATAGCTTAATTTCTCATATCTCTCCAAATATCATTATCATTTGCTTAATCGTCCTAGATAATTTAGGTTTGATTTGTTTTGCGTAGACCCTATGGGATCGACACCTATATTATACTACACACGTGTCGTGCACTAGCAGAGTTGCTTTAGGTTTTTAACTAGAATGCATCAAGTTTTTGGCGCCGTTTTCGGGAACTATTGTCAACACGTTAGATTATAGTGGTTTAATTCAATTTTTTTTTTCGTTTTCGGTTACTTAGACCTATTCTTCCTTTGTTTGCAGGTGCATGCCTAGGTCTCAAGGTCCATCAAATCTGTTTTAATTTGATCTAGAAATCGAAAAGACTTGTACACAGCGCAAGAGAGAGAAATCTAAAGGTATAGGCGAGAATTTGGCTCGAAAGGAAGAAATGGACAACATGGATGCTGGTATTGGAGGCGACGGACAAATCCAAGTCTGACTGATTCAATAACAAAATCAGGAACACCCTCCTCCCATACCGCAACATCGTGCTGAATTCTAAGAGCAACAAGCTCCTCAAACACACCTTCTAAGAGATTATGTGGTTCCAAATGTCAACAATTCGCATACGGTAATTGCTAGACCTGCTGTAGGTCAATGCAGCTTTGAGATTAAACCTCAAATGATCAGAATGATGCGGCATAATCACTTCATGGGATTTACACATGAGGATACACACGTTCACCTTATTGATTTTCTAGAGCTATGTGACACATTTGAGGTGAATGGAGTGCCTAGAGATGCGATTAGACTTCACATGTTCTCGTTCTCACTTGAGGGACATGCTAAGTCTTGGTTACAATCACTGCCACTTAGTTCTATAACTACTTTGATCATCTTTGCATGGCCTTTCTCTCCAATTTTTTCCACCAAGCAAAAATTTTCATTACTGTGTTTCGATGCAAGGAGGGAGAATCAATCTATGATGCTTGGGACAGATTTAGGGAATTGTTACGTTTATGTCCTCATCACGTGTTGGAGCAGTGGTTCGTTATGCAAACATTCTACAATGGAATTAGTGATGAGCATAGAACGATCCTAGACATGTCTGCTGGAGGATCTTTTATGGACAAGAGCGTGGATGAGGCATTCACTTTGATTGATGGTTTCGCGATGTGGGCTGCACCACGGGCTGTGTCATGATGATTGGGAGGAGGCCTCTATAAGGTCAATAATAAACAAGCACAAGCCAACGTGAACGCCATGTACTGCTCAAATAGTGGGGATACGGAACACATGGCGTTTCAATGTACGTATCAAGGAGAAGTGGAACAAGTAAATTGTGCTCAAATTCAAAGCAATAACCCATACTCCAACACGTAAAATGCTCATTGGAAGAATCATCCCAATTTTTCCAACAAGAACAACCAGCCTATCCGTTTCCAAGGGAGCCAACAAACGCAACAACCACCACCACCATTTTAGTGACCTCCTCAACATTTCCAGCAAGCTGCGCAAACTCTACCACCTCATCAAACTCCCGTGCTCGACATGGAGACAATATTGCTTGAGTTTATAAAGGAGCAGGGAGAATTCCATTCTACATAGGTAAAGATTAATGATGCGGTAAGTACCAACATCCAGGAGCTTAAAACGCAAATGGAATCCATGAGTATACCCATGAAGATGTTGGACAACTTGATGTGCGTTATATCAAGTTATAAAACCTAGACTAACGCTTCCGCAAAAATACGGATCGTGTAGTAACTAGGGTCGAACACAAGGAATCGATGCGACTAATGAGCTATTAAACTAATTGAATAGACGTGTGAGGTGATTAAAGTTGAGATTGTTATTGAACTAGACTAGACTAAATCGATGAGATCAAATTATAGCTAAGCACCATGGGTATCGAGAGTTTGCATAATGAAGTAACGAAGTTCTAAAAGGATAATTGGTCTAAGGTACTATCATGGGTTCAGGGAATTCAAGCTCTCCTATAGGAACTGACTGGCGTAGACTTGTCCACTATCTAGCATGCATATACCAATGTATCCATTGCGCATCTTACATGCATAGACGCATTACGTCCGCTATCCTAATCCCTAGATTCAACCGATTGACCTGGCGTAGATTCTAAACCGGCTAAACCCTAAATCACGGCTAAGTTCCGAAGTGTAATGCCCTGGCGTTGGTTTATTAGGCTCCTAACATCATTCAATCAAGTGGCGTACAAGTAAAGAAAGCATTAAGAACAACCATGAAATCTGAAAACATGATAGATACCAATTTCATTCATTCAAGTGGTGTACAGGTAATGAAAGCATTAAGTTCCACCATTCATTAAGCGTAAGACTTCGTTACAACATAGCAAATCTCTCTAACCCATGGCAAAGGATCTACTCAGACATAAATACAGAAAAGGAAACACAAGAGAAGTCTAGATTCGACATAGATATAGAAAGAGATGACTCCCTATTCATAAACCGATGTCTTTGGTAGATTCTCCTTGCTCCCGATCCATAGATCCGTCTTTTCTTCCTTCTTCCTCTTGCTCTAATGTCTCTCTATCAGCTCTTATCTAATCTGGTTCGAATGCTCTCTTTCAGATCTGATTTTCCTTTTAATTTTTCCGTTCTAGATCTTAGGAAAGTTTGTTGAGATCCAAGGACCCGAGCGGGCACAGCTTGTACCCGCTCGTGCAAGCCCTTTGCCCGACCGTGTTGCACACATTTGAGCCCGAGCGGGCACCATGCCCGACCGTGTAGATCTTCAGCCCGAGTCGTGCAAACCTACGGGGTTTTCTTGACATGAATGAGCCCGAGCGGGCACACCAAATGCACCCGAGCGGGCACACCTCCCTGGTCGGTACCTTGTGTGCCCGAGTCGTGCAAAGCTACGGGGATGTTTGGTAGCAATCAGCCCGACCGGGCACTCTCAATCCCCCCGAGCGTGCATGACTTGAGGTGTTGCTTCCGCTCCTTCCGCTCGGTGTTTGAGTGCACACTTCCATTCGTGGCCTTGCACAAGTTGAACTTTGTCCTTCAACTACGTTTTCGGGGTTAGATTGCCATAATCACTCGTGTTTCTCTTCAAGTCTTCGTTTCCTATGCAAAACACGAAATGTAGATAAAGTCCTCGAATAAACTCGGTAGATGAATGAAATCTAAGCAAATCTACTTAAAACTAGACCTAAGAATGATATAAAAACTACAACGGAATACGTGTTATCACATTTTATTCCTCTTTTCGAGATAAACGATGCCCCAGGATACTAAAGGAAGCCCGACCCCGTTTTCGAGCTCAAAATTCCTTATTTAGGTCGATACGTTGGATTTTTTGGAGCTGGGGGATACCCTTTTCGAGTTTCTTAGGATACGAATGTCCTTTCTTTCTAATACGCCGCTTAGGTTGCATTTTTCTTTTTGATATTCCTTTTGCTTCCTATTTCTTATTTACGTTTGTGTCTTGTGTTGCAACCC
>CM071876.1:24207871-24223048 GCA_036759665.1 Gynandropsis gynandra | reverse complement strand
GCTTCGTGGTTGAGGAGTTTCTCATGGAGTTCCTCAATAGGAATGATGCTATCTCTGGCATTCACAGCATCTACAATTGGTTTGTAGTCCTCCGGCAATCCATCAAGAATGTATTGCAACAAGTCTTCCGCATCAAGAGGTTTGCCGAGGAGCGCTAATTCATCCGCCTTGTTGATGATGGTGCGCATATAATCATCTATGGGTTGAGATCCTTTGGAGCTTCGTTTGAGTTGTTCCTTCAATTGAAGGATGTGCCCCCTTGATGCCTTACCATATGTGCGAGCAAGGAGAAGCCACGCCTCTCGCACGGATGAAACCCTAGCAATCATCGGTTGTAATGGGGGCGAAATTGCTCCTAAAATGGCCGAGAATAGGAGACGATCTTGCTGTTTGAAGGGCGCAAACGCTGGATTCGGGGTTGAGATGCCATTAACAATGATAGTGGCATCGGGAACAAGTGAATCGGTTTGGAGAAAACACTCCAAACGATGGCCTTCAAGGAGTGCACGGATCTGAATACTCCAGATCATATAGTTGGAGGAGGTGAGCTTGGTCACGTTTGTCATGTTGACGGTGAGGAGTGTTGCATGGGGATCATTGACGTTGAAAGCCGGAGTTGCATCAGCAGCGGAGGAGGTAGCCATAGGTGTGCGGTGGTAAAGTGCCCGATCGGGTAGTTTATGAGTGCCCGGTCGGGTAGGGCAAGACGTGAGGTGATCGGGTAGCTATTGAAGTGCCCGATCGCGTAAGGCTGATCTGGGGTTAGATCTAGGTTCGCAACAGCTGAACGTGAGTTTTGGATCTAAGGTTAGATCTGGGGTTAGATTTAGGTTTTGGTGATAGGAGGGAGGCGACCGCGATGCGATAACAACGGAACGCGGTGTGGGACGAGGGAGGGATGGACGACGGCCAAGAAAAGTGGGCACTGCGACACAAGTAGAGGACGACGGCCAGAGATATGGGCAGGGTTTTGGCTTTTTTTCGTGCGTGGTGATACGACGGTAAGGGAGGGAAAAAGAAGGTGAACAGAGGTGGTCGATGCGGAAAGAGGGTCGGCGACCGCGAAGGAGGAGGAGAGGCGGCCGCGGCGGTTTGAGGGTCGGTGAAAACGAAGGAGGAGGAGAAGAGGTGGCCGCGGCGGTTTGAGGGGTCGTTAGACCTAAAGCTCTGATACCATGTGGAATGGTTTTCGTATATTGATCGAAAGGAATAATTACATCAGTTATATAACCATATACAAAAGATATGAAAACCCTAATACACCAAAATTACATTTATGTCCCTTTCACTTATAAGATTGCCATATTCACTCGTGTTTCTTCTCATGTCTTCGTTTCCTATGCAAAACACGAAATGTAGATAAAGTCCTCGAATAAACACGATAAATGAATGAAATCTCAATAATCTACTCTAAACTAGACCTAAGAATGATATAGAAACTACAACGGAATACGTGTTATCAGAACTCCATAGCTCAACAAGCTGCCTCATAATCGCGAAGTCTAGGACACCTTCCAGGTAAACCTAAAATGAACCCAAGAGAATATGTGAACACTATATCTTTGCGTAGTAGCGGGGAAGTAGACAATTCTCCACCTAAAAACCTGGAAGGAGCCGCTCAAAAATCTATAGGCAAAGGTAAGGGTGTGATGAAAGAAACTGAAGCTGAAAACGAGAAAAAGAAACCATACGTTGCTCCACCGGCTTACAAACCACCCATTCTCCTCAACGATTAGTGAGCAACAAAGTTGATAAAAATTCTGCAAGATCTTAGACGTGCTTAAGAAGCTTCAAATCAACATTCCATTTGTTGAAGTAGTTCAACAATACTCCAAAACAAGCTGTCAAAAAAGTTAAAAGACCCCGAGAGTTTCTCCATACCATGCACTATTGGTGATATCACCGTAGAGAAGGCATCGTGTGTCTTGGAAGCAGGTGTCAGCCTCATGCCACATTTGGTATACAAAATAATGAAGTTTGGAGAACTCAAACTGACAAAGATGTCTCTATAGCTTGTTGACCGATGGATAAGATATCTTGTCGGTGTTGTAGACGATATACCTATCAAGATAGGTAACTTATATATTCATGTAGTTTTGTTGTACTTGACATTATGGAGGACACGCGCATACCAATTATTTTGGGTTGGCCGTTTCTAGCTACTGTAGGAGCATTGATTGATGTTAAATAAGGAAAGTTATCTCTATGTGTTAGGGATGAGAAGATTGAGTTCAATATGTCTAATTTCTTGAACAGACCCTAACTCAAGGATTCATGTTACCGAGTCGACTTATTGGACGGTTTGACACATGAGATGCTAAAGCATGCAAATACTTCCCATCGCCTAGAACATTTCCTATCATTTGATGCAGGACTCACTTATGATGAGTATGAGCTTTATGCAAAGTTTATGGATGCAATCGAGAAGCTATGAGAGTTCTCGCAAGAAGACGTTCCACTCAAGCCACTGGATTGGAGTCTACCTTTTGATATCATGTGTGATGCTAGTGAGTACAAGGTTTGAGCTATTCCAAGACAACAGAAGGACAAGCAGCTCCATGGAATATCATATGCTAGTAAGACGCTAGACGATGTGTGGATACTTTGTGGCACAACAGAAAAAGAACTCACAAATGTCACACACACATGAGACAACGCCATGTCAAGCTTAGCGACATTAAACAAGTGCTTCCTAGAAGGCAATCTAGTGTTTATTATCTTTATTTTTCATGCTTATCTTTATTTAAAGAAAAACCTTGAGCACCTCTTTCTCACCCTCCATTGGAGCCACACGTCGAGGATGTCGTTCGTTTCAAGTCTAGGGGGTTTCCTTTTTATTTAATGTTTTACTAATTTATCGTATCTTAGCTTAGTTTTCATTTTATTTGAATTTGATTCGTCCCAAACACCTGTCTAGTGTCAAGTTTTGAGATGAACCTCGGTCCTAAGATGCTTAAGATATTAGCCTCTTCTGTGAATCTTGCGTATTGAGTTCAGGTTTACCTACACGTTTGAGCTTATGAGTCGGTTGAAAGTGAAAAGGTTTTAATTCTAAGAGAATCCTAGTATGCTTTAGGGTTATATTGATAGGGTTGCTAGACTAGTTTCTCATTGATTTATCTACATCCAAGTTGCCATGCTGAATCTAGGATGAGAACCCAAAATCAGTATTAGACCGAATTTGCTCACAATTTGAAAGATGATCATTTTGGTTTAGTATTAACAGTATCTTTAGAAGAAAGGGGAATTTTGTTCTTTGCTCCCATTGTACTTCATGTTTATGTTTGCTTAGGGACAAACAAACATTCAAGTCTGGGGATTTTGATCACTATGTTTCGTACACAATTAATGAGCCATATTATGATCGATTTTGATGACCGTTGTGAAATTTACGGGTGATTATTTATTAGTTTTACTTGTTTCTTTTGTATTTTTTATGGGATTTAATAAGTGAGAATTGGGGTAACATGGGATGAGAAACGACGAAGAAGCAAATGACAAACAATACCATTTTTCCCAATTTCTTCCACAATTTCTCTATTGACCAGCATAACACCACTCATATAAATATCTCCATAATGTCCAAAACGACCCACACCTAGAAAGGACATCAAAGTATGGGCACCAAGCATGGAAACCAGGTATGGACGTCAAAGTATGGGCACCAAACACGGACATCAAAGTATGGCCATAAAGCATGGATAGTGGAGCACCAAAGTATGGGCACCAAGCATGGGAACCGAGAATGGACATCAAAGTATTGGCATCAAGCATGGAAACCAAGAGTGAAATACATTTGAGATTTTTGAATTCAATAGTTCTTATCTATTAGAGAGAGCTACAACGCTTGGATGAACGTAGAGGAACTCAAAGACGGGTCTCGAGTCCCGACTCTCCGGTTATTCGCTCTCATTTCTTTGTTTTGTCTCATGTTTTCTATCTCTTAATGATGTATGTTATAGACTTCATGTGTGTGAATAGTTGCATTATTCTAGGACATGGGATTAGTCCTAGGGATCCTTGAATCCACGAAAATATTATTAACAAGAAGTGTAATGCTCCATTTGTTATTTTAATTCTTTATACATGTTCTTCATCCGATATATTTACCTTGATCAAGTAGATGTATGTGTTAGGGTTTTGAGAGATGGACTGAGAGGTGAATCTCAATCCCAGATAAATAGATTTAGAACAATTGGAAATGGGTCATGTAAGTAGAGCAATTTCGATGGAGGGTTAAAACAAATGAATCATAGAGTATAAGGTTTAAATTGGTAGATCACCAACAAATTAGAGGGTTTGCTTGTTTATGCACGTCTTCTTTGCCTTCAAAGAGGGTTTTAGACATATATTATGATCGTCCGCATGTAAACTGTTGCGGAGTATGCATGATTGTTAGTAGTTGAAGTGTGAGTCTTGGACTAAATAGTGGTGAAAGAGGTCAAATTGGGTTGGGTTTAGTGGGTTAAATCAACCCAACCCATTTATAATATAAATGAGTTCTTAATAAGTGAGCATAAATTTATATGGATTTAATGGGTTTAAAACCCATTTACATTCATTTTAATGGGTTTTACCCATTTCACCGAATCTCAACCTAATTTTAACCTGATTTCACCCAATTTTAGCTCAATTTTATCGAATTTTAACCCGATTTCACCCAATTTTAACTCGATTTCATCCAATTTCACCGGATTTCAAATTTATTTCTTCAAATTTTAACCCGATTTTTGATCGATTTCATCATATTTCACTTAATTTCAACCTGATTTCATCCAATTTTGACTCAATTTCACCCAATTTTAACTCGATTTCATCCAATTTCACCGGATTTCAAATTTATTTCACATAATTTTAACCTGATTTTATTTCATCACAATCACTTCTTACCGCATTTCAACCTAATTTCATACATAATTTTAACCTGATTTTAACTCGATTTCATCACATTTCACCGAATTTCAATCTGATTTCATCCAATTTTGACTCAGTTTCACCCAATTTTCACTTTATTTCATCCAATTTCACCGGATTTCAAATTTATTTCATCTAATTTTAACCGATTTTAACTCGATTTCATCACATTTCACCGAACTTCAACCTGATTTCATCCAATTTTAACTCAATTTCACCAATTTCACTCAATTTTAATCGATTTCATCCAATTTCACCAGATTTCAAATTTATTTCACTCAATTTTAACTCGATTTCACCCAATTTTATTGAGTTGAAATTCAATGACATTGGGTGAAATCGAGCTAAAATTCGGTGACAATGAGTGAAATCGAGTTAAAATTTGGTGAAATCAGGTTAAATTGGGTGAAATCGAGTTAGAATTTGGTGAAATTTAATGAAATTGGGTTGAAATTTTGGTGAAACCAGGTTAAAATTCGGTAGAATTGGGTGAAATCGAGTTACAATGGGATGAAATCAGGTTAAAATTCGGTAAAATTATATGAAATCGAGTTAAAATGGGGTGAAATCGGTTTCATAAATTATTCGTATGAATATTGAAACATTAATTATAATATCTTATAATAAGTATATATCATAAATGTTATATGTTAAAAATATATATACAAAATGTTAATTATATGAATAAACCCGTTTAACCCGTAAAACTCAACCCAATTATACTATAAAACCCATTTAATTTTAATGGATCCATTGACTGAAACATGTTCCCTAGAACATTTTTCTAATTGCTTAAACTAGAACGCATCACCTACCTCCTCCACCACACTGCAGGCGATTATGGTTACGAGGTACACGTTGCACCTGCACCAAAACTTTGGCTCTAAGCTTTTCCGTCGATTAAAAATTGTATATTATTTATGCCATCTACATAGTATACGCGGGAAAACAAAGCATGGAAATCGAGCAGGAGCGCTCAAGCACGTTTGGAAACCCTTCCCCCGCTACCACATCAGTCATCATCTCCTCCTACCTCCTTCACCACACTGAAGGGGATTCCAGTTACGAGGTACATATTGCACCAAAACTTCGGTTCTGAACTTTTCTTTCGATTAAAATTGGTACACCATCGATGCCATATGTTCATCTACCTTAATTGTATTACCTGCTTGATTTACATGCTTTGTTTTCTTGGGTATACTCTACAATTGGTAACAAGTATTATTCTATTCGAGGATATATTCATGGTTGATAAATTGGATATTTTTTTTCTAATTTTGATTGACTGAATACTGTAAAGGGTGTGGATTCTATCTCATTCAAACATCGTTGCCTTTGAAGAATCAACTTTAATGGCAATTTTATGCATCTAACCCTTCTTCAATGTATCTACCTTATGCTTTCCCTTTCCATTTTATGTTATGAAATTTAATCGACCGAATGTGTAAATTCGGGATTGTAGTAAACATTCTACCATGGCAGCGCCGAGCGATGAGAAAACCCTTGCGATGGGATGCACAGAAAACTCACTGCCATGTTTCTATTAAAGACCTTGGAGAGCTTAGGAAGTTCCGAAAACCTCTTCCCCCGGTTGCCACAACAACTGTCTCCTCCTTCCTCCACCAACCATACTGAAGGAGATTCTTGTTACGAGGTTATGTTTAGGGAAAACAGTCTATTCCCCCCTGAACTTTACCACTTTAATCATATTCCCCCCTGAACTTTCTTGCCCATCCTATTCCCCCCTAAACTTTACAAAATATTAAAATAAAAATACTTTAAATTCTAACAATTACAAAAAATTCTATATGATTTCTCTAATAGTAATATAATTTTAACATAACCATATTTCACCCAATTTTTACTCGATTTCACCGAATTTCAACCCGATTTCACTGAATTTTCACTCTATTTCACTCAAATTTAACACGATTTCACCAAATTTTAACCCAATTTCACCCAAATTTTACTCGATTTCACCGAATTTCAACCCGATTTAACAGAATTTCAGCTCTATTTCACTTATATTTGATCCGATTTAACCCAATTTCACCAAAATTTACTCGATTTCACCGAATTTAAACCCGACTTAACCGAACTCTATTTCAGATTTCACCGAATTTAAACCCGACTTAACCGAATTTTAACTCTATTTCACTCATATTTAATCCGATTTCACCCAATTTCACCAAAATTTAACTCGATTTCACATAATTTTTACTCGATTTCACCGAATTTCAACCCGATTTAACCAAATTTTAAATATATTTCACTCAATTTTAACCCGATTTCACCCAATTGTAACGCAGTTTCACCGAAGTTTAACTCAATTTTAACTTGATTAAAATTTACTCAATTAAAATCTATTTAATTTGGGTGAAATTGTGTCAAAATTTGGTGAAATTGGGTCCAAATTTGGTGAAATCGTGTTAAATTTGAGTGAAATAGAGTGAAAATTCGGTTAAACTAGGTTGAAATTCGGTGAAATCGAATAAAAATTGGGTGAAATTGGGTAAAATTTTGGTGAAATCGTGTTAAATTTGAGTAAAATTTGGGTGAAATTTGGTGAAATCGTGTTAAATTTGAGTGAAATAGAGTGAAAATTTGGTTAAAACGTGTTGAAATCGGATTAAATATGAGTGAAATATAGTTAAAATTCGGTTAAATCGGGTTAAAATTCGGTAAATCGAGTAAAATTTGGGTGAAATTGGGTCAAAATTTGGTGAAATCGTGTTAAATTTGAGTGAAATAGAGTGAAATCGAGTTAAATTTGAGTGAAGTAGAGTGAAAATTCGGTTAAGGAAATCGTGTTAAATTTGAGTGAAATAGAGTGAAATCGAGTTAAATTTGAGCGAAGTAGAGTGAAAATTCAGGTTAATCCGGGTTGAAATTCGGTGAAATCGAATAAAAATTGGGTGAAATTGGGTAAAAATTGGGTGAAAACATGTTAAATTTGAGTGAAATAGAGTGGAAATTCGGTTAAATCGGGTTAAAATTCGGTGAAATCGAGTAAAAAATGGGTGAAATATGGTTATGTTAAAATTATATTACTATTAGAGAAATCATATAGAACTTTTTGTAATTGTTAGAATTTAAAGTATTTTTATTTTAATATTTTGTAAAGTAAAAAATTTAATAATACATTAAAATTAAAGAAAATATGTTACTTTTAGAGAAATCATATAGTTCGGGGGAATAGGCTAGAGTTTATATAGCTCGTGGGAAAATACGCTATAGGTTTTATAGTTCGAGGGGAAATAGGCTATAGTTTATATAGTTTGGGGGGAATAGGCTAGAATTTATATAGTTCGGGGGGAATAGGATGTAATTCATATAGTTCGGTGGGAATAGGCTGGAATTCATAGAGTTTAGGGGGGATAGGCTGGAAATCATATAGTTTGGGGTGAATAGGCTGTTTAAAAAATATTTAACAGAAAGTTAACAGAGGGGATAATAGGATGAATCAGGGGGAATAGGATGAGTAATGATAGTTTAGGGGGGAATAGGATGAGCAGGAAAGTTTAGGGGGGAATAAGATTAAAGTGGTAAAGTTTAGGGGGGAATAGGTTGTTTTCCCTTATGTTTATTGTTCTCACCTTACCTTCATTGTATTACCTGCTCTATTTCCATGCTTTGTTTTCTCGGTTATACTATATAGATGGCAAGGTTTAATATTCTGATCGAGTATATATTCGTGGTTTATAGATTGGATGCCATTTTTCTGGTTTAGATTGTGTGAATACTGTAAAGAGTGTGAATTTCATCTCATTCATACATCATTGGATTTAGAGAATCTACTTTAATGGCAATTATATGCTTTCCCTTTCCCCTTTTTGTAGAATTTGTAAATTCAAGGTTGTAGAAAACATTCTTCAACCAAGTCGCCATGAAGCCCGTGGAGAGTTTGATCAAGCTCGTAAACCTCCTCCCCCGAGTGCTGCAGCAACCGTCTCCTCCTCCCTCCACCACCGCATTGAAAAGGATTCTGGTTACGAGATTATGTTTGCTGTTTTTACCTTACTTTAATTGTATTACCTGCTTGATGTTAACTTTAATGTTGTTTTTACTTGTTTGCTTTTACCGCACTGTTGAAGGATTAACGGTGAAGTCTGGTCATGCATGTTTCAAGAGCAATAGTAAGCAGAGCTGCTGGAAGTATTGAAGTGTTGGACAAAGACTAAGAGGCCTAGCCGAATATCTAATGGTAGTCATAGTCATGTATCCAACATGAGCCTGAAGTCTGGATCCATCAGAACTGGATCCATATATGTATCCCAACAATTTTATTCTTTTATAGATTTCTATGCACCTAGCAAGCAAAGCTAGATCAGGACTTATGGCAGCAGTACGAGGATTACTATCTACAAGCCCTCTTTCTTTGAAGGGAATTAGATTAGAGCTACTAACATTGATGGCTACCTGTGTTTTTTATTCCAGGCTTAGTTAGACCCGCTTATGACAACCATATTCTCAAAACACACTTTTCTAATTTTCATGTAGGAATGTACATGTAACTTGGCTATGATGACTCGGATGAAGTTCCTCCAGGAGCCCAAGAATATCTTGATGATTTATTCTCGGGAAATACAAATTATCACATAGAGAATGATGTAATCAAAATTTTTAATAGGTATTATTCCCTTTGTTGTCTTATTGATTCATTGCGTCCAATTATTGTATTCAAATATTTTCGAACCTTTACATGCATACTTCCTTCTTGGCTTTATCTCTTTAACATGCTTCTTCCATCCTCAGCTCACCACGTTCAGTCTCCAAGCAATTATATGTTATCATATTTTATTCTGGTCCTCGATTTTTGGTAGATAACCTTCGGTCTCCTATATGTAATCTTTCCCGAAAGATTTAGATCTTTGTTGCAATTTATTCGTATAAGCACCAATTCGGTAAGTCAAACATGAACCGGTACTTGTCTTGGAACCTTACTCTTCAATGTGTATATTATAGAGACTACATCGCTATGTATGATGGCCATTTCTTGGCATTCTCTGTGTAGATAACAAGTGGCAGATTCTTGGATATTTTCTCCCTTTGTTTGAGCCATAATTCGGTGATGCAAAGACAGAAGCCTTCGTTGTGAATATTATCCAAGAAGGAATAAATTCCAGCTGATTCACTTTCCAACAATCAAAAGGTTTGTTGTGTTTGCTTTACTCAGTTTCCCTTCATTGATTAACGAAGAATGTATATGAATATTGGAATCAAGACATAGAGTATGAGCACAAGTCACTTGTGAACTTCAATGAAGCTATGAAATCAGGTTCATCGAGAACCAACTCCTATTGGGTACATGAGATTACTTCGTACCCATGGCTACTCCAAATCAACAATCTTCATCTAATTCAGACATAACGGTTGAAGATAATTTCCAATAGTCATGAGAAAATTTTGTTCTTTAATTTGTATTTCAAAATTCGAAAGTTATTATATCCTGCACAGCTCATTACTAAATCATATATCCATTTCAGTTTCACCGTATGATGAAAATCATGTTGCAAATATTTTGTTGTTCTGAATTTATCACCTATTTTCTACCTTAAATGTTGATGTTCCCCACTCTTACCGGCATAATGTTATCCTAAATGCTTATTCATACCCCCAATTAATGTGTGTCCCCCAATTAATATGTGTTCCAGCCCCACTAACTCATGTTACATGAAAAATCAATTCGCAGAAACAAAAGAAAATTGCTTTTATATTCATATGTCCTTTAAATGACTCACCAATTCTTTCTATTTAGATTAACGTATCACCAGATTACAAAACAATTTACCTCAAAACATTTTCTAACCATTTCACCATGGCTTCTTTATCTTCGTCCAATGCTACCTCTTATCGCCAAGCTCTACCATTTTCACAGTTGATTGTAGGTCGTAGCATGAAGGAAATTGTCAGGATGGTTTTTCGCGTTTGGGAAGCAGGGAATACTAAGAAGGTTAGTCAAATCATGTGGATGTAATGTCTTTTAATTGATGAAGAGGTCGTACCCCTAAAATTTTAACAATTTGTTTTGATCTATTCCATAAATCCAGTTAGTTTAGATTGGTGCTGATTATGATTTTCCCTTTTTCATTTAGTTAAATTTGCTTCATGGAACGATTAATTGTCATGTTTATACATACTTTTTCCTATTCCTCAAAGAAGGAAATGTTTTGCGCTTGGAAAGAATCGTTTTTAAGTGTTTTCCATAAAGAAATTTCAAAATTACACCAAAAATAGTTTGTACTTCTTGTTTAGAGTATTAGTTTCCAATTTTCTATGTCATCCATTCTCTTTAGCTTCCTTCTCACATCCGAAAATTTTTTAGTTAGATGAACTAAGACATCAACAAATACCAAATCGACGTTTACCAAACTTGCAACTCTGAATAAGCATCGAGATTTAACATATACATGTCCAGCAATAGTTCCAAATACTCCCCAATTCATTTATGTATAAGATTAGTGCTAATCAATCAAATCCTCTTTCCAGAATTTATTTCCTTCTCCCTCATTGCAGCAAGGACATCCCTATCATCAATGAATACCAAATCCACATTTACCAAACTTCCAACTTTCAATAAACATCCAGATACATGTGCAACAACAATTTCAATCACTTTCCAATTCATTTATGTATAAGATCCGTGATAGTCATAAAATTTCAAACGAGATAGATTGCATCTTACCAAACATTGTCAAATACAAATATGAAATTAGTTTCAACTTTGCTTAACTATTCGTGTTACAGTCCGACCTCTTTCAACTACTTAAATGTTTGGTTGATCTTCAAAGAAAGGGTTTGGATTGGTTAAGAGAATGCTGGCCATTGTTGGCCATTACCCTATCCTCACTCCCTGGGTGGTGCCCACGATTGTTTCCCTCTCAATGATGACCAAATAATTCCTTCCATCGTTCTAGGTCTTCCTCCATATATTAATATTTGCACCAATAGTGGAATTTCGCTTTTGAGGACCTTCTCTACCAAATGATCCAATACCATACCAAATTTCTAGATCCAAAAAACTGCACAATGCTTGTTTTTTACCATGTTTGATGTATGCCCCCCATCCGCCTCCTTCTAGCATCATTCTTCTGTTTTTGTGTTCAACCCGTGAACTTCCCACATGAGCAATTTTAATATGTTGTTGTTATTGTAGTGGAGGGTTCAGAATGTGCCAACAGACATAGAAAATAACGATTAGGTGCTTACCTATTATTCCCTTAAGCTTCCTTAAGCTGTGAGACTAACTGAAAAGTATGCATTGTTTTGTAAAAAAAAAAAGAAACAGCTTACAACGGGCCTGTCTCAATATTTTGCTTTCAAGAGATAATTTTTTTCTTTCAAGAATCCATATTTAACGCTATACCTGCAAGAGAGCCAAGAACTTTCATGGAGAATTATGAAAATCACTAAAATAAACTATGGCACTGTAATTTTGTTATCGGACTCATTTACTGGGAATTCTACATTAGCTTTCCATGGGAACAAATTACACAAATTCAAATAAGATGACAGCGATGCTTGAAAAAATTATTTTAAAGAGATGATACTCATCAACGAGCTATGAATGTTCTATCAACTATTGAGTGAAAAGTATTCGTCCTACCTCGAACTACCATTTTTGATTTAAAACAACAATTTTTGTACTACCCCTATTTACACTATTGAATTGGTAATACGACTCTGCTTCAAATGCACTTCCTGAAGCTGATGGAAGGACGCTCAAATGAAAAAGCCCCAGGACCGCCTGAACCAACTACTTTCGACATTCTCAAGGCCCTATTTTCCTAGCTTGAACCATGCCATCAATAATCCTGCTCCTTTAGCCAACATCTAGTTCCACCTTTACTTGTTAGCTAATAACTTCCATCAACTGCAATACCAGACAATTAACTCTCTGACCAACACATCTATTTTTCGAATCAGTGTTGCTCTGTCTCTGCTACTTAGCAGCCGAGTAGCTTCATTCGAGCCCTACTGCTTACCTCGCCCAAGTCATTCGAGTAGCTTCATTCGAGACTGTGAGACTTTTCCTTATATGTGTATTCTTACTGTTCACTTATCTCTCTATGAAGGAAATAGCTAAACATTAGAATCTGATGCGTTCACTCGAACAAACAAGACCCATGCAACCCCATGAGACAGCTCAAACGTTTGATAAAAGTAAACGCATTGCAAAACGTATGCTAAACTTAAAAAAAATAACGCTTCAAATTTAAAGGGTTATCCAAACGTCTCTTAAATGTTGTCCCTAACCCATCGACGGTTTTTACAAGACTGACAACCCCAACCCTTTATCACACGGAGGAATTGAGCTACGCAAAGACACTACAAATGACAGGGTTTTAATCTATCTTACCTTCTAGGCATCACAGTTTTGACGGCTTTCCACTTAAAGATAGACTTTCTAAGACACTTTTCATAATTCTTCAGCTCTTATGTCTTTACCGTTGGTCACTACAAACGAATCCGCCTTCCTTGTGCCATTGACTGAAGAGTGGGTTCGGTGGCAGAATCAATCTGATGCTATTTAGGTTTGGAAATCGTTCTTCTTGACATGGTGTTTTTATGGGGGTTTTGTTTCAGGGGGACTTATCCATATAAGAAGCGTGTTTTCCCCTTCTAGAGATGGTGTATTGACGGTGGCTTTGGTTAGCGCTAACTTCAAAAATACCCAATTTAGTAGGCCTAAAACACTTCAAAAATACCCTTCCCGAAAAAGAAACATTTTTAACTTCAAAAAATACCCTTATAAATGTTGATATTCCCAAAATACCCCTGCGACCCTACGACCCAGTTCGACCCAGCGACCCAGTTCGACCCTGCGACCTTTGTCCCTCTGCGAACATTGGACCCCTGCGACCCTTGTCCCTCTACGACCCTTGGACCCCTGCGACCTTTGTATCTCTGCGACCTTTGGACCCCTGCGACCATTTTCCTCTGCGACCCTTGGACCCCTGCTACCCTTGTCTCTCTACGACTCTTGTTACAATAATACTAAATCCACAAAACAATGATACTAACAATATAGTCAAAATAATTTATTATTTACAAATTATTTACAAATAATATGAATAATTTTTTAAAAAAAATTACAATGTAAAAAGTTGAATTATTCATTCCCAAAATTATGTTACAAATAAACTGTTAAAAAAAGAACAATGTACCAAATTACATCTTCCATAATCAACGAGTGAACATTTTTTTAGAACCTTGGACCGTGCGACCCTTTTCCCCCTCCGACCCTTGTCTCCCTTCGACCCACCTCTGCGACCACTTCGACCACTGCGACCCTTATCTCCCTTCGACCCTTGTACACTCTGCGACCCTTGTACCTCTGCGACCCTTTGTCCCTCTGCGACCCTTTGTCCCTCTGTGACCCTTGGACCCATGTGCCCTTATCTCCGTCGCAGGATCAAGGGTCGCAGGGTCAAGGGTCGAACGGGTAAAAGGTTCGCAAGGGACAAATGGTGCGACCCTTGTGACCCTTTACGCTTTATTATTTACAAATAATATGAATAATTTAAAAAAAAATTACAATGTACAAAGTTGAATTATCCATTCCCAAAATTATGTTACAAATAAACTGTTAAAAAAAGAACAAGTTAAATCAATGAGTAAACATTTTTTAGACCCTTGGACCGTGCGACCCTTGTACCCTCTGCGACCCTTGTCTCCATTCGACCCTTGGACCGTGCGACCCTTGTACCCTCTGCGACCCTTGTCTCCATTCGACCCTTGGACCGTGCGACCCTTGTACCCTCTGCGACCCTTGGACCCTCTGCAACCCTTATCTCCCTTTGACCCTTGTCTCCCTTCGACCCTTGTACCTCTGCGACCCTTTTTCCCCTGCGACCCTTGGACCCTCTGCAACCCTTATTACAATAATAGTAAATCCACAAAAACATCGATACTAACAATAATACATTCTATTGAATAATAGTAAAAAAACCAACCAAATACAAACATGAATTTTGTTGTTCAAATGAGGTTCAAAGCAATCAAAATACAACGGAATTCAATTTATGAAGATTATAGGGGCAAACAGTAGACAAGGTACATCATCAAGAACGGTGTACAATTTGACTTTGAGGGTACAACCCACGTTAAAGCCATTATCGTGACAAAACATTGTCCAACCCCTGGTGATGCTAGCGTCACCGCGTTTCACGGGCCTTAGATCTGCCTCCCAAATATCTCTGTAATTGGTTATCAGCTCAACCTTACATCGTCTACCGCAAAGACCATTCAACCTCGCAAACT
>CM071876.1:24186559-24196927 GCA_036759665.1 Gynandropsis gynandra | reverse complement strand
TGTTGTTTCCGCTCCTTTCGCTCGGTGTTTGTATGTTCACTTCAATCCACGGCCTTGCACAAGTTGAACCTTGTCACTCAACTACGTTTTCGGGGTTAAATTGCCATAATCTCTCGTGCTTCTCCTCATGTCCTCGTTTCCTACACAAAACACGAAATGTAGATGAAGTCCTCGAATAAACACGATAAATGAATGAAATCTAATAAATCTACTCAAAACTAGACTTAAGAATGATATAAAAACTACAACGGATTACGTGTTATCAACGACCCTGCGGCTTATGCGACCCTACGACTCTAACGACCCTACGACTTATATGTCTCGATGGAAATTGACACTCAAATGACCTTTTCACTAAATATTACTCACTTGGTGCAACTTTCTCGACAGCCTTTGATTTAGGATTAGGCATATGAATCACGGCATCCCTTAGAAGGTCTCTTACGGCGTTGATGATTCTCTTCTCCGACTTCCTTATTTCCCTTATTAATTTCTGCTCCAGTGTCAGACAGGTTGCAGCATCAGCATCAACATCACTCACACTATTGCTGCTGATTGTAGTCATTTTCCTTCTCGCCAACTTCAAATCGATCCCTCTCAAGTTCGACATCACTTATTTCTTTCTTGCTATAAACTTTTAAACAGGTTTCACGTCGAAAAACTCTCATTTCTTTCTTGCTATAAACTTTTAAAAAGGTTTCATGTCGAAAAATTGTTCAGCTTTCTCGTTTTTTATAGTTTTTCACGTCGGAAAACTGCCAAACGTGGGTTTTTCCACGTTCGAACATTAAGGGCAATAAATCCAAGTTTTTATCCAAGATCAATCTCAAGAAAGATTAGAAATACCTAAGGATGAAAATAAACCAAGGACCGTGATAATGATCCACCAACAAGTGGTCTCATATGTAGTAAATGGTTAAAATTTCTTCCCCGTATCTATTACTCTAATACTGCCATCATTTATCCTATTGAATATTTTTATGATATGACAAACCAACCTAATGATCACCAAGATTTTGTGACTCAAATTGATAGCATTCAAAAACCCACACCATACGAGGAAGAACGAATTATCCTGGCATGGCAACAAGCCATAGATGATGAAGTCGAAGCTCTTAAAAAGAATAAAGCATGAGATCTCGTCGAAATCCCTTGGTAAAGAAGGAAGTAGGATGCTAGTGTATTTACAAAGTAAAATTCAACCATAATGGCGATGTTGATTGCTACAAAGCACGATTAGTAGCGAGAGATTTCACCCAAACGTACATATAAGACTACATAAAAACATTTCACAAATAGTAAAGATACACAGGACATGCTTTCTATTATCAGTTGCTATTAACCTTAAATGTAATATATATCAACAATTGTTAAGAATACATTCCTACAAGGCGACACGGAGGAATAAATCTGCATAAAGTCTCCCATGTATACATGACCCCCAATATGAAGATTGTGTATCAGCTAGAAAAGTCAATTTACAGATTAATACAGTCTCCCTGTGTGTGGTATCAACCTTTTCACTTTACTTGAATATGGTTATAGTATATGTGAAACAAATCATTATTGATTATTAATCAATGGGGAATTAGGAACCATTGTTGTTCTAATAAAGTATTGGAGATAGCAAAAAAGGAATTTAAAACACGAAAAATATCTTAAAAATAAATAATATATTAAGGACTTATAAGCTATTTTCTTTTAAAAAAATATGCCCTTAATATGTTAGGTGATACATGTAATCTTGGAGTAATATCGTCTAAGACCCCATCGATGAAAAATTTAAAAATCATCTATATATAAGTTAATTTATCTTATAATCACACAACCAAACATATGTTTTGTTGTGAATCAAGTAAGCAAATTCATGCACGTACCAACACAACGTGAATGAAATATGGTTGAACGGATTCTCATATACATCAAGAGATCACCAGACATAGGAATCTAGATGAAATGTGACAACAACCTCGACATTTCAAGATATTTCAATACAGATTGGGCTAGAGACAAGAATGGCGAAAAAGTCCACCACAAGCTTTACTTAGGTTTGTAGGAGGAAACATAGTTACATTGAGAAGCATGAAGCGAAGTTTCATGGCCAAATCAAGTAAATAAGCTAAGTATAGAACCATGGAGATACAACTTGTAAACTAGTATGGTTAAAATCAATTGCTAAAGGACTAAGGATCAACAGCTCTCAACCCATGCTTCTCCACTATGAAAAGGAAGCAACAATTCACATCTCATCAAACTCTATCTTCCAAGGATGGACCAAACACATCGAGGTGGATTGTCATTTCATCCTAGGTAAAATCCAAGGGGGCATAGTTACAACAACGTATACTACAAGCTCTAACAAACACTACAAGAAAAATTCATGCACGTACCAACACAACGTGAATGAAATATGGTTGAACGGATTCTCATATACATCAAGAGATCACCAGACATAGGAATCTAGATGAAATGTGACAACAACCTCGACATTTCAAGATATTTCAATACAGATTGGGCTAGAGACAAGAATGGCGAAAAAGTCCACCACAAGCTTTACTTAGGTTTGTAGGAGGAAACATAGTTACATTGAGAAGCATGAAGCGAAGTTTCATGGCCAAATCAAGTAAATAAGCTAAGTATAGAACCATGGAGATACAACTTGTAAACTAGTATGGTTAAAATCAATTGCTAAAGGACTAAGGATCAACAGCTCTCAACCCATGCTTCTCCACTATGAAAAGGAAGCAACAATTCACATCTCATCAAACTCTATCTTCCAAGGATGGACCAAACACATCGAGGTGGATTGTCATTTCATCCTAGGTAAAATCCAAGGGGGCATAGTTACAACAACGTATACTACAAGCTCTAACAAACACTACAAGAAAATTCGGATTTCGGGACTGAATTTGCGGACTGAGTAATCCGTCCCTAAATTTAGAGACGGATTAGGGACTACTTAAGGACGGAAAAATAAATTCGTCCCTGATCCGTCCGAAAATTTGCAGACCGCAGAGTAGTCCTTAAGTCGTCCGTAATTCGGGACGGATTCGGGACTATTTTCAAGGTGGTCCACAAATTGCGGACCGTTTCTATCCCAGTCCGCAATTTGCGGACGCCTGAGCAGTCCGTCCGCAAATTCCGGACCATTTGGGGACGATCTAATAGTCCGTCCGGAATTTACGGACGGATACACAAACCGTCCGCAAATTCCGGACGTGTTCGGGACGGTTCGTCGGGAAATATTCATCTCAGTCCGCAATCCGTCCAGAATCGGTCTTAAAATTTTCTATTTAATCTCTCATCTTCTACCCATTTCTCACACACAAAACTCATATATTCCTCTTTATATCTTGTTATTGTTTGTGAATATAATGGCATCGTCGTCGAGATCGAATATTTTCGTTTCGAGACAGTGGATGTATAGAAGAATTGATCCGGAAACTCAAAGTGTATCGAAGGAGTTTGTAGAAGGCCTTACACAGTTTATGACGGTGGCGAAAAATCAACAAGTTTATAGAGAAAACGGTAAGTTGGTTTGTCCATGCGTAAAATGCAAAAATGAAAAATTCATTAATGAGAAAACGTTTGGAATCATCTCTATTTAAGAGGATTTACTCCAAATTATTTTATTTGGTTATCTCATGGAGATAATTTTGCCCCACGACCCAGTAATATTGTGGAAAATTTTAGTAAGGGTATCGTAAATCATGAAGTGTCTCAGACTTTTCAAGATATAGAAAACCCTTATGTAGATATGGTGCAAAATGCGTTCGTCGAAAGAAACGAATATGAAAATATTGAAGAAGATTCGAATGAAGAAGCAAAAACTTTTTTTGAAATGTTAGAAAGTGCTAGGCATCCACTCTATGATGGTTGTAGAAGTGGTCTATCACAGTTGTCTTTATCTGCACGGTTGATGAATTTGAAGACAGAAAATAATCTTTCTCAGAATTGCATGGATTCTATATCGCAATTAGTAAGAGATTATTTGCCGAAGATAATAATGCAGTCGAGTCATAGTATGAAACAAAGAAGATGATGAGATCATTGGGTTTATTGTCGTATCGAAAGATTGATATTTGCCAAGACAACTGTATGATTTTCTGGAAAGAAACTTCGAACTTGATCAATTGTCGATTTTGTGTAAAAGATCGATTTTATTTGACAAGAAATGGAAAATCGATTCCATTTTGTCGTATGTGGTATTTACCAATTACAGACAAGATAAAAAGATTGTATCAATCGGAGAAGACCGTAAGCGACATGAGATGGCATGCCGAGCATTCAAGTCTTGACGGAGAAATGTGTCATCCCTCAGATGGTGAGGCGTGGAAACACTTTAACAAGGTATATCCTGATTTAGCTGCTGAGAGTCGAAATGTTTATTTAGGCCTTTGCACTAATGGTTTTAATCCATACGGGATTTCTGGGAGAAATTATTCGTTGTGGCCAGTTATTATGACACCGTATAATTTACCACCAGATATGTGCATGAAGCGTGAGTTTTTGTTCTTAACAATATTGATTCCCGGGCCTAATCATCCGAAAAGAAGTTTGGATATATTTCTTCAACCACTAATTGAAGAATTGAATGAATTATGGAAAGGAGTTCCAGCGTACGATGTTTCGAGACGGAAAAATTTTATATTACGAGGTACTCTAATGTGGACAATAAGTGATTTTCCAGCTTATGGTATGCTATCTGGGTGGACAACACATGGTCGATTGGCTTGTCCATATTGCATGGAGGAAACAGATGCTTTTCAGTTGAAGTATGGATGAAAGACGAGTTGGTTTGATTGTCATTGCCGGTTTCTTCCTCCTGATGATACACTACGATGCAACAAGAGGAATTTCAGAAGGAACATTGTTGCGCGGAAATCTCCTCCTCCAATTTTGACCGGCGAAGAGATATTGTATGAACGACTTCTCGCTTTGGGTATTCCTAGGAGTATAGACTGCGGAGGAAACAATCATCCGAGAATTCATGGTTATGGAATTACCCATAATTGATACAAGAAGAGCATATTTTGGGATCTTCCGTATTGGAAAAATCTGAAGCTTCGTCACAATCTTGATGTCATGCACATAGAGAAAATTTTTTCGATAATATCATCAATACAGTAATGAATGTCACAGGAAAAACGAAAGATAACATTAAATCACGGAAGGATCTCACAGAGTATTGTTCACGGAAGGAGTTACATATAAGTGAGGATGGTAAAGCGCCTGTTCCGATATTCAGATTGTCTAATGAGGAAAAATATAAATTGTTGAATTGGTTGAAGGAAGACGTGAAATTTCCTGATGGTTATGCATCTAACATCGGAAGGTGCGTCGATATTCATGGAGGAAAGTTATCAGGGATGAAAAGTCACGATTGACATGTATTCATGCAACGACTACTTCCCATATGTTTTTCTGAATTGATGGACAAGCATGCACACGAAGCAATTGGAGGTAACATGATTATTTTATATAGTATAATTAGTGATTAATAATTTATACAAATATTAATTTTAAAATAAACTAATTAATATACTTGAATTTTTAGGTTTTGGCATATTTTTCCGGGATTTATGTGTGAGAAACTTAAGTGTAGATGTGATTCGTAGACTTAAAAGTAACATTGTAAGAGTACTATGCAATTTGGAGAAGATTTTCCCACCATCATTCTTTGATGTTATGGAGCATCTGACAGTTCATCTACCACACGAAGCCGAATTAGGAGGTCCAGTTCAATTTCGTTGGATGTATCCATTCGAGCGATTTATGTTCCATTTGAAGAAAAAAGCCAAACAAAAAGCTCGTCCAGAGGGTTCAATTGTGGAACAATACGTGAATGAGGAGATATCGTTCTTCACTTCTTACTACTTCGAACCACATGTTCAAACGCGAAGTAGAAATCTAGACAGATGTTTTGATGGTGGTGTGGCATTTTCATATCCAGTACCAGATGTTCCAGATACTTTTTGTAGGGTTATGTTCGATGATGTATTGAAGAATACATACATGAATATTGATGAATCTCAACTCCAAGAGCTTAAAGAAAGAGATTTCTCCACATGGATAAGATAATATGTAAGTAAATGATAGATATATATTATTGTTAAAGGAAGAGATTTCTCCACATGGATAAGACGTTTATATCGATGATTGTTTTCATTTAATGCATATTGAGATTGGCAATCACCCGTTATGGGACCAACTCTAAAAGTTACGAGTTGGCCCATGTATTTTACACGTGGTTACCACTTTCATACTTACGAGCACGGAAAATTGAAGTCAACTACGAACTACGGTGTATGTCTGAAAGGTGAAAGCTATTGTGAATCGACCGACGAACCAGATTTTTATGGGATTTTGAAAGACATTTTGCAATTGGAATATCCAGGTATTAATATTAATAATCCAAAAAATTTCCTTTCGATACCATGTATGTTATATTTTCGAATATTTTGACGTATATTTGCCATTTTTGTAATTTAAATTTAAGTTAAATGTCAATATTTTTTTGTAGCACGTAACACAGTACAAAGGTCGTCTATTTGGTCTTGGAGGAATGTCATCAAAACATGCGAGTTCCTCCAAAGGCAAGGAAAAGGTCGCAAACGAGGAATTACAAAACACAATCTCGGAGATGAAAACACAATTAGAACAACAAAACTCACAGGTCAATGCTCTGCAAAGAGAAGTTCAACGATTAAGAAGGAAACATGAGCAGTGGCTTAGAATGATGAAGGCACACATGCCCACTATCAATTGGGATACGGCCGAAAACAATGATGACGACGACAATGATAATTCGCAATTGCCACCTACTAGTTTGTAAATGGATAATTGTAATATTTTATGAACTATTTTAGTATTGTATGAATATTATTTATTTAATTTCAATTTTAGTTTTTTAAATTTTTGTTTTTTTTTTAAAATTCGGACGGGACCTGGGTCGTCCAGAAAATTTGGGGACGGGTCGCGTCCCGTCCAAAAAATTTCCGGTTCCGGACGGCCGTTGTCCCATCCGGAAAGTTTAGGGACTGGCCGCGGCCCGTCCGGAAATGTTATCTAGGTCATCGGACTTCCCGACGATTTTCGGACTAACAATATCGTCCGAAATTACGGACGGTTTGCTGACTAACTTTACCGTTTCAATTTGCGGACGGATTGCGGACGAAAATTGGTTTGCGACGCTCATTTGCGGACGAGAAGCTGCAGTCCCTAATCGGTCCCGAATCTCATTTCCGGACGGATTGGGGACTGTTTCGTCAGTCCCTAATTTATGCATTTCTTGTAGTGAAACTAGGATATTTTTTCACCAAAGCCACAAGCAACCAAATATGTTGACATCTACATCAACGAATTGATCTTATCGATCTCCATCAATCGTAAATGAAAAGCAAGCTCGAATGATCTCCTTTGTCTCCTAGGGCTTGCTTGTTTAAGATGGGGTGAAAAAGCGATAACTTTCACTTCATGTGCCCTCTTTTCTTGCAATGATCACACTAGGTCTCCATGCGATCATTCCTTGGACTGGTTTTGTTGAAGTGGGCTACTTCAATCGGTCATCCATGAAATAACTTTAGTAAACCTTTCTCCTTTTGGATTTGCATAGACACTTCATGGAAATGAGGTAATGGATTCTAACGCAACATGTGAATGAGGATTCCCATATAGGAATTTTTCTAATATTTAGACTAACTCAAATACTTGAGTTTAGTTATTCTAATCAACAAATTCCTTAGGGTTTATTGTTGGTTGATAAAATTCACTGATTTCTGAATTCAGGTCTCTGTAGTCTCCTTGATGATGGTTGTATAACTTGCTTTGTTGTTGCAATTAAATCAATGTTCTTTTGATTTCAAAAGCACGAGCGAGTTTGGTTGTGTTGTTGAATACCTCTTTGAGCTGGTTCTATAAGAAGTATGTCTGCTCTTTTAAGCAATTTGAGCGTGTTTTCAACATCCTTGCAATAAGGCTTCGATAATATTTGTGGGATAGCCACCACGTACTCCATATGAAGTCCCATCGTAAAAACAAGCCATGTCTTAGATCTTCTCTTATCTAAATCCATTGCAAAATCTGAGTCAATGTAACTTCTATGATGTGAACGAGATCTTGGATCTGCCACAAGTTGTAAGAGGACAAATAATGATGGACAAGAAAAAGGAGCTTCAAGATTTGTTCGCACGAGGACACGAAATGAGAAGTAATGCAAAGGAGTTTCAAGATGTGTTCAAACAATTCGTTATGAAAGAGTACAAGAGATCCCTACAACAAGCGGAGTCCAAGAAGAGTAAGAAACAAGAGCATGAGGCAGTTTTCGGCCAATGCAAATTTTTCTTGACCAAGATGCTCGGCCAAAGCAAGAAACGCTCAACTTGAACATTTTTGTTGGTCTAATTTTTTTAGTTTTTTCAGTTTTTAGAGATAAGACTTAATACGGACTGACAATTTTACTGATGATCTCTTTCACATCATTCATTTAATCTTTTATGTTTTAATTTTTTTATGTCTAGGTCTAGGAACCAGAGGAACAAAGGAAAAATAATTTATGTGTAAAAATATTTCTTATCATAACTTTTGATTGACACCATTAATATGTGTTTGTAAAAATTGTTGGGCATACGTATTAATTTTAGTTTTTTCTTCTAAAAATTAAAATACGTGAAATATATTTTCAGACTTGTACAAGCATAAAATAACAAAATAATAAATTAATTCACAGTCTTGTACGTTTATAAACCTTAATAATAATAAATGCGTAATTGTAAATATATAGTCCTTGCACTCCATTTACATGGTTGGCTTATTCATCCAATCCACCATTCATATCAATGAGTCACAAAACTCATTTTTTAATTCAACATAATCATTCGGTGAAGACGACTCATTTTTCACGCTGTCAAATTTCGGTCGTCTTCACCGACCTGTGAATATATAAATCAATGGAGGAGACGTCATGGCCAAAAATGCCAGGTGGCGAATCTTTGGCCTCTCCGTTATTACTCCAATTGTGGGCAACTGTCCTCACCGCTGCATCTCCGTCGCCGCCGATGACCTGAGCGCCGTTCTCGAAATTCCTCGACTCGGATAAAGGCAGGGTTTTAAAATCGTCTGTTTCCTCTGCAGCCACCGACATCCATCGATCGTCAGATCTTTTTGGTATCCAAAGGTGTTGTCCTTCTCGAGCCATGGAAATTCAAATTTCTATTAATTATTTTTGACTTCTGACAAATTAAATTTCTTTGGGTCTGGTACTATTTTCCCGCTTTTCAGTTTAGTGATTTGTTTATCAAAAAGGGCAAATAAAGTTGTAATAACGCTTCAAAAGTTAGGGTTCATGATTAAATCTTTTTGATCTTGTCATGGTAGTGGACGGCAGATCTCGAAATTGTTCTAAAGAAGACTAAAATATCTGCCAAAAAAAAACCATATTCTTCCACTCATTAGAAAATCCGAATCTTTGATTTTATTTTTAACATTATTCATGTTCATGACTGGACCTTTTTTATAGTTTTTCAAGGATTGAACATTTTTCAATTTTTTTGAAGATTGGGGCAGATGTCATTTGTCTTTAAGTTCTCAGTTGTAAATTCCATATGGGTCCTTTAAGCTCTTTTTTTTAACCTAAAATGCCCACCAGTTTGCTGTCTGCTAATGTTTCAACTGTTACATTGTCTTTTCTCGTTGTTCCTTTGTTGATCTTTTCGTCTGGTGGCTATGTCAATTGTTTGTATTTCAGAAGTTATGGCCACGTACGTAACAACGTTTTCAAAGACATCAGTACCACTGTTTCTGGGTCAACTCTGATTATACTCTGTAGAACTTGTTTGGAGAATCTAACAAGTCTAGTCTTCTTTATTGTGGCTACTAGGTCATGGATTCTGGTAACAGTTACAGAGAACCTCATCAATCAGGGTCTTTTAGTCGGCAGAGCAGTGTGAGAAGCTCTCTAAGCTTATCACGAAGTTTGCGTCTCGAAGCCAATGATGAAATTGATAGCGAAAGTGTCTCAGAAGCTGGGGATATCGGGGATCGCTCCCTTCAGAAAAGGCATAGTATTGGTAGAAGTCGCTGTTTGTCTGCTGATATCGTTGTAGATCAAGAACAAGAACAAGATATGTTTCATTCATGCGGAGTTTGGGGGCGTGACCCGCGAACCCTGAATACAACATCTGCAGTCACGCCCTTCCCTGAGGAAACCAAATCCCCTTTACACACCAAGTCACTTTTGCCTTCTGATTCCAGGAACCAAGTAAGTCATATTTGCTTATCAGTTGCATTGGAATTGGTTCTGTTTCACTAGAAAACTTCAATCCTATGACAGCATGTGGTTTTCATTCATTGGCATGTAGGCAAAGGAGG
>CM071876.1:24167644-24186516 GCA_036759665.1 Gynandropsis gynandra | reverse complement strand
TAATCACCAAGCAGAAAAAAGAGTTAATAGGAAGAGCCTGTGTTACCAAAGTCCTTGGAATACATTTCATGTTTTATCCATTTGGCAGTTTTCGGTATTTTTGGTGTGAGTTGCAGAAGCTTATGTCTATGTGTACTCCTCTCAAGAGACGGAGGTGCTTAATCAGCAGCACTAATCCTCCTCTGTTATTCCAAATAAACAGGTCATGACGAGATATCTGTTGCAGAAGCTGTTCGGACCAACTGTTGCTCGGGTAACAAACGATGGTAGCATCTTATACCTTGATCTTCCCTCCAACATGGTAAGGTTTGAAGCTCTGTTTTTTATGCGATGAAGAAGAAATGCCATCTTGGATTCTTTTGTTTCTTAAAATTGCTGAACATGCTTCATTATAGGTAGGATCGTTCATGATGGGATGGTTTGGCGTGGTATTTAAATCAGATATAGCGAGGGTGTCTGAATTTTTGGCCATAGGATTATCGACCGGTTATTTGGGAAGCCTCACGACATTCAGTGGTTGGAACCAGAAAATGCTTGATCTTAGTGCCAATGGGCAATGGGTCTATGCCATGCTTGGTTTTCTTTTAGGTAAAACATAACACTCTTATACAACCTAAGTTGGATAAACATCACGGCATTCATATCCTTTGATGACATACTTCACAGGGTTGTTTCTTGTGGCTTACTCCATCATTTTCGGGATTGAAACCGCCAAGGGTTTCAGATGGCTTCTTAGGAGGCAAAACAGAGCTTCTGAGGAAGGAAAATATTGTCTTAGGGTGAATACCTTTACAAGTCATATGGTGTCTCTCGGTCTGATGCTCCTAATGCTTGTGGTTTTACTCTGTGTGAGTGCCTCTTTGCTCGTGAAAGAGTTCAGCAAGGGAACAAGCGATGCTCAGCTGTGGTTTGGTTGCTTAGTTGCAGCACCCGGTGTCTGGCTAAGATGGTTCTTAGCTCGGCTAAATGGAAAAGGACTTGGAAAAGGAGGAAGACACCTGAGATGGGTTCCATTCGGCACACTCATTGCCAACATCTCTGCCGCTTTCGTCATGTCTGCGTTAGCAACGTTAAAGAAATCAGTGAGGATTCTCATATCTCTCATTGTAGACAGATCACATCCAAAACCCTAAATAACTTGTTCTGACTTCTGAAATCCAGGTGAACACGAAGACCTGTAACACAGTGGCGTCGAGCATACAGTTCGGCCTTCTAGGCTGTCTGAGCACAGTATCGACATTAATGGCCGAGTTCAATGCAATGAGGGAAAGCAAATACCCGTGGAGAGCGTATGCTTACGCTCTGGGTACGATAGGGGTTTCGTTTACCGTCGGAATCATCATATACTTGGTGCCAGTGTGGGTTGTAGGGTTCAGTTCAACGTAACACAAAGAGGTTCAAGTGTTGAAGAGTTATGGTCCAATTGATGACAAAAGCAATTAAAATCATATCTCATTTATATAAATCGAATCATTACCACATTTTTTTCACCAAAACACATTCAATTGATCAACTCTTATTATGAAAGTAAACATTTTATGATGCACTATAATAAATAATTTCTAAATTATTGTAGTATTATTCTAAACCGTCATAAATTTGGAAACTTAGCACAAGTACTTATGCACTTTGCCCATTCACATCTCTTTTCATTATTTAATAATTAATTTATTCATATAATTTGGTAACTTTATGAACAACAACAGTGATAAATTTGGTAATGTATCTGTTGAATAACATTATGATTATGATGTATCTGTTATAATTCGATTATCTGTATAACCTTATGTAGATGCCAGTTTTTACAAATATGAATTCATTCTTTTATTAGAAAATTTTCTAACTTGCAAATTATTTTTAATTTCTCTATCTTGTTGTCATTCTAACGGTTAAAAAGGGAGGTTTGATGGTGATGACATTTTAATTTAGTTTTATAGAATACATGTATTATTATTATTACTAGGAATATTATCGCGGGATGTGCGGGTTGGTGATTTCGTATTGTACTACTGACTAATAAATTAGATTGTATAATATAATAATTATTTATATATAATCTATAACAATTTTTGAAATAAACAATAATAAAATTCAAAATAATCAATAGAATGAAAATAATAGATTAGGTATATATATTATTCGTATAGTAGTTTGGAGATGCGAGATATAAAGATGAATAAGATTTACATTTTAATAAAACTTGATAGAAAGATAATATCAAACATGTTTTTGTGGTATTCTTGACAAAAATATATTTGTATTGTAATGTTTTTAATTTTAGAGTTTTCATTTAAATATGATTTTATTAATATATTCTTTGAATATAAACAGTTGTTTATTTTTAAATATAAACTTGGAAGACAGTACCTGTAGAAAATACCGCAGAGCACCGCCTTCTTCCTGTCCTAAAGGTTTAGGGGTTGACCCAGAGGAGACGAAAGAAGAGGGGCGATTGCAAAAGGAGGCAACACGGACCAAATCAAGCGACGGTGGGGAGACCAGGAGGAGGAGATGAGACCAATGGTGAATCGAGGTGACATCGACGACGACAACGAAAGGAAGAGAAGACATACACCATAGAAGATTTAGGGTTATTTTTTTAAATTTGGGATGTTCCGGTTTTTCGTATTTTACGGAAACCGAATCGAACCGAAGTCCAAACTTTGGACCGAATGGTTCTTTCAGTTGGATTCGGGTTGGGTCCTAATTTCATTGGAGTAAGAAATATAAAAAGATACATTATAGGATTATCCAAGATGTAAGAAAAAATCAACAATTATCGGAAAAACATAGAATCTCGTCATGATTCTTCTATCCAGCCGACGCATACGATTGAACCTGTCTGGGCCAAACTTGTCCATACACATCCTTCTTGGTGTGTCTCCTATCCCATGACCATGAAACATCTAAATAACATAACCCATGTATCAATCAATTAAAACTCTGTTTATGCAAAGATTATCTCAATCGTATACGTGTATTAATTACCTTCAGATGAATATGGCTGAGGAGACAGTTCATACGGAATGGGCATTGAGATTATCTCTTCTTAGGCAGTTCCATCTTTTGCAAGTTCATTTCTGCATATGTTCTCTGGTAAGGACAATCTCCGTTACTTGATTCCTTGTGCAATTGATCAGGTAAGATGTCTTTTTCCATTGAATATTAACCAGCTTGAGTTCATGCAATTTCTGATTAGGAGCCTGGCATTGGCTTTGAAAATTGGTCCTGTTTTTTATCCTCCATATGTATCAGTTAGTTATGTGGTTCTTTGTTGATGTTGTGTTTTACAACCCAATCTTGGATTTGTGATTTGCGTCTTTATATCAATTTCTTCTTTTGGTTTCTTTAGGATCCCTGTTTCAGAATGACCCGTGATGTTGCCCCTCGGATAGGCTATAACAAGCCTGCCCAAATTGAATCATCTTTTTTCCAGCCTTGCAGGCAAGTGCTTTGTTTTACATTGTCTAGCAGCAGCTCAATTGATAGAGATGTATATGTGTACCTTGTTCACTTTTTTTCTTTCTGTAAGTTGAGAGCCCAAGAATCTGTTTTGGACAGGGAGAGAATGGAAAAATGTCTGCAAGTGATCCAAATTTTGCTATCTATGTGACTGATACTGCAAAGGACATTAAAAATAAGGTGATTTCTGAAGCTATTCATACTCACACACCAATTTTTGTTTCATTACTTCTATCATAGGCTATAGAAAATCATCCTTGGCAATAATAACCATGTATTACATTACACAAATATCCATTTGTCCTGTTCGGATGTACCTGAATCTAATTTACATTACACAAAGATCATTACCCAGAACTCAAACTTGCCGACCAAAACCTAATTTACATGCTTGAAGTCGACTAATTTGTGTTTTGTTCAACAATGCTAACCATTCTACACTACTTGCAGATTCTTGTTGTGATTCCATTATCGTTAAACTAATTTTTCTTGGTAGCTAATGCTAGCGAGACAACGACATTCATAATCTCGCTTCTACTCTTACAGGTGGACATACCAGTAAAGCATCTGACTTTCTTCTTAGAAGATGACTCTGAGCTTGAACATATAAAGAAGGTAGAGGCTACTTATGTATTAGATAATTATGATGGCAAAGCCTTACCTTTTCTAAACCCACTCTCTCCCAAGATTGTTCAGATATCAATTGTCAGAATAATAATAATTCTTGTGTGTGAACATTCTAGAATCAGTCAATATTCTCGAATCGTTCGACGTGCATCTAATTGTTTGTGTAGTCAAACCAACTTAAATGCACGGGTAGTTTGAAGGTTATCTCGTTATTAGAAGCATCTTTATTATCTCGTTGTTAGGAGCATATTTGTTATCTAGTTTTTTGTAATTTTTACTCCTATAAATAGTGTATGAATAAACCAAATGAAAACAACCTTTCCATCAACTACAATCTCTTCTAAGTTTTCTATCTAGTAGAATTTCTATCATTTGGTATCAGAGCTTGGAGTTGAAAAAAAAAGGCTAGACAATGTTTGCACCTGTTCATGGTCGAGATGGTAGCCCATGTCGTCTAGAGCGACGACAATCCCCATCACCGCCGCCGAGACAACCGCGACACCGTGATGTCGGAGTGCGCGAGGTGGTTGTGCAGCGGGTGATTAAGGAGGTCAGTGGCGGTAACTACCCGATGCTCACTCGAACTAACTACATCGAGTGGACTCTCTCATGGAAGGTGATGAGGTGATGATGGAGGCTCGTAATCTTTGGGATACGATCGAGAACGGCCCCGTCGACTTCCAGGAAGATCGCATGGCTTTGGAAGCCATCCTCCGCGCCGTGCCCGCAGAAATGATGGCTTCTCTTGCCGTCAAGCAGAGTGCACAAGAAGCGTGGGAGGCAGTCCGTTCAATGCGTGTCGGTAGCGAGCGTGTTCGTAAGGAAAAGGTTCAGCAGCTGAGAAAGGAATTTGAGTCTATCTCATTCCATGACGGCGAAACTATCGAGGATTTCGCAATACGTCTCTCCAACCTTGTCACTAGCCTTGGCACACTCGGGGAGACGATCGATGAAGCGAAGGTTGTTGAGAAATACTTGCGTGTGTTGCCACCCCAGTTTTCACAGATTGCCTTATCGATCGAGACTTTGTTGGATATCTCTAAGTTGTCGTTGGAGGAAGTGACCGGGCGGTTGTTGGCGGCAGAAGAACGTCTTGCGACGTCAGAACCGCAACAAGAGAGTGGCAAACTCTATCTCACCGAGGAGTAGTGGATCGCGCGGCAGAAACAACGCCAAGCGGGTGAAAGCTCTTCAAGTCCGACAATGGTGATGGTAGAGGTCGCAGGCGGTCTCGTAGATCGCGTAGGAAAGGCGGTGATAGTGGCTCTGACCACAAGGATGGCCAACGCAACGACAAGTACCACAACTGTGGGCGTCATGGGCATTGGGCCAGGAATTGTCGTCAACCCAAGAGAGGGCAAGCAAATCTGGCGCAAGTTGAGGAGGTTGAGGAAGGGCCACAGCTTCTAATGGCACAACTCAACAAAAGCACCACCGTGCTTGAGTCGACTCCAACACCCTTTCACATCGATGAACCGAGCGCACAGGCACTTCTCAGCACCGGCAATTCTGAAGACCGTATGGAGGGTTGGTACCTTGACACAGGGGCCACCAATCATATAATGGGTTGTATTGACATTTTCGCCAATCTAGACCGTTCGGTGGTTGGCACGGTCAAGTTCGGCGATGGCTCCGCCGTCAACATTCAAGGTTGCGGCACCATCATCTTTGCTGGCAAGAATGGAGAACATAAGGTGCTTACTAACGTCTACTACATTCCCCGGTTGAGGAACTCTATCATCAGCATCGGCCAACTCGATGAGAACGGATTGCGCGTGAAGATAGAGGATGGTTTGTTGCGGATATGGGATCAGCATCAACGACTTCTCGCCAAAGTCAATCGCGGTCACAATCGCCTCTATGTCATGTCCCTCAAAATTACTTGACCGATCTGTCTCATGGCGCGTCACTACGTAGATGCTTGGCGTTGGCAAGATCGTTTCGGTCACATCAGTTTTGATGCTTTGGAGAAGATGGGGCGTCAAGGCCTCGTCAAGGGTCTACCGCAGATTGAGCACGTGGAGCAATTATGTGACACTTGTGTCGTCACTAAGCACCGACGAGGAGCATTTCCGAAGGCCGCAAAGTTTCGCGCTAAGGAGTCGCTTGACCTTGTTCATGCCGATTTGTGCGGCCCAATCACGCCAGTGACACCTGGGGGACGACGTTATTTTTTGCTATTGGTGGACGATGCTACCCGCTATATGTGGGTAGTACTGTTGGCAGACAAAGGTGATGCGTCCGACGCCATCAAACGTATCATGGCAAGAGCAGAAATTGAGTGTGGACGCAAGTTCCGGGTGTTGCAAACGGATAACGGTGGCGAATTCACTTCGTCGAGTTTTGCCACCTACTTGGCGAATCAAGGCGTGAAACATCATTTTTCTGCACCCTACACTCCGCAGTAAAACGGAGTGGTAGAGCGACGTAATCAAACCGTGATGGCGATGGCGCGTGCATTGTTGAGGCAAAGAAGCATACCTACTGAGTTTTGGGGGGAGGCAGTATGCACGGCTGTGTTTCTTCTCAACCGTGCCCCTACCAAAAGTCTCATCGACATGACTCCTTTCGAAGCTTGGTACGATCGCAAGCCGGCTGTGCATTTCTTACGGACGTTCGGTTGCCTTGCATATGCAAAGAATCTTCGTCAGCTTCAGAAGCTCGATGATCGCAGCATCCCTATTGTCTTTCTTGTATATGCAGAAGGAGCGAAGGCATATCGTGTGCTGGATCTAACCACAAGACGTGTGCACATTGCCTGAGATGTCGTATTCAATGAAGATCGCGGTTGGGAGTGGAAGGAAAATGACGTTAGGACGCCCCTTGGGGATTTCACGGTTGAGTTTTCAGTGGGTCAAATGATGGATGTGGCAAACCCTTCACAGAATTCTGGGGGAGCCAGAACACTGTCACCGGCCACTCCAACAACCACATCAGTTGCTACAACGTCAAATGTACCACAATTGGAGTTTGTGACACCTTTGCAGAACGACTCTAGTAGGCTAGATGCAGCCCATTCTCACACACCCGTCCGCTATCGAACAGTTGAAAATTTGATTGGAAATGAAGCCCCGCCTCCGGGATTCGCTACGCGGGAGTTGGACGACGTTGAGCTGCACTTGACAAGCGCTGGTGAGCCTTGCTCATTTGATGAAGCCGAGCACAATGAGGCATGGCGTGCAGATATGCGCGAGGAGATTGATGCCATGGAGCGAAACCAAACGTGGGAGCTCGTAAAGCTGCCACAGGGTCACAAACAGATTGGGCTCAAGTGGATTTTCAAATTAAAGAAGAATGAGGACGGCGAGGTGATCAAACATAAGGCGCGTCTTGTTGCACGCGGTTTTGTCCAACAAGCCGGCGTGGATTTCGATGAAGTTTACGCACCTGTCGTCCAAATGGAGTCCATCCGAATGTTACTTGCATTAGCTGCCCAAGAGAGGTGGTCTGTCCACCATATGGATGTGAAGTCCACTTTTCTCAACGGTGAGTTGAAGGAAGAGGTATATGTAAAGCAACCAACAGGATTCGTTGTAGCCGGTGAAGAAGACAAAGTGTTACGCTTGTGTAAAGCTCTCTATGGCTTGTGTCAAGCACCACGGGCTTGGAACGCGAAGCTTAATAATACTCTCAAGCACCTCGGTTTCAAGCAGAGCGAACATGAGCACGCGATGTACCGACGTACCCACGGAGGAATGACTTTGCTCGTTGGGGTCTATGTGGATGACCTTGTCATCACCGGATCGTCTGACCAAATCATTGCACAATTCAAAGAGGAGATGAAGGCCCAATTCGAGATGAGTGACCTTGGCTTGCTTTCTTTCTATCTCGGAATTGAGGTACATCAGGACAATGGTGGCATCAGTTTGTGCCAGGCACACTACGCTGCACAAATTCTTCGTCTAAGCGGCATGGAGGGCTGCAACCCAGTGCATACACCCATGGAGGAGCGGCTCAAGCTTAGTCGTAATAGCACTGCACCGGAAGTGGATGCCAAAATGTACGGGCGGATTGTCGGGAGTTTACGCTATCTTGTCCACACGAGGCCAGATCTAGCTTTTGCTGTTGGTTTCGTGAGTCGTTTCATGGAGCGACCAACGGAAGAGCACATGGTGGTGGTGAAGCGCCTTCTATGCTACATCGCCGGTACAATCCATTATGGACTTCTCTATGAGCGGAAAGAAGGGGATACACATCTTGTTGGCTATAGCGACAGCGATCTTGCCGGAGATATTGACACAAGGAAGAGCACGAGCGGTACATTGTTCTTCCTCGGAGCTTGTTTGGTGAGTTGGCAATCTCTGAAGCAAAGGGTGGTAGTTTTGTCATCCTGCGAAGCAGAGTATGTCGCCGCTACTACTGCAACTACACAAGGACTTTGGTTGGCTCGGTTGCTTGGCGAACTCCTTGGGAAGGATGCTGATATGTTTGAGCTGAAGGTGGATAGCAAGTCAGCTTTGGCATTGAGCAAGAACCTGTTTTCCATGATCGCAGTAAACACATCGATCTTCGATATCATTTCATTTGAGATTGCTTGGAAAACAAAAGTGTCAACGCAGACTTCATCAACTCGAAGGATCAGCTTACAGATATCTTGACGAAGGCCCTTGGCCGAATCCAAGTCCAAGAGCTACGTTCAAGGATTGGATGTGTGTTAATCAGTCCTCCCTCCACACACAAGGATTAAGGGGAGTATTGTCAGAATAATAATAATTCTTGTGTGTGAACATTCTAGAATCGGTCAATATTCTTGAATCGTTCAACGTGCATCTAGTTGTTTGTGTAGTCAAACCAACTTAAATGCACGGGTAGTTTGAAGGTTATCTCGTTATTAGAAGCATCTTTATTATCTCGTTGTTAGGAGCATATTTATTATCTATTTTTTTGTAATTTTTACTCCTATAAATAGTGTATGAATAAACCAAAGGAAAACAACCTTTTCATCAACTACAATCTCTTCTAAGTTTTCTATCTAGTAGAATTTCTATCATCAATTATATTTCTCAAGTTCATCTCTACAAACGTTTTTTAAAAGTAAATTAATGGGAATGGTTCAGGAGTATGGAGCAGGAAGAATGCTAACTGGAGAAGTAAAGAAACGACTAATCAAAGTTTTAACCCGAATACACCTTCTTCCTCTCTCCATGAGACGTAATAACCACCGGATTTGTTCCGTCCTAACCATAAAGCAAAATCCACCATTATAAGATTAACCCAATAAGAATCAAATTTCATAAAAGAAATGACGTAATAAATTAGTTTACAAGTGTTTTCTTGCCAAGCTCAGGTGGTCACTCTCCTAAATAAAAATTCTTATGCTACTACTCATAACCAACACATAGGTATTGTTGAGATCAAGAAGTATTGTCCCTAAGAACTCAATACAACAAGCCTTGTCCAGCAGAAAAGAGTATACGATGCAAATTCCATTAGAAGATAAAATACTTTTTTTATCATGAGTCTTTGAAGGAATAAATATGTCAACTTCATCTCAGGATCAGAATTGCAAACCGTTTAATTAATCAAAATGGCTCTTTTCACCAAAGAATCTAACTGAACAAACTTGTAAGATTAGATGAAACAATTTAAGCAGCCAACAGGTTAATTTGTACCAGTTGTAGAATGAATTGTAACATGTCCTAATCTTTACGTGAGGGTAAGCCTTTCTGGTTAAGAGAGGTATTAATTGTTCTGGCTGCTGCCACATCCGACTCCTCACGCCTCACAATTTTCTCAAGTTCTTCAACTTTCTCTTACAACAATTTAACATTCGTGTTGGTGGTATTGATCAACGTGTTTGCAGTTTCTAGTGCAGAGCATAGCTGAAATTGCAGGGTAACAAAACTAAGTTAAAGAGAACAGTGAAACAAAGACATGGAAGTATGTGCTCGGTAGACACACTATGAAAAATTATTCAAACCTATTTGCTTCCGTGTAACACGTGAAAATTTATGGAAAATGCTTGAAAGAATGACATCACTAAACCATTTATTAGCTGAACCTTTGACAAAACAACTTAGTCATGCCCAATCCAGGTATACATGTTATATTACATGAAAGATAGTGCTTGAACAACAAAAATAACACAAGTAGTATCCATGTCAAGACAACCTCCACGAAAAGATTGCCACTGAAAACATTCCGACACAAATAAAACAAAAAGAAATGTCGCTCCAATACCATTGGCAAACCCATGCATCAAAACCTTGAATAAGAACCCTTATTCATCATAGCTCCAAACAGATTAGAAATTACCTCCAATGTAAGAGTTGTCCATGAGTGTTCGGAACCAGCGAATGCCTTGTTCAACTTATCATAGTTTTCCTGAAACCAATCAACATATGTTTGATTCTCATGACCATCATAAAATATGCTATACAGGATTTGATGAAGAATATAGATTCTGGGACATGACAACAAAATATGTACACAAAAAAACTATGTTTATTCTGACAAGCTAATAAATAAAAAATAACACGAAAAGATTGTACTCTGCACAGCTGGTACATTGATGTATAAGAAACTGCAATCATTCCAGGCATTTCATCGAACACCATTGATGCAAAAATTAGATAGGTAGCTGATTTTTTTTCTTTACGATTTCTTTGTTATCCTTATGAGAAACTCTTTCGATAATATTTTATTAAATAGTACAAGTAAAAACTTTTTTCACTTCATGTTTAAAAAATATAAGTTTAATGAATTCTCAGGTTGTTGATGATTGGCCAGGATTGCCTAGAGGAGTGAAATTTGATCGATCTGAGCAGGAGATCATATGGTGTTTGCAAGCAAAAGTTGGTTTATCGGGTTTAAGACCTCACCCGTTTATAGATGAGTTCATCCCAACGATTAATGAAGATGATGGAATTTGGTACGCGCATCCTAAGAACTTACCAGGTAGCTGATTTCTCTTCATTTCCTCCATCAACGACCTCATCGTCGCTACTGCTTCCATAAACGCCATAACCACCGTTGATTCAACCGATTCCATAGGAAAGTTCACGTCGTTCTTCCATGGTGGTTGGTTCTTCTGTCGAATCAGACTATTCATGGTCATTTTCAATACAATGCTAAGCTGTCCCAGTCCCGCTCTTGGTGTTTCTTGTCTACCGTCTTAAAATATAGTGTGGAGGAAAAGTGAGTATGTTTATCACTGTAAACACCGTTAGAACATGTCTATAAAGTACGCCAGAAGGGTTTTCCAGTAAGCATCCCTACTTCTCTCTCTATCTCGGCACTTGCTTCTCTCTTTTATCGTCGTCCTTACTTCTCTCTCTATCACGATCCTTTATTCTCTCTCTATCACGGTCCTTAACGGCCAACTCTGTAACAAACATGCTTATTCTAGTGAACTCTGCAATAAAAAAAATGAAATCCAATATGAAAACAAGAAGAGATAACAAGTTGAAGAACCCACAAAATATTAAGGAAATAAACGCTCTGGTTACCTATAAAGATAGGGCGGATGAAGCAAATGCCTTCGGAAATGTGATCAAAAGGGGAAGCCTCGCCGTTAAAGACCCTTTAGTCAATAGTGGACGGAAATTACGAAAAGCATGAAAGATTGATGAACCCACAAAAAGTAAGGGAATAAAAGCTTGGATTATCTAGGGCAGACGGAACAAATGGTCCTCGCAAATGAAATCAGAATGGTTACCTAGGACAGACCGAACAAATGGTCCTCGATTCATCTTTTCTGTTACAATGTATTAATGACCTCGACTGGAAGAGGAAAAGTCGAAGGGAATATGAAAAAATTAATAAGGTGGAAGGAGATGTACGCTTGCATCGTGGGGAAGAGGAAAAGTGGGAAGGAAATTACTGATGCATTATCAAAGTTAAACAAATAAACTAAACTATCCGCAAGTGCACGGCACGTGTGTAGTACTTCAGGTGTCGATCCCACAGAGACTATGCAATACAACTTAAACTCGAACTACGAATCAAACTTGCTAACGAACGAAATGTGGTTTTAAGAATGACATACTAAAAAACAAATAAACAAACTAGTTCTTAAGAATGAGACAAACGTTCCAGGAAACCAGTTTCACCATAAGACTACCGAAACCAACAATCAACCTATCTATCATGCAATCCCAGTCAAGTTATCTAAGGCAGACGATCCTAATATGATATCTACCCTCTCCCGAGGCATAGACACGTGATCTAATCAAGTTTCCCCCTACTTTCGTGGCTGACACCTTGAACTAAACCCTATAAGACCTGTGATTCATCCGTTTTACCCTCAACCGCTGCTACCCTACTTTCATGGCCTAACCTCGGTTGTTCTAAACCTGATCTTCTAGGATTAGAATTCTCCTTTTGGTCCTTCTCCTGACCCCTAATACATGCATTTACTTGGCCTTCATAAACTCAAGTCATTTAAGCACTCAGATAAAGAATAGATTAACGAAAACGGGAAGATGCATTCAAAGATAAATCAAAAGTAGTTTTGGGATAGCCATGGGCTAATCCCTTCTCCTAGAACAAAAAAACTACTCGCTCATGCGTCCGTAAACAAAAATAAATAAAATAGATGGTCTAAGAAACATGAAAACCAAACGAAACCGAAGTCTTGGATTGATCTCCAATGCTCCTTGTAAGTCTCCTTCCCAAGAACCTCCTTCTTCTCTCTACTCTCCCTCCTCGATCAAGAACTGAAAACTGAGTGAATTAGCTCAACCTCTCACTCCTCTCTTCTTCTTTCCTTCCTCGTTTCTTTCCTTTTCTCCATTTCTTTCTTTCTGGACGTTCAGTTATTCCTTAAGTTGCAGCAGCCACCGATTGTTGTCATTTCATGAGTTTCCATTCTTGAATAAATTGGGTGACGTTTCCATTAGTTTCTCCAGCAAAATATCACTTATTCCTCTTCTCTAAAATCGTTTTCCTTATTGTATAAGTCCCCAACAAACTCCCATTTGTTTTAAGTCAAATTAACTTATTTGGAGTTACAGGTGACGGACGCGACCCGCCCGGGTAGGGTAAGTGACCCGCTCGGGTACGGTGCGGAAGGTCGCGCGGGATCACGATGAGAAAAGAGGCTTCCTGCTCGGGCTCAAAGGCTGCCCGCTCGGGCTCATAGTCTGCCCGTTCGGGCTCAAGTGCTGCCCGATCGGGTTCAAGCCTCGAGCGTGGTATTTCTTGCCCGACTCGTGCTCAATTCTCTGGACAAAATCACCGTAACAAATGTCCGCTCGGGCTAGGGAGTTACCCGTACGGGTAGTGGCTATTCCATGTCGATTCTCGTCCCGTTTATCCCGTGATGATCCTCGATGTTGGTACTTTGTCTCGTGCACGTCCTCTAGCTCTAAAATGAATCGAATACGCATAAAAATCTGTAAGAACATGAAAACACGAAAACAAGTAAAATGGATACGGAATCATACGTAAAGCATCGCATATATATCATAAACATCTCTAAAATCGTACAAGAAATACGTATGAAAATGAGATGATCAATTACCCGAAACTCATCTTGCCAAAATTGTGGGCGTCGCTCATTGGCTGTGGCTTCCATGAGAGCAGGAAGGAAATAGATTGATAAAGAGAGGGACAGGAGAAGGATTTGGCGGAGTTGCAGAGCCAAAAAAAGGAACAGGAGAAGGAGAAACCGAATCGAGCCACTGCGACAAGAAGAAAAGAATACATAATAAATCACTGAGTACAAAAGAAACCTAAACCACTGGTAAAACAGTAAAAATCAAGGGAGGCAAAACAGGTGTGTAGGTTATTACCTGACATCTCGGCTTTGAGACAACCTGAAATAACCTCGACCGAGCGGGATTTCGATCTGAGAGTTCCCACAATCTTAGTCATTGCTGGGAAGAAAGACTGCAAAACACATAGAGAAGGATCAGTAAATTTCCACGACAAGACAATCACAAAAAGAATACTGCTTCTTGGATGATTTCCAACTGAGATCCATTCAAAATCAAAATGCAAAATCAGTATCCTCTGAGATAACCTCTATTTGTAAAGAAAAACAAATAAAACAAACATATTCGAATTGCTTAAAAAAATTTATCCAAGGAAATAGATGCAATCACATCCATTCCAATGACAACCTCGAAGATATAACAAAAATTACGAACAAACCTCGATAATTCAATTACTTGTCAATAATGTTCAATCAAAACTAAACCATCAAGGCTAAAAGTTCATAGACCTTTGTGCATAAGCTTTACCTAGAAATGGAGCTTGACCACATTTGGACAATCTGCATCGAAAAAGAGTGTGATCACCTTTGAAACCTAACAAACATAATTAGTCATCAAATTTCTACATTTTTTTAGTAAACAAACTTCTATTAATTTCCAGAGAAGAAACTCATAAACTTTACACTAAAAAATTCGAATCTAAAAAATTCTAATGTGATCCCAAATACAAGAGAACCATTTAATTGCCAAGTTCTGATCCTAGGTTTGATGCTTAAGGACCTGATGAAACCAATACAACAACAGATCAACAATGTATATGTGAGAGAGACATAGAGAAAGACAATACAACATATCAACAATGTATATGCTCAATCTGTGAGAAAGACAATTCAGACCTGAACAGGAAGCTGAGAGGCTCTTCCATGGGGGACACTCTTGACATTTGAGATGCAACAGAGATCATCAGATCCATCAAAACACGTGGTCTCCGGTTGGTCTGCTATTTAAAGAACAACCTAGATTCTATAACCCAAGTACAACCACCATGGGGACGAAGAAGCCATCGATTTTTAAACAGCTAAAAAGCATGGAAGTTGTGTTGTACATGTGTAGTTGCATCGGCATGACACCATAACTGCATACTGATCTACATTCGAACTGCCTTTCCTTTCAGAATTCACAGGTGGAAGAGACAAACTCGACAATCGCAGTTTCTTCCTTTCAGGGGAGGGCTTAAGAGTATTCCCCACCGAAGAAGTAGGTTTCAATATGAACGAATGCTCCTCTCCTCTCCTGAATCTGTAGAAAAACCCAAACCTCAGAACCATTTAGATTGGAAGGATGATTTTACTCTGTCAAGTCTGATGGATCTCATTACTAGTTCTATGGATTCACTGCCAGTACATCTCATCAAACACGCATGCTTAACTACATAATCCTTATATAGACCCGTTAAAGATAAATTGTACCTTGCACTTGTGGCAGCAAAACACAAGCTGAGAGAGAGCAGCAGTATATGCCGCTCCATATAAGGTGTTGGACGGACGAAAACTTCGCATGTTGTACTGATATCTCTGGAAGTGGGCATAAGAAGCAAACTATAGGCACGAGGACCATCTCCAAGCCTTTTAAGAGCTGATATAGCTAATCGAAGTTCACCACCTCATGTTGAAGGTTGAAGCCCTTCAAATGATTGTTAGCGCGACGATTTGAGCCACATGAACCAGAGGCGAAAAACTGAAATTTACAAAAAAAAAACATTTGCTCATCGATCAGAATAAGGACGTAAAAGAGGAGTAACAGAGGCCGAAGCGATCAAATCCAAATACTTGTGCGGGACAAAATCGAGATGTAGAGCAGAAGCAGAGGCAAAAACGCATAAGGCTGCTCGTGCTCACTACCCGCCGTCTTCACCAAGTAACCAAACAACGCCATTACAGCTCTGAGCCCAAACACAGGAACCAAAAGGCGCAACCTGCAAAAACACATCGACCGCCACACAAACATATCCGTAAATGCTTTAGATACCGACTAAATTGAGAAACGGAGTGAAGCCCAGAAACATGAAGAGGCAAATAGAATTTAAAAAATGAAGAAGAACTCACCAAGTAGCTCCTAGATTTGATATAGATCAAGGCAGAGAGATCATTCCATGAAGAGAAACAGAAAGGATGAAATATGCATAGAGAGAGATGCAGAAATCAAGAGAAAGATTCGGATCTAAGAAATCAAGAGTTTGCTAAAATCTTTCTATTTCTCTTCCAATTAGGGCATCTCATTCAACTCGGTAATCTCTACTCGCTAATCTGCTAGTCTGCTAGTCTTTCTTGAAACCAAAAAAGAAACCGAAGGAATACGAAAGGGTTTTTGGGAGAGGAACAGTATCTGTGAATTGAAGAGAGCAATAAAATGAGAAATAATAGTGGAATGGGTATTTAAAAAAATATGATGTGGATGCATCAGGAGCTAGTATCGGTGACAAGTCAGAAAAAGTTTAAACTTTTAATATTTAGACTAGGAATTGAGCCCGCGCGATGTGCGGGATAATTTTTTATTATATGAAAACTAAACAAATTATTTTTTATTATATGAAAAATAAACAAATTATTTTCTATTATATGAAAATAAACAAATTATTCTCAATATTTATTCATTTTACCGCAATAAACAAATTACAATTGCAAGGTATGATATTTGGATAATCCTTCTTGTCCATGCTTTACAGAAGATGGACTATGTTTCTCTAGACGAAAATTAGTCAAAATAGATAGAGTTACACGTAAATGATTGCTGACTTTGTTCTGGATCAAAATCAATAGTGAGAAATGAAGCATATGTATAAGAAAAACAATCAAGAATAACAATTATCTAACTTTGATGATTGATGAGAATTAAAAAGTCAAGGGATTCTCAGACAGACCCATGGTGATTTTAACCATGATCTCCATTAGAAAGGCATACATAATCAATAAAGCGCAGAGACCAGAACATGTGTTAAGTCATAAATTGAGAACTGTCTTGAGACTGACCATGTCAATTCCCGCATTGATACCCGCGTAAACAGAGTACGAATAATTAGCATGAGGAGGAGTGGTGATTCTATCCATGTCCTGCCAATACGTGATCACAAAGACCTACAAAGAAAACCATAAAAAATTGTTTCTAAAGCTTTTAGTTTGTCCAGAAGGTCGCCTTGCAAACCAGGGATAATTTCAGTCATTTGTTGAACAATTCGATGATCCTCACTGTAACTCCCATAGATTCGGCCCCATCTTGGAACCTCACAAACCTGTAAAGATCCCAATGCAGAAACCGTAAGAAACCTGTTTCTTGTTAGGATGTTCAATGGATTACAACTTAGAGGATTAATTTTACCCACCGCAATACATAGGGTAAAGGCATATGGGGTTCTTGTTGCTCTAACTTCAAAGGCAGTTGCTTCTCCAATCCTCTTGAGAAGCACAGGGTCCCTACATACAGTAAGCCATAATACAGAGATAATAAGCAAACCTAGACGAACCAGGACAATATGCCGCAACAATAAAAACATGGTCTTAATGCTCCCTTTATAACCTTTTTTTTTTACATGAATCCATGGTCGTCATTGAAAGCAATATTCAGTAATCTTACCTTGTTTATTACGAATCTTTCTATGGAGATGGAGTTTTCCTTCAATTAAAGAATACAATCGAATCCATGTTGTCATTAGCATTTACGCTAAACCGCTCCTATTACCTCACTTCACTCCTAAATGGCCCACGCAATGGCTTCGCAGTGCAACCTTAGAAAGTAGCCCTCTAGAAAATCCGAGTCCTCAGAACTTAAAATCTTTCTTCTTCTTACCTTCCTTGTCTTGCATTTTCCGCTTCTTTTTCTTATCGTTCTACACAATCATTTGAACAATTAAAAATATACGAATCATATGATCATGGAACATAAACTGCTAAATCTGCTCCAGATGCTCATAACTCGACAACCATGTCACTGAAATCTTCTCGTTGAGTACGCAATTTTTCCTCTTCCCTTGCCTCCTCATACCTTGAAAAAACGTACGAGTTAGAACTGTAGTAACAAAATTTCCAATGAATTTTCTAGATACATACAAATACAAGGATTTGACTTACTTGGCAGGTAAAACTTGTCCATGGCTTTCAGTTCTTCTGGTTGTAAACTGACTCTACTCGGGCTGTCTTTTGTCCTCTAAGCAAGTCAACGTGGTCGACACATCACATGTCTCATGAATCATGTAACTTTAGAGCTGTAAACTCTAAACTGTAGCAGACAAAATGAGTTCACACATCTCCATAAATAGGAAAAAGGTTTCTGTGAAATGGTAAGACAGAACTGTCATCCAGAACAAACCAAGGAGTGAAACTGCTGAAATCAGTTTTAGTTGCAATGTTTTCTAATTGTATCAACATGAACTATGATCTACATTTAACAAAGTAAATGACCCACTCTTGATAAGTTATTTCCAAAGCAAAAAAAAAAAAATTGGAAGATAGCATAAAACTTGGTAGTTTTCCATATCCACAAAACCAAGTTCGAGCAAAATGTCTTTCTTATTGACCAGATGAGAAGATAGAAACGGATACAGAATGGAACAGGAAATAGCCATACTTGAAAGGTTGGGATAATACTTGAAAGGGATATGGACGCTTGATAGGATACGAAGCCTCCATGGTTATACCACAATGCCTTCGCTATCAGAGACCCCTCTCTCGATCTTAATGTATCCTCCTTTGCCCCATTCCGCTCCCCATGAGTTTTTCACGATCCAATACTTCAACCCATCCTCTTCCTCCCCGTAACCCATGCCACTACTCCGTGGTTCAGCTATGTCCCGCAGTATCCCGTGAACACTCCCTGCCACCCAATATACATATTTACACATGTAGACCCTTTTCCATAGTTTTACATATCTTTCAAATATAGGTTAAACCGGTTTATGTTGTGTAAGGATGAGATTCTTACGTACATTTTAAGGATGTAGAGAAGCATTTACTGTAGCTGCTAAAGAGATTAGAGCTGTAAACTCAATGATAGTAACATCATACCAAAAAATAGAACATATATCAAGACAACAGTCAACCCTACCACCAGACACCACCATCACATACAACTCGT
>CM071876.1:24147774-24166269 GCA_036759665.1 Gynandropsis gynandra | reverse complement strand
AGCGGAGAAAGCCGGTGTTGTGTCTGTGACGGTAGTAACGTCGGTAGACATGTTTCTTGTGAAAGGAATAATAGGGTTTCAGAGGATTTAAGACCGATATTCAGAGATACTGTGATACCATGCCAAAGTAAGAATTCTCTTCTTGGATTTTTTGTATTAAATGAACCACCTTTATATATAAGAGTTGTGTAACAACTTGTTCCTAGATATATAAAAAGCTAACAAATCTTGTTCTTAAATATATGAAAATTATATATATATATATATGCATATAATACATTAACTAAGTTGTGATGAGAGTTATTTTAAACTCCAGTAAACATGTTGTTTCTTATTTTTAGCAATTGCTGAGTGAGATGAAGAAAATGACTAATTGTATTGTAATTGTCTGTAAATGTAATCAATCAATCGTAAATTTTGAATACAAAAATAATCTTATGTTGGGATATGGCTTTGGTATTTGATTAAATAAATAAAAATTTGGTTCTTAGTTTAAAATGTATATTTATTTAAACATATATATATACAATTAAAATTACATTTATTAACAGTAATTGTATATACGTGTATATATGCACTTAATAAGGTATTTTAAATCCATACATTTACATGCATATAGACATCTATACATGCATATACATAAGCAATTTAGGAGCAAACTAATGTCAAACAATTGGCATCGAATGCCCCAATGTTTGTGTTAAAATTTTTCTATTAAAATTTAAAATTATATTTAATTAATGTTGATATTTATATAAAATAAATTATACAAATATATATCTTATATATACTAAAAGGCTTACAAGGAAAAAAATCCCCCATGACGTCGCCGCATCAGGGCCGTTATTCCTTTCTCGGACCGATCTAACGGCTTCCCACTGTCGGGTTACTCAGGTAAAAATGACCCGCTCCGCCGACCCACCTCACACGATCATGCCACCTGTCCCTGGGAATGCCGCGTTGTTTCTGCACCGTCCGATGGCCGTTTCTTTTCAAATTTTCGATGGTCAGATTTTGCCACCGACCACTGTGGGCAAATCTCGACCGTCCTTTAATTTCTAGGTTTCTAGATGCTTCTGCGGTCTGCTGCCTGTCCATTTGCATCCTCCTTTTGCCGTTTTCCATTTTTTATGTTTTTTCTCCTCCCTGTGATTCCTCCGGCGGTCATTGTTCGCCCTTTTACCCTAGGATTTGTAGAGTTTTCCGGCTTCTTCCCCTCCCATTTCCATCCTCCTCTTCCTTGCATTTTTACTTGGTTTTTTTGGTTTTTGTTTTGTTTAAGATTTTTTCGGATTGGTTTGGTATTTTATTTCTGCGTAGGATTTGTGCAGGTTTCCGGCTTCTTCCCTTCCCATTTCCATCCTCCCCTTGCCTGCGTTTTTATTTGGTTTTTTTGTCGTCTGAATTTTGATTTGTTTGCGATTTTTCCGGATTTGGTTTGGTATTTTATTTATGCTTTTTGTTTTCATTGCCTTCCCTCGACATGTCGTTTCAGCGAGCCGCCGGTGATACTCAATGCCAACTATCCTAATTTTTTAGGGTTTGCATAGAAACGGTCGGCTATTGCTTCGTATTTCCGGCTATTGCTTTGAGTTTGGTTGTTGTTTTAGGTTTAATTTTAGGTTAGCATTGGCATTTTTGTAATTAAAGTGTAAATATATGTCTAATTAGGTAATAATTCAATAATTACTATTATTATTTCTGATAAAATTAATTATGAGTATTTTTATGGAAGTTCTGTAATTAAGATGTAATTAACTAAGGGCATTATTATGGAATTTTTGTAATAAAGCTGTAATAAATTACAGGTAATATTATGTAAATGTTGTAATTAAAGTGTAATTAATTTATGCATTTTATTATAGAATTTTTGTAATCAAGGTGTAATTAATTATCGTTATTATTATGGAATTTTGTAATTAATTATGAGTATTTTTGTAATTAAGGTGTAAATATATATCTAATTTGTCTATTTTTAGTTTTTGGATAGTAATTTAATAATTATTAATATTATTTTTAATAAAACTAATTGTAGTATTATTATGGAATTTCAATTTTTAACAATTTTTTATTTTTATTATCTGGAATAATGTAATATTTTTTAAAACTATTTCACAATTTTGTAAAATGTACATTTTTTAAGTTGTAATTATAAAAAAATTTAAAAACTTAAAAAATTGTTATCACTAGGAATTGAACCCGCGCGATGTGCGGGATAATTTTTCTATTGTATGAAAACTAAACAAATTATTTATTATTATATGAAAAATAAACAAATTATTCTCAATATTTATTCATTTTACCGCAATAAACAAATTACAATTGCAAGGTATGATATTTGGATAATCCTTCTTGTCCATGCTTTACAGAAGATGGACTATGTTTCTCTAGACGAAAATTAGTCAAAATAGATAGAGTTACACGTAAATGATTGCTAACTTTGTTCTGGATCAAGATCAATAGTGAGAAATGAAGCATATGTATAAGAAAAACAATCAAGAATAACAATTATCTAACTTTGATGATTGATGAGAATTAAAAAGTCAAGGGATTCTCAGACAGACCCATGGTGATTTTAACCATGATCTCCATTAGAAAGGCATACATAATCAATAAAGCGCAGAGACCAGAACATGTGTTAAGTCATAAATTGAGAACTGTCTTGAGACTGACCATGTCAATTCCCGCATTGATACCCGCGTAAACAGAGTACGAATAATTAGCATGAGGAGGAGTGGTGATTCTATCCATGTCCTGCCAATACGTGATCACAAAGACCTACAAAGAAAACCATAAAAAATTGTTTCTAAAGCTTTTAGTTTGTCCAGAAGGTCGCCTTGCAAACCAGGGATAATTTCAGTCATTTGTTGAACAATTCGATGATCCTCACTGTAACTCCCATAGATTCGGCCCCATCTTGGAACCTCACAAACCTGTAAAGATCCCAATGCAGAAACCGTAAGAAACCTGTTTCTTGTTAGGATGTTCAATGGATTACAACTTAGAGGATTAATTTTACCCACCGCAATACATAGGGTAAAGGCATATGGGGTTCTTGTTGCTCTAACTTCAAAGGCAGTTGCTTCTCCAATCCTCTTGAGAAGCACAGGGTCCCTACATACAGTAAGCCATAATACAGAGATAATAAGCAAACCTAGACGAACCAGGACAATATGCCGCAACAATAAAAACATGGTCTTAATGCTCCCTTTATAACCTTTTTTTTTTACATGAATCCATGGTCGTCATTGAAAGCAATATTCAGTAATCTTACCTTGTTTATTATGAATCTTTCTATGGAGATGGGGTTTTCCTTCAATTAAAGAATACAAGCGAATCCATGTTGTCATTAGCATTTACGCTAAACCGCTCCTATTACCTCACTTCACTCCTAAATGGCCCACGCAATGGCTTCGCAGTGCAACCTTAGAAAGTAGCCCTCCAGAAAATCCGAGTCCTCAGAACTTAAAATCTTTCTTCTTCTTACCTTCCTTGTCTTGCATTTTCCGCTTCTTTTTCTTATCGTTCTACACAATCATTTGAACAATTAAAAATATACGAATCATATGATCATGGAACATAAACTGCTAAATCTGCTCCAGATGCTCATAACTCGACAACCATGTCACTGAAATCTTCTCGTTGAGTACGCAATTTTTCCTCTTCCCTTGCCTCCTCATACCTTGAAAAAACGTACGAGTTAGAACTGTAGTAACAAAATTTCCAATGAATTTTCTACATACATACAAATACAAGGATTTGACTTACTTGGCAGGTAAAACTTGTCCATGGCTTTCAGTTCTTCTGGTTGTAAACTGACTCTACTCGGGCTGTCTTTTGTCCTCTAAGCAAGTCAACGTGGTCGACACATCACATGTCTCATGAATCATGTAACTTTAGAGCTGTAAACTCTAAACTGTAGCAGACAAAATGAGTTCACACATCTCCATAAATAGGAAAAAGGTTTCTGTGAAATGGTAAGGCAGAACTGTCTTCCAGAACAAACCAAGGAGTGAAACTGCTGAAATCAGTTTTAGTTGCAATGTTTTCTAATTGTATCAACATGAACTATGATCTACATTTAACAAAGTAAATGACCCACTCTTGATAAGTTATTTCCAAAGCAAAAAAAAAAATTGGAAGATAGCATAAAACTTGGCAGTTTTCCATATCCACAAAAGCAAGTTCGAGCAAAATGTCTTTCTTATTGACCAGATGAGAAGATAGAAACGGATACAGAATGGAACAGGAAATAGCCATACTTGAAAGGTTGGGATAATACTTGAAAGGGATATGGACGCTTGATAGGATACGAAGCCTCCATGGTTATACCACAATGCCTTCGCTATCAGAGACCCCTCTCTCGATCTTAATGTATCCTCCTTTGCCCCATTCCGCTCCCCATGAGTTTTTCACGATCCAATACTTCAACCCATCCTCTTCCTCCCCGTAACCCATGCCACTACTCCGTGGTTCAGCTATGTCCCGCAGTATCCCGTGAACACTCCCTGCCACCCAATATACATATTTACACATGTAGACCCTTTTCCATAGTTTTACATATCTTTCAAATATAGGTTAAACCGGTTTATGTTGTGTAAGGATGAGATTCTTACGTACATTTTAAGGATGTAGAGAAGCATTGGATACTGTAGCTAAAGAGATTAGAGCTGTAAACTCAATGATAGTAACATCATACCAAAAAATAGAACATATATCAAGACAACAGTCAACCCTGCCACCAGACACCACCATCACATACAACTCGTCAGTATCGTGGACCCAGAGTTCACACCTCGTAATCCTAAACGAGCTCACAAGAGTCACCGGCGTACAACAATGATTGACCAAACGATATATCAACAGATTTGCAAACATTTCTCATTTTCCCTCTGGTAACTTATAATAGTCCCAAAAAAAAAAATAATAACAGCAATATGAACACTCTCATTCTATTCGATTATTACTAAAAACATTGATATACAACTCATGAATAGATAGCTTACCCTGAAGATCTCAGTCGTTATCCATCCTCGGATGATAAACCTAAAACATTAGGTAAGTCTCGCCCGCCTTTTAAACGACAACCAATGAAATCTCCGTAAAAATTCCATGGTCTTACCTGATCCTATCACCGGTGCCAACTCAATCGCCATCGACAAATCCGCCGCCTTCTCTGTTTCTGGCATTTCTATCGGTCCCATTCGGAAGCCACAACAGTGCCTGAACCATACCTGAACCGTCTCTAGGATAGGTCACCAAAGCCCTCGGAGCCCAGGTCTAATTCGGAAGAAACAAAACAAATATTCCGCTGAATATGACCACATTGAAGATCTTGTACAACTTAATACTTGCCACTAATTCCTTGTGCCAAAATTGAAACATCTGTTTTTAATAACACACAATTAACCATCAGCTTTCTTCGCAGTAAAGGTATCGTATCCTTGATTTAAATCTGCTCCAACATCTTCAATATGAGACGCTCGAAAAGCCTCTGGGAGATAAGAACAAGTCTCATACATTCATACATACATAAATACATACAATTTTGTATGTGAACAAAAAAAAACATGGAAGAAAAGGAACAAAAATAGCAAAAGCTCTCACCAAGCCGCGCTCGTCAAAGAATGCTTCTCCACCTTCTACATGACTGTAGCAAGCAAGCTCACACGGCTATTCATATTAAGCACTTAGAAATTTATCCAACACAAGATATAACATACGAGTCACTTAGATGCTAAAAATGACTTGTTCCTTGATAAATTTTACCTCCTAAAAGGCTGTAGATTTTCTTGACAATGTCTCTTTGCTCTTGGAAAGTTTAAGTTGAGAGAGAAAATGTTCACCACGCTGATAATTCTAAAACCTTGAGCCAAAACCATGACCCCGACTAGGGTAAGGCCCAGGTCGTGGAAGAAGCCCAGCTCCTCCTTTACCATTCTTCCAACGCCCGCGTCCATAACCCCCTCTTCCACCATGGTGATTATTGCTCTATGATGCAGGCAACACTGCCATGAATTCAGGAACATATTAATGAAAGCAAATGTTTTCAGTCTAAGATGTACAAATCATGACAAAAAAGTTGAATCATATATACATCTTGGCTCAAATGTAAAATCATTCATTATTGTATCCAAGTAACATGCCACATGATTGACTTGGAATTGACTTTTCTAAACCAAACATGATAGACCGTAATATTACACTTCAAAATCCAAGAGAATTCGATAGACCCAGTAATATTACTTCAAAATCCAAGAGAATTCTATACAGAAAAGTCAAATATTTGATAAAAATTATGATTGAATAATATGGAAGACCGATATGATTGTAGCTTTCCAGGGATTGAATATAGGCTGATTGCGAGTGCTTACAGTAATCTTCATTATCATACTAAAAAAAAAGATCATTATCTTCTTCTCCTTCGTAGCCATACCAACCCCTCTTGGCCTCAGTATCCTCGTTCCTATAGCTCTCTACTTCATATTCGCCATGCTTCTCCTCTAACTGAAACTGACAGATTTGGCGTCGCCATGGTCTCCACCTCTAGAAGACGATGTCGCCGACGACGATGAAGATGAAGAAGAGGAGGATGAGGAGGAGGAGGATGAAGCCTTGTGGAAGGTAGTCATTCAATTTTGATTTTTTTGGAAGAGGAAGAGGTCATGAGAGGAATAATGGGAGAGAGAAACTGAAAGATATTTGCGGTGGAAGAAGAACAATCGGTGTAGCAAAGGGTAGATTGGTAATTTTTTTAAAAACGTTGACGTGGCTTGCTGAAAAGGGAGAGTGGTTGAGAATTAAGGAAAGTTTTAAACTTCTAATATATAGATTTTATGTTTCTATCTCTGTCGATGTTGTAAAAACGTTTAGCATTATCAAACGGCCGATCAACGTCAGATGTCTATCGTTTAGATGGATTAATCTGCCTCTACGTTTTTTAAAATTTAAATGAGACAATATAATCTTAAAATTAAAAAAACCATTAAAAAATAAATCTACAATATATAAAATTTTAAAATTTATAAATTATAATATTAATATCTTAAGATATAATTTTATATTGCATTTCTGCACTAAATGTTTTATATTTCAATATAATTCACAATTCGTATCTCTAAATAAAATTATTCTCTTTCAATGTAATATCATTATTGACGTATACTCAGTTTTATAAATCTATAATTTAACAAAAAAAAAATCATAAAATATCATTTATTTTATTAGAATTATTCATTTCTTTTTCATCAAAACATAATTGAATGTATGTGTAATCAGTAACTAACAAAAGACTGTCAATTTTTTTAACGTTTTTATGATTTGACATAAGAACATAGAATATTGGTTATTTTATTTCGAGATTTTATTTAAATATCAATATAATGTCTTTTACAATTTTTCTAAAAAATGAAAAATTCATTTGTAGATACGTAGTTGACTGCATGATGATTGTCCACCGTTGAGCGCGGAACTAGGGGTCTTTTACAACCTGATATGTGTGGCTTCTGGGTGCATCGCCACACCATAGCCTTTCCTCTTCTCATCTTTCCCTCACCTCCTTCTTTCTCTTCCCAAGATTAGTCATTCACTAGAGTAGGAGAAAGTCGAGATTGCCTTAGCACACATGGAAGGAAGGACATACTTGTTCGAGATGGATTCAAGATTGATATGTGATTCGTGACTAGAATAAATTAAAGATTGGATTGTTCGGTGTTGCATTACATGATGAGAATGAAGAAGATGGAATAATTGAAGATTATCGGCAAAGATTTGAGGAGCTACCATTGTTGCACCATAACTAGTAGACTTGAATGGACTCAAGCAAAGCATTCAAATCAGGTAGTTCGATACAAACCTATGGGATGAATGTACAAATTTTGTTTTGTTGATTGAAGCAAGTGATATTAAAGAATATCGACCTAGGACTGGATTTTCAAAGTTAGGGAGTTATTCTACAAGTGCAAGAACCTTCCAAAATAATTCAGGAAAATTTGATCCACTCACAAAAGTGTTTGGTTCAAATCATATTGACAAAGAATTCAACAAACAAAACAAACCTTTCCGACAACATAATGGCTATAGCTGCAACTCTTCTGATCCTCCGGATTTCTTCTTGAGCTCCTCTTGTATCTCTCTTGCCTTCGAGCTGCATCTCCTTCTTCTTATCTTCATCTTCTTAGTCTTCATTTCAGCAAGGATATTAATAATTTATCACGAGATTCACTCTGATGAGGTTCACGAGACCGAATAGGATGGAGGGAATCTCTCCGGATTACTTGTTCCCCTGAAGGTAAAGGTTACAGAGGTTGGAGCAGGACTGAGATCCGAAAGGAGAAAGCCGAGGAGGGAGTTGAGACGGAAACTTCTATAAGATCATGTGATTGGACCCATAGATGTTTGGTAAAAAGAATAATCTTCTCCTTTGAGAATAATCAAGAATAGAAAGTATTCAATTGGAACATGAAAACTTTGCTCTCCAATCCTCTTTTCTAGTAAATCTATTTATAACCACATGGTACGAATACTTTGAAAGTTCTAATATTGTCTATACTTTGTTAACCTTCATAAATTCCATCTTGAATTTCATGGCTTTCCACCATTTCTCGAAGTTTGAACTATATGTTGTTTTCTTAAAAATCATGGGGGTTATCATCTACATGATTTTCTATTCTTCTTGTACCATGTAATTTAAGATATCAGGCATGTCGAGAACGTACAGATCTTCTTAGAGTAGTTTGAGTTGAAGGTACCTCTTGAAATTGATTCTGATCTTGAATGGGATCTAGAAATCATTTGGTAATTTGTCATTAATTTAGTCTGACAAAATCAGAAAAATCATGTCATAGATATTCTAATCCACGATCAGATTTCAAAACTTCTATACCCTTTTTCATTTGGGCAAACCCACTACAAAACATTCATTTTCAAGGATCAAATCTGTAAAAAAATAAAAGCTAACAATTCTTTGAACCATTGATTTTGAGATGTAGATAAAAATGAATTCCTTTCAAAATATTGAAATTTTCAATGGTTATCAACGACTATATCTATGGAAATTATCAATGGATTTATCAATTGCCATCCATTGAAACTATCTATAGATTTTTCAATATGTATGGCACCGATAAATTCAATGTACGTATGATACACATTGGCCGCTCGACCCAAACAACTGTGCACTTGACCCGAGTGATTCCTCTATCCCGAAGAGCATTCGAAGACATGGACCAAATTCCCATCCCGAGAAGCGCTCGTTTATCATCATGAGCTCGACCATATTTGTTTCTACTCTAGGGGATTTGGATCTAACTTTTCTAAGTGTTTCTCCGCTATTTAGAATGAAGTGGTCGGTTATTGATCTCCTTCTTGCTTGCTTACGAATGCATCTTGCAGTGTTTTCAATTTTGGGTTGAGTGTCACGAGTCTAGATCTCCGAGCACCTCTAATCATAAACTGAATTCTAGCAAAAGAAACAAAGAAAACAAGACAAAAAATATTTCATTAGCTCACTAAAAAGAAAAAATTAAAAAAATACCTATATTCGTAAAATGGATAACTAAATTGCCTTTATTCCTCGGCAATGGCGCCAATTACTTGATGTGTCATCTAGGTGTGACATGAACATTTCAAGTTTTAAATTTTTTACCTATACCAGAAAATTCGCAAGGATATGGATCATGTCGTACCAGGGTCGAACAAGTAAAGTAAATTACGGTCATAGATAATAAAAGGGTTTATGTGTGTAACAAGTGAAGTAAATTACAATTAAAAATATATACAGGCGAGACAATACTTCTAGGTTAGAGAATTGTAATACATGAACTCACGAAAAATTATGGAAAGTGTAACTTAGTTCTTTTAGAGAATCCAATTATCTTAAAGTAGATCTATCTACTCTCGCAATGCAAATTCGGATCTACCTACTCTCGTAGTGAAAATCTTGTTATAATATATAGCTTAATAGTGTCAAGATTCTAATAAGCTATATTTGGAACGTACTAGTAAACCTACATACTCTCGCATAGCAAATTCCTATTCAATGTCTAAGTCAATGACGTTTGTAATCTATACATTAATATAACTCGATATCCCAATTCAAGACTGACTAACCATTCATTGGTATGATCAACCATGTCTATCTAATTACATACGATCTAATATAACCCAACATCTCCATATATAACTATACCATCTGACAGTCAATTCCAGTGGTCATTAAATCATAGAAGCAAAGAACACGAATCCATTCATGAAGTACAATGAGTTCAAATACATAAAAAAACCCTAACCTAAAACACGGATCACATCTATAAATATATATCTTTGATAAGAAATACAATAAGAAATATGTAAAGAGAAAGGTTAGAGAAGCTCAATCGATCTATCTCGATCAAACGAAGTTGTGACCTCCTCTTCGACCCATCTCCATCGGTAGTTCGATCATTCGATGAAGTACAATAGCATTCTCACACTTTTGCATAATCCAAGAGTCTTTTTCAGACTCTCCTCTCGGTCCCTCGCTCCTTTGTGCCTAGAAACGTCCTCAACTTATAGGAAAGATTCCCCTCACTTAAAGAGTTCAAAATCGTAAGTTTTTAGGGAGTTTGGTAAACTACTCGGTCAATCGGCACTTTGCTTGGGCCGAGCGATTGATTGCTATACACTTGTCTCATACAAATTCGAGATAAATTTGATCACTTCTCTAGGCTGCTCGATCAAGCAAAATATTGCTCGAGTCAAGCGTTTCCATTTGAACTTTTGGAACACTCGATTTCAAATTGCTAAACCAAGCTTTTGAGCGCTTGGGTCTGGCATGGACTGTTTTCGGTTAGGTTGCTCATTTTCGTGCTAGATATCGCTATGTTTCTCCATAATGTGCTCCTTAGTCCCTATTGTCTGAAGATCACAAATGACCCAAAAAGATTTAAAAAGGAACTAAAAGAAACGAAAATGAAACATAAATATACTACAACTTGTAGAGAAAATTTTGTGTGATCAATATTATTTTATGCTAATTTTTCATAGAAATCCTTATGCGGCGCTGGATCGAGTGGTCACCAGCTTGACCAAGTAGTTTTCCATATTTTTTAATGGTTTCACTTATTTTCTTACTTTCAGCTTATTTTTTAGCCTTATATATATGGCATCCTTTGTAGCATGATTTAACATGTTTATTATTGAGAGTTTAGTATTTTTCTTTGTTATTTCTTTGAGATCTGGCGAAAGCATTCTTAATGCGAACTCAATAATTTATCAACATGAGACAACAAGTGTTATGGCATCGTCAATGTGTTTAAGGTTCACTAACCGAGTCATAGGAGGGTATAGAGAGTTCATTAATCGAAGAACAAGTTCTGTATCTTGTTATTTAGTTATTAGTGGGTTTCTTTTCTTTTCCACCGATTGTTAATAATAGAATGTCGGTCTAGACTCATATCAAATGCTATCAAAGTCGTGTTCTTTCGTTAAAATTATAAATCTTTTTTAATTAATTTATTTTATGTTGATCTTTTATTATTGTAGGATCAACAAAAAAAGAGAAATACGAGCATTCGAACAAAAAAAGAGATGTGAACAAAAAAAGGAAGAAAAGAAAAAGAAAGAGTTGTTAGGACTAGGTTTAGGAACTAGAACCTATTTGTTACATTATATGTTTGTAGTATCAAGATTTAGTTTGATGTATAAAATAGTTATTCGTGAATTTTATTCTTCGAGTTCTCAACTAGATCGAACAAAAGAAGCCAAGGAAATGATGGGAGAGCGGATGAAACTGTGAGATTCATTCATCTTTTTGTTCTTTAATGTTTTTTCAGTTTTTTTCTTACGATTTTTATGTTTTGTAGCATCTTCTATATTCAATTCAAGAAACTATCTTGACGAGCCACCAAAAGGTCAAGAAGTGGTCATATTGATAGATGCAGCTAATGATGGTTTTCGTAGGATAACACAAGATGAGTTGATGATTGTCAATCAACAACTGAGGAGGGAATCACATGCAGCTTGCAATCCATAATCTATACATGAATGATACAAGTATGTCAAGGTAATGGACGAGGAACATGATTGTCCGATGAGACCCAATCAATGAGCCAAGAACAAGATTGATGATGACATTAACAACATCAAGATGGCAATTCCTATGTTCATTGGTCGTAGTAATGTGGAGGCATATTTTGAGTTGGAGAGGAAGATAAATATGGTTCTCGACATCCATCACTACTCCGAGTTGAAGAAGGTGAAGTTGATATCAATGAAGTTAAATGATTACGTACTTGCTTGGTGGGATCAATTTACACTTTCACAAAGGTGGAATAGAGAGCACATTATTTCTACTTAGGATGATATGCATATCATGGTGAGTCGTAGACTTTTACCTACTCACTATCATCAAGAGGTCAATCAACATTTCAAGAGATTGGTATAAGGTAGTAGGAGTCTGAGTACTACTACAATGAGATGGATTTTCTAATGATTAGAGCGAACATCGAGGAAGATCAAGAAGCAAAAGTGGATCGGTTTCTAACCGACCTTAATTCCAATATATAGGACCGTGTAGAGACTCATCATTATGTTGATATGGACGATTTGTTGTATTTGACGATAAATATTGAGAAACAATTGAAGAGGAAAAGAAAGGCATTCCAAAAGTAAGGAAATTCTTATTCCAAGTATCGGTCATAATCGAATTAGTTGAAATCCCGAATACGAGACATATAAGGCTTCACAAAAAGTGGAAATTTAGCGACCGAAACAACCAAGTACCACCGAAATTTTTTTACAAAATCGTGATATGAAATGTTTCAAGTGTTAGGATCGAGACCACTTTGCAAAACATTGACGTGAAATGTTTTATACTCGTGTACAACATGACCAGTTCAAAAGCTAAGTACTCCTTTGAATTCAAAAGTTGACAAGTTCACACTAAAGCAAATGTTTGAAGATCATGTCAAATTATTGAATAACAATAAGAGACAATATTCAATTAGTGACCATCATGTAGTTCACCAGATAGTAAAGGTTTGATAGGAACCCAAAAAAAGGGCATGTGAGTAATAATCCATCAACAACACTTTTCTTTCTATAAGAGTGAGCGGCTTTAAGAAAGCATGGCTTTCACAACAGCTGAGGATTATAGTTGTCTACAAAGAGGTGTTTTACACTAACAAACTCATCGATTCAATGCATGCTAAACACTTTAATCCACTTAGAATGTTTGGATTATTCTTCATGACTATTTCTCTCCTTTTGTGCGCCGTCCACCAAGAAAAATAAACAAGAGTATTTCATTTTCTCTTCACCATGTGTCATCTACAACTATTGGAAAAAACGGGTATTCATTTTTTTTATTTACGAATTTTGTTTATAATAGTTACCTTCTTGTAATTAGTTTACCTTTTTGTATTTTCACTTTATCTTTCGTACCATATTGTAAAAAGAAAATATCCTACCTATATATATGTGTAATGCGTGAAATAATAAGATCAATATTGAGCTATAATTGAGTTAATAGTTCTCTTATTCTCTCTTCCATCCTCTCTTTTATTCTCTTTTTTATTCTCATCTATTCTCTTGTTACTCTCCAACAATCTTCCTCACGTTTTAAGTTTCTTTATGGTATCGAAGTCTGGTTATGAATAAATTAGGTTCTTGATTCACTTCTGCTTAATTTCTTTTCTTTTCTACATGTGAGTGTTTCTAAGAAAGGAGGCTGTCGAACCTTGTCCAAGGAAACATATCAATCATATTTACCAGTGATAACTACCTCATATGGTCATAGGTCACTAAATCTAACTTCAAGAGTCAAGGTTTGTGGAAGTATGTGGTGAATCATCCATAATCTTCCTGATAACCAAATGAGAAGGATGTGGTAGGTGACAACACCTCATGTCGTGAAACCCTAGGAGCCCTTGTGTTGCTGTAAAATTCCTTAACTTTTCATATTCTTAGATCCTACGGGAACAAAAAAATACATTTCCTTGTGGAACAAACTGAATGAGGTGCTCAGAAATACCTCCAACCTACCCTGCATTTTTTAGATCAAGAAGGTGTTATGCATTCTTCAACAAGTTGACGAACTCTTCAACTATCATCTCGGGGACTTCAAAGATATGTTCATAGCTCAATGAGCTTCGTCCTGTCACCACTGATCCCAAAGAAATTGTCAACAGAGACTATCAGATCATGTGTTCAAGCTGCTCCAAACTCTGGATGAATCCTACACTAAAATCATGAATCATATCCTCCATTGGAATACTATCCTTCCATTCAACGAAGTTTATATGCAAATTCAGAAAGGGGAAGGATCAGTACACTTAATCCATGGATGTCCTCTGGAAACAACTCATTATAATAAAGCAGCTTGAGTTTGATTCCGAATGTACAACCTTATTCAGGAAACATAAAAGTTACAAACAGAAGTAATATATCAGTTAAAGGTATAGGAGATATTAGGATCTTAAATAGTGCTATATGTATCGAATTTCTCAAATAACTTATTTTTTTATTAGAAAACTAGTTCAAGATTTTAATTGTAGGTTTGTTTTCAATCTAAAAAATTTTGAATTGAGGATATTATGATGGAAAAGCTAGTTGGAGAAGGTTTGCTTAAAAACAGATTTTATGTTTTAGAACATTTTAATAATATAGTGTTCTAAAAATCCTGCCTAGACGTCGTCTAGGCCCCGCCTAGGCGCTAGGCATTCTCTGACCGTCCGATTAATTTCTAGGCGGTTTTTTAAACAAAAAAAACTGACGTCAAAACGACTGTCGTTTTGATACTTAAAGAAAAAACTAACAATGACATATATCCATACGTTTATCTTTTATCGACTTTTCCATCATCATTTCATTTGTCTTCTTCTATCTATTACATCGTTTATTGTCTTCATCTGAATCTTCTATCCTTGCATTCATATCTCATTCTCGTCTTTGCCTTCATCCTTGTTTTTCTTATCTTCTATCGTCTCCCGTATGTTGTTATCCTCTTCATCTTTTGTCATCGCCTTCATTTCTCATCTTCATATTTGTTTCATCTCCACCCTTGGTTTCATCTCTCGCATTCGCCTTCGCCTTTGCCCTTGTCTTGGTCAAACATCATCCTCACTCGACAACCATTTTCTATATTTTGTTTGTTTTATATTATTTGTCATTGTAAATTTGATATTGTGAATTTGATACTTACAAATATTTTTTATATATACTAAACTTTATTTATCTATATGTGTTTTATAAAATTAAATATTTATCAATATTTGGAATTAAACATTTATATTATAATTACATTAAATAATAATTAAATATATATCTGTTTAATCCGTCTAGGTCCCGCCTAGATGCTCTGGGCGCTAGTCCGTCCGCCTAGCGCTTAGTGCCTAACGCTTTTTTGAACCTTGATATTTTCCAATTGTATGTTTGCTCAAACATCAGTAACACTGTAAATTTTCAAATTTGACACACTGACATGTGTCCATCCAGTTAGGGGTGGGCATCCGCAGGTACCCGCGAAAATCTCATTACCCGTACCCGAACCCGTCCCGCACGGATAATTAGTTTTATTACCCGTACTCGTACCCGCAAGGTGCGAGTACCCGCTATTCGGATACCCGCAAAAACCCGCTAATATTTTTAAAACCCGCGGGTACCCGTCCCGCATAAAAAAATCTCAAAATTCAATAATAACATTACAATATTTAAAAAATTACAAACATAACAAAAAAACATAACTTTAAAAAAATACAAATCATAACAAATAACATCTTGTAACTTCAACTGGATTTGTTCCTGGATTGGAAAGAGTTTTGTGACTGATTTGTTCCTGGATTGGGAAGAATTTTGTGACTAGATTTGTAAACATCTGTAACTATAAACCAAAAATAGGTGAATATACGTATACAATATACAATTGAGCAAGTAACTCTGTAAACCAAAGTTTCAATTAGAGAAATCCATCACAGATAAACTAAACATCCAACCTGGTGAGGAGCAGGGCACGACGCAGAGGGTGGGAAGCGAGCTGCGGGGGAGGAAGGGCGGGCGGGCGAGAGGGAGAGGCTATCGGCGCAAGAGGGTGAGAAGAGGCTATCGGTGTGGCCGAGCAGGAGGGAGAGCGGCGAGAGGGAGAGGCTTCGAGAGGCTATCGGCGTGGGCGAGCAGGAGGGAGAGCGGCACTGGCATGGGCGAGCAGGAGGGAGAGCGGCGAGATGGAGAGGGTGAGTGAGAGGCGAGATGGAGAGGGTGAGCGAGAGGCGAGAGGGAGAGGGTTGAGAGGCGATGGTCGCTGGCTGGGAAGGAAGTGGGAAGGAGGTGGAAACATAAGGTTAGATTAGGGTTAAGGGTATTTAGGTAATATAATTTAAAATTAGGGGCATTTTTGTAATTTCTGCGGATACCCGCGGATACCCGTTTATGAAATTAAAAAACCCGTCTCGAATCCGAACCCACGGGTATTGAAATTAAATTATCCGAACCCGAACCCACACCCACGAATACGAGTAATTTTTCGGGACAGAACGGGTAATACGGATTTTTTGTCCACCCCTACATCCAGTTGTAGGGAGACAGTGTCATAATAGGTGTCACCTTATCAATAGGTTTTATTGGAGTGCATGAATTGTTTATTGAAAAGACCGAAAATTGTATGAAAAAAAAATACTTTTGTACTGATAAATTCCATAATGATTCTCGAACTTGTTTCAAATCGACAAAAAAAAATTCATGAACTATTTGTTTCACACATTTATTGTTAAATTTGTCTATCATATCACAATAATACATGCACTAATATATCACTTTTATATGTATTTCAAGTCAAGCTGAGAACAGTTCAAGAGCTATTATCTAATTTTTTCTATGAGATATAATAAAATAATTTTTTTATTAATCTACAGTTTATAGGGAGATTATTTGAGAATAGTAACATTTGATAAAAGCCATTTTAGAAGGAATCCCTTTTGAGGCGTTAGCATCTCTCACATACATGTCGCAAGGGCTCACAATAAGAGCAACTTCCTTCAACACTTGTAGGCTGCCTATAGCCATTCTGCGGTCAAGTGGTTTAACTTCATTGTAGTAAATTCGCCGATCAATCAACGATAAAATCCATCCGAAAGTGCATAGACAAATTAGTAGATTACAAGATGGGAACAAACAAACAAACAAAAAAAAGTACTTACACCAAGCTTGCTGATGTAAATAGAAATAAGATTGGTCTCAAGCCCATGAACCTTGCTTCAGAAAGTAGAACCTGCATAAAAAAATAGGCAAGTAATTTCAGCAGCTATAAGCATACCACATCATGATAGACATAACATGTTTCTTATAATGTAATTCAACACTTGCCCCCTTCTTCTTAAGCACAAACCATGGGTAGAGCTAAATCACACACATCTTTGACATTCCGACAAGCCTCCTTCCTTTTTGTTGCATAGTGCCCTCCCTCAAGTCATGTTGTCTCTCAAATTGTCACTGCAGAAATAAACTGCTAGTTGCATTCATAATTGATAAGGATAGAGATGTCAAATTAGGTTGGGTTTAGTGGGTTAACCCAACCCAACCCATTTAAAATATAAATGGGTTCATCATAAATGGGACTAAATTTATATGGGCTTAATGGGTTTAAAACCCATTTACATTCATTTTAATGGGTTTTACCCATTTAGCCCATTTAGCCCGTTTATCTTTCACTTCAAATTCACCGTCATTTCGAATATCCGATTTTGACCTATGTTTTACTCGATTTGTCTAAATTTTAACTCGATTCACCCAATCTCATCGAATTTCAAATCGTTACTCAATTTTAATTCGATTTCACCCAATTTTACCTAGATTTCACTCAATTTCCGCCGATTTCACCTAATTACTCGATTTCACCTACTTTCAACCATATTTCACCCAATTTAACTCGATTTCACCCAATTTTAACCCGATTTCACCTAATTTTAACTCAATTTCATCGAATCTCAACCCAATTTTAACCTGATTTCGCCCAATTTTAGCTCGATTTCACCGTTTTAACCTGATCTCACCCAATTTAACTCAATATCATCCAATTTCACCAGTTTTCAAATTTATTTAAACCAATTTAACCCGATTTTACTCGATTTCTTCACTTTCACTGAATTTCAACACGATTTCATCCAATTTTGACTCAATTTCACCCCATTTTAACTCAATTTCATCCAATTTCACCGGATTTCAAATTTATTTCACCTAATTTAACCCGATTTTAACTCGATTTCATCACATTTCATCGAATTTCAACCTGATTTCATCCAATTTTGACTCAATTTCACCCCATTTTAACTCAATTTCATCCAATTTCACCGGATTTCAAATTTATTTCACCTAATTTAACCCGATTTTAACTCGATTTCATCACATTTCATCGAATTTCAACCTGATTTCATCCAATTTTGACTCAATTTCACCCAATTTCACCAAAATTTAACTCGATTTCATCCAATTTCACCAGATTTCAAATTTATTTCACCCAATTTT
>CM071876.1:24124000-24145517 GCA_036759665.1 Gynandropsis gynandra | reverse complement strand
ACATTAACATTAATTATAATATCTATTATATATAAGTATATATCATAAATGTTAAATGATAAAAATATATATACAAATAATATCTATTATATATATGTATATATCATAAATGTTATGATAAAATATATATACCAAGTGTTAATTATATGAATAATCCCGTCTAACCCGTTTGACCCGTTTAGCCCGACCTATATAACCAAATGGGTCGGGTTAAACCCAACCCATTTACACCTCAAACCCATTTAAGTTTAATGGGTTGGGCACAACCCAACCCATTGACATCCTTATATGCAAGTACACCACCTTATTAAGAAAAAAAAGTAAAAAAATCTAAATACTAATAAGTGATAGAGGTCGAGAGGTCTAGTGAATAGTATAAAAAGCCAAATGTTAGATTATTAATGGTTAAAATCAACCTTTTGTTGTGTATGTAAAATTTTTTTATGCTTTAATTGATGATGGTCGTTGATTAAAAAAAATCAATGACAATGCTCTTCACCTAGATATCCAATCTCTCTCAATCCATTCCTCTTCTATCTTTCCCTTCATCTGGATCTGGATCTTTTCCTTTTTCACTGTTGTTTCCAGTAGAGGTTGGTTCTTTCTCTCCATCATCTTCTCTGCACTTCATCTTCGTTTTTTCTTATCTTCAGCTCACGATTTCTTCTTCACTTAGATCCATTTTTTCTTCGCTTTTTCCATCCAGCGTCGCTTTATCGAGCTTCTCCTCTCACCCGATCGTCTTCGGTTCCCTTTCTTTTCGTTTTTCCTCATCTTAAGTCTTCTTTGACATTTTTATGTTTTGTTACGAGATCGAGGTAAGTCCTCAGGAAGTCAATGCCTTGATTGGTGAGGTACCAGTAGTAATGCATCCATGCGAAAGTTTCACGTACATACTCCTTGGACTTAAAACTCTACATCAACTTAATCACCTAAAGATTTGGAACAGTCTCTATCAATGGTTGTTGTCCTAAATTGTAGTCCTTCTTAGCATACAATACACCCTTTGCAACAATCAGTCAAAATCAACAAGTAATTCTACTAAACCGACATCTATTTCGCACTTAATGAAACATATAAACTGATTTCGGTATCTTTAAAGACGTATTTCAAAATCTCGCTCTTGTTCTTCTTCGAGATGATCTACAAAAGCATGAGGCAGAAAGCTAAGAACATATAACTCAGATTTTCCCGGAATTCGAATAGAATACGGTAAATAGAACGAACAACGCAAGAAACAATTGTTACCATTGTTGTCGTGAGATTGCTAGAGGAAGCGAAAGAGAAAAGTTGCAGGCTTCATTGATAGCAAACGAGAGAGGTATTGGAAGATATATTAGGATTCTGTTGATGATTTATAGAGATATTAGTTATATGATATTTCTGTATAAATATAGTGATAATCTTATGTAAATGATAAGGTAAAATAAAGATTATTATGGTATCAGAGCAATTCTGCTAAACTTAGCTATCAAACCCTAACTGCCACCATCACTGGTGCAAAAACACCGATCACCCTAGCTGCCACCATCACTGGTTCAAAAACACCGATCACCGAGCTATCTAAAAATCAGATTTCAGCAACAGCAACCACCGATTGCTCACGCGTCTATTGCTCCTTCTATTTCTCCATCACTCATTGATTTGTCCGGCTCTTCGTCTCGGTTCTGCATCACGCGTTGTGTGTTCCATTCCTGTCGTACGTCGAGTTCAGATCTGTTCTATGCCTTACTCTGATTGAAATCGGAGAAGGTTCTAACACAGATCTGTTTCTCAGTCGACGTCGTATCTGGTTCCGTTACATCTTCCGTGACATCCTCATCAGACAGCACCACCGTCCTCACCAGACCGCACCACCGCAGCGCACCACCGTCCTCACCAGACCGCACCACCGCAGCGCACCACACTGCACCGACCCGAAAGGTCAAACCAATAGCTCGTCGAACCACCACTGAGACCGTCCTTCGTCGCAAACTTGCCTCAGCCGCTCCGCTCCACATCTATCGGCTCCAGATCCATCAACCTCCACACCAGCCGTGCCGCACCCCGCCATCACTGGCCTACAACTGAGCTCCAGCCGTTCACCCTCACGCCACAACCGAGATTCCAGCCACCGTCTCGGTCACTGTTAAAAAAAATTAACGAAAAGAAAGATATGATAAGGAAGAAGAAAGGAAGAAGGAAGTAACAAGGGAAATAAAAAAAAAGATAAAAGAAAAAGATTATAAAAAACACGCGGGTGAATTAGAGAAATTTTATCGTTCAAGCTCACACATATGTCGATATCTACACATTGGCCTCGAAGCACTCGTGGTCAATCGAATCTTTATAGAGTTCGCTGCTAAGCTTGCGGAATTCTTGGCCATAGTGCGAAGCAATGTCATCGTTTTCATATTGTATCAGCATCCTCAAATCTTGACCATCAATATCAATCAATGTTTCAGATGAATCAAGTTTTTCGGCCTTGGAGTCACGGTGTTAATCACGTCATGCACCCCTCTGATGCAATATCAAATTGGCTCCTTGATAGTGGTGCTTCGCATTATGTTATTTCGAGCCCTCAAAATCTTACGCTTCACAGCCCGTACCGAGGAGGAGCAGAAGTGATTATTGATGATGGATCCGGACAACCGATAACACACATGGGTTCCCTCTCCCTCTCATTACCCACTCGAGCTCTTACACTTGATGATGTTCTATGCATTCCATCCATGCACAATAACCTTATTTATGTTCATCAGTTATGCAAAAGTTATAGAGTTTCTGTGGACTTTATCTAAACTCAACCTTCCATTGTCTCGCACGTCTATGTTTTCTCCTTGTAATTCTTGTCTTAGCAACAAAAGTCAAAAACTCCCTTTTCACTCTTCCTCCATTGTTTCCTCTCATCCATTGAAATTCATTTTCTCATATGTGTGGACATCCCCACGATATTCTTGGCTTTACCTGCTCAAACAAAAGTTCGAGATACATTTATTGCTTTCAAAGCTCTTGTTGAAGCCAAATTTAATGCCAAAATCATTCTATACAGAAAATGGAGGCGAGTATGTTGCTCTCGTTTCCTTTCTGTTGTCCCATGGTATCTCTCACTACACTACTCCACCCCACACACCTGAATACAATGGTATCTCTGAGCGTCGTCATCATCACATCGTGGAGATTGGACTCTCACTTCTAATGCATGCTTCCATTCCCGTCACATATTGGTCTTATGCTTTCCCGGCTGTGGTTTATCTTATCAATCGTATGCCAACTCCTATTCTTTCCATGTCCTCGCCTTTCGAGTCTTTTTTACAGACACAACCAAATTTTGACAAATTCAAAATTTTTGGATGCTTGTGCTACCCGTGGCTTCGTCCCTACGCATCTCACAAACTTGACTCTCGTTCCACTCCATGTGTTTTTCTTGGATACTCATTATCTCAAAGTGCCTACTTATGTCTCGGTCTTTTTAAACATCGAATCTATACCTCTAGACATGTAATATTCCATGAGTCTGTCTTTCCATTCACCTTATTGTCCAAAAATTCACCTTCCATCATCAATAGGGTTGACTCTCATCCTTTTACAGGTTCACATGTATCTCATATTCACTCCTTCCAACCGCCACACACTGACATGTCTCCTCAGCCGCCCAAGGTACATCCTTCACCAGTCGAGATGGATAATGTGGAGCCTACCTCATCAAGAGATCATATACCTTTCTCCCCTGGCGCTACATCAAGAATAGAGCCTTCACACTGTATCTCTGAATCATCGCCACTAACCATAGTCCAGGACATCGAGCCGTGTCCATGCAATGTTCACCCTATGGTCACTAGAGCCAAGGATAATATATGCAAACCTAACCCAAAATTTGCTCTTGTTTGCTCAGGTACATCAGTGGATACTAAACCTTCCACCACATTCAAGCTCTCAAAATCCCGGTGTGGCGTCAAGCCATGAACGAAGAGTTTAATGCCCTCATTCGAAATGAAACATGGGAACTAGTCTCACCTGATACCGCTTCAAATATCGTTGGTTGCAAGTGGGTGTTTCGAATAAAGCGAAAACCTGATGGCTCTGTTGATCAGTATAAGGCTCGCTTGGTGGCCAAAGGTTTTCATCAACGCCCTAGGGTAGATTTTCATGAGACGTTTAGTCCGGTCATTAAACCTACAACGATCCGTCTTGTTCTTAGCCTTGCTACCTCCCATGGTTGGGATATTCGTCAATTGGATGTCAACAACGCTTTTTTACAAGGTCGTCTACATGAGGATGTATATATGGCTCAACCACCGGGTTTCGTCGACATTGATCGTCCCAAGTTCGTATGCAACTTCACAAAGAAATTTATGGACTCAGACAGGCTCCTCGTGCATGGTACTCAGAGCTGCGTGCATTTCTCATTCACTCTGGTTTTAAGAACTCAGTGGTGGATGCTTCATTATATATGCTAAGGACTCCTTGCACACAACTATTTGTGCTCATCTATGTCGATGATCTAATTATTACGGGGTCCTCTTCAGATCAGACTCAATCCTTTATTAACAGCTTGGCTTCACGATTCTCTCTTAAGGACATGGGTGCACTATCATTCTTTTTTGGCATTGAAGCGACACGTACCTCACATGGTCTCCACCTATCTCAACGCAAGTATATAACAGACCTTCTCTAACGGGTGAATATGCACGATGCCAAACCAGTTTCCACGCCAATGGCAACTACATCACGACTCACACTTACCACCGAAACTCCTCTTCTAGACCCGGGCCCCTTTCGTTAAGTCATTGGAAGTCTTCAGTATCTCTACCCTACTCGACCTGATATCAGCTTTGTGGTGAACAAGCTCTCACAATTCATGCATCAACCGACGAATGAACATTGGTCATGTGCAAAACGTGTACTCAGATACCTACGGGGCACTCGCAATAAAGGTATCTTTATGGCTGCCAGCAATACTCTCACACTTCATGCCTTTAGTGATGCAGATTGGGCAGGCGATCCTTCAGACTTCAAATCCACTGGAGCATATATTGTCTATCTTGGCCAACATCCCATTTCATGGTCTTCTAAGAAGCAAACGGGTCATTCACGATCGTCTATGGAAGCTGAATATCGCTCTGTCGCTAACACATCGGCAGAACTCTATTGGATTGTGAATCTTCTCACAGAACTTGGAGTCACACTTTTGGTACCCCCAGCAATCTACTGTGACAACATCGGTGCCACATACTTGAGTGCTAATCCGGTCTTTCACTCGCGTATGAAACACCTTGCTTTGGACTACCTATTCGTCCGTGGACAGATTAAGGCCGGAACTCTACGGGTCGCCCATATCAACACTAAATATCAACTCATAGATTTACTCACAAAACATCTCTCTTGTCCATAGTTTGAACTACTATGTTCCAAGATTGGAATCACCTAGGTGATCCGTCTTGCGGGAGCATATTGGGAGATGTATTAGGATTCTATTGATGATTTATAGGGATATTAGTTCTATGATATTTCTGTATAAATACAGTGATAATTTTATGTAAATGATAAGGTAAAATAAAGATTATTAAGAGGAACCTGAATTTTGATTAAGCCGCGAAAGTTATAGCAAATTGATTGATGGGTTGAATGGGCTTTTTATTAGGCTCATTAATATGGGCTTTCTGTTAGGCCTATTAATAAATTTCATTAGATCTTTGGTAACAACTATTGAACCCAACAATATGTTTTTAATACGACGTCGTTTTAATTAATTAGTCCAACTGATTACATTCATACTTCGCGCAGAATAATTTCATTAAAATAATAAAATAACAAATTTTTAGGTTATATTCGCATTTTGTATGATATAATTTACATCATAATTTTGAAATAACAAATTATTTGTGTCATTCACATGGTAGAAAAATTTCTTTGAATATATTTATTGTTTTGAAAATATTTCTGTTAAAATGGAAGAACAATGACATGTTTGACAATATTAATGAGATTTTATGTATAAAAATTTATATATCATTGGAATTTCTGAACATTTAATTACGTTAAGAAATTTATTATTAGATAACTCATTTTCTTTATAGGTATTGAAAAAAAAATTGTATAGCGTATTCATTTTAAATAAAATTGAAACATTCTATATTTCAATTCTATCGAATGTCATCGACTATTTAATAATTATTTATTTAAATAACTTCAAATCATTATAGTTTTAATTCAAATTGCATATATTATAAATAATGGATAATAAGGTTTGAGTTATTGGCAAATTGTGAAATAACGAAGCGAGATGGGCGAAGCGCGGCGCGACGAGGCGGAGAAGGCGAGGCGCGTCGAGGTGGAGAAGGCGAGGCGTAGAGAGGCGGAGGCACGACGCTAAGAGAGGCTAGGCGATGCACGAAGAGAGATGAAGCGAGACGGAAATGGCGGCGGCGATGGGAAGAGAGACAAAAGAAGATATTAGATGTGAAACACGAGAGAGAAACAAGTGAGAAATTGTACAAAGAAGAAGAAATAACGTTTGTAATTTTATTTAGTTGATATCTATATGTTGTGGAATAGTTTTATAATTTAATAAATTTTTAAATTCAAATTTTTAGATTTTATATTTATTAATTAAAGATTATTTAAGTATTTTTATTTTAATTTTAACATTAAAATTTTATTTTGAAAAAATGGTAGTTTTCGAAAATATTGCAAAATTTTTTAAAATTAGAATTTTGAAAAGACCATAAATGTTTTAATAAAAAATTGACAAATAATTTTTTTAAAAAAGTTATGTAACAGATTTATAAAATATTAAATTATTCTAAATACTAAATTTAAAAAAAATTTAAAATTAAAATTGTTAAAAAAGTTTTAAAAAATAATATAATAATTTTAAATATACAGTTAAAAACGTAAAAAAACCTGTGCGAAGCACCAATACAATACTAGTAGAAATAAATATGAATATTTTTTGGATAAATTAAAGCACTATGATGTTATAGTTTCAGAGATAATTAAATGAAAAATTTGGGTAGACTTGCATGGCTATAACACTAGGAGGGGCAAAGTACGACGATAATGGATGCAAAAGCTCTATGACCGATTTAGGATCGACGAACTTTAATTTGCACCTCATGATTTCAGATTTTTGCATCTCCATTTGTGTGGTTAGATCATTGACACATTGCACTAGGCTCACGACTTCATGCATAGCCATCGACATCTCGTCGCCTGAAGTCCCAATGATTTAGGGATTCAACGAAAGAAATTGAATATACATCCCTATCAGTTTAGTTAGAAGTTATGCAAAACTAATAAAAAAATATTATTGTTAAATGAGTATTAGATAGTTTAAAACATAATCAAACTTGATTTGAATAACTTATATCCATGTATAGTTCGGCGGGCACGGATTGGATCATCTTTGAAAGTTTCGACCTTTCGCCCTAACTCGATGCTCTCTCATGGGATTACCTTAACTCTTAACAATATTAAAAATATATTTATAATTATGTATATAATTACATCTATATATATAGTCTATGTACCTTTTTCTCGATCTTTGCTATTTTTTAGTTTTTATTTATCTATGTTCTGCCTTGTTTCTGATGGGTCTTTCGCATAAGATCTAAAAGACTTGAAACTTGATCATATTTTGTTTCTTAAAAACAAATATTATTATATAATACTATTGAAAAATTAATTTAATTATCAAGTCGTAAAAGACTTTAGCGAAAGGTTTCATATCAGATGTATTCGTCAACGACATCGGATCTAGTGCAAAAGATGTCTTTCGGATTTTTTTAGATTTTTCGCTCCACTAAAAAATTATACACTTGACTAATGGGTGAGAAATTTCTCCCAAATCTTTGGAATGATGAAATCTAGAGGGCACTTGTCGGAAAGGGGATGGACGAGTCATTTCTCTTTCTAGCTCGTGATCAATGACTTAATATGTATGTCATTAGATTTTCCACTTATTATAAACCATATTATGGTATTGGACTCTCAATACCAACATTTCCAAAATAAATAAATTAGTAGTTAATAAAAAAATTAATTATAAATATTGATTAATAAATTTGGACCTATCATAAAACTTACCATGAATAGAGTCCACCAATAATCTTTGACTTGATATATCGAGTAGTATTGGATCCAAACTATTGTATCAATATCAAAACTTAAAAATGAATTAGTTAAATAAAACTATATATAATCTAAATTAATCTTAATAAATAAAAAAAATTCTAATATGTTGGTTTACCATTCGGGTTTAAAATTTTCTCTAGATGTCAGTCATGTGTAAAGGTGTGCTCTGAACGATGCAGTAGTTCATTGGAGTTCAAAACTATTATTGGGATATGAAAAAAAGTCATTTGTCTGTCAATGTTGCAAAAATGACATTATCGACTATTGTCGCTATGACGTGGGGGAGTGGTGTGAGAGATTGGACCGACAAAGAACTTAGTGAAAGTCATACTACAAAAAAAAAATAACTAAAACTCAATTTCTAACCCTAACCCAAATCAACTCAAAACCAAAGCCTCGATGATGTTATTACCAATTACAACATCACATCTATTCATTTCTTTGGTTTCAAAGCAATGTTTGGAATTTTTTACATTCAATAGCATTCGGAAATTTAATGTTATATAGTTCATCTGTGTCATTCTCGTTACAATCAGAATGATACAATGTATCCAAGCTTAGATACTGTATCATTTTTAGCATTACTTGTAACAATATATCGTTTATTTCATCGATAATTGTATTAGTAGGACATAGAATACCTCTTTCTTGACAATATGACATCTTATTGTATTAGTTATCTATTTTTATATATATGACTTGAAATAGATTTATTAGGATGCATCATGTTTCAATTAACAATTCTAGTTGAATATCTAATAGACACTGACGATCATCGTGCTTTGAAGAAGGTGGTCACCCAACTTGAGCACACATTCAGAAATTTCTTATATTTTGTGAATGTCATTATTATTATAAAATTTGTGGAAAGATGCATGTTTTTGTTGGTCTTAGAATTTGACCGTTGATGTGGTTAATCTCAAGTAATAAATACCTAGACTAACTTTTCTGCAAGAATACGAATCGTGTATTACTAGGATCGAACACTAAGGAACCGATACAATAATAGAGTTTTAAACCAATGAATAGGACGTGTATAAATCAAGTAATTGAAATACAAAGTAAAGACTAAACTAACTAACTAACTAACGGGATAAACTCATTAAACTAAACACGACAAGTTTCAAGAGATGCACAATAATATAGTGAAGTGCTAACAAGGTCATTTGTCTTAGATATTATCAAAAATTCAGTGAATTCAAGCTTTAATGGAGGAACTGACTGGCGTAGACTTGTCTACTATCTAGCGTACGTACTACCAATCTTCCGACTGCGTATTCTCACCCACTAGATGCATTAAGACCGCTATCCTAATTCCTAGATCCAATTGACCGACCTCGCGTAGAATCTAAATCATTTGAGACCCTAAATCATGGCTAAATTCCAAAGTCTAATCCCTTGGCGTAGATTCATTAGACTTCTACAATCATTCATTCACGTTGCGGACAAAAACGAAAGCATTAAGAATAACTAATCATTCTGAAAATGATCAAATACCGTAATCATTTATTCAAGTTGCATACAAGAATAAAAGCATTAAGAACCACCAAGTATTAAGCATATGACTTCATTACATCTTGGCAAAACTCTCTAACCCGTGACTACCGAACCACTTGCTAAACATAAAACAAAATGAAAACATATCTCCCCTTCTCTTCTTCAGCTCCAAACCGTCTAGACTTCTCTTGACCGAATCTAAGCTCTCCTTCTTTCCTTTTCATGTTGATTTTCGCTTCTGTACTCGTTTCCATTTTTCCGATTTCCATTTTATTCGGTTTCCTTTCATCTTATGCAGCGGTTGTTTTGTGGAACGACGGTTTCGTTTCTTCTCTTCAGCCATGTAGCCTTTGGTTTTTTTCTTGCTCTAGCCGAATTGCCTTTTCTTGCTCCAGCCGATTTTCATTTTGTTACTACAACTGATTTTCATTCTTGTGCAACGGCTTTGTGTTTCCAATTTTTTCTAGCGGCTTGTGTTTCCAATTTTTTCCAGCGGCTTGTGTTTCCATTTCTTCTTGTGCAGCAACGTTTTCCTTTTCTTCTTGTGCAGCACATTGTGCCCTTTTTCATTTCTTCTTGTGACGGAAGGAGTCTTAGGTCTTGAGTGTATACAACTGAGCTTGAAGTAGTTTTGTCAACATTTCCTCACAATTGCTTGTGTTTGTAACCCGATATCTCATTTTCTGCAAAATACGAGAAAACGCTAGAAGAAGACTAAATTGTATTTAATACTCGGTAAATTCCAAATAAATGATAAAACTAACTATGAAAATAGATGAAAATACAAGAACAATTTAGACGTTATCAAACTCCCCCAGGCTTGAACCTTTGCTCGTCCTCGAGCAAAACTAAAATTAAGCACAATGAGAGTTAGACAACAACCAGATACTAGCACAAGCATTTCGAAAAATCAGTCATCATGCACAACAATGTGTCACACGAACATAGATCTAGGCATACTTAGTTTAGACCTCTATCCACCGAAAGCACTAGTTGTGCAATCCTACACATAACCCAAGTTTATTTCACTAATCCCTAGACGATATCCAAGCAATCTCCATACCGGTTCACCTATGCTATATGAGATATCATTCTTAAAGACGATCATTTTCTTCTTCTTTTTCTCTTTTTTTTCTTCTTTTTCGGTTTCCACACATTTTTTTTCTTTGAAAATTTTCTCTCGGTTTCTAGGACGTCGGAGTTGAAGAGGACAACCTTCTACTTAGATCCAGATTGCAAATTGGTACATTCATAATATCTTGTAACCTTAATAGAGTGAAGAGGTTCCATCATTGTGGATTTTCTTCTTTTGATTAAACTATTGTGATTACTCATCGACTCTAACCCTTAGGACGTAGAAAAACAGCTTCGACCCACCACTTAGACCTGAACCATCAAGATTGATGCACTCATGTCAATGTAGGGCTGAAATATTTAAAGACCATATTCTATTGAAAGCGGAGTGTAAGTGCGTGAATTTATAATGATAAAGAAGCAAATCAAAGAATGAACGGTATACTCGGAGATATAAGTACTTGGGATTAAAACCTAGGGGGCGGAACACAACTATAGGCTATGGATTCATGCACAACTACTAGACTAATCGATATCTAAATGTATTTTGTAGCAAGCCTAGACTTTTGTTCCCGATTCGAAAAAGTTGCACAAAGATGGCTAAAGCTTAAAATTTTGTCCTAGATATACGTCCATCTAATCCTAACAAAAATAACCTAAATGCTGAAATAAAATGAAGAACTCGGAATCTAATCTTAATCACAATCATGACACTCAAAGAGTACCCCTATACTTGAACGGAACATCGTCCCGGTGTTCAAAATCTTTGAGAGGAACTCGCATGCCAAAACTCAGGGGAAGATAAAGAGGGTAGGAACATGTGCACCTGGTGTGTTCTTGTTGTCTAGAGTTGATGCAGCTGGATATATGTGTCTCTCTTTTGTTATGGATGACTCTGAAGTGGAAAAACTGTAACAAAAAGTCACAGAACCCGAAATAGAAAGTACGATACATCGAGGCTGCTAGTAGAGTACATGCGTGTGAAAAGAAGAAGAGTTGAGTTCTAAAAAAATAAAAAGAACAAATAAATAAAAAGGATACGAAGCTCGGGTTGCCTCTCAAGAAGCGCTTGTTTAAAGTCACAAGCCTGACCAAGATGCACTGTTCATCAAGTGGACGTCCTCGTCATCGTCGTGTGCATAGTGTCTCGCGTGCATAGGATGCCAGTTCAAGTATAGCACACAGATTGGTTGGGCATATTTCACGATCGTATTGTTCCCTAAGTTGGGGCCCGGTCGTGCTGTCCATAAGTCCGGTTGTGCACTCCATGAAACCAGTTGGGCGTTCATCTCTCATTTCTTTCAAAGTTTTCAGAATTTGTTGGTGGGTGAGCCCTTGTGGTGAAGGCTTCATCTTCACCTTGGGTGCCTTGTTCATGCTCCAATTGGATGTTGGGCGTTTGGTGTAGCTTCTCGGCATCTCGGGATTGTTTATGTTCTGATTTGCATCGTATTTAGCTCGGGTCGCATGGAAGTCTCGATTGGGGGGAGGGGGTTCCTTCTTCTTTCCGTTGTCCAACAGCTCGTTTGGGTCCTTATATAATCCTTCTCCAGCTGCTAAGAGATTCCTTTCTAGGGAATCCATACTCCTAAATTCTACAAGTACTTCCTCGACTAATTTCTCCAAGATATCGATGTGGGGCACCAAATCGATTATGTACGGTTTCTTAAGTGTGTCGTACAAGTTAAACTCCACTTCCTCCTCCGGTTTCTTCTTATGCTCATCAATTTCCATAGCCTTATCCGTTGTTGTGTTAGATGCTTCCCCCTTTTCAAATATCGAAGAAGTGGGCTGATCCACTATTTTCTTACGTTGACATTGTAGGAATGGCAATGGAGACGGCATCGGATCGTGTTTTACGTACTTTGGACCCTCTTCCTCGGGTTTCTCCTTAAGCTTGTTAATAGCCTTTTCTGATGCTGTGATGGATGATTCACCTTCTTCGAATGTTGTGGGGATGAGTTGATCCAGCATCCTACCGCTCTTTAAATGGGTGGCGTTGATTTGCTCATGGGGATTCAATTTGGGTCTCCCCGGTAGAACTCCTTGTGGACGTGCTGACCCTTGTGTTATTTGTCTAACTTGCGTCTCCAAGTGTCTAAGGTGAGTTTGAAAGTCCTCTATCTGCTTCTTAGTGCTCTATTGATCTTCTTTCTCTTTCCTCAACAGGTTGCTTTGATTTTGTTCGACTTTGAGGAAACAAGCAAACATGGCGTTGATGTCGGGGGCTACTTTAGGTTGGTTCGGCAGTGGTGCATATGGTTGATACCCTTGATTTTGAGGCTGCATTCTCAGTTGGAAATTCTGATTTCGTTGCATTACCCTCGGCTGAAAATTTCTCGATAGATGTTACGCATTCAACACACTGTCGGGGTTTTTATACGGGAAGTTTGGGTGATCTCTCCATCCGGGTTGTATGTGTTCCCGAAAGGCTGACTATAACTCACGTAGCTTACTTCCTCATACCCCCGAACTTCTTTTTCCCATGATTACTCCGAGTAATGCGGACGATGTGATTTAGACAACATATGATAAATTTCTGCAACTTCATCTTTTACTTCAGCTATACTAGCGTACAAAGAATGCACCTCACTCACATTACCTGACAAAGTAAAAAAGCAAGAATCAATTAAGCTCCGAGAGGTAAAACAAATTGAATAAAAAAGAAAAGAAAACAAAAAATATGAAAAACAATTAAAGACTCCGAAAAGGGTTGTATCCTAATTCAAAAGTATCCTAACTCTAAAGCCGTAATCAATTCCCCGACAACGGTGCCAAAAACTTGATGTGGTTAATCTCATGTAATAAATACTTGGACTGACGTTTCTGTAAGAATACGAATCGTGTAGTATCAGGGTCAAACACTAGGGAACCGATGCAACGATAGAGTTATTAAACCAATGAAATGGACGTGTATAAATCAAGTGATTGGAATGCAAAGTAAATACTAAACTAACCAACTAACGGGATAAACTTAATAAACTAAACACCACAGGTTTTGAGAGATGCACAATAATGCAATGAAGAGCTAACAAGATCATTCGTCTTAGATATTATCACGAATTCAGTGCATTCAAGCTCTAATGTAGGAACTGACCGACGTAGACTTGTCCACTATCTAGCGTACGTACTACCAATCTTCCGACTGCGTAATCTCACCCACTAGATGCATTAAGTCTGCTATCCTAATCCCTAGATCCAATTGACCGGCCTTGCATAGATTCTAAATCAATTGAGACCCTAAATCATGGCTAAGTTCCAAAGTCTAATCCCCTGGTGTAGATTTATTATAATTCTACAATCATTCATTCAGGTTATGTACAAGAACGAAAGCATTAAGAACAATCAATCATTCTAAAAATGATCAAATACCATAATCATTTATTTAAGTTGTGTACATGAATAAAAACATTAAGAATCACCAAGCATTAAGCACAAGATTTCATTACATATTGGCAAAACTCTCTAACCCGTGACAACCGAACTGCTCGCTAAACATTAAACAAAACGAAAACATATCTTCCCTTCTGTTCTTTAGATCCAAACCGTCTAGCTCTAGCCTCCCTCCCATGTCCAAATTCCTTTTGACCGAGTCTAAGCTCTCCTGCTTTCCTTTTCGTGCAGACTTCCTTTTCTCTACTCGTTTCCTTTTTCTCGATTTCCATTTTCTTCAGTTTCTTTTCTTCTTGACCAACGACTGTTTCCTTTCTTCTCTTCAGCCATGCAGCCTTTGGTTTCCTTTTTCTTGTTCCAGCCGAATGGCCTTTTCTTGCACTTGCTGATTTCCATTTTGTTGCTCCAACTGATTTCCATTTTTATGCAGCAGCTTTGTGTTTCCAATTTGTTCCAACGGCTTATGGTTCCATTTCTTCTTGTGCAACAACGTTTTCCTTTTCTTCTTGTGTAGCAAACCGTGTCCTCTTTCCATTTTGTGGATGCACCATCCTATTTCCATTTTTTTAGGTTATAAATGTAAAACTTGAAATAATTTGGATTATGCCAAGATTAACCTCCTATACTCTGGGAAAAATCTGCAAAAATTAAGAAAAATGTCAAACACATGCCTTTTTTTTTCATTTCAACTGGTCTTCATTCAATTGTTTTTAAAAGGTCGGTTACACTTCATTATTTCACCAACTTTTCTCTATTTCCTTTTTTAAAAAGATTTTTATGGAATAATTTATCTTATTTTTTTCTAATAGTAGATATATATTGACAAAGTCTTTATATTGTTAAAATTATTGTTGTTGTGTCTTTTTCTAATTTTTAATATCATATTTGATATATTAAAGTTGTTATAGCAAAGTTATGTATTTACATTATGTATAATAAAATATCAGTTGAAATTATCAATGGATGTAAATAAAAATTTACCAACGAGTCATGGTTGAAAATTATCAATAGATGCAGATAAAAATTCATCAAGGGGCGGCGATTGAAGACTATCAACAATGTTAGTTAAAAATTATCAACATATGATTTTGAAAATTATCAATGGATTAAATTTAAAATATTCAATGGATTTTGATCGTTCATAATCATTGAAAATGCCAATTTTTTTCAAAAGATTCATTTTTTTAATGCATCAATATCAACGGTTCAAAATCAGTTGAAATGACAAATTTCAATGGATTTTTGTCTTGTTCAACATATTTGGGCGTTGAAAATCTTTTTTTATATTTTTTTTATTTCATACAAATTGAGTTCAAAAATCGTTTTCCATTAAATCTCTAACATTGAGTTCAAAAATCGTTTGTACATTGAGCATTTCTTTGGATGCAATATTAGTCAAGGTGTTGTTTTCTTCTAAATAAACCTTTTTTAAAACTTAAATTGTATAAACAACTAGAATGGAAACTAATATATATATTTAAATTAAAAGTGGTGTATAAATTAAAATGAGTGTTATAAATTCACTCGCTGTAACTTTACCGACAATGTTTTTTGAAAGTATGTTAAAGGTTTTCAAAATTTAATTTTGAATATTCTTGTTATAATGCCAGACCAATAATTGAAATGCAAGTGCTTTCTCTCTAGTATTTTATGAGTTTTTGATCATGTAGAATTACACTAGAAAGTGATAAAAAAATAGGTAATCGAGATTTTTGCAAAGCATCATCGCATCTAAATAATTTTATTTCATGTATTATAAACATCCAGTTAAAAAAAGAAGGTAGTATAATAAATGTACGGATTTGGGTTGGAGAATTGTTTCCTAATTCAGATGTTGATCATACGGTTTATAATTTTCACATTGCAAATTACTTTTATTGTTGCTAACATAGGATATTCTCTTTATTCAACCATACAAAAACTATCCAAAACCAGTTGATGGAAAAACTTACATAATTATAATAAATATGAAGATTCTATGGGTCATTTAATCGATATGTCATAAATTCATATAAACTGATTTGTGTTTTATTTTATTTTACAAAACAATGTGGTTGGTCTTAAATCTAAATTAGTACGAAATCCATCTTTGTAGTATGAAAACAATAGAGGATAATGAAACAGTAAACATGGTGGATGAAATTCTATAATATGTATAAATTTGATATCATGTTTTTCGAGGATTATATTTCGTGGTTGTGAGGATTCATCGAATTTTCCAAATAAAAGAGTTTCCATTTTTTTATCATTGTTGTAAATTACTGTCATGTTTATATCGAGTAGTAACTAATCGTAGTTTCATATTGATTTCTTCACATGAAATGAATTTGTCTCTAGCCATGCAGAATCTTTTTTGTAATGATTATGCTCATATACCATTTGTTTTAAATTGTAAATTATGTCTTCTTTCAGTGTTTTGTTTTTCTGATCCACTTTCTTGAGCGTCATTGTAATATGTCAAAAAAAAGTATAAGAATTATAAAATTAAATTTTTGGAGTGGTTAAAACCTTTTAAAAAAAATACATGAATGCATTGCTTCTAACTTTTTATCTCATGATTTGAATCGTGAATATAAAGTTGCACTAAATTTTCTTCTCAATCATCTACGAATAATAATCTTCCAATTTTATGCTAAATTTTCTTGTCCATCACCACCGGCTTGACAATTTATTCTGATGCCGATTGGGTTGGCTGCACCAATTTGCGACGCTCAACCTCAGGGTACTGTGTTTTTCTCGGTGATAATTTTGTGTCGTGGTCCTCCAAATGACAACCTACTGTTTCTCGTTCTAGCGCCGATGCAGAGTATCGAGTCGTTGCCAATGCTGTCGCAGAAACTTGTTGGCTATGTAATATGCTTCTTGAACTTCATATCTACTCTTTAGGGGAACATTGGTATATTGTGACAACGTGTCCGCAGTCTACCTTTCCAACAACCCGGTTCAACATCAACGCACGAAGCACAGCGAAATCGACTTTCATTTTGTCCGAGAAAAGGCTCCTCTTGGTCAGTCCGAGTACTTCATGTTCCCTCCTCTCGCCAGTTCACGGACATTTTCACCAAAGGCCTACTGATCACTCTTTTCGACGAATTTCGGTCTAGTCTTTGCGTTCGACCGCCTCACGCTTCGACTTGGGGAGTGTTAGTAGAAATATTCTAGAGATATTAGAGATATTCTGTCATTATTGAGTAGATATCTATATCTTTGTATAATCTCTTAATTAGCTACACCAGTGTACTATATATATTTTGAAGTAACGTGAATACAAGGCAAGAGGTTGATTCTCCAACTCACATGGTATCAGAGATTACTATTTTTTCCCGATCTTTCATTTTTCTTCTTTCTGCAACCCTCAGCGCCTGCATCCTCCTCCGTATTTCACCATGGTTGTTGTTGCTACTGCCTCGTCTGAGAAACCTTTTGGCATCACCAATATCAAATCCCACATCCCAATCATACTCGACGTCGAGGAGATGAACTATGATTCGTGGCGCGATGTTTTCGAGACTCACTGTCTCAGTTTTGGCATTCTGAGCCATATCGTCGGCTCCGCCCCCGTGACCGATGCTCCAGCAGAGAAATGGAAGCGAGTTGCTGGTCTTATCAAACTTTGGATACATGGCACCATCTCCAAACCTCTTCCAACGTTCTCAAAACCAAATCCACTGCCCACGCGATTTGGCTTCGCCTCGAACGACTCTTCCGTGATAACAAGGAAGCACAAACCATTCAACTCGACAATGAGCTTCGTACTATCACAATTGGAGACTAAACTGTCCAGACATACTGTCAACGCATCAAGTGCATCTCCGATCGGCTGTCTAACCTTGACGCCCCTATCTCTGAACAGGCTTTGGTGATACATGCTCTCAACGACCTTAACGTGAAGTTTGATAACATTGTTAATGTTATCCAACACCAAAAGTCGTTCACATCGTTCGACGATGCTCGATCAATGTTGTCCCTTGAAGAGCAACGCATTCAACGTCATCGTCGTTCGGATCCCACTCATGCTGATCATCCCTTTGCTGCTTTGGTTCTGCTCACGGGAAATATCGCTCAAGCTGAACAACCACAACCGTATCAGCAACAACCACAACCATACCAGCAACATTGGGGGCGCTCTCGAGGACGTGGTAATCATGGTAACCGTGGACATCAACGTAACCACCACTACAACGGCTGGAACCCACAGCCTCAATTTGTCGTGCTGAGTTCACCATCGTTCCCGAGATACCAGCCACAATGGAATATGTCGTACATGCCTCAACCATCACAACAAACATGGCCCTCACCATACCGGCATTGGCAATTACCACAGTCAGGTATGATACCTGCGATGTACCATCCTGGTTTTCTGACCAATCACTCTGCAGTTCCTACAGCTCCTCAAGGCTTCTCCACTGCGTCGGGGAATTCTCAAACGCGTCACACACCCACGGTCATGCTGACACAAACCACACCAGCTCTACATACACATCACGACGTTCCTACGGCCATTGAAACTCCGAATGATCTGGTCCAGGCGTTTAATGCTCTGCATGTCACAAACCCCATGGACTCGTCGTTGTACATGGATACTGGAGCCATGACACATTTAACATCATAAACAGGTACCCTCAATACTTCTTTTAATACAAGCATCAATCCTATTATTTACTTTGGTGATGGATCCCTCATCCCTGTTACACAAACCGGACCTCAAAACACCAAACCATAACTTCTCATTGTCTGAAATCTTAATGGCTCCGTCCATTATTAAAAATCTCATCTCCGTATGCAAATTTACCTGTGATAATGATTGTTCCGTTGAATTTGACACTACTGGTTTTTGTGTCAAGGTTCGTCAGACGCGAACGGTGCGGCTCCAATGTGATAGCTCGGGTCCCTTATATCATGTCCTTCCCACGTTATCTTGCGTTCAACCTTCAACAACTCCGACAACCCTTCTCACCTCGGGTACCACTTGGTATCAACATCTTGGGCACCCCGGGGATTCCACTTCTCGTCTCCTTTTGTCTTTGGGTTTATTTCATCCTAATAAAGACAATGCCAAACATCTTTGTAATGCTTGTCAACTTGGGAAACACGTTTGTTTGCGTTTAATAAATCGCCTTCTTTTGCTCAATCTTCTTATGACATTATTCACTCCAATATATGGACATACCCAATACCAAGCATTAGCGGACTCAAATATTATATTTTATTCCTCGATCAATTTTCTCACTTCGTTTGGGTCTATCCCCTTCGACGAAAAGGTGATGTCTTTGCCAAGGTCCTACACTTTTACTCCTTCGTCCGCACACAATACGAGAAAACCATCAAAGTTTTCCAATGTGACCATGGGGGAGAATACGAAAATCACCTTTTTCGGGGCTCCTTATATTCCATGGCATCTCACTTTGTTTCTCTTGTTCTCAAACATTCCAACAAAATGGGAAAGCCGAGCGCATGATACGAACCATCAATAATCTCATTCGCACCTTAGTCTTTCAAGCCTCCATGCCCTCCAAATTTTGGGTTGAAGCTCTATATGTTGTTGTCCATCTCTTAAACATCCTTCCCTCGACATCGATTGAAAATTTCATACCACATACCAAACTCACTCAAAAGCCTATCTCCCTTGATCACCGTCATGTTTTCGGATGTCTATGTTATCCCAATCTCTTTGCTACTTCCCCACACAAACTCGCTCTACGATCTACCCCGTGTGTCTTCCTTGGGTAACCGAGCAATCACAAAGGTTACTGTTGTCTCGATCTCAAAACTCGACGAATAATCATTTCACGACATGTTGTTTTTTATGAGAGTGCATACCCTTTTGCCTCACCTAAACTAGCCACACCAAACACTTATGAGTTCCTTGACCATGACATGGATAACCACCAATCACCCCTATGTCATCTCCTTCATGCACCATTACCCAATGCACCCATGTCTCCCGTACTACAAGTAACCGTGTCCACTTTACTACAAGTACATATGCCTAACGTACCACAAGCAAACCCTCCTCGTACTCACTCCATGGTCACAAGGAGTCAACATGGCATCACCAAAACCAAACCGATTCTTAACCTCAATACCATCACAATATCACCCATTCCTTCTTCTTATGTTAAGGCTATTGAGGATCCAAACTGGCACAATGCAATGAAAGATAAATTTTATGCTTTGATTAAAAGTGGTACATGGAACTTGGTTCCTCGTCTGTCAGATGATAGTGTTGTTCGGTCCATGTGGTTGTTTCGTTATAAGTTTCATGCAAATGGCTCTTTGGCTCGGTATAAAGCTCATCTTGTGGCAAACGGGAAATCACAACAACAAGGAATCGATTGTGATGAGACTTTCAGTCCTGTTATTAAACCGACCACCATACGAATTGTTCTCAGCATTGCGATCTCATGGAAGTGGCCCATTCATCAGTTCGATGTGAAAAACGCGTTTCTTCATGCCAACCTTAAGGAAACCGTGCAAATGTTCCAGCCTCCGGGATTTCGTGATTCAGCTCATTTGGATTATGTGTGTCGACTAAAGAGATCATTATATGATTGAAGCAGGCTTCTCGAGCTTGGAATCTAAAGCTCAGTTTTATCCTCACCTCATCTGTGTTTCGTCTCGGTTTTATCCAAAGCCGCAGTGATGCATCTCTCTTCGTCCATCACCGTAACAAAGAACATGCCATGCTTCTCCTTTATGTCGATGACATCATACTCACTGCATCCTCTACAAGGCTACTACATCAGCTTATTTCGTCCCTCTCCACTGAATTTGCTTTGTCCGACCTTGACCCTCTTCACCATTTTCTAGGTGTGACAACAACACTAAAAGGTGATGGTTTGTTCCTCCATCAATTATTTTTCATCATGCAGGTATGGCTTCCTGTAACCCATGTCTCACACTGGTGAACACGAAGCCCAAACTCTCTGCAGGTTCTAGCGAGTCTGTGTCTAATCTGACTCTGTACCGCAACATAGTAAGAGCACTGCAGTATCTCACTTTTACTTGTCCCGATATTCAGTATGTTGTGGGACAACTTTTTCTTTTTCTACATGATCCACGGGAACCACACCTTCATGCCATGAAGCGTGTGCTTCGGTATATCAAAGGGATAAATCACCATGGCCTGCATCTTCGACCGTCCACCACCACCGGCTTGACAACTTATTCCAATGTCGATTGGGCTGGCTGCATCGATTTGCGACGCTCAACCTCAGGGTACTGTGTTTATCTCGGTGATAATCTTGTGTCGTGGTCCTCCAAGCGATAACCTACTATTTCTTGCTCTAGCGCTGAAGTAGAGTATCGAGTCGTTGCCAATGCCGTCGTAGAAACTTGTTGGTTACGTAATCTGCTTCTTGAACTTCACCATCCACTCTCTAGGGAAACATTGGTATATTGTGACAACGTGTCCAAAGTCTGCCACTCCAACAACCCG
>CM071876.1:24102244-24123482 GCA_036759665.1 Gynandropsis gynandra | reverse complement strand
CAGCATCAACGCACAAAGCACATGGAAATCGACATTCATTTTGTCCGAAAAAAGGTTGCTCTTGGGTCAGTCCGAGTACTACATTTTCCCTCCTCTCGCCAGTTCGTGGACATCTTCACAAAAGGCCTACCGATCACTCTTTTCGACGAGTTTCGGTCCAGTCTTTGCGTTCGATCGCCTCATGCTTCAACAACGGGGGAGTGTTAGTAGAGATATTCTAGAGCTATTAGAGATATTCTGTCATTATTGAGTAGATATCAATATCTTTGTATAATCTCTTAATTAGCTACACCATTTTATTATATTTATTCTGAAATAACGTGAATACAAGGCAAGAGATTGATTCTCCAACTTACACTAAGGTGATGAATTATTACACTTTAGAGTAGATAAATTACATAGAAAGAAATAATAATCTGAGTTGTTTTTTAAATGTGAAGTTTAAACATGGTTTGGAATAAATATTTAATCACTCGATAGGATGTTTGGGTTTAAATTTTGGCATGTCTTCGCCAGAGTCGTAATTCATGTCAGAGTTTAGTTTTAAAATTTACGAAATTATAAATTATTTAAAATTTCATAAAAGGTAAGTGTTATAATGGTAGTAAAAAGAAATTAGCACGAAGATACCTAAAGAAAATTATCATTATCTAAGACATGTTCGTAACACGAGTTTATTTAGATTATTTACATAAGTGTTGTGAGTTTTAAGTGTCTTTATATAGAGCTAATGTTATGTTAGTTGAAAAATGCATTGAAATTATTGTGGCTAGAATATGGATGAATATGTTGAAGTTAAAAATTACACAGTAATCGTAGATAAAAAAATCTGGATCATATGCCCACCAAAAGAGTATACATGTGACTCAAAAAGATAATGTTACCATGTGACTAGACACAATGATTCATGAAACTTTTATCATTTTGATATATTCTAACTACTGTCATTATGGTTTAAAACTTTTTCATTTCTAGAGTTTTTGCAAAAGAATTATTTATAAACGCAAAAACTTGCAAAAACTTCCACTAGAGGTTTCTAGTGTTGAAGTAAAAGTTGAACACGACTGTAACCAACTAGTAGCTTTGTTAATTGCGGCATGTTCATCTCTCTTTTTTTTTGTTAAAGATGTTCATCACAAAAGTGTAATAGTGAGCGGGACGTTTTTATTAATCGTGTCAATACTTATTTGAATATATACACATCTGAAATTAGGTTTCGTATACAAGAATTTACCTATTTATGCTTGAATTGAACAATCGGCGGTAAACGTTGATCCAAATGGAGTTTGCTAGAGTATTGTACAAATTTCAGAATTTTCTTTGTGGTGGAATAGAAACATCGTACAAAATTTTAGCAAAAAGACTAAAATGTACTATTTACTAAAAAAACATAGTGCAAATTATAAAAGACATTGTGTATGACATTAACATTAAAAGAAATTTGCATACAAGGTTTTGTCTAACATAAAAGGAAACATGAATACACTAAGACTTAGGGTTTTACACGAGTCGAAAACTTAAACATCTAGACCAACTTAAAATTCAGTCTTAAAAATAGATAATTTAAAGAAAAAACAACATGTTACTATCAATAATGGATCTTGAACAACTGACAAAAAAGTATACCAGGGGACCATTATCGTACGCAGGATACACTTGTGGATCTGATAAACGAATATATCTCACATAGTGCACTAAACGATATTGTTGATGCATACAATAAAAATAAAACTTTTTAAATTTTGAAAGAGATCGGTCAATTATTAAATAACCAATTTATTAAAGAAATAACCGAACTGAGTACATATGATCTCGAAGATAATTCGTTATGCATAAGTCCTGTCACTCTTCGCACCAATAGAAATGATCTCACTGATACAACATACCAATCACGAGGAATGAGCTCTTTAAATTATAAGTATATTGTTGTGAGGCAAATACATTTGAACAAAATAATTGGCATCGCAATATATGCTACTAATAAATTAGGATAGCTTCATCTTGGACACCGGTAGTAATATTTTTCAGACAGTGCAAAGTTGAAAAACCTATTCACATTTTGTAATTCTTTGCATGACCTTAAAATAGTAGTGTCGATAAAACTTATCTTATAAGGAAAAGCTACTACATCTGGGCACGGGTACCCGGATTTTTGAGGGTACCCGAACCCGAACCCGGACGGATAGGCATTTTCCTACCCGAACCCGAGAGACTCGGGTATCCGAGGCTCGGGTACCCGTCTAATGCACCGGGTACCCGCGGGTACCCGAACCCGAATCTTAATTTAATTTTAAATTAAATTAAATGTTATACCAATTAGTATAAGTGATGTCAAACATCATATATGTGATGTCAAACATCATAGACACACAGATCCTCCACAATAAACCGTGTTTGATCAGAGAGGGCTAAAGGAATGGGGGATTTCTATTCACATGCACCATTGAGAGGATCCAAATATCGTAAGAAGTTTAATCAAGAAACAGAGAGATATGTCACTGAAGGTAACTTTTTATACAATAGTATGGAAAATGAGATACATTAAAAACCTACCTGATGCTCAGTTCGAGATCCATCAAATGGGACTTCTAGCCTTCGCTGAAGATTCTTCAATCTTTCTTCCTAATCAGAGGTAAAAATACAGAACGATACACATTACATGGTAGCGACAGTTTCATATTGACCACACAAAACTGGAAACAAGGGAATCTTAAATTTTGACGAAAGCTAAGACAATTAGAAACATAGACATAATATCATGAAGCGATTACCCCATTATGTATTCTCACAAGTCAACCAAAACGATGATGAATCCAGCAAAACAAAAAGTAATTCGTTCATCTTATTCTTCTTATTGGTTTTCTTTTTCTTGGCTAATGATTCAGGGATTTCGTAGCACTTAATCTAGCACTGGTTTTGGTATAGCACTCGCAGATCATAAAACAAGTGTTTGAATTACGATACAACAAATCAACTATCCTTCTCATTCACATAGCCTCTGAGGATGCATGCAAATGAGATACACACACTCACCTTATTCCTAGACGTGAAAAACTAACATTGAACTGTGAGAATCAAGGGTTATGACATGGACTTTTCGATTATCACGGAATGTGTAGACTGCTAAAAAGATAAGGTCAATTCTTCAAACAGTAAAGTGATACCTGCAAAAGACTAAGGGTGGGAGGCAGAAGCCTCCCACTTATTCCAATTGGCCTTTGCAATTTCAATTTCAGAAAATGGGTATGAACTTTTTTCCTCGCTTCTTTCATTTTCTTACTTGCAGTAACGATATTAAACAGTGGAAACACAGCCATGGAGTTCTTAGGGATCCACAAAGAACATGAAATCTCTAAAAACCCTACTCCGATTTCTTCCGTTCCGATATGTATCATGAATAAACCAAAAAAATGAAGATGAATAGTGTGAGAACTAACCTTGTTAACGGTGATGAAGATGAGAGAGAGCCGGTGAGACACAGACAACTTATCTGTCGGCTCGAGTCGTGCAAACTCTCGGGGCAAATTGGATGGATCAATGCCCGAGCGGGTATACTTCTTGCGCCCGATCGGGTAAGGCTACCCGATCTCATTGCCTTTGTGCCCAGATCGTGCAAGGTGTGCGGATAAAACCCCGTAGGTTTTACCCGAGCGGGTGGATGAATAGTGCCCGACCGGGCACTCTTGTCTGCTTGAAAATTCTCTTTTCCGCTCGTTGCTCGGGTGTTCCTTTGGATTCTGAAGCTCGATCTTGGCTCTGAGTAGATATGTCTTCAATTCAGGTGGTTTTGATCAGGAATCCGTCATTTTAAGCTCATTTAGGCCTTGTCGCCTAAAACCTGAAAACCAACAAAACGGGTGTGTGAACCGCATAATCATATCGAAAATGTACGTCTCTAGATAAGATACATGCGAAAATGGTGCTAAAATCTATCCTAATATTGATACACTTTCAGTGTTATCAACTACTAACGTTTTACATGTCAACAGTCCCATCATACGATTGAAAACATACCGAGTAAATTGATAAGTCGAACATATGATAACATATGTCAAACTCACATGAATGAGGCTATCAAACGTTCACATTTTGTGGTGCGTGAGAAGAAAACTCTTACGATCGGTATAGGCTACATATCACATGATGTTATCAATGGTTGATCTTACAACACATCAACCCTAACATACAATTGTCTCTTATATATATTTATATAGATAGATAATACAACTGTATAGGATTAAATATGGGTAAAAATCTCTTATATATATATATATATAGATATATAATACAACTGTATAGGATTAAATATGGGTAAAAATCTAACGTATTTGTATCCTATTCGATTTGTATCTAAACCAAAAAATCGAATATCCAAAAGATTAGATACAAATAGCAAAAATCATATATTCAATAAATACAAATACAATTATAAAATTCAATTATCCGAATTATTCGTATCTATAAATATTAAATAGATTTTTATTAAATATATAATAAATTTAATTGTAAAAATTTAATTGTAAATAAATAGTTATTAATTTAATTCTAACACTTATTATATATATATATATAAAGTTACGGATTATACTGAATTTTGGATACGAATATATACGGATATTAATATTTTTACGAATATTCTTTTTTATACATTTATGAAAATAAACATGAATAATAAACATGAATAGTTGGGTATTGATAAATCACGAAATGTTAATTGTGGACTGTTGTGGCCCATGAAGCCCCACCAACCTCCAAAGCTACGACACAAAATTCTCAATTTGGAGGAGAATCTGAAACCCTAAAGCTTCGAGATTCATGGTTATGCATGTTCAATGTACCTGTTCACATTCTATAATGCTTAGACAACTTAAATTCAACTCTTCTTCCTTGTCATTTTCTCTCTCGAATCATTTCCTGCGAAGCTCCGGTTCCGTCCGAATACGGAAGCCTCCATCTCCAATCCACATTTCTCTCCGAGCCACCATGTCCACCGCTTCGACTCAGAACGAGTCAACACAGCAGACCCAGAGACCCTTGCAGGTGATCTTCTTTCTATTTTCGCTCTGAGTTCATGATTCATGTTAATCACTTTTACTTGTGGATCGGATTTGCGCCGTTGGTTTGATTGCTTGATCGGATTGCGCCATGGATGTTGCTTATTGTATCCACAAATAATCACCGTTGCTGGTTTCGGTAGGATTCCCATTTGGGGTTGACATATTCGTACATTTTCCTAGAAGAATCTCATCTCTTTTGAGAATTTTCATCTCATTCGGATTATTGCTCGTTATTATTCATCTAGTTTTTGTTTCATTTTAGTCTTGTAAACCCTTTTTCGATCTACCTTTACTTCACAGCTCACTTTATGAATACTATATAATTTCACTATTCCAATAATTATGTCTTGGTATACCATAGCTTGATGTGTTGGTGAGATCAGTTATCTTTAGGACAGATATATCTAAGTTTGTGAAAACTAGTAATCGTGTAATGTCACTTCCTACGAAAGCATTAGTGATAGCATTTATCTGTTCTTCTCTTTGTTATGTTATGTAGTTTCCTTCACCTTCTCTAGTTCATTGTACACATCAATAGCTGCAACGAGGTGCTTATTTATCATCCGAATAGTCATCAGATGTTCTGAACACCCAAACTTATTTTAGGTTGCGAAGCGGTTGGAGAAATTCAAGACTACGATCTTTACTCAAATGAGCATGCTAGCCATCAAACATGGAGCAATAAACCTTGGTCAAGGCTTCCCCAATTTTGATGGTCCTGATTTCGTCAAAGAAGCTGCGATTCAAGCCATCAAAGATGGTAAGAATCAGTATGCTCGGGGCCATGGGATTCCAGATTTCAATGCTGCCATTGCTGCACGGTTCCAGAAAGATAGTGGACTCGTGGTTGATCCTGAGAAAGAAGTAACTGTCACATCTGGTTGCACAGAAGCCATTGCTGCTACTATGTTGGGGTTAATAAATCCTGGTGATGAAGTAATTCTCTTTGCACCCTTTTATGATTCATATGAAGCAACCCTCTCCATGGCTGGCGCCAAAATAAAGGGAATTACTTTACGTCCACCCGATTTTGCCGCCCCTCTGGATGAGCTCAAATCTGCAATATCCAAAAACACCCGTGCTATCCTCCTTAACACTCCGCACAACCCAACTGGGAAGATGTTCACAAGGGAAGAGCTAGAAACTATTGCATCTCTCTGCATTGAGAATGATGTGTTAGTATTCTCAGATGAAGTATACGATAAGCTGGCATTTGAAATGGATCACATCTCCATTGCTTCGCTTCCCGGAATGTATGAAAGAACTGTGACCATGAATTCCTTGGGGAAGACATTTTCTTTAACAGGTTGGAAGATTGGGTGGGCAATAGCTCCACCGCACCTGACATGGGGGGTACGTCAAGCACATTCCTACCTCACTTTCGCCACCTCCACACCTATGCAATGGGCGGCAATGACAGCCCTTAAGGCACCAGACTCTTACTACGAAGAGCTGAAAAGAGACTACATGGTCAAAAAGGAGATTCTAGTGGCAGGTCTTAGAGAGGTGGGGTTTAAGGTTTTCCCATCAAGCGGGACTTACTTTGTCGTTGTCGATCATACACCGTTTGGGTTGGATAACGATGTTGCGTTCTGCGAGTACCTCATAAAGGAAGTTGGCGTCGGGGCGATTCCCACGAGTGTCTTTTACTTGAACCCAGAAGAAGGAAAGAACTTGGTGAGGTTCACTTTCTGCAAGGACGAAGAGACATTGCGGTCTGCGGTGAAGAGGATGAAGGAGAAGTTACAGAGAACAATCTGAGTCTGTCGGAATGAGATAAGATCTCTGCCAAGGTCTTATGTTGTGTTCCGGCAAAGGATATTGTATTCTTGGACCCGTGACCATGTTGATGCATGAACTAAGTGATATGCGAATAAATTTATTTAGATTACATACATATATATGTATATATATATTAACAATTCAAAAAAGTTAGCTGTTAATCGGGCGACGATCATGCACTTGACGGTTAGACAGGTTTAGGCGGAGCAGACAGTGTGTAAACATAAAAAGTATATATCATATAAATATATAATTAATTATGTTTATAATATAAATATTGAATTTCAAATATTTATAAATAAATATTGTATTTCAAATATTTATAATTAAATATTGCATTTCAAATATTTATAAATAAATATTTCATATAAAAATAATAACAATAAAATATATAAACAGTTTCTATTACAATTCTCCATATTTTTTATTAAAATATTTTTTCATCAAACTCAAAATCAAATTCAATGTTAATTTCTTTTTTTAACCAAAATCAGATTTATCAAATTCTAACCACAAATAAATAATTTACTAAATATCTTGAATCCTTCACATAGTACCACATTCTATCTACTATATAATATTGAAAATGATATACATTCCTTGATAAAAGTACATCCAAATCCTTATTTTTTAGCCATTTGCTTCGCATTATGTTTTTCATCACTCGTTCACACGCCAATTAAACTCAATTATTATTGATATATATATATATATACATATATATATTATTGAAAAAAAGAATAACAAGTGAGAGGACTTTTTCTAATTTAATTTGTTTTGGATGGTCAGAAATAAAAGTTTTAAAACTAAAACTTATATTACCAATTATAATTATAATTATGTTTAAGGTTAACATTTTAAATAAAAAAATTAATAAATAACATTTAAATAAAAATTATATTTATCTTATAATGATCGCATAATTTTTTATCTCATAACAATGACAATACAAATACAATTATATAAGACTATTGTAACATTTGTAATTTTAACTTAAAAGGAAACTAAAAATATATATAAATAATTCATTTTTCCATTCTCCCGAAGTTATAGACGGTAGAGTCAACTATGTCTCTTTCTAACCTTAGTTTCAATTAATATGAACACTATAAAAAAATATTCAAAATTTTATAGAAGATATATTGAGTTGTTCATTTACCAATTGAATTAATTTATTTTGCTGGTGACCATGCAATAGAATCATTTAGCAAAGAAAGGTCTTTGATCTTATTACTTCTCAAGTAACACATTGCTTTGTTGTTATCATTTCTAACATCAACTCTTTTTTTGATGTATTGGTGTTGATATCTTAAGTCAAATTAATGTCATATTGAGAAGTTATATTATCACTCAATATATTTATATAACTAGCGGGTTTTGGTATGTTGGGCTACAACATTTCATATAGAGGTGAACTCTAAATTTTAAATTGATGACAAAGACAAATTGCTAGATGCAACTTATTAGATAATTAGTAAGTTTATATATCTAACCATTATAAGATCTGATATATGTTTTTCTGTCAATAAACTAAACCAATATATAGCAAATTCTTCTGATTCTCAATTGTCTACTGCAAATAAAATTCTGCATTATTTGAAACTTAAATTAGGTCAAGGCATCTTTTATCCTTAAAATAACAAATTACAGTTTAAAGGTTTCACGAATGCGGACTGGACATCTTGTCTCAAATCTAGAAGGTCAATAATGGGATTCTGTAAATTCTTAGGAGACTCCATAGTCTCATGGAAATTTAAAAAACATGTAACAATATCACCAAGTAGTGCATAAGTCGAATACTGAGCAATGGCTAACACTACCTGTGAAATAGTTTGGTTAAATTCTCTTTTTCATGAATTATCTATTCCTATTATGTATCTTACCTTGCTTCTTTGTGACAATAATGCAGAGCCGCATATTGCGAATAACCCCGTGGTTAACAAACAAACAAAACAAATCGAAATCGATTGTCACATGATTTGCAAAAAGATTAATTTTGTTTCATCAAGACTTTTTTTATCTCACCAATTAGAAAATATCCTTACAACGCCTTTTTCATCGAGTCAATTTTACTCTTTATTTTCCAAGATAAGAGTATATGAGATATAATCTCTATCTCGAAGTGGAGTATTAGAGATTAAAATGTTGATTTTAATAGGTTTATTTTTAATACTTTATTTTAGGAATTATATTTTTAATTCTTGTATAGTTTCTTTTATTATTTATTTTATTTTTCTTGATTCGGTGTTTATATTTTTTCTTTTCAATCATAAAGATCAAATTGTTCTTTTCTTTCATTAACTTTCTCTCTCTCCTTTGGTCCATCTTTTTTCACAAAGTTCCTAAACATAAATCATTCATCTATTGTTTGTAATACAGAGTGCAAGCAAAAAGAAGAATTCCTCGTATATTACCTTGAAACCTTGACAAAGCTTTTATACCGAGAAGTAGAAACTAACCTAGCTACAGAATAGGAAGACTGCAAAATCAAAGAAACTAATCACAAAGCAATAGGATCCCAAAATATATGCAACAGAATCATAGAAATATATCTCAAAGTATATGCAACAGAATATAGAAATATATGTGTAATGGTGTATCTTCTGATATTTCCCAAAAGTTTGATTCTTCAAATTTCATTCTTACTCCTCATCTTAAAGACAAACAACAACAATTAACTCTCAAAACAACCATTAATATATTGTAATGGGTAATGAAAGATGGTGTAATTATTTGGGTGTTATTAGATTATTGTAATTAATTGGATGTTATTAGATTAATGTAATTATTTAGATATTATTAGATTTAATAATTCTTTGCATTTAAGGTTGATGTATCAATAGAAAAATGGAAATTATTAGTTAACTATTTGGATGCTATTATGAAATAATTATTATCTAAATGTCTTTTGAGATTCTAAACTCTTCGTATTTTGTCCATCATTAATCCTATGTGATTATGACAATTCTATCTATTTATCTACATTGTTTTGTCTCTTCATCTATCCTTGTAAGCCTATAAATAGAGGCAACTTCATTTGTAAATGTACACTTGAGAATCATTCTTCAATAAGAATTATCTCCTCCTCTCTCCTGCCCTCTTCTCTTAATATTGTTCTATTTCTTTTACAATACGTTATCAGCAAGAAGCTCTGTTTTTCTTTCAATCTTTCGAGGTTTTTTTTCTCTTAATCATTACAATTTTTTTATATATTTCAATATTATAGTAAGATCGAAATAACTAAGTATGCTCTACACTCGCCATTTATATGGATCTTGTGTATCAGAAAAGTTATAATTTGATCTGATATTTTTCAAATCGTTTACATTTTTTTTTCTTCATATAGCATCAACATGTCAAACCTTGTGAAACTAGAGTTTGAGGCTCTCGACATATCCGGCAAAAACTATTTGTCATGGGTGTTAGATGCGGAAATACATTTGGATGCAAAAGGTCTCAAAGAGACCATTGGTGTTCCGAATAAATCTTCGAATCAAGATAAGGCAAAAGCCATGATATTTCTCCGTCATCATCTTCATGACGGATTGAAAATTGAATACCTCACGGTTAAAGATCCTGCAGATCTTTGGAAATCATTAAAAGAGAGGTATGATCATCAAAAAACCGTGATCCTTCCAAAAGCTCGTTATAATTGGATGCACCTACGTTTCCAAGATTTCAAAACTGTGAGCGAGTATAACTCGGCAATATTTCGAATCAGTTCACAAATGAAACTATGTGGTGAAACCATCACTGATTCTGATATGATGGAAAAAACGTTATCTACGTTTCATGCATCTAATGTGCTCTTGCAACAACAATATCGTGAAAAGGGTTTCCAAAAATATGGAGATCTAATCTCTTGTCTCCTTGTTGCTGAGCAAAATAACGAGTTATTGATGAAAAATCATGAATCCCGTCCCACTGGGTCTGCTCCATTACCTGAAGCTAATGTGGTAGCATTTAACAATTATCGTGGTCGTGGCCGTGGCCGTGGCCGTGGGCGCGGGCTTGACCGAGGTCGTGGACGTGGATATAGAGGAGGTAGAGGTTTTTTCCGCGGTGGACCAAGCAATTACAATACTAAAAAGGAATTCCGAGGAAATAACGAAGGAGGCAAGAATAAGAAAGAAAGTATTTGTCACCGATGTGGGATGCATGGACATTGGTCGCGTACTTGTCGTACTCCTAGACATTTTGTGAATCTCTACCAAGAGTCATTGAAGAAAGGAGAAAATGATGTTGAAGCTAATTTCGTTGAAGCTAAATTCGTTGACGATGACTCCAACAAGTTTGTGGAAGGCATTGATGATCTGATGTCCCTTGATGTTGCCGATTTCCTTATCCATCCTGAAGATGGAAGTGCTCAGAATTGATCAAGAAGTTTAATTTTTTTATTTATTTCAATATTATGAATTATGTTTCTTTTCTAAGTAATGTTGGTTTTATTTTAGTTCTCTTTATTTGAATAAAGTTTATGCAATAATATATGTTTCTTTTATTTTATGTCTATTTATTCATATTTTTTATTATATAGATTTTGGAATATGAATCAATTGAAGATCCAAGATAAAGATTTATGTCTCGCAGACAGTGCTACTACACATACCATTCTAAAAGAAAAGAAATATTTTTCAAACTTAAGAAATGATAAAGCATATGTCAATACCATATCAGGATGTGCAAAAATTGTTGAGGGCTCCGGAAGAGCAATTTTTGCGATGCCAAATGGCACAAAGTTTATCATTTACAATGCCTTGTACTCTCCAAAGTCTTCAAGAAATTTGTTAAGTTTCAAGGATATTCGTATTAATGGATATCACATTGAAACTATGAATGAAAAAGGCATTGAGTATCTTTGTATTACCTCAACTATAATGGGTAAAAGGTGTGTGTTAGAAAAGTTACATGCTTTATCATCTGGTTTATATTACACATCTATTGAGATGATTGAAGCATATAATACAGTAAACCCGAAGTTTACTGATGTTGTAAATCATTTCAAAGTTTGGCACGACCGGTTAGGCCATCCCGGTTCAACGATGATGCGAAAAATTATTGAAAATTCATGTGGTCATTCATTGAAAAACCAGAAGATTTTTCAATCCAATGAATTTTCTTGTGTTGATTGCTCAAAGGGAAAACTAATAACAAGACCCTCTTCAGCAAAAATAAGAAATGAATCATTATCATTTCTAGAAAGAATTCACGGTGATATATGTGGCCCGATTCATCCACCGTGTGGATCATTTCGATATTTCATGGTATTAATTGATGCTTCAACAAGATGGTCACACGTGTGCTTATTATCATCTCGTAATTTGGCTTTTGCGAGATTACTTGCACAAATAATACGATTACGGGCACATTTTCCTGATCATCCGATTAAAACAATTCGTCTTGATAATGCCGGTGAATTCATGTCTCAGTCTTTTGTGACTTATTGTATGTCGATTGGTATACGAGTAGAACATCCTGTAGCATATGTTCATACTCAAAATGGTCTAGCAGAATCATTTATAAAACGAATTCAATGGATTGCAAGACCAATACTTATGAAATCCAATCTTCCCATTTGGGCTTGGGGTCATGCTGTTTTACATGCAGCACAACTTATACGCATTCGGCCAACTAGTTATCATGATAATTCCCCTTTGCAATTGGTTTATGGTCAGGAACCAAATATTTCTCATTTGAGGATTTTCGGATGTGCGGTATATGTCCCAATTAATCCACCACAACGAACAAAAATGGGACCTCAAAGGAGAATGGGAATATATGTTGGGTATGAATCTCCGTCAATAATAAAATATATTGAACCAATGACTGGAGATATTTTCACTGCAAGATTTGCAGATTGTCATTTTGATGAATCATTATTCCCAACATTAGGGGAAAGTAACAAACATTTGGAGAAAGAGATATCATGGAATGTATCATCACTGACAAATTTAGATCCTCGAACAAAAGAAAGTGATTTAGAAGTTCAAAGGATAATCCATTTACAAGGTATTGCGAATCAATTGCCAGACGCATTCGCTGACCCAAAAAAAAAGTCACAAAATCTCATATTCCAGCTGTGAATGCTCCAATTAAAATACATGTCCCAGAAGGACAACCTATAATTGCTAGTGAGTCTAAGGTGCGCATGAAGCGTGGTAGACCACTTGGTTCCAAAGATAAACTTCCTCGAAAAAGAAAAGGAGCAACTAATCTTGATGGTCAAAATGATGACGTATCTCCAGAAGAGATCATTGATATGGTTAATGATGAAAGTAATCAGGTACCTGAAACCAATGAAAATGAAGAGATCTCAATTAACTACATCAATACAGGAAGAAGATGGAACCGAAAAGAAATAATTGTCGACAATATTTTTGTTGAAAATATAGCGCGCGATATAATAAATGAAAACGAGGATCATGAACCTACCTCTATAGAGGAATGTAGAAATAGAAATGATTGGCCAATGTGGAAAGAGGCAATCAAGTCTGAATTAGACTCTATTAAAAGGAGAGGAGTTTTTGGACCAATTGTCCAAACACCAGAAGGAATCAAACCAATTGGAAATAAATGGGTATTTCTACGAAAGAAAAATGAACAAAATGAGATCATTAGATATAAAGCAAGACTTGTTGCTCAAGGTTTTACCCAAATTCCTGGTGTTGATTATGAACAAACATATTCGCCTGTGGTGGATGCAATAACGCTTCGATACTTGATAAGTCTGGCAATGACCGAAAGACTTGAAATGCGCCTCATGGATGTGGTCACGGCTTATTTGTATGGCTCGTTAGACCATGATATATATATGAAAATCCCTGATGGATTTAAAATGCCAGAAGCATGTAATAATTCTCGAGAAATATACTCTGTTAAATTAAACAAAGCGTTGTATGGGCTAAAACAATCTGGACGGATGTGGTATAATCGTCTTAGTGAATATTTGATAAAAGAAGGATATAAAAATGATCCTATATGCCCATGTGTATTCATAAAAGGATCAAAATCAAAGTTTGTTATAATTGCGGTTTATGTTGATGATTTAAATGTGATTGGAACTCCTGAAGAGTTATCACAAGCTATGCAATGCTTAAAGAAAGAGTTTGAGATGAAAGACCTTGGAAAAACAAAATTTTGTTTAGGTCTTCAAATTGAGCATCTGGAAGATGGAATATTTTTGCATCAATCATCCTATATAGAAAAAGTACTTAAAAGGTTTTACATGGATAAAGCGCACCCTTTAAGTACTCCTATGGTAGTAAGGTCATTAGACATTAATAAAGATGTCTTTAGACCACGTGAGGAAAATGAAGAATTACTTGGTCCTGAAGTACCATATCTTAGTGCTATTGGAGCACTAATGTATCTTGCTAATAATACACGTCCTGATATATCTTTTGCAATAAGTTTATTGGCAAGATATAGTTCCTCGCCAACTCGAAGACACTGGAATGGTATAAAACATATCTTTAGATATCTTCGAGGGACCACAGATATGGGCTTATATTATAATAACTTATCAAAACCAAATTTAGTTGGTTATGCAGATGCTGGATATTTGTCAGATCCTCATAAAGCCCGATCTCAATCTGGGTATGTATTTACTTGTGGGGGAACCGCAAATGTTCGAAAAATTCGTGTTCATGTTCGAATCACCACATAAAATTTCGAATCACCACACAAATTTAATATTCATGTTCATGTTCATGTTCGAAAAATTCGTGTTCATGTTCGAATCACCACATAAAATTTCGAATCACCACATAAACAAATTTAAAATTTCGAATCACCACATAAACAAATTTCGAATCACCACATAAACAAATTTAATATTCGTGTTCATGTTCGAATCACCACATAAAATTTCGAATCATATCGTGGTCGTGGCCGTGGCCGTGGCCGTGGGCGCGGGCTTGACCGAGGTCGTGGACGTGGATATAGAGGAGGTAGAGGTTTTTTCCGCGGTGGACCAAGCAATTACAATACTAAAAAGGAATTCCGAGGAAATAACGAAGGAGGCAAGAATAAGAAAGAAAGTATTTGTCACCGATGTGGGATGCATGGACATTGGTCGCGTACTTGTCGTACTCCTAGACATTTTGTGAATCTCTACCAAGAGTCATTGAAGAAAGGAGAAAATGATGTTGAAGCTAATTTCGTTGAAGCTAAATTCGTTGACGATGACTCCAACAAGTTTGTGGAAGGCATTGATGATCTGATGTCCCTTGATGTTGCCGATTTCCTTATCCATCCTGAAGATGGAAGTGCTCAGAATTGATCAAGAAGTTTAATTTTTTTATTTATTTCAATATTATGAATTATGTTTCTTTTCTAAGTAATGTTGGTTTTATTTTAGTTCTCTTTATTTGAATAAAGTTTATGCAATAATATATGTTTCTTTTTATTTTTTATTTTATGTCTATTTATTCATATTTTTTATTATATAGATTTTGGAATATGAATCAATTGAAGATCCAAGATAAAGATTTATGTCTCGCAGACAGTGCTACTACACATACCATTCTAAAAGAAAAGAAATATTTTTCAAACTTAAGAAATGATAAAGCATATGTCAATACCATATCAGGATGTGCAAAAATTGTTGAGGGCTCCGGAAGAGCAATTTTTGCGATGCCAAATGGCACAAAGTTTATCATTTACAATGCCTTGTACTCTCCAAAGTCTTCAAGAAATTTGTTAAGTTTCAAGGATATTCGTATTAATGGATATCACATTGAAACTATGAATGAAAAAGGCATTGAGTATCTTTGTATTACCTCAACTATAATGGGTAAAAGGTGTGTGTTAGAAAAGTTACATGCTTTATCATCTGGTTTATATTACACATCTATTGAGATGATTGAAGCATATAATACAGTAAACCCGAAGTTTACTGATGTTGTAAATCATTTCAAAGTTTGGCACGACCGGTTAGGCCATCCCGGTTCAACGATGATGCGAAAAATTATTGAAAATTCATGTGGTCATTCATTGAAAAACCAGAAGATTTTTCAATCCAATGAATTTTCTTGTGTTGATTGCTCAAAGGGAAAACTAATAACAAGACCCTCTTCAGCAAAAATAAGAAATGAATCATTATCATTTCTAGAAAGAATTCACTGTGATATATGTGGCCCGATTCATCCACCGTGTGGATCATTTCGATATTTCATGGTATTGATTGATGCTTCAACAAGATGGTCACACGTGTGCTTATTATCATCTCGTAATTTGGCTTTTGCGAGATTACTTGCACAAATAATACGATTACGGGCACATTTTCCTGATCATCCGATTAAAACAATTCGTCTTGATAATGCCGGTGAATTCATGTCTCAGTCTTTTGTGACTTATTGTATGTCGATTGGTATACGAGTAGAACATCCTGTAGCATATGTTCATACTCAAAATGGTCTAGCAGAATCATTAATAAAACGAATTCAATGGATTGCAAAAAATATTTCATATAAAAATAATAACAATAAAATATATAAACAGTTTCTATTACAATTCTCCATATTTTTTATTAAAATATTTTTTCATCAAACTCAAAATCAAATTCAATGTTAATTTCTTTTTTTAACCAAAATCAGATTTATCAAATTCTAACCACAAATAAATAATTTACTAAATATCTTGAATCCTTCACATAGTACCACATTCTATCTACTATATAATATTGAAAATGATATACATTCCTTGATAAAAGTACATCCAAATCCTTATTTTTTAGCCATTTGCTTCGCATTATGTTTTTCATCACTCGTTCACACGCCAATTAAACTCAATTATTATTGATATATATATATATACATATATATATATATATTATTGAAAAAAAAGAATAACAAGTGAGAGGACTTTTTCTAATTTAATTTGTTTTGGATGGTCAGAAATAAAAGTTTTAAAACTAAAACTTATATTACCAATTATAATTATAATTATGTTTAAGGTTAACATTTTAAATAAAAAAATTAATAAATAACATTTAAATAAAAATTATATTTATCTTATAATGATCGCATAATTTTTTATCTCATAACAATGACAATACAAATACAATTATATAAGACTATTGTAACATTTGTAATTTTAACTTAAAAGGAAACTAAAAATATATATAAATAATTCATTTTTCCATTCTCCCGAAGTTATAGACGGTAGAGTCAACTATGTCTCTTTCTAACCTTAGTTTCAATTAATATGAACACTATAAAAAAATATTCAAAATTTTATAGAAGATATATTGAGTTGTTCATTTACCAATTGAATTAATTTATTTTGCTGGTGACCATGCAATAGAATCATTTAGCAAAGAAAGGTCTTTGATCTTATTACTTCTCAAGTAACACATTGCTTTGTTGTTATCATTTCTAACATCAACTCTTTTTTTGATGTATTGGTGTTGATATCTTAAGTCAAATTAATGTCATATTGAGAAGTTATATTATCACTCAATATATTTATATAACTAGCGGGTTTTGGTATGTTGGGCTACAACATTTCATATAGAGGTGAACTCTAAATTTTAAATTGATGACAAAGACAAATTGCTAGATGCAACTTATTAGATAATTAGTAAGTTTATATATCTAACCATTATAAGATCTGATATATGTTTTTCTGTCAATAAACTAAACCAATATATAGCAAATTCTTCTGATTCTCAATTGTCTACTGCAAATAAAATTCTGCATTATTTGAAACTTAAATTAGGTCAAGGCATCTTTTATCCTTAAAATAACAAATTACAGTTTAAAGGTTTCACGAATGCGGACTGGACATCTTGTCTCAAATCTAGAAGGTCAATAATGGGATTCTGTAAATTCTTAGGAGACTCCATAGTCTCATGGAAATTTAAAAAACATGTAACAATATCACCAAGTAGTGCATAAGTCGAATACTGAGCAATGGCTAACACTACCTGTGAAATAGTTTGGTTAAATTCTCTTTTTCATGAATTATCTATTCCTATTATGTATCTTACCTTGCTTCTTTGTGACAATAATGCAGAGCCGCATATTGCGAATAACCCCGTGGTTAACAAACAAACAAAACAAATCGAAATCGATTGTCACATGATTTGCAAAAAGATTAATTTTGTTTCATCAAGACTTTTTATCTCACCAATTGGAAAATATCCTTACAACGCCTTTTTCATCGAGTCAATTTTACTCTTTATTTTCCAAGATAAGAGTATATGAGATATAATCTCTATTTTGAAGTGGAGTATTAGAGATTAAAATGTTGATTTTAATAGGTTTATTTTTAATACTTTATTTTAGGAATTATATTTTTAATTCTTGTATAGTTTCTTTTATTATTTATTTTATTTTTCTTGATTCGGTGTTTATATTTTTTCTTTTCAATCATAAAGATCAAATTGTTCTTTTCTTTCATTAACTTTCTCTCTCTCCTTTGGTCCATCTTTTTTCACAAAGTTCCTAAACATAAATCATTCATCTATTGTTTGTAATACAGAGTGCAAGCAAAAAGAAGAATTCCTCGTATATTACCTTGAAACCTTGACAAAGCTTTTATACCGAGAAGTAGAAACTAACCTAGCTACAGAATAGGAAGACTGCAAAATCAAAGAAACTAATCACAAAGCAATAGGATCCCAAAATATATGCAACAGAATCATAGAAATATATCTCAAAGTATATGCAACAGAATATAGAAATATATGTGTAATGGTGTATCTTCTGATATTTCCCAAAAGTTTGATTCTTCAAATTTCATTCTTACTCCTCATCTTAAAGACAAACAACAACAATTAACTCTCAAAACAACCATTAATATATTGTAATGGGTAATGAAAGATGGTGTAATTATTTGGGTGTTATTAGATTATTGTAATTAATTGGATGTTATTAGATTAATGTAATTATTTAGATATTATTAGATTTAATAATTCTTTGCATTTAAGGTTGATGTATCAATAGAAAAATGGAAATTATTAGTTAACTATTTGGATGCTATTATGAAATAATTATTATCTAAATGTCTTTTGAGATTCTAAACTCTTCGTATTTTGTCCATCATTAATCCTATGTGATTATGACAATTCTATCTATTTATCTACATTGTTTTGTCTCTTCATCTATCCTTGTAAGCCTATAAATAGAGGCAACTTCATTTGTAAATGTACACTTGAGAATCATTCTTCAATAAGAATTATCTCCTCCTCTCTCCTGCCCTCTTCTCTTAATATTGTTCTATTTCTTTTACAATAGATGCGACATTTTCGGCTTTGGCAGCAATAGGAAAGGTAATTTCTTGGTTTTTCTATGATATATTCTTGCAACTCAATTAACCCTTGCAATTTAAGCGATTCACGCGACTCAAGCGATCCAAACGACTTAAGCGACCCATGCGATTCAAACGACCCTTACGACTCAATCGATCCTTGCGACTTAAGTGATCCATACTACTCAAGCGACCTAAGTGATTCAAGTGACCCTTGTGACTTAATGAGACTAACGCAACCCTTGCAACTCAAGCGACCCTTGAGATCCAATGAGTCGCTTTAGTCGAAAGGGTCATGAGTCTAAAACGACTCATTGAGACTCCTAACCCTCTTCAACTCAAGCAACTCCATGAGAGTTAAGCAACCCTTGCGACTCAAGCGACTCTTGAGATCCAATGAGTCGCTTGAGTCGAAGAGGGTCATGAGTCTCAAGCGACTCATTGAGACTCCTAACCATCTTCGACTCAAGCGACTCACTAAGACTCAACCGATTCACTGAGACTCGCATTCATTTCAAATCAACAAACAATTTTGCTTTCAACAGCCTGATCTCTAATGTATTTCATCTACAATGTAAAACTCTAGAAATCGATCCACTTACAAACGTGATTGAAGATTGACTCGTGCTCTCTTCTTTATTACTGGTTCTTGTCATTTTTTTCTCACTTCAGAATTTATTTGGTCTCAACTTGAATTTTTCTTTTTGCTTACTTTGAACTCGATTCTTGCTCTCAATTTCGAAATCCCCTCTCGCTTCTTGCTCTCAACTTTGAATCAGTTTTTCGTTTCGAAAAACTACCAAACCATATGTGTTTTCACGTGCAAAAATTAAGGGCAAATTTATCTTTTCTCCAATTTTTTTCTATTCATTAATTATTTTTACGATAGTAGACCTAAAGTCCTGAAATCCTATATGTGTACCATTGATATTATCTCGGTTGATTCTTATTTCATTTATTATTTGAAATGAATAGACCATATAAAACATATTTTTCATAAAAGAGGATCTTCAAGAGGACTTCTTCGCACCAACCTACTCGAGATCTTATTTAGATATTGAGAATGAATGGAATTCTCGGAAATCTTTAGTTGCAATAATTTTGTACAATAAAAATTGTGTAACAAATTTAAAATTTAAATTTAAGAATATTTATATTAAACGATATCTATGTAAAAAAAGCATATTAAATAGTAAAACCTATAAAAATAAAAAATATATAAAAGATATATTTCTTTTCGTTGTAAAAGACACTTAATAATAACGTGTAAATATGAAAACTGTATGAAGTCTCGTGCTGCTACTCTCATGTGACCGTTTTATATACATACGAGAAACTAATTCCATTGTTCGGTTATTGGACTTTTTGTTCTATCAAACAAGAATTATAACAATAAATTATATCATCACAAAATTCTAAATTCATCATGCATCATTAAAGTATCTTCTCTTAATCCCGATTTCTTCATAAAAAATTTTACCAATTCAATATATTTTATATTATCCCTAAAAATAATAACTGTAGAACGTATTCCTTAACCTCATTCAAATTAAGGAAAACTTTAATATCATTTTAAACCATTTAAACATTATCAAAATCAATTTCTATTAAAAAAAATTGTCATCTAAACTTGATAGTTAATGAAATCAACCAAAAATAATTAAGTTGGTAGATTTATTTTTTTTAATTTAGATTTTTTGGATTTTAGAATCTATGATCTATGATCAACTGAGGAATTCTATTGGCAATCTTATTTACTTTTGAAACTTTAGGCTGAATTTTCCCTAACAATAATAATACCATAGATAGCTTTTCTTTTTCGAGAAAAAAGAAATAGTTTCTTGAAGTAATTATTTGTCTTTTGCTTCCTTAATCTAACATTTACTTTAGGGAAAATAGTCTATTCCCCCTAAATTTTACCACTTTAATCATATTCTCTCCTGAAGTTCCCTGTTCATCCGATTCCCTCTTAAACTATCGTTACTCATTCTATTCCATCCTGAACTTTTAAAATTCATCTTGTTCCCCCATCCGTTATCTTTTTATTAATTTTTCTGTTAAATATTTCTAAAATAGCATATTCCTCCCCTAAACTATATAATTTCCAGCCTATTCCCCCCCCCCCCCAACCCATTACATTCCACCCA
>CM071876.1:24018602-24054427 GCA_036759665.1 Gynandropsis gynandra | reverse complement strand
TCTCCTCCTCAAGGATGATATCAACGTTGAAAAACCTGTGAAAAAGATTCACACAATCCCAAAAGAAGGAATACTATCTACCGAGTAAGTCAATGTGAAAAGAAAAAGAAATAGTCCGAAAAAAAATGAAATGAAAAATGCAAAAGTCGGGTTGCCTCCCGATAAGCGCTTGTTTAAGGTCTTGAGCTTGACCAAAATGTGCTACCCATTAGATGGACGTCCTTGACGTCGTTGTGTGCGTAGCATCCTGCGTACATGAGGTGGTTGATAGAGTGTAGTACGCGGTTCAATTGAATTCCTTCCCCGATCAGTCATGTCGTCCCTATTCTTCATTTCAACCTTCATCTTGGATGCCTTATCAATGTTCCAATCTGATGCTGGACGTTTGTAGTGGTTGCTAGGTACCTCAAGAATGGACGAATTGTCGATGTGAGCCGTTTGTGCTGCGCTGGAATCTGCCTGGATTTGTCGGAGGGTTGTGCACTGGTTTGCAACGTCTTCTTGGCTCGAAACCTTCCCCAACTGATCTGTACTCATGTGGTTATGAGTTGAGAAATTGCCTTGATGAGGATTACCCGAGAATCCATCCTTATCTGAGGTTGCGATCCGCTTTGCTCGGGTCGCGCAGAATTCTGCTCGGGGTTCGTCTAACTCGGGGTTTGGGATTTCTTCTATATCCTTTTCATCCAGTAGCTTTGTACAAAGCTTCACTCCGTTAATGTACTTACAAAACCCCTCTCTAGCTGCTGGAAGAGTCATCTCAAAAGGATCTAATATCCCAAACTTCTCGAAGACTTCATTGGCTAACTCCTCTAGGACGTCGATGTGGAATACCGAATCCACCATACATGGTTGCTTAAGTGTGTCGTTCAGATTGAACTCCACTTCTTCATCCCCGAATTTAAGTGTGAGTCTACCCTCAGCGCAATGTATGATCGTCTTTGCCGTATTGAGAAACGGCCTACCAAGGATGATTGGAATTTTCTCGTCCTCCTCCATATCTAGTACAACGAAGTCAACCGGGACGAAAAATTTTCCTATCTGCAAAGGCACGTCTTCCAGCCTTCCCTCGGGTATCCTAACACTCCTATCAGCCATGGTTAACGCCATTCTCGTCGGTCGAAGATCCATCTTACCCCTAAGATCCAATTTCTTATACAAAGACAATGGTAGCACGCTTACGCTTGCTCCGACATCGATTAGTGCATGGTTTATTTCATAATCTCCAATTTTACAAGGGATTACGAATATACCTGGATCCGGCATCTTTTTGGGTAGATTAGGCTGCAGCATTGAATTCGTTACCATAACGGATTCCATCTCCACGTCTCGCTTGTTCGCAAGTATCTCTTTGAGGAACTTGGCGTATGAAGGCATCTTCTTCAACGCCTCATGGAATGGTATCGTGATGTCCATCTTTTTCAACATCTCAGCAAATTTCGCAAATTGAGCGTCATCATCCTTTTTGCGTTGACGTTGAGGAAATGGCAAAGGAGGTGATCTCGGTTCCAATTTCACGTATTTCGGCTCTCCCTCCTCCTCGGGTTTACTTTTGTACTCTTTGCTGCCACTGCCATTTTTCATTGCTTTGTTGGATGATTCACCTTCGTCGAATGTCGAGGGAATGGTTTGATCAATCAGTCTCTTACGTTGACGTTGTGGGAATGGGAGAGGAGGCGGTCTTGGTTCCGGTTTCACGTATTTCGGCTCTTCCTCTTCCTCGGTTTTCATTTTTCGCTTCTCAACGTAGCTGCCATTTTCCACTGCTGTGCTAGTCACTTCATCCTTCTCAAACATCAAATGAGTGGGCTGATCCACCACTTTGCCACTCCGAAGATATATGGCATTGACGTGTTCACGAGGATTTACTTCCGGCCGCGCCGGTAGAATTCCTTGCGGTCGTGATGATTGTGCAGCGAGTTGTGAGACTTGAGTATCCAAGATCTTAAGATGCGTTTTCACCTCCACAAACTCATTTTTCATCTCTTGATTTTCTGCTCTCATCTCTTCATGACTTGTTCTCAACGCTCTTATATCATTGGCTTGGTTCTTTTGCTCTTGTATGATTTGAGCTAGCATTGATGTGATATCGGGTCTAACTTCTTGTTGCGGAGGAGCAAGCGCACGTGGTTGAAAATTCTGATTTTGGGGCTGCGTCCTCGGCTGGAAATTCTGATTGCGTTGCATCAAACGCGGTTGAAAGTTTCCCGATGCTCGTTGTGCATTGAATGCACCGTCGGAATTCTTGTACGAGAGATTGGGGTGATTCCTCCACTCGGGTGTGTAGGTATTACCCAAAGGTTGGGCGTTGCTCACATAGTTCACCCCTTCGTACCCTTGAATTCCTTGCTCATCCGGCTGCTCATAATATTCTTGCTGATTCATTCCGGACATCATATTGCGGAGCTCATTGAATTCACTTTTCATCTCAGCTCTCATTTCAGCTCTCATTTCCGCTAACTCGGCATATATGGATCGCGTATTATCCACGTTAGCTACTCTCGCTGGAGTGTTGCGATTATACTCTCCGGCGGTTTGATTTCCTTCGTAAGCCATACGATCTATGAGATCCTCGACTTGTGGGAAGGTGAGGTTGCTTAAGGAACCTCCAGCAGCGGCTACGATCAAAATCCTCGTATTGTCCGATAAACCTTGCATGAAGTTGCATATGAGGTAACTTTGATCCATACCGTGATGTGGGCAAAGGCGTTGGTAGCCTTTAAATCGCTCCCACGCTTCATACAAACTCTCGGCTGCCCCTTGCACAAATGTGTTGATGTTGTTCTTGGCTAGCTGAGCTTTGTTTTGAGGGAAGAATCTCGTCATAAATTTTTCCTCTAGCTGATCCCATGACGCAATAGAATTCGCTGGTTGCGAATATAGCCAATCTTGTGCTCTATCTTTCACCGAGAACGGGAAAGCAGCTAGCATTATATCCTCATCCGATACCCCATCTCCAGCCCTTATGGTTCGACATAGCATCTTGAAATCAGTGAGATGCTGGTTTGGGTCCTCGGTTGGTCTCCCTCTAAACGCCGCGTTACCAAGCATTTGAATAAATGCCGGTTGAAGCTCTACGCGGGCGTTTCTTCTTGCAATGCAAGATAAGAGCTGCGTGTGCCTAGGGACCGTGTATGATCCATAGGTCAGTGCCGGTTGCACTCGTTGCGCGTTTTGAACGTTCATATCTTGACGTTCGGCCATTAGCTCTTCAACAAACGGTTGTTCAATCACTTCCTCGGTTTGAAAATCCAAATGTGCTTGCGTGTTATCAACTGAATTGCTTGCACTAGCTTTCGATTCTTTCCGTAGTTTTCGGAGCGTTCTATCGATGTCGGGGTCGAAAACTAGATCCGCTTTTCCGGTGTTTCTCATGCACAATTAAGCTGCACAAGAAAAAGAAGACAAACACAAAGATCACGTGAGATACGAGAAGCAAAAGAACTTGACTCTAAACGAAATGACAAACAAAAACACGAAAAAGCAAGAAACAAACAAGACTCCTAAAAACCTAATGTCTAATCTAAAAGTTTCCTAACTCCTAAGCCGTAATCAATTCCCCGGCAACGGCGCCAAAAACTTGATATGCGTTATATCGAGTTATAAAACCTAGACTAACGCTTCCGCAAGAATACGGATCGTGTAGTAACTAGGGTCGAACACAAGGAATTGATGCGACTTCGTAGCTATTGAACTAATTGAATTAGACGTGTGAGGTGACTAAAGTTGTGATTTTGATTGAGCTGAACTAAACTAAATCGAAGAGAATAGACTTTATGACTAGGCACCATGGGTGTCGAGAGTTTGCATAAAAATGTAATGAAGTTCTAAAAGGATAATTGGTCTAAGGCACTATCATGGATTCAGGGAATTCAAGCTCTCCTATAGGAACTGACTGGCGTAGACTTGTCCACTATCTAGCATGCATATGCCAATGTATCCATTGCGCATCTTACATGCATAGACGCATTACGTCTGCTATCCTAATCCCTAGATTTAACCGATTGACCTGGCGTAGATTCTAAACCGGCTAAACCCTAAATCATGGCTTTGTTCCGAAACCTAATGCCCTGGCGTTGGTTTATTAGATTTCTAAGATCATTCAATCAAGTGGCGTACAGGTAGAGAAAGCATTAAGAACAACCATGAAATCTGAAAACATGATAGAAACCAAATTCATTCATTCAAGTGGCGTACAGGTAATGAAAGCATTAAGCATCACCATTCATTAAGCGTAAGACTTCATTACAACGTAGCAAATCTCTCTAACCCATGGCAAGGAATCTACTCAGACATAAATACAGACAAGGAAACACAAGAGAAGTCTAGATTCGACATAGATGTAGAAAGAGATGACTCCCTATTCATAAACCGATGCCTTCGGTAGATTCTTCTCGCTCCCGATCCGTAGATCCGTCGTTTTCTTCCTTCTTCTCCTTGCCCTAATGTCTCCCAATCTCCTCTGATGTGTTCTGGTTCGTCCCCCTCTTTTTAGATCTGATTTTTCCCTTTTAATTTTGCCGATCTAGATCTTAGGAAAGTTTGTTGGAGCGCTGGACCCGAGCGGGCATTCTCTTTACCCGATCGTGCAGGTGACCTACCCGATCGTGCACACACAAATGAGCCCGATCGGGCACCATGCCCGACCGTGTACTTCATCAGCCCGAGTCGTGCAAACTTACGGGGTTTTCTGCCATGAATCAGCCCGAGCGGGCACTCCAAATGCACCCGAGCGGGCACCTATGCCCGAGCATATCCTTTGAGCACCCGAGTCGTGTAAGGCTACGGGGTTGATTGGCATGAAATAGCCCGACCGGGCACTCCCTAGTCACCCGAGCGGGCATGTCTTGAAGTGTAGTTTCCGCTCCTTTCGCTTGGTGTTTGAGTGCTCGCTTCCATCCGTGGCCTTGCATAAGCCGAACCTTGTTACACAGCTTCGTTTTCGGGTTTAGATTGCATAATCACTCGTGTTTCTCTTCAATCCTTCGTTTCCTACACAAAACACGAAATGTGGATAAAGTCTTCGAATATGCTCAATAGATGAATGAAATATAAATAATCTACTCTAAACTAGACCTAAGAATGATATAAAAACTATAACAAATTACGTGTTATCAGTCATTTCTTGTCAATACGCCGCTTGCGTTGCGTCTGTCTCTTGTATATTCCTTTTGCTTCCTACTCCATATTTGCGTTTGTCTCTCGTGTTGCACCCCTTTTCCGCTTTTTTTTTTGTTTTCACGTGATTAGACGAGTAAAACAATGAGTTGTACGACGGGTTTCAAATACCATAACTTTGCGTACGAAGCTCCGAATTACATGATTTTTTTCACATTTTATTCCTCTTTTCGAGATAAACCATGCTGCGTGTTGCTAAAGGCAGCCCGACCCCATTTTCGAGCTCAAAATGCTTTATTTAGGTCGATAAATTTGATTTTTAGAGCTGGAAGATGCCCTTTTCGAGTTTGTTAGGATACGAATGTCATTTCTTGTCAATACGCCCTTTGCGTTGCGTTTGTCGCTTTAATATTCCTTTTGCTTCCTACTCCATATTTTTGTTTGTATCTCGTGTTGCACCCTTTTTTCGTTTTTTGTTTTTGTTTTCACGTGATTAGACCACTAAAACCATGAGTTGTACGACGGGTTTGAAATACCATAACTTTGCATACAAATCTCCGAATTACATGATTTTTTTCACATTTTATTTTTCTTTTCGAGATAAACCATGCCGCAGGTTGTTGAGGGCAGCCCGACCCCGTTTTTGAGCTCAAAATGCTTTATTTAGGTCGATACGATGGATTTTTAAAGTCGGAAGATACCCTTTTCGAGGTTGTTAGGATACGAATGTCATTTCTTGTCAATACGCCTCTTGCATTGCGTTTGTCTCTTGGATATTCCTTTTGCTTCCTATTTCCTATTTGCGTTTGTCTCTCGTGGTGCACCCCTTTTCCGCTTTTTGTTTTTTTACACGTGATTAGACGACTAAAACAATGAATTGTAAAATGGGCTTTGAAATACCATAACTTTCCGTACCAGGCTCTGAATTACATGATTTATTTCACATTTTATTCCTCTTTTCGAGATAAACCATGCTGCAAGCTGCTGAAGGCAGCCGGGAGATGCCCTTTCCGAGTTTGTTAGGATACAAATGTCATTTATTGTCAATACACCGCTTGCGTTGCGTTTGTCTCTCGGATATTCCTTTTCTTTCCTATTTTTGATTTGCGTTTGTCTCTCGTGTTGCACCCCTTTTCTGATTTTTTGTTTTTGTTTTCACGAGATTAGACGACTAAAACAATGAATTATAGGACGGGCTTTGAAATACCATAACTTTGCGTACGAAGCTCCGAATTGCATGATTTTTTTTCACATTTCATTCCTTTGCGTACGAAGTTATGGTAAACCATGTTGTGGGTTGCTGATGACAGCCCGACCCCATTTTCGAGCTAAAAATGCTTTATTTTGGTCGATACGTTTGATTTTTAGAGACGGAAGATGCCCTTTTCGAGTTTGTTAGGATTGTCATTTCTTGTCAATATGCCGCTTGCATTGCGTTTGTCTCTTGGATATTCCTTTTTCTTCCTATTTCCTATTTGCGTGTGTCTCTCGTGTTGCACCCCTTTTCCGCGCTTTGTTTTTGTTTTCACGTGATTAGACGACTAAAACAATGAATTGTACGACGAGCTTTGAAATACCATAACTTTGCGTACATTGCTCCGAATTGCACGATTTTTTCACACTTTATTCCTCTTTTCGAGATGAACCATGTTGCGGGTTGCAGAAGGCAGCCTGACCCCATTTTCGAGAAAAAATGCTTTATTTAGGTCGATACGTTTGATTTTTAGAGCCCGAAGATGCCCTTTTCGAGTTTTTTAGGATACGAATGTCGTTTCTTGTCAATACGTCGCTTGCGTTGCGTTTGTCTGTCGGGAATTCATTATGCTTTGTTATCCTATTTGCGTTTGTCTCTTGGTTGGACCCCTTTCCCGCTTTTTTTTATGTGATTAGACGACTAAAACAATGAATTGTACGACGGGCTTTGGAATACCATAACTTTGCGTACAAAGCTCTGAATTACATGATGTTTTCACATTTTATTCCTCTTTTCGAGATAAACCATGCCTCAGGTTGCTGAAGGCAGCCCGACCCCATTTTTGAGCTCAAAATGCTTTATTTAGGTCGATACATTTGATTTTTAGAGCCGGAAGATGCCCTTTTCGAGTTTGTTAGGATACGAATGTCATTTCTTTTTAATACGCCGCTTGCATTGCGTTTGTCTCTTGGATATTCCTTTTGCTTCCTATTTCCTATTTTCCTTTGTCTCTCATGTTGCACCCCTTTTCCGCTTTTTGTTTTTGTTTCCACATGATTAGACGATGATAACATGTGATCCATCGTAGTATTTACATCATTCTTAGGTTTAGTTTTGATTAGATTTCTTGGACTTTATTGATTATTTGAGTTTATTCGAGGATTTTATCTACTATTTCATATTTTGCATAGGAAACGAAGACTTGAAGCAATTACGAAAGATTACGGCAAATCCACCCCGAAAACGTGACAAAGTGTGCAGAGACGATATGTGCACGGACATGGAAGCAAACGGATCACCCGAGCATCGAGCGAGAGGAGAGGAAACAGCAAATGATAGTGTACATGCTCGGGCATGGAGCAAGCCCGCTCGGGCTGAGGTTGCACAATTAGAGCCAAAAATCCTCGAGAGCAAGCACGACTCGGGCACAAAGACAACATGGTATGGCATGTGTGCTCGATCGTGCTGTGTACTGGACCTGACCGGGCTGCGCTTAAGTCCAGAAATTCGCTTTATTCATGCCCGACTTGGGCTTACAGGTTGCACGCTCAGGCAGGCCAGCCCGACCGGGCTGAGACTTATGCACGCACGGGCTGAGTTGTGCCCGATCGGGTGGTGGTTGTGCCCACGCGGGTCCATCTTTTTCTCAACAACCCACCTTCAATTTTGAACGGCCTGAATTTAAAAGGAACAGAAGGGGGAAGCCAAGATCAGACTGGAAAAGGCAAGAGAACAAAGGGGACGAACCAGGCAAAGGAGAAGAGAGAGAGCACGGCCGAAGAAGGAGACTTCAGGGAATCGAAGGATTCGTCGGAGGTTACACTTGGGATGATAGGGGAGTCGAACACTTACTTCGTTTTTGTTTGCTTCTCTATGTATTCTGAGTAGTTCTCGTTGCAATGGGTTAGGCATGCCATTGTATTGGATCGTTTAAGTTATTAATGCTTGATTTCGGTTTTGTTCAATTGAATGGTTCGATTTGTGAGTAATGCCTTCATACGTTGTTGATTTCAAGTTTGAATAAGACTAGATCTATTCTACTGAGATTATGCATGTTTGAGGGAGATTAGAGATTCGTCTAGGCTTGGGAGAGTCAGATTTGAGTCTCATGAATGAACTTTCCAATGAATTAGGTTAACGAGAATTTGGTCAATCGATTAATCTATTTAGGAACGGTAGCAATCGAGGTAGAATTCCCATTGTTCTTAATGCATCTAGAAGTTCCGCACTACATAGGGATATGAGTGTCGTTGATTTCCTAGATAGAGGATTCATGCTTGAGAGAGTCATTTCCATTTATAGAGGTCGAGTTCTCATCCGACATTAGAGGTTGAATTCCCCATCGTTCTTCATGCATCTAGAAGTTCCGTACTACATAAGGTTATGGGTGACGTTGATTTCCTAGGTAGGAGATTAAGCTTACGCCAAGTCATTTCTAGCATTAGGTGTAGAGTTCCCTACTGTTCTTCATGCATCTAGATGTTCTGGCGCTACATTGGGAGATGAGTGACGTTGATTTCCTTGGTAGGGATTAGATATTAGTTCCCCATCGGTTGATACGAACCAACTTCATGATCCTTAGAAACATCCATTGCATGTTTCGATGTTCCCGAAGCCCATGGTACTCTATCTTGTTGAGTCTAACTTCGTCATCCTTTATTATCTTTACTTTTCCTGTTTCACAATCTTATATTGATCGATCTTCCTCTCGTGAATTCTTAGTTCTAACGCTGCACTCAGTCCCTAGAGTTCGACCCTAGTACTACATGAACCGTATACTTGTGGTAGAGTGGTCTTGGAAATAATCAAAACCTCTTATTCCACACATCAAGTTTTTGGCGCCGTTGCCGGGAACTAGTTACGGTATTGGGCTTAGGATTTCGTTGAGTCGAGATCCAGTCAAGCTCGGGACATTAAACAAGCGCTTATCGAGAGGCAACCCGATTTTTTCATTTTCTTTTTATTTCATTTTCAGAACTTATTCTTGTTCTTTTTGCATTGATGTACTCGGTGCGATATTACGTTGTATTTTTTTTGTTGGATTGTGTGATTCTTTTTCACAAGTTTTTCGACGACGATATCATCCTTGAGGAGGAGACGCATACAACACCCAGCCGCATCGCCAACTCGGGACAGCAAAACACGCAAGGTGCACACGTTCCGACCCTTATTTTCCCGTGTTTTGGTATGCGAGATTATCTAAGGTCTTGAACATCGAGACGGTGTTTCATTCAAGTCTAAGGGAGTACTCATCGAGTAACATGCATGTGATTAGGATTTTGATTTTTAGGAATAAACGGATGGACACCTAGTATGAATTTTCGAGCTTTAGTCATTATTTTGCGTCTTTGTCGAATCGTGAAAAATAGTCTAGGTTTGCTTAGAAGTCTTTTGGATACCGATTAGTTGAGTAGTTGTGCTTGAAACCATGATCTATAGTTGCAGTCACCTCCTAGGTTTAAGCACCAAATATTCATATCTCCGTGTATACCAATTGATCTTTGCTTTGTTTGATATATTTTATCGTTCATTGATCATTAGATTCCACACGCTTATACTCCGCTGTCAATTTTTTTTTCTTGGATAAGTTTCTAACTACTTCAAGTTTCATTGACATGAGTACATCGAGATTGATGGTTTGGGTCTAAGTGGTGGGTTGAGGCACTATTCTATGTCCTAAGGGTTAGAGTGATACGTATTCCTTGGTAAAAAAAAGAGAGAAAAATGTTCTTCAATGACGCACCTCTTCACTCTGCTAAGGTTACAAGACCTTATGAGTGTGCCATAGGCAGCCTGGGTCTAAGTAGAAAGCCATCTCTCTTCGACTTCGACGTCCTAGAAACCAAGCGTGGATCTATAAAAAAAATGAGAAAAAAGAGAATAAGAACGAGAATGCGAGTTTAATGATATCTCAAGTTTAGAAGAATTGGTATGGAGATCGCTTGGACGTTGTCTAGGAGTATGGATTAGACTTAGGTCATTGGTAGGATTGTATGGCTCGTGACTTTCGGTTGATAGAAGTCTGAACTAGGTACGCTTAGGCTTGCGTTCATGTGACGTGTTGTTTTGCATGATGGCTAATACTTCGAAGTTTTCGTGCTAGTGTCCATTGTTGTTTAGCTCTTCTTGTACTCGACTCTAGATTTGCTCGAGGACGAGCAAAGGTTAAGTCTGGGGGAGTTTGATAACATGTGATCTGTCGTAGTATTTACATCATTCTTAGGTTTAGTTTTGATTATATTTCTTGGACTTTACCGATTATTTGAGTTTATTCGAATATTTTATCTACTATTTTGTGTTTTGCGTAGGAAACGAAGACTTGAAGCAAACACAAAAGATTAAGGCAAATCCACCCCGAAAATGTGACAAAGTGAGCAGAGACGATATGTGTACGGCCATGGAAGCAAACGGATCACCCGAGCATCGAGCGAAAGGAGCAGAAACAGCAAATGATAGTGTACACGCTCGGGCATGGAGCAAGTTTGCTTGGGCTGAGGTTTCACAATTAGAGCCAAAAATCCCCGAGAGCAAGCATGACTCGGTCACAAAGACAACATGGTCGGGCATGTGTGCCCGATCGGGCTGTGTACTGGACCCGATCGGGCTGCTCTTAAGTCCAGAAATTTGCCGTATTCATGCCCGACTCGGGCTTACAGGTTGCACGCTCGGGCAGGCCAGCCCGACCGGGCTGAGACTTATGCACGCACGGGCTGAGTTGTGCCCGAGCGGGTGGTGGTTGTGCCCGCGCGGGTCCACCTTTTTCTCAACAACCTACCTTGAATTTTGACGGCCTGAATTTAAAAGGAACAGAAGGGGGAAGCCAAGATCAAACTGGAAAAGGCAAGAGAACAAAGGGGACGGACCAAGCAAAGGAGAAGAGAGAGAGCATGATGTGCGTAGACTCAAGTAATAAATTACCTAGACTAACGCTTCCGCAAGGATACGGATCGTGTAGCAACTAGGGTCGAACACAAGGAATTGATGCGACTTATAAGCTATTAGACTAATGAATAAGACGTGATGAATCTTATGGTAGATGGAATGCAAAATGCAAATGCAAACTAAACTAATGATAGGGATAACTCAGCGACAAATCACCATAGGTATCAAGAGTTGCACAACGATGTATCGAAGTTCTAACGAGATAATTGATCTTAGATACTATCATGAGTTCAGGGAATTCAAGCTCTCCAGGAACTGACTGGCGTAGACTTGTCCACTATCTACCATGCATATACCAATGTATCCATTGCGTATCTTACATGGATAGACGCATTACGACCGCTATCCTAATCCCTAGATTTAACCGATTGACCTGGCGTAGATTCTAAACCGGCTAAACCCTAAATCATGGCTAAGTTCCAAAACCTAATGCCCTGGCGTTGGTTTATTAGACTCCTAACATCATTCATTCAAGTGGCGTACAGGTAATGAAAGCATTAGATGAAATCCTCGAATAATCTCGATAAATGAATGAAATCTAATAAATCTAATCAAAACTATACCTAAGAATGACATAAAAACTACTACGGATTACGTGTTATCACATCTTGATGACAAATAACCCGAGCAGGCACTCCATTTCCACCCGATCGGGCACGCATGCCCGACCATGTTCCTTGAGCACCCGAGTCGTGTAAAGCTATGGGGTTGTCTTGGCATCAATTACCCGAGCGGGCACACTTCTGATGCCCGAGCGTGCACGACCTAAAATGTAGTTTCCGCTCCTTTCGCTCGGTGTTTGCACGTTCTCTTCAATCCACGGCCTTGCACAAGCTGAACCTTGTTATTTCGGGGTTAAATTGCCAATATTTCTCGTGTTTCTCGTCATGTCTTCGTTTCCTACACAAAACACGAAATGTAGATGAAATCCTCGAATAATCTCGATAAATGAATGAAATCTAATAAATCTACCTAAAACTAGACCTAAGAATGACATAAAAACTACTACGGATTACGTGTTATCAGAGCACGACCGAAGAAGGAGGCTTCGGGGAACCGAAAGATGCGTTGGAGGCTAAGCTCGGGATGACAGGGGAGTCGAACACTAACTTCGTTTTTGTTTTCTTCTCTATGTATTCTGAGTAGTTCTTGTTGACATGGAAGAGGGATGCCATTGTATTGGATCGTTTAAGTTATTAATGCTTGATTTCGGTTTTGTTCAATTGAATGGTTCGATTTGTGCGTAATGCCTTCATATGTTGTTTATTTCAAGTTTGAATAAGACTAGATCTATTCTACTGAGATTATGCATGTTTGAGGGAGATTAGAGATTCGTCTAGGCTTGGGAGAGTCAGATTTGAGTCTCATGAATGAACTTTCCAATGAATTAGGTTAACGAGAATTTGGTCAATCGATTAATCTATTTAGGAACGGTAGCAATCGAGGTAGAATTCCCATTGTTCTTAATGCATCTAGAAGTTTCGTGCTACATAGGGATATGAGTGTCGTTGATTTCATAGATAGAGGATTCAGGCTTCAAAGAGTCATTTACGTTTATAGAGGTCGAGTTCCCATCCGACATTAGAGGTTGAATTCCCCATCGTTCTTCATGCATCTAGAAGTTCCGCACTACATAGGGATATGGGTGACGTTGATTTCCTAGGTAGGAGACTAGGCTTACGCCAAGTCATTTCTAGCATTAGGGGTAGAGTTCCCTACTGTTCTTCATGCATCTAGATGTTCCGCGCTACATCGGGAGATGATTGGCGTTGATTTCCTAGGTAGAGGATTAGATATTAGTTCCCCATCAATTGATACAAACCGACTTCATGATCCTTAGAAACATCCATTCATGTTTTGGTATTCCCGAAGCCCATGGTACTCTATCTTGTTGAGTCTAACTTCGTCATCCTTTATTATCTTTACTTTTCCCGTTTCACAATCTTATATTGATCGATCTTCTTCTCGTGAATTCTTAGTTCTAACGCTGCACTCAGTCCCCAGAGTTCGACACCGGTACTACACGAACTGTATACTTGCGGTAGAGCGGTCTTGGAAATAATTAAAACCTCTGATTCGACCATCAGACGACTAAAACAATGAATTGCACGATGGGCTTTGAAATACCATAACTTTGCGTACGAAGCTCCGAATTACATGTATTTTTTTCACATTTTATTCCTCTTTTCGAGATAAACAATGCCACAGGTTGCTGAAGGCAGCCCGACCCCGTTTTTGAGCTCAAAAAGCTTTATTTAGGTCGATACGTTTGATTTTTAGAACCGGAAGACGCTTTTTTCGAGTTTGTTAGGATACGAATGTCATTTCTTGTCAATACGCCGCTTGCGTTGCGTTTGTCTCTCGGATATTCCTTTTGTTTCCTACTTCCTATTTGCATTTGTCTCTTGTATTGCACCCCTTTTCCGCATTTTGTTCTTGTGTTTACGTGATTAGACGACTAAAACAATGAATTGTACGACGGGCTTTGAAATACCATAACTTTGCGTACGAAGCTTCGAATTACATGATATTTTTAACATTTTATTCCTCTTTTTGAGATAAACCATATCATGGGTTGCTTAAGGCAGCCCGACCCCATTTTCGAGCTCAAAATGCTTTTCATAGGTCGATACGTTTGATTTTTAGAGCCGGGAGATGTCCTTTTCGAGTTTATTAGGATACGAATGTCATTTCTTGTCAATACGCCGCTTGCGTTGCGTTTATCTCTCGGATATTCCTTTTGTTTCCTACTTCCTATTTGCTTTTGTTTCTCGTGTTGCACCCCTTTTCCGCTTTTTGTTTTTTTTTACGTGATTAGACGTCTAAAACAATGAATTTTACGATGGGCTTTGAAATACCATAACTTTGCGTACGAAGCTCCGAATTACATGATTTTTTTTCACATTTTATTCCTCTTTTCCATATAAACCATGCTTCAGGTTGCTGAAGGCAGCCCGACCCCGTTTTCGAGCTCAAAATGCTTTATTTAGGTCGATACAATGTATGTTTAGAGCTGGAAGATGCCCTTTTTGAGTTTGTTAGGATATGAATGTCATTTCTTGTCAATACGCCGCTTGCGTTGCGTTTGTCTCTTGAATATTCTGTTTGATTTCTATTTCCTATTTGTGTTTATCTCTCGTGTTGCACCCGTTTTCCGCTTTTTGTTTTTGTTTTCATGTGATTAGACGACTAAAACAATGAATTGTACAACGGGCTTTGAAATACCATAACTTTGCGTACGAAGCTCCGAATTGCATGATTTTTTCACATTTTATTCCTCTTTTCGAGATAAACCACGCTGCAGGCTGCTGAAGGCAGCCCGACCCCATTTTGGAGCTCAAAATGCTTTATTTAGGTCAATACATTGGATTTTTAGAGCCGGGAAATGCGCTTTTCGAGTTTCTTAGGATACGAATGTCAATTCATGTCAATACGCCGTTTGCGTTGCATTTGTCTCTCGGATATTCCTTTTGCTTCCTATTTCCTATTTGCGTTTGTCTCTCGTGTTGACACCCTTTTCCGCTTTTTGTTTTGTTTTCACGTGATTAGACCACTAAAACAATGAATTGTACGACGGGCTTTGAAATACCATAACTTTCCGTACGAAACTTCGAATTGCATGATTTTTTCACATTTGATTCCTTTTCTCGAGATAAGCGATGTTGCCGGTTGCTGAAGGCAGCCTGACCCTGTTTTGGAGCTCAAAATTCATTATTTAGGTCAATACGTTGGATTTTTAGAGCCGGAAGATGCCCTTTTCGAGTTTGTTAGGATACGAATGTCAATTCATGTCAATACGCCGTTTGCGTTGCCTTTGTCTCTCGGATATTCCTTTTGCTTCCTATTTCCTAGTTGCGTTTGTCTCTCGTGTTGACACCCTTTTCCGCTTTTTGTTTTGTTTTCACGCGATTAGACGACTAAAACAATGAATTGTACGACGGGCTTTGAAATACCATAACTTTGCGTACGAAGCTCCGAATTACATGATTTTTTTCACATTTTATTCCTCTTTTCGATATAAAACCATGCCGCGAGTTTCTGAAGGCAGCCCGACCCCTTTTTGAGCTCAAAATGCTTTATTTATGTCGATACGTTTGATTTTTAGAGCCGGAGATGCCCTTTTTGAGCTTTTTAGAATACGAATGTTATTTCTTATCAATAAGTCGCTTGCGTTGCGTTGCGTCGGATATTCCTTTTGCTTCCTATTTCCTATTTGCGTTTGTCTCACGTGTTACACCCCTTTTCCGCTTTTTTTTTTTTGTTTTTACGTGATTAGACGACTAAAACAATGAATTGTACGATGGGCTTTGAAATACCATAACTTTGCATACGAAGCTCCGAATTACATGATATTTTACACATTTTATTCCTCTTTTCGAGATAAACCATGCCATGGGTTTCTGAAGGCAGCCCAACCCCATTTTTAAGCTCAAAATTCTTTTCATAGGTCGATACATTTGACTTTTAGAGCCGGGAGATGCCCTTTTCGAGTTTGTTAGGATACGAATGTCATTTCTTGTCAATACGCCGCTTGCGTTGCGTTTATCTCTCGGATATTCCTTTTGTTTCCTATTTCCTATTTGCATTTGTCTCTCGTGTTGCACCCCTTTTCCGCTTTTTGTTTTTGTTTTCACGTGATTAGACGTCTAAAACAATGAATTTTACGACGGGCTTTGAAATATCATAACTTTGCGTACGAAGCTCCGAATTACATGATTTTTGTCTCATTTTATTCCTCGTTTCAAGATTAACCATGCTGCGGGTTGCTGAAGGCAGCCCGACCGTGTTTTCTAGCTCAAAATGCTTTATTTAGGTCGATACGATGCATGTTTAGAGCTGGAAGATGCCCTTTTCGAGTGTTTTAGGATATGAATGTCATTTCTTGTCAATACGCCGCTTGCGTTGCGTTTGTCTCTTGGATATTCCGTTTGCTTTCTATTTTCTATTTGCATTTGTCTCTCGTGTTGCCCCCCCTTTCAGCTTTTTTTTTTGTTTTCACGTTATTGGACCACTAAAACAATGAATTGTACGCCGGGCTTTGAAATACCATAACTTTGCGTACGAAGCTCCGAAATGCATGATTTTTTCATATTTTATTTCTTTTTTCAAGATAAACCATGTGACGGGTTGCTGAAAGTAGCCTGACCCCGTTTTCAAGCTGAAAATGCTTTATTTAGGTCAATACAATGGATTTTTAGAGTCGGAAGATGCCCTTTTCGAGTTTGTTAGGATACGAATGTCATTTCTTCTTTTTACGCCGCATGCGTTGTGTTTGTCTCTTGGATATTCCTTTTGCTTCCTGTTTCCTATTTACATTTGTCTCTCGTGTTGCACCCCTTTTCCACTTTTTTTTTTGGTTTTCACGTGGTTAGACGACTAAAACAATGAATTGTACGACGGGCTTTGAAATACCATAACTTTGCATACGAAGCTCCGAATTACATGATTCTTTTCACCTTTTATTCCTCTTTTCGAGATAAACAATGCTGCGGGTTGCTGAAGGCATCCCGACCCCGTTTTTGAGCTTAAAATGCTTTATTTAGGTCGATACGATGAATTTTTAGAGCCGAAAGATGCCCTTTTGAGCTTGATAGGATACGAATGTCATTTCTTGTCAATACGCCGCTTGTTTTGCGTTTGTCTCTCGGATATTCCTTTTGCTTCCTATTTCCTATATGCGTTTGTCTCTCGTGTTGTACCCCTTTCCAACTTTTTGTTTTTGTTTTCAAGTGATTAGACGACTAAAACAATGAATTGTACGACGGGCTTTGACATACCATAACTTTGCGTATGAAGCTCCGAATTACATGATTTTTTCATATTATATTCTTTTTTTCGAGATATAAAATGCCACGGGTTGCTGAAGGCAGCCCAATCCCGTTTTTGAGCTCAAAATGGTTTATTTAGGTCGATACGATGGATTTTTAGAGCCGGAAGATGCCCTTTTCGAGTTTGTTAGGATACGAATGTCATTTCTTGTCAATACGCCGCTTGCATTGCGTTTGTCTCTTGGATAGTCCTTTTGCTTTCTATTTCCTATTTGCGTTTGTCTTTCGTGTTGTATCCCTTTTCCGCTTTTTGTTTTTGTTTTCACGTGATTAGACGACTAAAACAATGAATTATACGGTAGGCTTTGAAATACCAACTTTGCATACGAAGCTCCGAATTACATGATTTTTTCTCATTTTATTCCTCTTCTTTGAGATAGACCATGCCGCGGGTTGCTGAAGGCGGCTCGACTCCGTTTTCTAGCTCAAAATGCTTTATTTCGGTCGATACGTTTGATTTTTAGGACCGGAAGATGCCCTTTTCGAGTTTGTTAGGATACGCATGTCATTTCTTGTCAATACGCCGCTTGCGTTACGTTTTTCTCCTGGATATTCTTTTTGCTTCCTATTTCCTATTTGCGTTTGTCTCTCGTGTTGCATCCCTTTTCCGCTCTTTGTTTTTGTTTTCACGCGATTAGACAACTAAAACAATGAATTGTACTACAGGCTTTGAAATACCATAACTTTGTCTACGAAGCTCCGAATTACATGATTTTTTCACATTTTATTCCTCTTTTCCAGATAAACTATGCCGCGGGTTTCTGAAGGAAGCTCGACACCGTTTTTGAGCTCAAAATGCTTTATTTAGGTCGATACGATGGTTTTTAGAGCCGGAAGATGCCCTTTTCGAGTTTGTTAGGATACGAATGTCATTTCTTGTCAAACGTCGCTTGCGTTGCGTTTGTCTCTCGGATATCCCTTTTGCTTCTTATTTCCTATTTGCATTTGTCTCTCGTGTTGCACCCCTTTTCAGCTTTTTGTTTTTGTTTTCATGTGATTAGACGACTAAAACATAGAATTGTACGAAGGTTTTTGAAAAACCATAACTTTGCGTACGAAGCTCCGAATTACATGATGTTTTCAAATTTTATTTCTCTTTTCGAGATAAATGATGCTGCTGGTTGCTGAAAAGGCAGCCCGTCCCCGTTTTTTGAGCTCAAAATGCTTTATTTAGACGATACGTTGGACTTTTAGAGCCGGAATATGCCCTTTTCGAGTTTGTTAGGATACGAATGTCATTTCTTGTCACTAAGCCGTTTGTGTTGCGTTTGTCTCTTGGATATTCCTTTTGTTTCTTATTTCCTATTTGCATTTGTCTCTCGTGTTGCACCCCTTTTCCACTTTTTGTTTTTTTTTCACGTGATTAGCCGACTAAAACAATGAATTGTACGACGGGCTTTGAAATACCATAACTTTGTGTAAGAAGCTCCAAATTACATGATTTGTTTTCACATTTTACTCATCTTTTCGAGATAAACCATGCCGCAGGTTGCTAAGGACAGCCTGGGCCCGTTTTCGAGCTAAAATTGCATTATTTAGGTCGATCGAGGGATTTTTAGAGCCGGAAGATGCCCTTTTCGAGTTTGATAGGATAGGAATGTCATTTCTTGTCAATACGCCGCTTGCATTGTGTTTGTCTCTGATAGTCCTTTTTCGTTCTATTTCCTATTTGCATTTGTCTCTCGTGTTGCACCCCTTTTCCGCTTTTTGTTTTTGTTTTCACATGATTAAACGACTAAAACAATGAATTGTACGACGGGCTTTGAAATACCATTACTTTGCGTACGAAGCTCCGAATTACATGATTTGTTCACATTTTATTCCTCTTTTTCAAGATAAACCATGACGCGGGTTGCTGAAGGCAGCCCGACCCTGTTTTCGAGCTCAAAATGCTTTATTTAGGTCGATACGTTTGACAACCTTATGAGTGTGCCATAGGCAGCCTGGATCTAAGTAGAAAGCCAAACCTCTTCGACTTCGACGTCCTAGGAACAAAGCGTGGATCTAAGTACTGCGCTTTTTGTTTTTGTTTTCACGTGATTAGACGACTAAAACAATGAATTGTATGACGGGCTTTGAAATACCATAACTTTGCGCACGAAGCTCCGAATTACATGATTTTTTTCACATTTTATTCCTCTTTTTTAGATAAACCATGCAGCATGTTGCTGAAGGCAGCCCGGCCCCATTTTCGAGCTCAAAATGCTTTATTTAGGTCGATACGATGGATATTTAGAGCCGGAAGATGTCGTTTTCAAGTTTGTTAGGATACGAATGTCATTTCTTGTATTATTAAATTATTTTGGTACTGAAATGCATTTATTTCATTATAATTGTTTTGTATATTACTTAAAAGAATAATTATAAATATTAATTCCTACTCATTTAATAATTAGTTATTGGCAGTAAATTATACCATTACATTTGGTCTCAATAAATATTATCTTTAGATATTATATACACTAGATGATACTCGCACCACGCGCGAATTTGTTATAATTAAAATATATTTATCTTAAATTTTGTATATAATTCATTAATTTGAACATTGTAATTAGATTTGATATACTTACGAGGCAATACAAACACACGAAATAAAGTGTTCAATGTATAAATTTGAACAATAGATTTATAATTCGTAATCTAAACTAATAGTGCAATTTATTTATAATGTATTTAAAATTGTAGAATGTAAATTGTCGAAAAAAGCGGTCGCACGATTTGAGCCGTAGTTCTTTCATGATTTTTTTTTTCATAAATGTTGAGGGTTAAATTTAATCAATAACATGATTTAAGAAAAATTGTTAAGATATGAGCATGATTTGTAAATTTTGAAAACATACATATGTTTGAAATTTCTTGATTGGCTTTAGTTGTAGATCTATGTAGTTGTGTGTGGAGCAAGATGGACGAAGCGTTGACAAACCTGTTTGATATATTTAGAAAGAATAACTACGAACAACACTAACAAAATATATAAAATAATACATGTTGTCTAGTTTTTTAGTACAATTGATCATAATGAGAGTAATGGTTGCTACGATCATGATTGTTTCTTTGATGATCATTTGAGCAACAATTGAACGAAAATGCATGGCAAGTTCGTCTAACATGATTATTTTTACGAAATATTTTCTGTATTTGAAATGTTGAAGTAAGTTGAATAAATTTTTTTATAGTAGAAACAATAAAACATGTTAATGGAGTAGTAATATAATACTTACATATTCAAATAACAATCCGATTTCTATTTTTTGATTGGAGGTTGATAGTCATAAATTTGATCCTTGCATAGCAATGGGGAGTCCAACAAAATATACAACTTCCAAAATTCCAATAGATGAGTTTTGTATTAAAGAAATAGTATATTTGATTTATTGCAAACGTATTTACCCGATACAACTTCTTTGTGGCCAACCAATTGTCGGTATGAACGCATCCTGAATTTGTATTTCGGAGTTGTATGAATTCGGTATGTCACTTTTTCAACAACTATATCTTCTTTAAAAGATATGTGCATACTATTGCCGGTTAACTTGTAGTTACCAACATTTGGTAGAATTATCAAATTTTTTAGGATAAATGTATCTCCTTCCTTGATATATTGGATGTATTTATTAACATCGCCAATAGATATACGTCTTCCAATAGTAGTTCCCTGCAATATATCAAATACATGATGATGAAAGATATTCATATAATGTAGAATACGTAAATACATTAACATAACTTACTGTTTCACTAAGAGTAAAAGTTGTGTAAGAAGGTATATTTACACTTACCTCAAGATTTATGTAGACCCTTGAAAGTTTCTCTATAAACAATGTTTGTTATAGTCGGTTCTTGTTCAGAGCAATTGGCACGATCAATGATCCTCAACCCATCAGCTGAAGTCACGCGTGACAAGGCTACGTATAATTTATCAAGACTGAAGACTGGTTTTGGTAGATATAGTCCGATTTGTTTCAAGCTTTGTCCTTAACTTTTGTTTATGGTCATTAGATAACATAGTCAAATAGGAATTTGTCTTCTTCGCAATATAAAAGGTAAGGTTGTATCAGTTAGGGATAAAATAATCCTTGGAATCAAGACTTTATTACCAATGCATACTAGTGATAATTTCTGCCTCTAAAACTCTAGAAGCTAACTGAGTGACAATTAATCGTGTTCCATTGCAAAGGCCTTCTTTTTTGTTGAGATTCCTTAACATCATGTCCGGAGAACCAACCTTCAAACAAAGCTTGTGCCTTGGCAGACCAAAGTATTCAAGAGAGTTAAGGTACTAAAAGTGACCAAAGCATGGATACGTTGCCTCGAAGATTGACTGCAAAGGATTATTTGTATTCTCTAGCATTAATTTCTTGTTGATCCATATGTTTTCTCCTTCTAATGAATCGTTCATAGTAATTCGCATACTACGTATTGTGCCATCTCCAACATCTAACAACCATTTTGAAAATTTTTGCTCTTGATGTCATAATCGCATCTTTGTGTTTGAAGTATATATACGAAACAATTCTCATAGGAATGAACTATTTATTGTTGACTAATTGTTTCGGCATAACCTCCACGTGTGACCGATAATATCTGTTGGAAATCACCTTCTAATAGAACAGTTTTCCCGCCAAATGGTTCTTCAATGGTATGGTTGTCGTCCATCGAAATAATGTCTTTTAATGTACAATCAAGTGCTTCTAATGTATTACGATGTGCCATGGGCGCTTCATCCCAAATAATTAAATCAGCCTCCATGATCATTTTTGCTAGCAAAGTGCTTTGTTTGATATCTCAGGTCAACCCTTCATGCAAATTGATAGGAATTTTGAACCGAGAATGTGTTGTACGACCACCGGGCAAAAGAAGCGCAGCTATACCAGATGATGCAACCGGTATGATGACTCGGCGCTCAAATTGTAGTTTAGAAATGATTGTCCTGTATAAGTACGTTTTTCCCGTCCACCAGATCCATAAAAAAATGCTTCCTTTAATTCTGTTCAAATGACTCAATCACAGCTTCATAGATTTTCTTTTGTTCTTCATTGATTATTAAGAATAATTTTAAAAGCTCTTGATGTTCGAACGCCTCATCAAACTGCATTTCTTGTCTTATAAAGGACTGTATTATTTCATGAAAGATCTGGTTGTCAGGGGTCGACGTATCAGGATAATCTTTTAGTGACTTTTTCATGCTTTCTGAGTTTCTTGATTTCAATCAGAGTGTACACTTCAATTTCAGATTCAGACAATTTCAGACCATCAAAATCGAACTCTTTTTTTCTTTAAAACTATATCCTCACCAAGGGATCTCCAATAACCTCTCCATAACTCCTATGGTTTGCTTACCTTACAATATAGTAAGAGCATTACAAACAAATGCCTCAACTGCGTAGGCATCGCGCATCTTATGGCCTCTGTCCTAGCTTGATGTTATTCATTATCCTCATCCAACAAACCTCTTGTAATGCATTCATATTTAAAGGTATTATATATCACACCATCGATCATTTTTATACCATCATAACTGGTCAGACCTTTTACAATGTTTATTAACATTCGGAGGTAATACAACTCTCCTGATTTTAGATGAACGTTGACAATTTGACCAAGTGACAAGCCTTGCTTCCTTTTGGACCAAATTTTATCCGAGTTGTTCCATACAAATCTTGTTGGGAAATCAATATATGTTCATTGTTTGCCTTCTTCACATAATTCATTTGTCTCATCCATTCTGTAAACATCGTGGGTTTTTGGTGGTGGATGTTAGGTGTTGTTCACCAATAAATTTGCTTGCTTGCAGTTAGTGAGGGAGAATAAAGAGCAAATAAGGTGTGTAAATATGAAAGGTAATTACCTATGTTAAATGTTATCTTAAAGCTGACTTTATTACATATTATTGCATAGGTGTAATAGTTTTGAAAAACTTTATTTCTTTGGGATGTTGAAAGAACTAAATGCCTGAACTTTAACTCATTTTGTGTAGTTATGGGATTATACAGTTCCTCTACAGCTCCTGCCAAGGTGTAGGTAGAAGGGATTCTAAATCGGGGATATGGTGGGATTTATAGTTTTTGAGGAATTCAATGCTGATATTTTATTTCATATAGTTTTTTTAAATGAAGAATTGGCACAAGCAGTAAAAGGAATTTAATGTTTATATTGTAGTACATATTGTTGATTGGTTTTTTAATGAGAAGCACAGGTTAGGCATATGAAATACTTATATTCAATGTATTATGCTTACTATGATGTTTAAACATATACTTTTCATCATTTGGATATGATACATATATTCAATGTAATACAAATTCTTGAAGTGCAGTAAAACGGACTACAAACGACAGATCTAACATGCAATAATAGAGTTTACAAAGAGCACAACTAATACAAGCATTGGTTTCTTCTTCTTCCTCTTCACTACTAGAAAATTCAAGATTAGGGACGGAATTTGGGGACCGACATTTCCGTCCCTAAATTTAGGGACGGATTATACACGGATTAGGGACGGAAAAATGAAATCCGTCCCGAATCCGTCCCCGAATTTGGGTACAGAAGAGTCGTCCCTAATCTGTCCCTAATTATGGACCAATTAGGGACGGATGAGTAAGGCGTCTCTAAATTGGGGATGGAAATTTCTGTCATCCCTAAATTGGGGACGGAATTTATTGCCGTCCCTAATTTGGGGACGAAAGTTTTTTTCGTCCCTAAATTTAGGGACGGCTAGATCATTGTCCCCAATTTAAAGACGGCAGAAATTTCCGTCCCTAAATTTGGGGACGGATTTGGGACCATCCCTAAATTTAGGACTTTAAAAACCATTTTAGGGACAGATTCGGGAAGATTTTTTGGAAAATTAATTTCTTAGTCCCTAATCCATCCCTAATTCGTGTATAAATAATCTATTTAACCCCTCAACCATTGATCCGTTTTTCATAAGCAACTCTCATATTTTTCACCGCATATCTTCTATAGTGTTTGCGATTATAATGGCGTCTTCATCAAGATCGAACAATTTCGTTTCTAGACAATGGATGTACAGAAGAATTGATCCAGAATCTCAAAGCGTATCGAAAGAGTTTATAGAAGGCGTCACACAGTTTATGACAATGGCGACGAATCAACAAGTTTACAAAGAAACGAGTACGTTGGTTTGTCCATGCGTCAAATGTAAGAATGAAAAATTTGTTAATGAGAGAACTGTTTAGAAGCATCTTTATTTAAGAGGATTTACTCCGAATTATTTCATGTGGTTATGTCATGGAGAAAGGTGAAACCTATTGTGCATCGGCCGATGAACCAGATTTTTATGGGATTTTAAAGAAAATTTTGCAATTGGAATATCCAGGTATAAAAAACAAGTTTAAAACAATGTTATCCTTACCACGTATGTCATTTTGAATATTGAATCATATTTTGATATTTTTTTGTAGGTTATGTTGGTTTAAAAGTGATGTTATTTCGATGTGATTGGTTCGATCTAGTAATCGGTCGCGGAACAAGCGTAAACAAACTAGACGTTGTAGAAGTTAACTCCACACGAAGATATGCAAAATACGAGCCTTTTATTCTTGCATCACAAGCCGATCGAGTTTGTTACGTTTCCTATCCGCATATTAGAAGATCTTCATGTTGGCGTGTCGCAATGAAGATACTTCCGAGGGGCAAATTTATCGACAACACAGAATAACAAAAATTGCCAATGCAACAACAAATGACCGAGATTATTGCTATTGACGATGTACGTGTTAAAGAACTTACGCACGGTGAAATGGAAGAAATCGAAAGAAATGAATATGATCTTTATGAAGATATAGAAGAAAAAGAAGATGACGAATTTGAATCAGATACAGAAGAGTCGACGGAACAATTGTGTGACTTTGATGATGAATCATGTTAAAACATTTACGGATTGTTTTTTATATATTTTTAATTATTGTTTCTATTTCTTAATGATTATACGTTTACGAATTGTTTCTCAATGATTATACATTTTTTTATGATTATACGTTTTTTGATGATTATACGTTTACGGATCCCGATCTATCGCCCCGATCTCGATCTATCGTCTCGGTCCCGGTCAATCGTCCCAGCCCCAGCCCGGTCAATCGTTCCGACCCCGGCCCCGGTCAATCGTCCCGGCCCCGGTCAATCATCCCGATCCCGATCTATCGTCTAGGCCCTAGTCAATCGTCTCGATCCCAGAATTAAGGACAGAAGAGTCGTCCCCAAATTCATATAAATTTTCGATTCGTCATTTGGGATTCAGCCCGCATTTGCATCTCCCTCCCCTCCTCCGTCTCCCCACCGTTCGCAGCTCCCCACTGTCGCCGCCCCATCGCCGCCTCGTCGTTTACCCATGGTCTTCTTCTTCGTTGTGTTCCCTCCCCTCCTCCGTCTCCCGCATTCGCATCTCCCTCCCCTCCTCCGTCTCCCCACCGTCGTTGCCCCTTTGCCCGTTGCCCCTTTGCCGCCCCATCGCCGCCTCGTCGTTTACCCTTGGTCTTCTTCGTCGTTGTGCTCCGTCTCCCCACCGTTCGCAGCTCTCTTTACCTTGGTTCGATTCTTCTCTTACGGTAAGGATTATGTTCTTGCGTCAGTTGTGTTGTATGACCAACGGAATGGAGGAAACATAAGGATTATGTTGTTGATACCCTTGGTCGTGCTAGTATGTGTTGATGCTAGATTGATATGTGTTGACGTTAGAATTGTGTTGATGCTAGATTGATATGTGTTGATGCTAGAAGTATGTGTTGATGCTAGATTTGATAGAAGAAATTTATGTTGAAATTGAGAAATTGAGATGATTGATTTGGGATGGTATCGTAATATCTTAATTTCACATTTCAGTATGTCGCGACGCATTGGTAAAACGAGAAACCGCCCTCAGTCCGAGGAAAGTGGCAACCTTTCATCTCATTCCCGACATTCCAATTCAGGGTTTGAAGATTATATGAATCCAAATTTCTTCCGAAACACTGGATTGACACAATCGAGGCAATATACGCCATATTATCCGCAAATACAACCACCACCCGATCCAGTAATGCATCACGACCCAGATATATACGAGGAACCAACAGTGGAAGAAATTTTAGCATGGATGAAGAATGACGCAAGCTTCCTCTTATAGACCCTGTTCGAGAAAACGGTGGACTATGGTATGTATACTCAATTTCAAATCTCAATTATAAATAGTTAACTAAATGTTAATTTATCTTTCATTTTGATTTGTAGGTTTGGATATAATCAACTTAATCGTCACATAACAATGACTATAAAAGCTGATTATGATCGGTCGTGTTACAATTGGACATGTACCGATCCACATATTAAGCAACCGATGGTGGAAATCATTTGTGGTATGTTTTAAATAGTTTTTAATTTTATCAAGTAATTTAAATTACAATTTAGATATAATAAGCTTATTATTATTTCAGCAAAAATTTTATTGGAATCCCGCCCTTACCGGGCTAGTAAAGTCCGAATTTGAAAAAAATGCGGCAAAGCGTCTCAAGTCTATCATAGGTAAATGTCGGGAAAGACGAGAGACAAAAGGAAATCACAATTGGATGGTGGAAGATATTTGGGATCAGATGTGCGCATATTAGGATTCCCCAGAAGTTAAGGCAAAAAGCGAGCGAGCAAGTAAATCCCAGCGTTCTGATAGAGAAGGATACGGGATAAGCGTACACACGACAGGATCTCATTCTTTTGCGAAAGTATATGAAGATCTGGTAAGCTTTATTCTAATTTTTATGCATTTATATAAAATTAACATTTCATTAAACTATGTCTTTTTTGTTTTTTCAGGCGAAAGAGAAGGGATCCGAACCATCGTATCTAGAATTGTTGGAACGTACGCACGTTAAGAAGTCAGATGGTTCGTGGGTGGATCCCAAGGCAAAAAGCCTTCACGATGCAATTGAAAACATGGCATCGGAGTGAGTATCGCAAATTCCTCCGAGAGAAGACGGATCACAAACTATTCTTAGTCAGGAAGAGTACAACGAGTTGTATCTCGAGGTAATAATGACATTCTACTATGATCTAATTTCACTATTTATAAATGTCATTAATTCTCGATATTTGGTTTACAGCAAGTTACGCCACACAAAGGTCGTATTTTTGGACGTGGAGCAATGGCCTCAAAACATTCAACTTCATCCAAAGGTAAAGAAAAAGTATCAGATTACGAGCTCCGACATCAAATATCCGAAAGGTTCCAAGAATCTGACAGGCGCATTGAACAAGCACTAAAGGAGGCTAAACTATCAAGAAAGCAAGCTGAACGATCAAATAGGCGAATGGAAAAGCTTCTGCGCATGATGAAAGCGCAAATGCCTAACATCGATTGGGATGCAGTTCAGAACAGTGATTCTGATCACGACTAATCGGAAATACTTCCAACGGCTTAGGATTAAAAATGTTGGTTATATGTATGCTTTGTAATTATTGTTATGTACTAATTTTTATCTTTTAATGTAATCGAACTTTTTTTTAATTTAATTTTTTTATTTTAAAAAAAATTAGGGACGACAACAATGGTCCGTCCCTAAATTTAGGGACGGCTGCAGCGGCCCGTCCCTAATATTTAGGGACGGAAAATGGTTCGTCCCCAATCCCGGGACTGTTTGCGGACTAATTTTTCCGTCCCTAATTGGGGACGGATTGGGGACCGAATTTTCCGTCCCTAATTGGGGACGGATTGGAGACGGATAGCATTTGGAGACGCGCGATTGGGGACTACCGCTGGTCGTCCCTAATCCGTCCCTAAATCTGTTTAGGGACGGATTAGAGACGGATTTTTCAGTCCCTAAAACCTGATTTTATTGTAGTGCTTCATCATTGTCACCCTCAGCTTCATCTTCATCTTGGTCTTCATCCTTCTCCTCATCATCCTCATCAATATTTTGTCATCATATTTTTCAAACTCCTTTCCATGAATATCCTCACCAGTAAACCATGAGATAGTTTCGGGGATAATCGTGTCCCCAATTGTGGATCTGTAGGATACAAAGATGACCATACAAAATATAATGAAAATATACCTACATAGATGTGTGAAGAACTCAAAATTGAATGACCTTTGTTAAAAAGATCTATACACGTTACATGGAAACCAATCATAATTCCATAATCTTCAGTTTTGGTGATCAGCTTAGCAGTTTTTGCACCTTTCTTAGGTTTCTTCTTAAGAATCTTCTAACTTAGCATGTGCTAGGATAACAATCAATCCCAATGCAATAAGGAAGGACAAAAATAGGAATAATATTGTAATTTAAGAGAATAAAAACATCCACATGATGGAATCATAAGATATTAAAGAGTCTGCTCACTGGCCCGCAACAATGGAATGAGAGAGCGAGAGGGAGAGACAGAAGGAGGCTCCATACACACTGGAGACAAAACAAAAGTGGCTCCATTTGCGAAGGTGGAGAGATCAACATGGAGAGAAGAGTACATAAGATCTCGAGGTACATCAAACTTTAAGCAACCAAGTTAGAGGAAGATCGAAGAATATCAGCAAAACAATTATGAGAATTGACACAACTAATACAATCCAGCAAAATAAATTTTCAACAATATCCAATGATAATCTAAAGCTAGATCCTTGGATTCCTTGGCGACACATCTTATGTGAGAGTGGCAAAAACAATGTCCACTTATTTAATAAACTGACCTTATTGAAGTACATTTCCTTCATGCCACCACAAGATGCATTCCCTTTGGTTTACCTACACCATGAGAACATCAAACTGTAAGCAACCAAGTTAGAGCAAGATCGAAGAATATCGTCAGAACAATTATGAGAATGAGTTCATGTGAAAACATGGAGTGCTCTAAACCTAGATCCTTGGATTCCTTGGCCTACGACCTACTCGATTGTTTCATTCCAATTTATTTAGAGGAACTGCTCGGATTCCTTGCTTTGAATTTTATAGCGATCACATGTCTCTAGTTCTTCCCTGTAGCCATCGTATTCGATGCCTCTACTCACTAACCCCACAACTATAGAATGGGAAAGCGAGAAGAAGAGATAGAACGAAGCTTCATACCCATTGGAGACAAAACAATGGAGGCTCCATGTGCAAAGGTGGACAGATCGACGGGGTGATAATAACAGATAATGATGTTGTATGGAAGAGGGATGGAAAAGTTGGGATGGGCGAGCTCGAGGGAAGGAGTGAATGGGGCTCCATGCTCACGGACCATGTATCATCCGAGACGACATGTTCATCGGTGGATAGAGCGATGAGGAGAGAAGAGCACAGAAGAACATGAGTTGAGCGGGAGCAAGAGAGAGGAAGAACATCGGATCTAAGTTGTGTTTGATGCAGGGGTTGAGGGAGGAAGAGAGAGCGAACACACCGGGATAAGGGAGGAAAAGAGAATTTTGAAGGTAGATTTAAGATGTGTTTGATGCAAGGGATACCACGGATCTGAATTTGAAGAGATACAATGGATCTGATCTGAGGAAGTTTAAGCAACATGAAGAAGAAGAGATACAATGAACTTGAGTTGTATTTTTAATATTTTTTTCGTTCTCATGTAAATATAATGGTGAAGGGGTTTTTTGTCTCCCTGACGTGGCAGCACCAGAGGGGAGAAAAAACTTTCTTTTTATATATAAGATTATACTAAAACAATGTATTTATAGTCACTTACGTCAATATGGAGTAAAATGTATTGTCGAAACAATAATTATTAGACAACTTTTTAGAAAAAAAAATGGTATAATTGTAGATTAATAAACTCAAATAACCTTTTAATTTATCGAAAATTTATCTAGAAAGATGAATACTTTAGGTTTAGAATATTTTTCTTAATGTCATAAAATAAAATAGAATATACATACATCGCATTTGTTTATTTCAATATAGAATGATGACATGCTAATAATATTTTTTTCTTCCGGACATAACAGTTATTTATAATATACAAATAAATAAAAAAGCCATGAAATAGGTAAGTTTTCTAATTAATAATTTGAAATTTTTATTTGGCGAACTCTTAAAAGGAGGCAACTTCAAAAATACCTTTGAAATGCTATTTTGATTTCAAGTCTACCCTTTTCTAAAAAAAAAATTAACTTCAAAAATATCCTTATAAAAATTAAAATTTCCAAATTACCTTTGTGCGACCATGTGACCCTGTGCGGCCATGCGACCATGTGAGACCCATGCGATCCTATGAACCCCGAAATCGTCTGAAAACACCTAACATCGTCCGAAGACGTCCGAAATCGGTCGAAAATCACTCAAAATCACTCGAAAACGCTCGAAATCGATCGAAAGCGGTCGAAATTCGCTCAAAATCGGCTGAAATCGCTCGAAATCGCTCGAAAAACATTCGAAATATGTCGGAAACGCTCGAAATCACTCGTAAATCGCTCGAAATCGCATAAAATAGGTCGAAACCGCTCGGAATCGCTTAAAAATCGATCTCATCTTCTAAATCGTCTCTCGCTACTTGTATTTTTTAACTTTGAAATTGGGGGCAACTTCAAAAATTTCAAAACGTATATGTTTTTACAAACAGAAAATAAAAGTAAAATTGTATTTTCTCTAATTTTTCATTAGATTTTCAAAAATATGTGTGAAGTCATATATCATTACATATATAATATGCTTGAAAATTTATGTTGTTTTAGTATTTAAAAGTTAATAGCATAAATAAATCGAAATAAATACTTTTATCCTTTCATTCCTCACTTGCTTCTTCTTCTCCGCGATCTCACCGTTCAAGCTTCAACGTACAAAAAAAACTAATACAGGTTTTAATTGTTCACATCCATACATGAATGCCCACTTTACCCACTTCATAAACTGTTTCTTTTTTAACTTCTTTTTTCAGCGTCTCTTAATCTTCAACCCAGTTTGAAACTACCATTAGAGAATTGAAGCTTCATACGTATCTCTTTGCTTCTCCCTATCAATTTCTTATTTTTCTTTTCGTTTTTCTTCAACTCACATTTTGTCAATCTGTAACATGTTTTTGTATTATTGTATGTCAATCATATATAATTTTTATAAATCACATGTTTTTAATGTGATTGTTGAGGTATGTTTCTCTAGATTCTGAAAGGATATTTGGATCGCCAACCAAGTGTTCGCTGAAATTTCCAAGTCAGGTACTGAAATTATCTTCCGTTATTTGTTATGGATATTGATGAATTGTCGAAGGTTTAGGTATTCTTGTTCTCAAATTTCTTTTTTTTTTTTGTCTCCATCTTTCTTCAATTCATATTATGCCATTCCTGTAATTTATTTTGGTATTTCTTATTACATGTCACCCTTATAATTCACATGTTTTTAATATCATTGTTGAGGTTTTCTCCCTAGATTCCAAAAGCATATTATGGCCTACTGTAATTCTTATTCTTTTATCAGCTTAGAAATCTCATTCGTTTTCAAATGTGATTGTAGATGTATTTTCCTTGATCCCATTCGATTAATTGTCCAAGTGAGGGCGTATATATATATATTTAATATTCCTATAATGCGTCAGACACTAAAGGTTTTCCTCCGAGATTGACTTATGTATAATCGCATTACAATTGTTATGGCATTATCCTTATAGCAAGATGGCGTTATTAAATGTACAATTGTTTCGAGGGAGTACAAACACAAATTATCACAAGGTGGGAACAGAATCTAAAATGGGCCTATTCACGGGGCCCATATACCATATTGGAAGCAGAAGGTGACCAAATTCAGTGACTTCGGCCATTGAAGAAACAAGTGAGAATGGGCTTTCAATGGCTTATTTAATCAGAGAAAGACAAGCCATGTGACTAATCATTACCATTTTCTACCTTCATTCTTCCATCTCTATATCACACACAAATTGTTTAGTTTGATGAGAATTCTACGTACATATATATGATTAGGTTTCATGCTACTAAACTTGTATGATATGCCAAAATAAAAGTGAATTCGTGTGTATTATTAGGTCGAAAGCCGTGTTTAAATAGAAGTTACAAACCCTAATACGACTATGTTTAATTACAAAAATACCTTTATACATAATTAACCATAATACGCCTCCTCAAGTTGGAGCATGAAGATCTCGAATGTCCAACTTGGAATGCAAATAAAGAAAGGGATTTTGTCCCAACGCCTTGGTGAATATATCGGCAACCTGTTCTGATGAACGGACATGAGATGTCTGAATGGTGTCGTTCTGAACTGCGTCTCGAATGAAATGACAATCAACGAACCACTCAGAATGCAGCAAGCCAATGCTCCTCACGTGGTTGCTGCATGAACTGAGAAAGAGTATGAACCACGAAATCGATATCTGGGCGTGTGGTTGTCAAATAGAGAAGACGCCCCACAAGACGGCGATACTGCTCAGGATCCGAGTGAAATGCCCCAGAAGCATCGGAAAAACGATGATTCTACTTGAGAGGGAAGGTGACAGGGCGACATGCAAGAAGACCGCACTCGGAAACAATGTCAGTCGCATACTTACGCTACGACAAGTAGATCCCATCAGAAGTCCTGGCAACCTCAATTCCCAAAAAATACTTGAGAACCCCAAGATCCTTCATACGAAAAAAGTGTCGAAGATATGTCTTGAAGACCTCCATCATGTCAACATCATTCCCACCGATCAAAAGATCATCAACATAAACAAGGACATGAAGATGTCGCGTACCTCGAACCAAAGTAAACAAGGATGAGTCTGACCGTGATTGAAGGAAACCATATGCAAGAAGTGCGGTAGCAAGCTTGTCAAACCAACAACGAGGAGCTTGCCGCAAATCATAGAGAGACTTCTTCAGTTTGCAAACAAGAGTCGGGTCGTCACATGATAAACCAGGAGGAACCTTCATGTAGATATCTTCATGTAGATCACCATGTAAGAAAGCGTTGTAAACGTCCATCTGATGAACCACCCATTGTTTTACGGAAGCAATGGCCAAGAATGTGCGAACGATCGTCATCTTCACAACGGGAGCAAAGGTCTCCTCGAAATCAACACCTTCAGTTTTCCGATTGCCAAGAACAACTAGTCGAGCTTTGTAGCGTTCGATACTCCCATCGGACTTGTACTTGATCTTGTAAACCCATCGGTATCCAATGGCTTTCTTCCCCGGTGGCAGAGTAGTCAAACTCCAAGTGTCATTGTCCGCCAAAGCACTAAGTTTCTGTTGCATAGCCTCGTTCCAATGAGGAGTTACGGCAGCCTCGGAGTAAAAACGAGGCTCGCTTCCAGTGTCAATAGCTGCAAGGAAAGCTCGATGTCTCAAAGTAAAGTTAACATTAGTAACGTAATTCGCTATGGGATACGAGACAGTACCTGAGGACAATGAAGAGGGCGGAGAAGGAATGCGAATGGGGTCTTCAAGACAACGAGTAGAGTAAGTGACATAATCCCGAAGCTTAACTGAAGAAACCTTGGTACGATGACCACGACCAAGTACCTCAACAGCGGATAACCCTGAACCATCATCTGGAGGAGAACCGGATGTAGAATCATCATGAGGTGAAGACGGCTCAGGTGATGATTCCTCGGGTGGAGGATCACCATGGGGCAAATCATCGGTGGCAAAATCAGACCGCCCCCTATCAGAAGAACCGGAAATCTGTGGTAGATGAAAAATATCCGATGAATCATCAAAAACTGAAGGATGGAGAGTCAGATGTGTGGAAGATAGTACTCGTGAAGATGAGCCCGCAGAACCTTCCGAAAATGGAAAAATATGCTCAAAAAACACCACGTCACGAGAGATAAAAAAACTCACGAGTCTCAAGGTCAAACACCTTCCATCCTTTCTGTCCAAATGGAAACCCAATCAAGATACACTTGTGACCACGAGAAGCAAACTTATCCGTCTCTTTCTTTCCTCTATGTGCATAACAGAGACATCCAAAGGTGCGAAGACGATCATAAGATGGTGGAGATCCATACAAAACCTCATACGAAGTCTTCCCATGAAGCAACGTGGACGATGTCCGATTTATCAAATATGATGCGGCTAAAATACACTCACCCCAAAAAGTTGTAGGCAGATGAGCTTGAAACATAATGGCGCGAGCAACATTAAGAATGTGGCGATGTTTGCGCTCAACCCGACCATTCTGCTGAGGAGTGTACACGCACGAAGTTTGGTGAAGTATCCCATGCGTTTGGAAGTACCGTCAAAGACCAATGAATTCGATCCCATTGTCTGTCCGTTCAACCTTAACACAACTATCAAATTGACGTTTCACCATTTCACAAAATTTAGGAATAAGATCCTTGACTTCGGATTTAGAACTCATCAAATAAACCCAAACAGCTCGAGAATGATCATCCACTAATGTAAGAAAATAAACAGCACCAGTTGTAGCATGCACATTATACGGTCCCCAAATATCGAAATAAATCAAATCAAAACAAAGTGTAACATTGGACTCACTAGAAGAAAACACAGCACGAGTTTGTTTGGCTCAAAAACAAATATCGCAAGGAACCTTATTCTTAGTCTGTTTAGAAATGCCAAAAACTGTAGGCAAAAAATCTAAAACCTTATCAGAACACAAAAGCGATTAGTAAATGTCACAATGCAATCATTACTTTGTAGCAAACGCGATATGGAGATCAAGTTGCATGTAAGCGAAGGCACATAAAGCACATGATGAAGATAAAACGAGCTTCCAATCAATAAATCACCCGTATGTGTAACCATAGTGCAATCACCATTAGGCAAACCAATAGGACACGGAGTATCGGTGAAACATTGACTAAGGAATGTAAATTTCCCGTCAAATGATGAGATGCGCCTGAATCCAAAATATATTCAGTGTAATCTGTCTTACCAGATTCAGTGTCATCATTGAAACCTGGCATAGCACCGCGATCAAGATCGTGATTGGACTTTGAATCCGGGGCTGCATCCACAACACGAGCTGCATTCGCGCATATAGGAGGAGGACATCCACCACGGTGAGAACGCTCGGGCTGCCGGGATCGAGCATTCCTCCTAGTGCGATCTGGAAATCTGATGATGAGATAGCAAGTGGAGACATCATGACCGGGTTTGTGGCAATGAGAACAAACGATGGTCTTGTCACGCATTGCAACCGAAGGAGCGAGAGAGGGAACCGGCAAAAAGGACATTGCAGAGAACCCTACAACCGATCCACGATCATCGCGGCCGTGGACAATCAATCGATGACGTTCTTCATGCACAACTTTGTAATAAACTTGATTGAGACTCGGAAGTGGATCAGATCCAATAACTTGAGACCTAACCGTTCCGAAGACACCATCATCAAGTCCCATGAGAAATTGATGAATCTTCTCCGCTTCACGATCGCGCATGAGCTCGGCATTGAGAACGGCAGCATGTGACATACCACATCCACAAGTACGGATAAGCTGGTATGTATCCAATTCCTCCCACAGTTTCTTCAACTTCCCAAAGAAAACTTGAACACTCTGATTCTGCTGCGAGCAACGAGCAAGCTCCGCACGGATCTGATGTACTCTTGCGGCATTCCCGGCGGAGAATTGTTGTCGAAGATCCTCCCAAAGCGTCTGCACATCATCAACAATAAAAATATTGGTCCTCAATTGCGGATCAATAGTATTGAACAACCACTCGATCAACATCGAGTTGACAAGATCTCATTCTTCACGATCAGGAGAATCGGGCAACGGCGCACAATTGTACCCGTCGAGAAACCCTAGTTTCCTTTTCGTGCGAAGGGCATGTCTGATGTGTTTGGCCCATTCCTCGTAGTTAGAATCACCAC
>CM071876.1:23993784-24004025 GCA_036759665.1 Gynandropsis gynandra | reverse complement strand
GCTCAATCTCGTCCCGTTTGTCCCGTGATGATCCCCGAAGTGCTCCTTAGCTCCGTGCATGCTCCTTTAGCTCCAAAATGGTCCAAATACGCGTAAAAACCTGTAAGAACATGAAAAGCATGAAAGCAAGTAAAACGGATACGGAATCATACGTAAAACATCACATATGTATCGAAAACGTCTCCTAAATCGTGCAAGAAATACGTATGAAAACGAGATGATCAGATGCTGAAGGCAGCCCAACCCCGTTTTTGAGTTCAAAATCCTTTATTTAAGTCGATACTGTTGGATTTTTAGAGCCAGGAGATGCCCTTTTCGAGTTTCTTAGGATACAAATGTCATTTCTTGTCAATACATTTTTTGTGTTGCGTTTGTCTCTCATATATTCCATTTGCTTCCTAATTCCTATTTGCGTTTGTCTCTCGTGTTGCACCCTTTTTCTCCTTTTTGTTTTTGCTTTCACGTGATTAGACGACTACAACAATGAATTGTACGGCGGGCTTTGAAATATTATAACTTTGCGTACGAAGCTCCCAATTACATGATTTGTTTTTCACATTTTACTCCTCCTTTTGAGATAAATAATGTCGTGTGATGCTCAAGGCAACCCGACCCCGTTCTCAAGCTCAAAATGCTTTATTTAGGTCGATACGTTGGATTTTTAGAGTCGGGAGATGCCCTTTTCGAGTTTCTTAGGATACGAATGTCATTTCTTGGCAATACGCCGCTTGCGTTGCGTTTGTCTCTCGGATATTTCTTTTGCTTCCTATTTCCTATTTGCGTTTGTCTCTCGTGTTGCCTCCCTTTTCGGCTTTTTGTTTTTTGTTTTCACATGATTAAATGACTACAACAATGAATTGTACGACGGGCTTTGAACTACCATTACATTGCGTACGAAGCTCAGAATTATATGATTTTATTCACCTTTTATTTCACTTTTCAAGATAAATAATGTCCCGAGATGCTGAAGGCAGCCCCACCCCATTTTCTAGCTCAAAAACCTTTATTTAGATCGATACATTATATTTTTAGAGCCGGGAGATGCCCTTTTCGGGTTTCTTAGGATACAAATGTCATTTCTTGTCAATACGCCGCTTGCGTTGCATTTTTCTCTCGGATACTCCTTTTGCTTCCTATTCCCTATATGCGTTGGTCTCTCGTGTTGCACCCATTTTTCGATTTTTGTTTTTGTTTTCACATGATTAGACAACTACAACAATGAATTGTACGTGGGCCTTTGAAATACTATAACTTTGCGTACGAAACTACAAATTGCATGATTTTTTCATATTTTATTCCTCTTTCCGAGATATACGATACCGCGGGTTGTTGGAGGCAGCCCGACCCCATTTTCAGGCTCCAAATTCTTTATTTAGGTCAATATGTTTGATTTTTAGAGAGCCGGGAGATGCCCTTTTCGCGTTTCTTAGGATACGAATATCATCTCTTGTCAATACGCCGCTTGCGTTGCGTTGTTCTCTCAGATATTCCTTTCTCTTCCTATTTCCTATTTGTGTTTGTCTATCGTGTTGCACCCCTTTTTCCACTTTTTGTTTTTGTTTTCACGTGATTAGACGACTACAACAATGAATTGTACGATGGGCTTTGAAATACCATAACTTTGCATACGAAGCTCCGAATTACATGATTTTTTCACATTTTATTTCTCTTTTCAAGATAAACAATGCTGTGGGTTGCTTACGGTAGCCGGACGTCATTTTCAAGCTCAAAATCCTTTATTTAGGTAGATACATTTAATTTTTAGAGCCAGGAGATGCCCTTTTCGAGTTTCTTAGGATACGAATGTCATTTCTTGTCAATACGCCGCTTGCATTGCATTTGTCTTTCGGATATTCCTTTTGCTTCCTATTTCCTATTTGCGTTTGTCTCTCGTGTTGCACCCATTTTCCGCTTTTTGTTTTTGTTTTCACGTGATTAGACGACTACAACAATGAATTGTACGCCGGGCTTGGAAATACCATAACTTTATGTACGAAGCTCTGAATTACATGATTCTTTTCACATTTTATTCCTCTTTTCTAGATAAACGATGCCACGGGTTGCTGAAGGCAGCTTGACACCGCTTTTGAGCTCAAAATCCTTTATTTAGGTCGATACACTGGATTTTTAGATCCGGGAGATGCCCTTTTCGAGTTTCTTAGGACACAAATGTCATTAATTGTTAATACGCCGCTTGTGTTGCGTTTATCTCTCAGATATTCCTTTTGCTTCCCATTTCCTATTTGCATTTGTCTCTCGTGTTGCACCCCTTTTCCGTTTATTAGTTTTTGTTTTCACGTGATTAGACGACTACAACTATGAATTGTACGACGGGCTTTGAAATACCATAACTTTACGTATGAAGCTCCGAATTACGTGATTCTTTTCACATTTTGTTCCTCTTTTCTAGATAAACGATTCCAAGGATTTCCGAAGGCAGCCTCACCCCATTTTCGAGACCAAAATCCTTTATTTATGTCGATCTATTGGATTTTTAGAGCCGGGAGATTCTCTTTCCGAGTTCTTAGGATACGAATGTCATTTCTTGTCAATACGCCGCTTGCGTTGCGTTGTTCTCTCAGATATTCCTTTTGCTTCCTATTTCCTATTTGCATTTGTCTCTCGTGTTGCACCCATTTTCCGCTTTTTTTTCTTGTTTTCACGTGATTAGACGACTACAACAATGAATTGTACGAAGGGCTTGGAAATACCATAAATTAACGTACGAAGCTTTGAATTACATGAAGTTTTTTACATTTTATTCCTCCTTTCGATCTTAACGATGCCGCAGACTGCTGAAGGCATCTCGACTCCATTTTCGAGCACAAATCCTTTATTTAGGTCGATACGTTGGATTTTTAGGGCCGGGAGATGCCTTTTCGAGTTTCTTAGGATATGAATGTCATTTCTTGTCAATATGCCGCTTGCGTTGCATTTGTCTCTAGGATATTCCTTTGACTTCCTATATCCTATTTGCGTTTGTCTCTCGTGTTGCACCCCTTTTCCGCTTTTTTGTTTTTGATTTCACGTGATTAGCCGACTACAACAATGAATTGTATGACGGGCTTTGAAATACCATAACTTTGCATACGAAACTCCGAATTACATGATATGTTTTCACATTTTATTCCTCTTATCAAGATAAACAATGCCTCGCGATGCTCAAGGCAGCCCAACCCAATTTTCAAGTTCAAAATCTTTTATTTAGGTCGATACGTTGGATTTTTAGAGCCGGGAGATGCCCTTTTCGAGTTTCTTAGGATACGAATGTCATTTCTTTTCAATACGCCGCTTGCGTTGCGTTTGTCTTTCGGATATTCCTTTTGTTTCCTAATTCCTATTTGTGTTTGTCTCTCGTGTTGCACCCCTTTTCCGCTTTTTTTTTGTTTTCACGTGATTAGACGACTACAACAATGAATTTTACGACGGGCTTTCAAATACCATAACTTTGCGTACAAAGGTCTGAATTACATGATATTTTTCACATTATATTCTTGTTTTTGAGCTAAACGATCCCGCGGGGTGCTTAAGGCAGCCCGACCCCATTTTCAAGCTCAAAATCTTTTATTTAGGTCGATACGTTGGATTTTTAGAGCCAAGAGATGCCCTTTTCGAGTTTCTTAGGATACGAATGTCATTTCTTGTCAGTACGCCGCTTGCGTTGCATTTGTCTCTAGGATATTCCTTTTGCTTCCTATTTCCTATTTGGATTTGTCGCTCGTGTTGCATCCCTTTTCTACTTTTTGTTTTTGTTTTCACGTGATTAGATGACTAAAACAATGAATTGTAGGATGGGTTTTGAAATACAATAACGTTGTGTACGAAGCTCCGAAATACATTATCTTTTTTTACATTTTATTCCTCTTTTGGAGATAAATGATGTTGCGGGTTGCTTAAGGTAGCCCAACCCTGTTTTCGAGCTCAAAATCTTTTATTTAGGTCGATACATTGGATTTTTAGAGCCGAGAGATGCCCTTTCCGAGTTTCTTAGGATACGAATGTCATTTCTTGTCAATACGCCACTTGTGTTGCGTTTGTCTCTCGGATATTCCTTTTGCCTCCTATTTCCTATTTGCATCTGTCTCTCGTGTTGCACCCCTTTGCACCCCTTTTCCGCTTTTTCTTTTTATTTTAACGTGAATAGACAACTACAACAATGAACTCTACGACGAGCATTGAAATACCATAATTTTGCGTACGAAGCTCCGAATTACATGATTTGTTACTACATTTTATTCCTCTTTTCGAGATAAAGGATGTCGCGGGCTGCTGAAGGCAGCCCAACCCCATCTTCGAGCTCAAAATGCATTATTTAGGTTGATACGTTGGATTTTTAGAGCCGGGAGATGCCCTTTTCGAGTTTCTTAGGATTCGAATGTCATTTCTTGTCAATACGCCGCTTGTGTCGTGTTTGTCTGTCGGATATTCCTTTTGCTTCCTATTTCCTATTTGCGTTTGTCTCTCGTGTTGCACCCCTTTTCCACTTTTTGTTTTTGTTTTCACGACATTAGACCACTACAACAATGAATTGTTCGACGGGCTTTGAAATACCATAACTTTGCGTACGAAGCTCTGAATTACATGATGTTTTTCACATTTTATTCCTCTTTTCGAGATAAACGATGCCGCAGGTCGCTTAAGGTGGCCCACCCTCGTTTTCGAACTCAAAATGCTTTATTTAGGTCGATACGTTGGATTTTTAGAGCCGAGAGATGCCCTTTTCGAGTTTCTTAGGATATGAATGACATTTCTTGTCAATACGCCTCTTGCATTGCGTTTGTCTCTAGGATATTCCTTTTGCTTACTATTTTCTATTTACGTTTGTCGCTCGTGTTGCATCCCTTTTCTGCTTTTTGTTTTTGTTATCACGTGATTAGACGACTACAAAAATGAATTGTACGATGGGCTTTGAAATACCATAACTTTGTGTACAAAGCTTCGAATTACATGATTTTTTCACATTTTATCCCTTTTTCGAGATAAACATGCTGCGTGTTGCTTAAGGTAGCCCGACCCCGATTTCGAGCTCAAAATCCTTTATTTAGGTCGATACATTGGATTTTTAGAGGCGGGAGATGCCCTGTTCGAGTTTCTTAGGATACGAATGTCATTTCTTGTCAATACGCCGCTTGTGTTGCGTTTGTCTCTCGGATATTCCTTTTGCTTCCTATTTCCTATTTGCGTTTGTCTCTCGTGTTGCACCCCTTTTCCGCTTTTTCTTTTTGTTTTCACGTGATTAGACGACTACAACAATGAATTGTACGATGGACTTTGAAATACCATAACTTTGCGTACAAAGCTACGAATTACATGATTTGTTACTACATTTTATTCCTCTTTTCGAGATAAACGATGTCGCAGGCTGCTGAAGGCAGCCCGACCCCTTTTTCGAGCTCAAAATGATTTATTTAGGTCGATACATTGGATTTTTAGAGCCGGGAGATGCCCTTTTTCGAGTTTCTTAGGATATGAATGTCATTTCTTGTCAATATGCCACTTGCGTTGTGTTTGTCTCTCGGATATTCCTTTTGCTTCCTATTTCCTATTTGCGTTTGTCGCTCGTGTTGCAGCTGATGCGTTATCAAAGTTAAACAAAATAACCTAAACTGCCCGCAAGTGCACGACACGTGTGTAGTACTTCAGGTGTCGATCCCACAGGGACTACGCAACACAACCTAAACTCTAACTGTGAATCAAACTTGCAAACGAACGAATATGGAATGTTGGAATGAAATATTAAAAACAAATAAACAAACTAGTTCTTAAGAATGAGACAAACGTTCCAGGAAACCAGCTTCACCACAAGACTACCAAAACCGACAATCAACCTATCTATCATGCAATCTCAAGTACAACAAAATCAGTGGGAATGCAAAGCTTACCTACCATTGTGGGAAATGTTTCAACAATTCCCACCAGATATCTTACCGAACGATCCGCAAGGCGTAGAGACATCTTTGTAGGTTTGAGATTTCCGAAGTCCATCCGCTTGAAAATTGAGTGTGGCATGATGCTCATGCTTGCTCCTAAATCGCACAAAGCATTATCAATATCAAAATTACCTATTGTGCATGGAATGGAAAAGCTTCCGGGGTCCTTCAACTTCGGTGGCAGCTTGTTTTGAAGGATAGCGCTGCATTCCTCGGTGAGTGCTATCGTCTCGTTCTCTTCGATATGCTTCTCTTTGGAAAGAATCTCTTTGATGAGTTTGGCGTGATTAGGCATCTTTTGGAGGGCTTCCATGAATAGGATGTTGATGTCAAGCTTCTTGAGACCCTCTACGAATCTGCCCACTCTCTCTTCCTTCTTACTGCTCACCAACCGTTGAGGAAACGGTATAAGAGGTTTGTATGCCGGTGGAGCAATGTATGGTTTTTCTAAATCTGGTTTGTTAGCTCTTTGGAGGGCGAATTCTCAACCACATCACTGCTGCACACAGAAATAGCATTCACATACTCTCTCGGGTTCAATTCGGGTTTACCTGGAAGCTGTCTGGGATTCCGAGAGGATGAGGCAACTTGCTGTGCTACGGAGTTCTCTAATCTTTTCACATGGTTGCTCAAGGATTCCATCTGAGTTTTGAGCTCGTCGATCGATGTCCCCACATCCGCATTGAATTTGGTTTGCGTTGAATGTTGTTGCCTTTGCTCCTTAATAAATTCGAGCAATACTTCCTCAAGGTTCGATGAAGGGGCTTGAGGAGCTTGTGGAACTTGCTGATCATGCTAAACTTGCTGGTTATTTTGCTGGTATGGCTGTTGTGGTTGCTGAAATCCCGAATACTTCATCGGTTGAGTCGTTCGGTATGACAAGTTCGGGCGATTTCTCCAATTCGGGTTGTAGGTATTCCCGAATTACATGTTTCCTTGCTGCTGGGCGTAATTCATATGTTCCACATTCTCTTGCAGAGTGCATTGATCAGCCACGTGTTCTGTATCTCCACAATTCACGTAGTACATGGTGTTCGCTGCATTACCCGTTGCTCTGCTCTGATTCGGCTCGTATAGGCGACGAGTGTTGTTAGGCATACCTCTCGGTGTTGACCACATGGTGTGGTTCATGGCAAGGTTATCGATCAGCTCGTATGCCTCCTCGACGCTAAGATCCATGAACGATCCTCTGGCAGCATTATCCAACGTCGTTCGGTGTTCATCCGAAATTCCGTTGTAAAAGGTTTGGATAACGTTCCACTGCTCGAGACCATGGTGTAGACACATCTGTAGAAGATCCTTAAATCTGGCCCACGCTTCAAACAAGGTTTCTCCATCTCTGCATCTAAACGTTGTGATTTCCCCCCTCATCTGAATCGTCTTACTCGGGAGAAAGAATCGTGAGAGGAACAATGTGCAGAGCTGGTCCCAAGTCGTGACTGAACCAGCGGGAAGCAATTGCAGCCATGTTTTTTTGTTCGTCCCCTAATTGAGAAGGGGAAGAGACGCTATAAGATTGCATCCTCCGAAACTCCGTGTATCTTGAATGTACCGGAAAGCTCAAGGAAGTCTCTGAGGTGCTGATGTGGGTTAATCTCAAGTAATAAATTACCTAGACTAACACTTCCGCAAGAATACGGATCGTGTAGCACTAGGGTCGAACACAAGGAATTGATGCAACTCTAAAGCTAGTAACTAATGAATAAGACGTGTGAAATCAATAAGTGGATGGAATGCAAATGCAAACTAAACTAAACTAAATGAACTAAGCTAAACTAATTGACGAGATGAACTTATGACTAAGCACCATAGGTATCGAGAGTTGCACGACAATGTAACGAAGTTCTAACAAGATAGTTGGTCTTAGATACTATCACGAGTTCATGGAATTCAAGCTCTCCTATAGGAACTGACTGGTGTAGACTTGTCCACTATCTAGCATGCGTATACCAATATATCTATTGCGCATCTCACATACATAGACGCATTAAGACCGCTATCCTAATCCCTAGATTCAATCGATTGACCTGGCGTAGATTCTAAACCGATTAAACCCTAAATCATGGCTAGGTTCCAAAGTCTAAACCCCTGGCGTAGATTCATTAGACTTCTAATATCATCCATTCAAGTGGCGTACAAGAATGGAAGCATTAAACACAACCAATCAATCTGAAAAACGATCAAGTACCGAATTCATTCATTTCGAGTTGCGTACAAGAATGAAAGCATTAAGATCCACCATTCATTAAGATCAAGACTTCGTTACATATTGGCAATACTCTCTAACCCATGGCTGTAGATCTACTCGGACATGAACTCAGAAAACGAAACACAAAAGAAAACTATATTCAACATTGATAAAGAAAGAGATTCCTCCCTATTCATATACCGACGTCTTCAATAGATCCTCCATGCTTCGGATCCTTCGTTCCGTCCTTCTCCCTCCTTCTCTATGTCTCCAAGTCTGTCCTCTAATGTCTCCTTTCGTCCCCTTTTCGAATCTGGTTCCAATCCCCTTTTTCCAGATATCCTTTCTCATTAATTGGCCGTACTAAAACTTAGGAGTTGGTTGAGAAAAATGGGGACCCGAGCGGGCACAACCTCTACCCGCTCGTGCAGGCCTTATGCCCGATCGTGTACACTCATCCAGCCCGAACGGGCACCCATGCCAGAGCGTGTGGCTCTTCAGCCCGAGTGGGGAAAACTTGCGGCGAATTTTGGCAACAATTNAACAATGGATACTAGCACAAGTACTTCGAAGGATTAGCCATCATGCAAAACAATGCGTCACATCAACGCAAGCCTAAGCGTACCTAGTTTAGACCTTTATCCACCGAAAGTCTCGAACCATGCAATCCTACCAATGACCTAAGTCTAATCCATACTCCTAAACAACGTCCAAGTGATCTCCATACCAACTCTCTAAGCTTGAGATATCATTAAACTCATTTTCTCGTTCTTATTCTTTTTTTTTTCTTTTTTCTTTTTTTTATAGATCAACGCTTTGTTCCTAGGACGTCGAAGTCGAAGAGGGATGGCTTTCTACTTAGACCCAGGCTGCCTATGGCACACTCATAAGGTCTCGTAACCTTAGCGGAGTGAAGAGATGCGTCATTGAAGAATATTTTTTTCTGTTTTTTTTTTTACTCTTTTTTTATGAAGAATACGCATCACTCTAACCCTTAGGACGTAGAATAGCGCCTCAACCCACCACTTAGACCCGAACCATCGATCTCGATGTACTCATGTCAATGAAAACCTGAAATAGTTAGAAAACTTATCAAAGAAGAGGTAAATTGACAGCGGAGTATAAGCGTGTGGAATCTAATGATCTACGAACGGTAAAATCTATCAAACAAGCAACGATCAATCGGTATGCACGGAGATATGATACCTGGTACTGAAACCTAGGAGGTGAATGTAACTATAGGTCATGGTTTCAAGCAAAACTACTCAACTAATCGGAATCAAAACAACTTCTAAGCAAACCTAGACTATTGTTCACGATTCGAAAAAGTCGCACATAATGACTTAAGCTCGAGAATTCATGCTAGGTATCCATCCGTTTATTCCTAAAAACAAAAATCAACATCTAATCCTAATCACATGCATAATACTCGACGAGTACTCCCCCCAGACTTGAATGAAACACCGTCCCGGTGTTCAAAAACTAAGAGGTATCGCAAAACCAGACTTGAATGAAACACCGTCCCGGTGTTCAAAAACTAAGAGGATATCGCAAACAAAACAACGGGAAAATAAGAGTTGGAATGTGTGCACCTTGTGTAACTTGCAATCCCGAGTTTGTGTCTCCTCCTCAAGGATGATATGGACGTTGAAAAACCTGTGAAAAAGAATCACACAATCCAAAAAGAGGAATACGATCCCACCAATTACATCAATGTGAAAAAAAAAGAATAAGTCTGAAAAAAAATGAAATGAAAAATGCAACAGTCGGGTTTCCTCCCGATAAGCGCTTGTTTAAGGTCGCGAGCCTGACCAAAATGCTCTACTCATGTTTCGGCTCCGAAAGAGCGAACTTAGCTTTATCAAAATCTGCGTTATCCGCATTGTAGAGCTTTATGCGTTGGGCGTTCACTTTAAATGCACCATTGGCTCCGATTAGCTCGATTGCTCCATGTGGTGAGATGCTTTTAATTGTGAATGACCCGGACCAGCGTGACTTGAGCTTCCCTGGAAAGAGTTTCAAATGTGAGTTGAAAACAAGTACACTATCACCAACCTCAAATGTCCGCTGGAGTATGTGCCGATCGTGCCACCGCTTCGTACGTTCCTTGTAAATTTTTGCGT